>CANUEZ040000043.1:1202500-2402500 GCA_948099385.1 Fasciola hepatica
GATCTCGAAAGATTATTCGCTGAATTTTCGTCCTCCGATAATAATCTGAGCAATATTTAAACTTCATTCCCAAAATATTTCCTACAGAGAGAGATTGGGTCATGTCTCTTCGTGGCCAGTTTATGCTCGTGCATTCGAGTGGCAACTTTTCTCCCGGTTTGGCCGATGTAGCATTTGCCACAGTCCATACACTTGACTTTGTATATAACTTTTCCTCTTTCTTCGGTTTTTAGTTGTTCTTTTGGTTTTGATATGAGTGTTTTCATGGTTTTGGTTGGTCTGTGGGCAACTGTTATGTCTTGGGGTTGAAACAATCTTGCAGTTGTTTCAGAGACGTTCTTGATGCATGGTAGTGTGATCCTTCTGTTTGGTTGTGTTCATTGATTTATTTTTCTATTCATCCCATACACGGTTCTTCTTATGAAGTTTCTTGGATATCCGTTTATCTGGAACATACTGAAGAGGCAGTTTTTTTCTTGCGTTCTCGGTTCAATTGTGCTGCAGTGGGTTTTAGCTCTCGTGAACAGGGTCCGAATGCACGACCTTTTATGGTGATTTTGGTGATTGCTGTGAAAGCTCAATATTTGTTCCGTGCGTGCACGAGGAACCCCAAAGTAACCTTTAACGAGACATGGATCGATAATTTGTCATCTCGGCCTCTGTCAACTGAAGGGCACAAATTACTCATAAAGGGACTCGCCTTTTACCTGGGAAGCGCCACAGAGAAGGTATACCCTGCAGAACTGGAACATGCGCATAGGTCATCAGGTTTGCCCGAGGACACTAACTGCAAGCTAAAGCAAATCATAGTCCCTAACGTACTCCACAACAGACCATTCAATGCTCTCTGAGACAAAAACACAGAGCACTACAAACCCTGAAGAGGGATGAAGGCGTCATCATCCTACCGGCTGACAAAGGAAGAATGAAGGTCATCCTGGACATGGCCGACTATATTGAAAAATCGAAACAACTACTAAAAGACACCCCAACCTGCAGTCTACTGGACTCTGATCCAACCGGAAAACTTGGAAAGAAAATCAATACAACCCTGAAGAAGTTACAGGACATGCAGTTATTCACTAAAGGGAAATGTTGGAGGACGAAAGCTGAGGCCTCGAACGCCGCACAATCATACGGGTTACCCAATGTATGCAACTAAGGTATTCCTCGTCAGACCCATCATCTCCCTCCCTAGATCCTCAACATATAACTTGGCCAAAGAACTATGGAGACGTTCGAAACCACTAATATGCGGATCAAATAACTCCGTAACCGACGCGCAGCAGTTTTTGGAACGAATCAAAAAAAAGTAACCGTAAAAGAAGTCGAAGTGACGATTTCTTATGATGTCACTGCACTTTTTACTTCAATTGATTTAAAGTTAGCAAAGAAAGTACCCAAAGAACCCCTTCAAGGCCACTACCCAGACAAACCACTAGAAGCACAAACAACTTACAAACTGCTGGAAATGTGCCTGTACACCTATTCCAAATTTGATGGTGACGTGTACGAACAAATCAAAGGAGCACCATTGGGTTCACCAATATCCGGATTTTCCGCTGAAGCTGTAATGCAGGCCCTGGAGAACATTGCACTACCAAGGATCCGGCCGAATTTTTGGGTCAGATATGTGGATGACACTTTCGTCATCGTAAAACGCCCGGATATTGAAAACACAAAAAAACAATTAATAACATCATCAACAGCATTAAGTTCACCATGGAATCACAGAACAATGGAAAATTGGCATTTTTGGACGTGGTCGTGAAAAGAAATGCCGACGGCACACTGAAGACATCCGTGTGTCGGAAACTGACACACACGGAACAAATATAGAGCTTTCACAGCAATCACCAAAATCACCATAAAAGGTCGTGCATTCGGACCCTGTTCACGAGAGCTAAAACCCACTGCAGCACAATTGAACCGAGAACGCAAGAAAAAAACTGCCTCTTCAGTATGTTCCAGATAAACGGATATCCAAGAAACTTCATAAGAAGAACCGTGTATGGGATGAATAGAAAAATAAATCAATGAACACAACCAAACAGAAGGATCACACTACCATGCATCAAGAACGTCTCTGAAACAACTGCAAGATTGTTTCAACCCCAAGACATAACAGTTGCCCACAGACCAACCAAAACCATGAAAACACTCATATCAAAACCAAAAGAACAACTAAAAACCGAAGAAAGAGGAAAAGTTATATACAAAGTCAAGTGTATGGACTGTGGCAAATGCTACATCGGCCAAACCGGGAGAAAAGTTGCCACTCGAATGCACGAGCATAAACTGGCCACGAAGAGACATGACCCATTTTCTCTCTCATATCCGTCACTTGGATCAAGTAGGAGACAAGTTCAATCGGGACGACAATAAAATTTTGAATCAAGCAACCACGAGGCCTGCAATGGAATTTTTCGGAAACCTGGTACTTTTCAACCATAACAACCAGCAGGCGTATTGAATTGGATCACGTGTACTGTCGGATGAAGAGCAGACAGTTGAACTAAGCAAGAATGTCAGAGGCGAAATTAGTGGACCAAAATCACTCAATCCCTATTATTGAATTTGAATTTTTACACTCACACATCTTGGGAACTGACTCGATGAGAATTCAAATACCAAAAATGGAAACAACAGCACAAATCAAAGAGAATTCAAGCTCGCCTAAAGGGAAGTCATCCGTCAAAGGCCAGAGGTCAAGTTCTTGGAGGCGAAGCCGAAAAACAAACGTCCAGCCTTGGGCACAATATCGCTTACGAAGCTGAAGATCAGGACTAATGACAAGTCTATAAATATAAAAGATCACTACCAACGGGGCACATGCACTGAAGATGTCACCTTGACTGGTTATGAAACGTTTGCGATCCAAACGCCAAGCTCAGCGATCCGAACGTCATGGCAATTTTGGATATAGTTGCCGGTGAGCTTCCAGTTTCCAAGAGAGAAGTGCGGTGCATAGTCAGTGATGAATACCGCAGATATACTATCATTCTCCGGACCCATATGTGCCTCGGTCAAAGCAAGGATATCAGACCCTATTACCCAATTATAAGCCAATCACAGGTTGTCCCGTGCACGGCGGGTACTAGTGTAATAAGTGGTTGCCCCGTGTCCGGAGGTACTGACGGAGTTGTCTTTTTAGGTCTTAACTAATATAGGTGAGCGTATCCTTCCTCTATTCCGGTCCATCAGTGACCTGGCTCCGGTTCGCCGTAACCTGGGCCCAGCTGGGTACATTTGTGACCCACACGGTCCCGTCTGGCTTGTAAGCTGCCTGGAGGTGGGTTCACACTTAGTCACATTCGATGTCGGGAGTTCGCTTAGTCATATTATTCTAGCTTCTACCGGACTCGGTGTCTTGTCGAGTCCCTGGGCCTTATTCACATGACCTACCGTGCATTTGTACTTGTCATACCGGCCGTTTTCACGGCATTGCGGAACTAGTTTGCCCGTGAGCTTCCAGTGTCCAAATGCCAAGAGCGAATAACTCCTCGCAATTCCTAAAGCAGGCTCCTTAAAAGGAATATTGCCCGCACAGGGTAGAACAGCAGTGTAACCCGCCTTCAAAAATGTGTAGGCTTATGGTGCGACACGCACTATACCCCGAGTGTTTGTTTCTACCCCACGTACCCCAGAGGCTAACATGTACTTCTAGAAAACGTTGTGGGGGACTACCACGGTGGGCTATGGCAGCCTTGGTTGCGTTCCTTACAATAATTCTGTTCTATGATACCTGGTTGTCGGCGCGAGCAGAATTATGTCCACCATCCTAAGGACCTCAATAAAGTGCCGACAGTTTGCAATTCTCCCTTTTCTACCGTCGACTACGATACTCCTCCTAAGATTATGAATTAACGGTCTTCTACTTCTGCCTGTCATGACCGTAATCTCATGCTTGATTGGTTGCAACCCGTGAGCTCAACGTCCAACCTACTTCTTCAGGGGTTCCAAATCCGCTGGGAGGCACTTTCCGGCGTTGGGGGAACAAACCGTCTCCTTGTCTCCTTCTTTCTCCTACTTGGGCCGCCTTCTGACAGTTTACGGCTTTACCATGCACTCTTCTTTTCTGATTGTGCTTTTAAGTAATCCATCCCGTTTAGGCCTCCTGTTACACACCCCCGCCCCTGCCCAGCTGCCGTCAGAATATGCGTGAGCACTGTTTTGTGAATGCAGAAGGGCGAGTGCATATCAATTTTAAGGACGTATGTAAAGTAAGCATTTCGAAATCTTTCGCCAGTAAATAAGTTAAATTGATGATGTGAAAAAAGTGTCGACCGCTCCTGGTTCTTCTAGTCTCTTACGGAGTGAGTGTACTTCGTCACTGCACAGCTAACTGCCTTATTGGCAAGATTCAATTCTAGTTAGGGCACCCTAATACCGATATCTAAAAGTGATGTGAAATCTACCCCTATTAGAGTCAGTGATATGGGTAAAACCGAACTTTAGACAAGATGTACCACAAAGAAGCCAATGAAGATTTATTCAGGTATTTGTTTAAGAGCAAAAGCAAAAGGACTCTGGGATGCCTAACTGGCTTCTAATGCGAATGATCCCGAAATATTTGCACTTCATTTTGTTAGCTGCGATGCATCTGTCTTTGTAGAATAATTTTGGTTATTTTACTTAGCAACGGAAGTCTTTCCTTTACTCAGAATGATCTGAAATTGCAGTTAGGATTTTGCCGCTTTGGCCAGCGGAGGTCCAGATTCTTGTACCGGGTTGCTGAAGTGTTCCTTGTGTGCTCCGACTGCCAAGTGACCACAGTGGCGTTCCTGTTGAATCATACGCCGAGGGGAAAAAATAAAAGGCAGGTTCGTCCCAGAAAATACGGCAATCTTGACTGAGTGTCAGGTCTATTGATTCAAATGACTGCCGGGAATGGTAATATTAGGTGCAAGTTTTAGGTATGGATACAGGCTTCGTCACACCATTGATTGTTTGCAAGTGGATCATTTATGTTTTACCTGCGGTAATTTTCACAGAAACAAATATAAAGCAGCGACAACGGGTGGTGGATACCTGCTAACACATTGATTGTTCGACGTTGAATAAAACCGGAATGATATCAAGACGATAATGAGAATCATGACCTTATTTCCTCTGAGCCAGCCTAACGAAATATTCAAATGGTTACAGTTTTTCTGGGAGGAACCATGTGAGTGTGAAACTATCAACGGCTGTGCTATTACATAAAGAAGCCAGCCTTATCTTGCAGGTTTGCAGTGGCGTGCAAGATACTCCCAAGCCGTACGAGCCGATGATCGGCCTTTAAGCGTTGCGAATGGGAAATCTTCCACTGTTTCCCGGCTGGGTTTAAAAACTCGCGTTGACATTTTTACTGTCGAAGAAGCCAATATTGCTCAGGAGTGGTATCTCACAGAACACTCCACAAAAACTGGTTAGAATGCCGGGAAGGGACTCATGCCCATCACGCGAACTCTTTGTGGTTCAAGGCTGTGCAAACGGAGAGGAATTGTCCGGCTTGAGAGAATGAAAGTTCCAACCGTGGAAGGCTGAATCGTCCACAAAAATTCAAGCATACTCAAGGCCAAACAACGAAGGTTTCCGCGTTTCCTTTTCAAGCAGAGGACAGCATGCGAAGGTCATAACTTGCAGGAAATGCTTTTTTCTCCGTATGTATTCTGGGGCCTCAGCTGACATCCTTCCTATGTCTCATGTTGACGAAGCTGTTATCGAAAGGTGAAATACTATTTTCCAAATGTGAAAAGGAAGGGAAACAGGCTTGATTGACAGAATACAGCTAGAGGTCAAATATTCAGAGATGGTGCACGCAAAGTAAAGTTTATGGTGACTGTGAAGAATGTGCAACCAATACTTTGACTAGCAGCTGTTCAACAAATAAGCTTCTTGTTCAAGCTTCTGTTGATCACAAAAGCGTTCCCTACATCAAAAATATTGTACTGACTCATGATGAGACACAAGCAAACGTGGTTCTCATTTGGCACACGTCTTCTCCTATTGAATGCCACAGGATAAACCATTAGGCAGGGAGAAATATGAACATTGTGTGTCTTTGGTCTCCTTTCACAAACACGTTTTGACGACTGAGGGACTAAAAGCCGATCCGGGAAAGGTCAAGTGATTAAAAACTCTCCCGCAACCGTAGATAACAACAGAGTTTTGCTCCTTATTGCTATGGCCGGTTATTTAGCAGGTTTTGCCACACCTGGTAGAGCTGGTGCAGCTCAATCGACAAATTAGTCACAAGAAGAAGAAATGGCACCATAACAAAGAACAACATGATGATCTTGTAAAGATGAAGAAGGAAGCTTGGGCAGCACAGATTATTGCCTGCTGCCGAACCAGCCTCCCTCCAAATATCTAATTTGACAGCACTAATTTCGGTCCCGGAGCTGTACCTCTACAAAACGATGGCCTGTCGATGGCCTCAGCCGCAGCCATTTTCCAGCCAAGAGTGACTACTCCCAATTAGAAAAAGAAAGTGCCCGCCACTGTCTTGTTGGTACGCCCCACCGCATGTGCATACTGCGGGAAGATAGTGTCTCAAAAGGAACACAGTCTACTTGTCACTATAGCCGCCATACCTCCGGGCATTCTTCCTTACAAAACGGAGAGCATCCATCCTATCGGCCGCTAACGTTCCTTCTACCGAATCAAACACAGCCACCCAATCGGCGGCCAAGAGTTATTTTACTCGAACGGAACAAACTGCAACCAACAAGAGGCCAACGGTTGCTTCAACTGGCCAGAACGGATTCAGCCAATAGTGGACGCAAGCTAAAGGCCATTTATAAGACCCCGTTATGGAAAAGCTCTGAACTAATAAGCTTTGTATCACGAAGCTGACTTCAGCCACTTAGTATCCTACACCAACTGATTTATTTTGCAAAACAAACCGGGTGAATAAAGGGCAAAGTAATTATCTCATCAAGGCCAGTGAGATTGAGCAGAACAACAAGAATGAATGAAAAATAACACTGGTTAGGGGGTTAAACATCATTTATTTGTTCTAGGATGTTTCAAACAATGAAAATTGGCAGTGTCAGAGAAGTAAGCGGAACTTCTAGATAGAGAATTGGTGAAGTTGATCCGTAGATCGTGGGAAAGGCAAGGTAAGCTATACTGCATGATATTGAAGAACTGGAATATCTTTTTAACACCAAGACTTTAGGAGGCAAAAAGAGTTGCTCTGGCTGCCTTCAGCATCCGTATGTCTCACGAGTGTTGGAAGGAGGGGGGTGAGGTTCGTGCCTCATCGGTACGGATAACCGGCGGGACAATGGACGGCGAGGATGTAATGTGATTAGTTTAGCAGTGTGAAACGATGTCAGAAAGTGGCATACTAGTCAGAATTATAAACCATATGTAGAACGAAGTTATTCTGGGCTGAAATGACCAAACGGGAGGGGTTTGCAAAGGCGCTGGAAGCTAGAGAAGCTAACATCATGGAAAAATTAAATTCCGTCGTCAGTGCCGTTGGCACTATGGTCATTGGATCTCGAAGCTTCCTAGGAAGGAAGAAAAAATGCGCCAGTAAAAGCCTGTAAGGTTCAACTCATGTTAGGTTATTACTATAAACAATTGGGGATAAAACTCGTCGGCACATGAAGCTTGGTATCTGGAAAAGAAAAGCGGTAATAAAAACAAGTCTATCCGTTGCATCAGTTGGGGATTTTACATGAATAGGAGCTGGATAAAAGTGGTTGCGTAAGTAGGTATATTATAAAGTATTCGGTATGACTCGAGGAAGATGACGAAATCCGGGGGTGGGGGCGAGCGGCGGGCAGAAACAACAGAAATTTCGCAAACGAGTTGTTAGTGGAAAGCTGAGGCTCAGTAGAGATATAGCGGTCTGTGAGAAGAAAGAGGACCCAAGTGCGACCGGAGGGATCTACAGGAAACACATTATGAATAACGGGATAAGAGAACAACTAAGTTGGCAGTGAAAGTGTGAAAACTGAGAACCGGATTGGCAGGGGTTGGGGCATTTCCACTGAAAAACTTATTCCCTGGCAAGAAACTATAAACAAGGTGACAGCTGACCCTAGGAAGGAAGCCAAAGCATGGCCAAAAGGGTCTGGAATGAACCAAGGCAAAATGTTCAGTGAGATTTATTTGAGTTTCGTGGAAAATGAATCAAGGAACGGGATTTAATCCCATGTTTGGACAAGCTAGGTTTTCCGTCAATCGTTTGCACCTAAGAGGAACATGGTTCAAAAGGAGTATGATTGGTCCATGGAAGGATGCGGCAGAGGTAAATGTGTGGGTTGATAGTACCTGGCTGACAGTCCCGGCAGCTCTAATAAAATGTCTGGACTATCCTCGTAAGCTTGATCTTCAGATGTGCTCAAACTCGTCCATGGGGGCCCAGTTGGCGGCAAAGGGTGTGGACATTTAGGATGCGAATGGAGTTGCAGCCCGGGAGGATCAATTATTCAAAAGCAGGGAAGTATAGCTTATGTAACTGATCACGGGAAAACAAGAATTAGTTACAGTCGACGGAGACACAAGTGCTGGGGATTGGGATTTCAGCTGCGCAAACAGTGAGCTGAAACATTCGACCATCCCTTTCGCGTTTTGACAAAAAGCCCCACCGTTCTTTCTGGAGTAATCCCCAGAGGATTCTCCGTAGGCAAATGGAATAAATGGAAATGCTCGGTTCGACCTATTTTATCCTCTGTGCAATGCGGAGAAAAATATGTCCAGTCATCGACCGGGGTGGAGGAAGAAAGGATGATAATGAAAAGAGGATGTGGAGCCATCTTCACCCAAATAGCCGCTTTCCAGAAAGGTCTCATTTCAGCAGCCATCTAGCCCCCGTAAAGGCATGATGTTCGTGAGTGCCGTCATCATCTTGGACTGCAATTTTTCCATTCATTTTTCACGCGGCGCACTGAGAAAAGTCCCTGAGCTCTTTCTACACACCTACATTTTATTGGCTGTGTTCTTGTCCCATGGGGGTCGAGTTGGTGCCTGAGACCAGTAACTGCCTACCAGGTTCAAAATTATAATAATCAGTTCATTTTGGATGACCCCGAGGAGTGCTGCAACGCAAGATCAAAAAGTGCGATTGAAAAAAGAATCCTCATTCCAGGACGGAAGCAGAGGTGAGTGCATTCGACTTGGCATAGGAGAAATTTCTTAAGCCACCCCTCATGACGGCGCCCGTGTAATTTGGAATAAAGGTCCGATGGTCAGGCGAGCCGTATCGACGTGAGGCTGATATTAGACACGGTAGACCTTTATACGTTGATAACAAACGGAGGACAGCACGACTGCAGGATCAAACGGGATCCGCGGAAATTCGGTTTGGCTATAAAAATGTTTTGGGGAAGTAAGCAAGCAGTAGCTCTTGGCGATGTATGGGAGGAGTTGGGGCCGAAAAACAGGTAATGAAAAGGAGTAGAAATGCGGATACAGAACAGAAAAAATCATTCAAAGATTACATTTGCATTGTTCAGTGACCAAATTTGGACCGAGCCAGTTGTATACCTTATGCAGGATACATCTCTAGAAAGAGATTGCCGGGGTGGTAGTGAAAGAAGTGGTTGGATGGCAACAAATAAACCTTGAGCGGAATTTTAGTTTCAGAGAAGCGTAGTACAATGCGTCAACATGGAAAATGGAACTTAGTGGCAGATAAATGTTTCTTGCGTACCTGATGCAGCGGTCAAAATTCAGCCTGCGGAAACGAAGATGAAGTAACTGACGGGTAAAATGCACTCTATTGACGTCCTTTGTAAAAGATTGCTCATTTGATGGCGACGAAGCAAAAAGCTGCGGTGCAGGTGCTTCTCGTAAAAAGTCATTTGAGGAGGACATGACGCATTGAAAGATGAGGATATAGCAATGCAACGACCCCAAATGGGCAAACAGTGGGACTGATAGAGAGGGCCACAAGTCTCAAAATCGTCAACTGTCGGGATACACTGGAGGTAAATACTTCGCAGCGAAATATACTCTCTGGGGATCGTAGAACGGAAGCAAATGACGATAACGAACGTGACTCATTTTTGAATTTATTGGTAAAAACTATAAGAAAGGGCGAGTTTAATCTAGGGGAGTGGTTACATTTGCCAATGGGATAGGTGAGTAGTTAGACAAAAATCCTCAGGAAAGTTAGCCATGAACAATGAGCCCGAGAACGTTGATGAATTTTTGAATGTGATAAATATGCGCTGAGGAAGGCAAATTTTACCGGACGTAAAAGTGGCAAATCGTGATGGCGGAAGTGAAGGTGAACACGACGGAAGGTTGACTTTAAATGAGGGAGGCTGTGGCACGTTTGTGGCATTTCGAGTAAATGTATGGTGTTCTCTAATCAGCCACCGGTACCAGTGAAAGGGGTTGACCGTGGGCAGGATACCCAGACTGGAAACCATTTCTAGAGGCAGCAGTTCAATCCACCCATCTAGTTGAGCCCGCGCGTCATTGCAGGCTCCCTACACGCTCGACGTGCACCCTGCGAGATTCGAACAAGCGATACTGGCTTGACCATGTGGCCGTGGAGGTCGAACCGTTCAGGGGTCTGTAATCAGGTGACAAAGGACCCTGGACAGCAGGGCCGCTGGGGAAGTGACGGCTGAAAAGACCGGTATCAAATCGTCATACAAATGTGTGGACGGGATACTTTGCAGGTGTTTTCTGCGAATCATTTTAATCCACTAGAGGGAGGATGCGCACCAGTGGTTGTCTGGAAGTAATAAAGTAGAGAAAGCCCTCTGGGATGGTCCCAGCTGAGGATCAACGGTCAGTGGTAAACAGGAACTTCCAGTGATTTAGAAACTGGAACTTATTTGGAAAGAATACGGGCTTCCGGCGTTTAGGCGTGGACAAGAATGCGAAAAATGACGGAAGAACTAATCATAAGGATAAAGATTATTTTGGAAAGGGTGGTGGTCCCCGGACTAAGAACCTGGGTTAAAAGGCCAGGGGAAATAAGAGAGGGAGAATGAGACCGTTTCGGATCCAGTAAAGCGCATTTGGTTTGCTGTAGATAAGGGGGTGACTTGTGACTAAGCTTTCTTCAACGGAGAACCTAGTACACGGCATGAGCAAGGGGGAATCTCCGGGCCTAGGGTTATAGCTGCTATAGCAAATGAAAGTTACCTAGGTGGAAGACTGCTACAATAAATCGTGAAATAAATTAACTGCGATGATAGTCCATAAGTGGGCTGATTATCATCATGCGGGGGCTAGGGCAAGTAGGACAGAAAAGTTGAATGGTTATACCTCAGAAAGGTAAGAGGTAGAGGCTTCAGAGATGAGGTTAGGACTGGACCCAGAGTACCCACTTCCGTGAAACAAATAACGAAACTCTGCGTGAAGAAGCGGAACAGAGTTAGCGGCAGGACATTTTGTGAGGGCAGAAAAAGTGATGTCATAACTGGAGATTGAATTCCGCCGATGAGCCACTTCAAGTGAAATAACTGAGACTGAGTGTCCCCTGGTGGAAAACCTGCTGCATGTGACGGGCAAGAGGAAGGCTTTAGGTCTGGGGGAGTAGTTGCCGTTTTGAGTGGATTTTATCCTTGTGGGAGACTGGAGTTGGCGGTTCGAAATGTTGCACATGTACGGCCAATAAAACCTGAGCGGTATACGGCTGGGAACTCCACAACAAACTGTGAAGTACGTAGGCCTCCTGACTCGTGACTCAGAACTGCGCGTCAGTAACTCAAGCCAACTTCGTACTCTCGCGCCTCCGAAGTTTACGGATCACTGTTCCATACGAGTGTCGGCACATTAGGGAATTTGTTGACTTCCCCTTCAAATTTCGGTAAGCTGCCTATTGCGCCGATAGTTGGTGGAAGTTTGTCCCACATTTTGAATACTTAACAACAAAGCAGTTAGACCGCAGTGTGACTCCCGAGGACTGCACAATTATAGACTGACTGCAGTCGCAACGAGTACCTGAGGCTTAATGGGTTTCGTACCAAAGGGGAGGAGTTGTGTGATCTGTGTTTGATTAGTGAATGGGAAAAGGACAAGTTGTTCCTTAGCCGTCGGAGCCAAAGAGGTTCGAAGTGTAGCAGGTTACAGAGCCGTTTACAGTTGAGGCTAAACGAATAGCCAGCTATCTGTTTAGTAAAGGTTCGCTGAACCCTTTTATTGGCAATCCTGTCAAGCTGGATCATGTTAGGCCCAACTATTGCAATATACTGTAGCAATGGCCTAACGAGGGTTGTATAGACTCAGAGTTTACTTCCTTAAAAACGGAATGTTTGTGAACCAGCCCCGTTAACCTGAGGGACCTAGGAAATGAGTACCTGTTTGCTGTGAGGAGTTCAACGAACTGGAGCATTATATGCCCGAGTCACGCAACGATGTTTTGTTGGGGATCAGACGACCATCTATAATAAGCGTTTCGAGAGGGATATGACACTTGTGCCTGAGAAAGCAGCTCTTATTCGCCAAGAACTTGATTAGGCATTCGCTACACTGCGAATTGAGCATCCGTAAGTCCCCCGATACTTTCGCTAAAATGGGGTCCAACGAATTGTGGTCAATGGTGTATAACAACTTGATATTAGCAGCAAATTGAATAGAATAACTTTGGCAAGCAATTGGAAAAATATGCGCTTTGGACAGACGATAGGTACCCGCTGGAAGGTCGAGAAATGTGCGATTTACTCTGATAGTCTAACATGAGGAGAATTAAGAAAGATGGAAGTAATGTGGGGTTAGCTATGTTAGGCTGGTAGGAAGGTTTCACTAGTCGGGAGTTGGGTATGAAGGAGGGGTTGCTTATCATACCATCTATTTTTCTTACGGGTAGGGTCACAGTGCCTCTGTATTTTCGTCCGGGGAGTGCGGTTTTGGTTCACATGCAGAGAGATGCCAGAAAATCCTTGGCGGGGGAAGTTGGTCGGTAAAGAATTCGGCCTGGAGTAGGAACTAGTTTTGTCATTGTTCGTGCATCCTGGTATCTTTTGGTCGCATGAGGACCCAGTATTGGCAGCTGACCTCTCTTTGGCCCTCTCTTGCGGATGGGTGTTTATTTCCTGCGACACGTGTAAGGTACAAGTGTCACTCCTGGGTATTTTGGTAGATTCTGAACAGGGGCCTATGCGGGGCGATACTAGTGCTGCAGGTGTAATTTCATCAGGAACTTGATGTACCAGGAACGGTCGTCTGGGGTTGGGGGCTTAACGTAAGAGCCCTCTTGGGACGGGCCCGTGGGTGTTGCTGATATGTGCCGTCGCTTTGGCTGGGGTAGATGTTGGGAGGCGGGAAGAGATTCTTTTAGGCTACGTAATCCTGTGGCTGATCCAGGAGTAGTAGTACGAGGGGTTGTGTCGATCCTTGGTAAGGTGTTTGGGGGAAAAGTTGGTTTCATGATCCTGATGCCAGTTTGATTGGAGTTTATAGCGGGGATCCTTATCGCCTATCTTTACAGGGGCTTTCCTTGGGCTTGTATCATGCTCGGCTTCAACGGTGAAGCACATGCTTCTGTGCTCCGTTTTGCGACGAAGCCTCTAGCAATTTTTCCCCCAAGAAGTTTGATCACAAGGGGAGAAGTGTGCTTACGTGACCTATTTCTCAGTCTTCTGCAGTGAAGTGGAAGGTGAGCCATGCCAATTGCTTGAAGAATAGTATATTCAACCATTGTGATATCTAGGCGATGAAGAAAATTGGAAACCACTGCATCTTTTGCTTTCTGTAGCAGTCGTAGGATCTCCCGTGCCATGAAGTCAAGAAACTGACCGGCTGCTGTTAGGTTATGGTGACATGGGAGTGCCTTGGGCTCAAGAATGTAGGTTAGTGGCGCTAGTTTTATAATAGCCTATCAACCGACGCGACCCGAGTAGACTTATTTGCCAAGTTGCTTTCTATGGCTCTGGCTCTTCTACTGATTCCCCCAGAAAAATGTCTACCATACCAAGGGCATCTTTTTTATTCCTGTCGTCTGGATTTCCTACATACATATCTCGGGGCATTGATGCTCAGGTGGAGCGGAAAGCCCTTGGTTGAGACCGTTTGCCAGTTGACCTTGCCGTTGTTTCTTCCAAAATATTGATGGTAAGCTAAACTGTCTATGATACTGACTACCGAATTGTCAACCCAAGGGCGTGTGATTATCGCTACTGCTTGTGGCTTCTGGAGCTAACTCAGGGCCACCTACAGGAAATATCGGGGGCTAGCAGTTTTAAAAGCGGAAAGATTTCCTAAGTAAGGCTGTGGTGAACCTTTTGATTAGGTCTAACAATGACATGTTAAAAATTAGCAAAATCTGCAAAAATCTCGCCGTGGTGTAGAACGGTTCATCTATTTCCGTCTGGCCACTACCCCCGGCTCAACTCACTTCACTTCGGTTTGAACAGGACAGATACTGGCCACCGTCAACCAAAATTCCAGAATACATTTGATGGTATGCACTCCAAGTAGGCGCCCAAAACTGCTCAGTTTATTTCTCTTAGCCTTTTCTGAAAATAGAAGAGAAATTTAAAGCTCTTCGCACATCAACTGTGATAGTCACTGTTCATGGTGAGCTCCCACTTAGCCATCATATATCAAATGGAAACCTTCAATAAGTAAACACATCATATCCTCTGTCTGGTAACATGCCCAGAGTTCACTGTCAGAAATGATCTCATTCTATTTATGGTCTAGGGCAGCGCTGAATATCCGGATGGCCCTTAGTTCTATTGCCTCCTCTGGCAGTCTATTCCAGTAATAAACAGCCCTATTTCTGAAGAAGAAAAATACGGCCTTCAGCCTGAATCGAGCTTTCGCCAGCTTCTTACCACGACCTCTTGTCCTGGAGCCTTTTGTCATATGGAATAGACTCTCCGTTCTAAGTCCAGAGAAGCTTCTGATTATCATGAACGTCTCTACCATATCCCCTCGTAGTCTCCCCCCTACCATAGAGAGAAGTCTGAGATCCTGGGGTCTCTGCTCATACGTCTTGTCCCTCTAACCTTCAAACATGCCCTTCAAAGAACTTCCTACGTTCTCCAAACAAGTTGCATCAATCTTACGGAAGGGTGACCTTGCTGGACCAAGGTTTTCTAGTGAAGGTCCAACTACAAACAGGTTCACTGTTATGAGAACCCTAGATCGTCCGCCCAAAAAAGCCGATCTCATTCTGAAGAGCCCACAGCATGCCGTTTTTGCAGCAGCCGCGCGCAGCTCCGACCAGCCGTCAGAGCAGAAATTTACCGCGATCCCAAGGATTTTACCCCGTTTACTGCCTCTGTAGTAAATGGGTCTTGGCCGTGTGCAACCGTCAGGCTTGTCGCTGTCAGTGACAAGTGGATTATTCCAGCATTCAAAGGTACGTCTTACTATTTTGCCCAATAAGGGACGGCAATTATGTCTCCGCTCAGATCCTCTCTCCTTTGAGCCCTCCGCAACCTTCACATCACCACAAAAGGACTGGGGCCAAATCAGTTACAAGCATAATTACTAGTGGGTCTAATACGGAGCCCTCCGGTGCCCCACTGGGAACGTTTACCATTTCAGGGTTATAGTCACCTGCTCTCATACAAAAGGTTCCGCCGGCAAGGAAGTCCCTTAACCATTCCCAAATCTCCCTCTTTTACACCAGATGACTTCAACTTGATTAATAAAAGCAGGCGGTTTACTGGGTCAAGTGCCCTGCTAAAATCAAGGTGAACCTTTCATCGTCCACTCTATGAGTGACTTTTCCTAGGGAGCTCAAGAGATTGGTGGAGCACGATCTGTATTTTAAAATATACACTGAGCCGGACAAAGCGTATAATCCCCTAGTGGGTGCTCTCGGATGTGCGCCAAAATTATCTTCTCTAACACTTTGCATCGAATGCGGGTTAGGCTGATCGGTCTATAGTTTCTTATTTCTGAGCGGAGTCCTCCTTGCTTATAGTGGCCACTGCTGCGTTTTTCCAGTCCTGCGGCTACCTCGCACGGTACGGAGTGGCCTAATGTAACTTGTGTACTGGGAAAAATACGATATCAGTCAACGGGATAATGATAGCAAGGCGGATATCATCTGGCCCAGCAGATTTCACTCTGGCGATTCCTCTTTGGATACGTTGGTCACCTGCCATGGAAGTGGCTCAAACAAGACCGGCCACCAAACTTTGCAACTGTGTTCGCAGACCGGCTTTCCCTTGTCCTGTTTCCGATATTTCATTCCCCTTCATAGTTTGATTTTCAGTCGGAATCCCTGTAGCTCCTAAAATTCACCATGGATTATATAATTCTCCTTCGGAAAAGACCTGAAGGCTTACTTAAGCTTAGCCACCAGGCCTCCTCGTAGGCCCCGTATCCCTAGCAAGAAAAGATAGTGCCTTCGGTGATCATCGGCACATCTTAACCTGCAGCCTGTCACAGTCCTTGAACTGCTTCCAACAGCTACATGTCGGTGTCAGTACACAGGCCTTGGCTCAGTTTACCACGTGGGATGTGTATGGTTTGTGTGTTGCAAAAGTCACTATGGCACTCCCGGACCTGACAGTTTGACAGCTGGATCAGGGCTGCGGCACCCCTAGCCGGTTCCTTTTGGCACTGCTGGGTAGACTCGAGCGCCTCATGCTCTAAACCACCAAGGTCTCTTGCAACCTCAGAGACTTACATCATCCTTGTAGACCTGCTGCAGAGATACCGAGCCTCTCCTTTTCCCCTGCCCCAAAGATGTCGCCTACACATCCCTTCTTCTAGATAGAGTTTCTATTTTCCTTTTCATCCACATAATCTGCTCGAGTCTTCTCGTACCCAATCCAAGTGTGTCCCTCCCCAATGTCATAGCCAACGGAGGACAGAAACCAGGGCACCTCTAGGTGTCGTGAGGTCATTTTTGTAAATAAAGAGCACCTACGAACGCGGAAAGGGCCCTAATGGCGCCTTCTGCACACCATAGCCACTCTAGATGCTCTTCGAAACCGAATCCAGGGAAAGCCGCCCATTTATCTAAATTGGTGCTTTTGGGTCATCTTCACGCCAACAGGTCGAGTGTCAGCTGCCTATGGTTTGCTGTGTTGAGGGCCATCTGAAGATAAAAGGTACACACTTAACCTTTCCTGCGTACGCCAAGCCTGCCGGTTGCTTCACCCAAGAATGATAAGTGTTCCCCTAGGCGTGATTTCCTCTCGCAACTTATGTGCCACTCTGCGCTGATCATCCTACGGCATGACTGTCTTACTCTTACGGTCCTCCCTAAGGCCTCAAGTACCTTTGCGGGCAGGCTAACCGACCTGTAATTTATTACCGTTTTCTTTTCATCCTCTTCCTGGAACGACTCCTCTTCAGCTGCCAACGAGCGAGATAGGAGCTCAGCCGGGCAGAAGACCTTCTGTAAAGGTCGATCTCGGCGTGGTTGCCTTAGGCCTAGATGGAATTATAATCTATAGGTCCCGCAGCAAGCAGATAGCTTGAGAAGGACCGACCACTTGACACGAAGGTCCATTTCCCAAATGACTGTGTGCTCAACCAGTCACAGATGCATGATACAATAGGTAACCGATCACAGTCTTTTCATTTGGCCCCAGTGGCGCAATGCTCAGCCGGAAACTCAAGGTAATATGACCCGAGGGACGTAGTCACATCATCATTCGTGGCTTTTTATGGATGGCCCAGCCTTGTCTTGAGGCTCATGCCTCTCCTGGCTAAATCGTAGCCCGATATGGACGGAGAAGCTAAGGCGCTGTCCCAAGCACCGAGTGGTGGGCAGATAAAATCTGGCAGAGGAGCTGTTAATCAAAGCTGTAAATGTCTGCACCCTAGGTATTGAGTGTGGCTCTATGAATCCGTTCCGTCACCTCTTTTTGACTGTAAAGTCCACTCGTAAATGACCCATCACATCAGGAAGAAGAAAGTTCCGGTCCTCCGTCCTGCAAACACGATTCTGAACAAGATTTTGAGCCTTCCTCTAGCTAACGTCCACCACCCGCAAAGGAATTTTAAACGGAGACCAAGTTTCTTCGTGATGATGACGAATCCCTTTTTTTGTGCGGTCCGATCGACTGGTTTCGACCAAATGAAGGGCTTTTGAATGTTGTTTTAAAGACGGCAACTCGAGAAAACTACCCGCTTCGGTGCATTCTTCTGGGTTCCAGTGCTGGACAACCCAGCAAAGCTCTCATAGCCAATACATATCATCAAAGTCCACAGCCAATACTCTCATTTCAGAGATAAATGATAGCCAACGTCTTTGCTATCTTGTAAAGAATGTGCTCTATGAGCTTGAGCAGCACATATTCGAAGCTTGCCTTTCTCCGCTTGAGATTGTTTTTGGCTTGATTCCAGGGCTGGATTAAGCCAAATAGGCTACTTTCCGAGCAAAGCCAACTTTCTCGCCTTATTCACTCCTAAAATGGTTGAACCACGCAATACCATGCTCGGTGGAGGGCTTTACGGGATCCCTGAATGCAGTACGCGTTAGCAGATGTTGGATGAAGGGGGTGAATCCGACGTGGCCCTGCAGCCTCATTTCGCTTTAACCGGTTTGTGACCAGTTCTGCCTCATTTGATTCCACGTACGCTTTTACCGGTTGGTTTCCGGTATGCTTGGTTCTTACCAGACCAAATAACTCCTTGAGTGCTTCGCTTCTTCCCCGTTTTTCTTTAAGGCCCCTTTCTGAACACGTGCAACGAACCCTTCTGCCGAGCAAGAGCCCACTTTTTGGACTATTTTAACAATTTCATTAACCCTGTCTCGTACGGCAGCTGAAACGACTTCTGCATTCTAAGTGTGCATTTGCGGGCCCTCATATATTACAGAAAGAAAACCGGACACCCTAAACTGCCGAGGCGTCTCCTTGCTGCTCTTTCTTCTGCCTGCACTTCTCCGGCCCTGATTATACACCAACTTGGCCGGCCTCTTGTCTTCCCCGGTGTATAAAGCTAGTCCTCCGGAAGTCCGACTACTTTTGATGAGTCACCTTTCATCTTCTATTGTGAGGTCCGTGGTTGCCCAATTTACGCCATCTGCCGCTACTCTATGGGGTGAGCGACCAGTGTTTTGGAATTCCTACCTACCTTTTGAGACAGACTGCTGTGCTCCGCTTGAAGAGGAACTTTTTACAGGAAGGCCGCTCTGGTTCTCAGGATCAGCAACTTTTATTTGACTAACATCACTCGGTTATTTACTGAGAAAGTAGTTTTGAGAGCCGAGTGTCTCGCTCATCCTCCCACTGATTGGTTGGTTTGTGTGATGCAAGTGTTCAACACAGTCTGTTCCATTTTTTGTGCTTCGTGCCCCATCCGAGCTCGAATCCGCTGCTGGGAGGATTTAAAGATGTGCCTGCCTCTTGCAGTTTGTGCCTTCTCTCTATTTTTGTGAACGAAGAAACCCTCTGCAACGGCGGAGGCCGAAATTTAGGATAAACTTCAGAGTGGAATCCTTCAGCAGTAGAGAAACGGGAATATCAACTTTGTTACCTGTAGAAGCGGTCAGCGTATATGGTATGGGGCATTTCAAAAAGATGTTGGACGCTTAGCCGGACGAGGGATTTACGGAGATAGGATACGGAGGGTAGGGGTAAAGTCTCCAATTATTTAAGGCCCAGTAGTGGCCTGAGCTTCCAGCGCGTATGAACTGAAGCGTGGGATTTGGTGGAACGCACACATCATAGCTGTCTCTCGCCTGGACGATGAGGACCGTTCCCGCTCCATTTTTGGCTAGACCGTAGGAGGGGGCCGATCTTCGTACAACACAACCGGAAGAATTAAGAGAGTATCGGCAGAGGGTTAGGGTATCTATTTAGACTACTTGCCCCAACAACAACCAGCCTCAAGAACAAGGCCTGAACTGACCGCCCAAGCACGGGAGGCACTCAACGGCGCTCATGAATCTGCTGCCGACCGGACCGAGCGGGTCGGCAGCCTATCCCGGAGGGTGAATAATTCGTGAGTCTCATTACCGAGTCAAGTGAATGAAGGGGCAAATTAAAAACGATTCAAAAGGGAATTGAGCGCAGATCCGATAAAACCCCGGAAGGAATCACCATCCTGATGCCAGGGGATGGGACTACGCTCGATTTTGGTTAGAGTCTCAGTAACAATAATCCTAAAAATAAAATTTCGGTATTTCGCTTTGTATCTGCGAATTCTGTACATAAATGGTTTTTGATATTGTTGACTTTGTTGTGTTACTTTTTGCTTTGCGGTATTTCTCCAGCTATTTCGTCCTATTTGCCCAGGACGGATTTCTTCAAACGTTCTCCGAATTGAATGATGGGGATATCTTTTCCATGCGCCTTGGTGGTTAGGCGTCAGGGGACTCACAGTCATCTTTCCCTGGTTCTGATCCAGCCTCGGGTCTTCCGTCCGGTGTAGTCATGAAACAAAAAAGAGATTCTAGATCCAAAGAGATCCATTTGGATCCTGTAGACTAAGATTAGGTTCGGAAAAATGACGGCTTTTCGACTTTTTCAGAGCAAGAGCCATCTCAAAGGTTACAGACTTTTCAGAGTGATGCACCTTAATCACGGATGAGGAGCTACTCAAAACTTCTGATTATTTAGGTCGTTTCAATAAAAATACCGTCCAAAATGAGAGAACCAAGGAAACTGTTATGGTTCTCTCCTTGCGTAAGATTTACAACACCTTCCAGCGCCCCTGGCTTACCTGGGAACCTAAAAGACAAACTCTGGGTGTAACTGATAAGTTTCAACTCCTCGCAGCCGGAGTTCAACCGCTTTGTTCAGACTACGCAGACACAATGAGCCTCTAAGTCTGTTCGCTATTCCTTGGACTTGCCTCACCATGTTGGGTGACGGGCTAGTAGAGCTGAATTAATGCCGAACCCTGTGGCTGATTTGGCGCCTAAGCTTACACCGGTTGCAAGCTTCATTCCAGTGCACCTCATAAAAGGTCCAAACCAGTGTTCCCCTAGAGTCTTTCTCCCTCTTGGATCTGAAACCACGAAGAGCACCTTTTAGGCCTAAAGCTCAGTAGGTGTATCGTTAGGGCTCACACTTCCATCAGCCATAAACCGATATGGCAGCCCAATCTTCTAACCCCTACTCTATATGAGGCCAGGAAATACCATCATTAAGACGACTTCTTTGAAAAGCTACTAAGTTCGGCCTGTGAGCTAGATGAGCCCGCGACCGGCGATATCATATGTTTTGAAAGGGGACTAGTGTAAGGGCCGAGCCCAAGCCTTGAAGTTGTCAAACCCTCAAGATAAATGGGCCAGAAAGCAGCGGTGGAGTTGCACAGCTATTGACTATTCGGGGTTGGCGTCAATCTAAGCCTATCAGATAGGTGGTTTACACCCAGATTCTACCTATTCTTCCACCTTTCGGTCTCAAAATTCCAAGGTCCGCCTCAGGTAGGCCGCATGAATGGGATACTTCTTCATCCCCACCCTGTGCACGGTCCATCTAAGTTTCCAGTCCAAACCCCCATTCTACCAGCCAATCACCTGCTCCTAGCAACTCTCACTTTGCTACTGCCGCCACGTTTCATCAATCTCAAAGTCAGGAGCTCCTGAATCTTTTTGCTTCAGTCACTCATGAACGGCCAATGGAGCACCTTTGCACCTAATACCTAGGAATTAAAAAACGAACTCAAAGCTGGGACAGTCGATAACCGATGGGGGAAGTAAATTACGTGTCACCATCGAGAAGTCTCACATCGGCCGACCATGACGGTGAAAGGCCCGTCACTGGATACATGCCGATCCTTGAAGACTCAGTGAGAGGACTGGCAAGAGTAGTAATCTTTTCTCCCGATACTATACTACACTCAGTCTCTGCCTCCTATTCGGTCCCTCATCCGTTATTTGACGGCTTATGGGTTAGGATAATCTTCCAGTGAAATTCTTCCACCAGGGGTCATCGACTGGTCTCCGGCCTCCCTTACAAAACTTCAGCAATGACCTTGTAGAGCATGTGCGTGATATTTGCGCCCAAAAGTCGCTCACGCATTTTTCGATGCTAAGTGATTCTGAGATACCCGGGATGAACTAGTGTGTACACCACTGCTCTGGCGGAAGCTCCAATGGGTCCATGGTTAGTTTTTATTAGAGAAGTCCCGGATCCAGCGTGTTCTGTTCAGCACCGGATATTAAGTTGGGCAATACCCATCTGTTTCAGGCTTCCTTATTGCAGGGAGCAACAGGGATTTTGCGTCTGGTTACCAATAGCCATCTAATGGCTCATCTCTACAACAGATGTACCGCTCAAGACGTATGAAAGCAGTTGTTTTCTTCATCCCGTTGGGTTCACAGGTCCGAACAAGATCCACCAATAAATACTTTGAGAAACAGTCGGGATTGTGACCCTTCCTTATACTCCTCCGTTTTTTAGATATCTAGACAGCAGTATCCTTCTCAAGAGTTGGAAGAAGGCGATGATAGCTATTCCTTTCGGGAAGAAAACCCGTTAAATTTCAGGGGGTATAAGGCAGACTGGTTTCACGGGGATATCCCGTAAATTTTTCAGACACTCTCTTGCGCTATTTACGGTCATCTTAAAACTATGGTCTACTAGTCTCTACCCAGCACGGTTCACTAACTCACAGGTCCTGCACCAGCGACTGGTTAACTGAGGTTTACAGTCGAACAGAAGCATTTGTTTGATGGATGAATATCCCAAGCCGTGGCCGAACACATTTTGAGGCCTTTAATAGAGACCCTTTTGGTCTCCTGGTAAAGTAAGGGAGGTGTGGGATTTCTGGTTGACTGCTTTTGACATCCAAGGTTCTCTTCCTCAACGATCCTTCATGGTCAAAATAATACCGTTCTACTCCTCTGCATTCCCGGTTTCCGCGAAAGGGCGTCCGAGGTCAGTTTATGACCCCTCCTTAATTCGATCTACATTCTTGTACCACCTGATGCCATCTCGGTCAGCGTAAAAACCGATGCGGATGGTTTGACAAAGTAGGAGTAAGACCCCGTGGAGGTGAACTCGGTTGTCGTTGCGGCTAAACGATAATCTTTTTAATAGAGCCCAAAAATCAGTAGAGACAAATTCGTCTCAGTGACACTTGAGAGAACATTTGACCATCCTTCCTGGAACGATAGTTGCACTGGAAGTCGAACTGTATAGCATCACGAACGTTTAGAATTTTAGCTTGATATTATTCTTTCCTTTCTCTCATCAAAGAAATACCGGTAAGTTTGATTTTCAAATTAATAATACGATTGAACTTTTCTTCCCCAATGTCCCGTAGAGGGACTCCTGTCCTCTCAACTTGATGCAAGCCGTCCTGTACTAGGGCTTTGCTGTCGATTGGCGCAAACGGGCCCCACTGGGAATCAAGACCTGTTGGAACAAGCCCAAAGAAATGTACCAAAGATGGCTCATGGCTGGTAAACTGTTCGTATCCAGCTCACCTGACTGAATCAGACTTCCACTCTTCAGATAGTAAACGAGTACGGGAAGTGTCTTTTTGTGTACAGAGCACTCCCTGAAATTGCAGTGGCCCGGCTTTATGTTTTCAGGGCTAAAAATTCCAGTCGGCCTCAATGAGAAGCCACTTTAGCCCAATCCCTGCACATTTGAGGGCCAACATTTCCTCGCCCATGGGGTACCTCTACGGGATAGCCTACGAAAATAAATAGTAGGTACTTCAACCGTTAAAGACCACTTCGACCGATGCATGGGATTAAACTCTGGCACACATCATAACCAATCCCAAATGATGCCCCGTCCCACCTCGACTCGTGTTACCCTTTTCGGTTGGGTTTCCCCCAGTGATTCCCACCAGTTTCTAAATAACTAAGAATTCAGATGTCGCAAAATGTAAAAACTAAAGCAGATCATTCTTACTTCGTCGTTCCCTTAATCGGGTGCCAAGATCTTCCCTAAAGCTAGCAAGAATACAGACGAAAGACGCAAAAAAACGAAAGTAATTTATGTTGCCCATTTTTAGACTAGCTGAATTTTGTTGTTGCAGCAGTTTGCCACCCAATGCTCTCCAGTTTCCTTTATTGCTGTGCCCTTACAAAGGAAATATGGAAACAGTATCCGGGATTATTCGGGTTCAAACCCCATACCAGCGAGCCTCTTTAAGGTTTCGAGATATCCGTCTCAAACAGCCACTGTATTTTTACTACGAGCTTCATCAGAAGTGGCAACTTGCTCTACTCTAGAATGTTTTCTGCTCTCATTTTGTCTGCGGTGATATTCAAAGCCTCGGGTGGTTCTATATCCGATAAATGAGCTAAGAGCCGTACCACTAGAGGAATTTACTCAAACTCCCCGGGGGTTTGGTGTCATGGCCAACGAAACCAAGTGACCCAAGGTAATTGTGAACGAATAGTTACTTGCTGACAATCCGACACTTCTCGACTGACCGATGCTCCATACATGTGTTTAGTCTCCCGAAGGGAGTACTTGACACGGAAGGATGACAATATCGCTCCTAGCAGACAAATTGCTTCTTTATTCTATCACCAACTAGTCCATGATTTTCCCCGACTGAAAAGTCCGTAACTCCCATCTGTCTTCAACTGGAACATTCATCCATAGGAACCTTCGACTTAAACCCGTCATCTTTGCCTTTCTGTCTGATTTGAATCAGCCCAAAACCTTTTTCAGCGATGTAGTCTAGTGTGACGCTCGTAATAAATGACCTTTCGACGGTTTTGCCTGCAACCTGGTCGAGCAGTCAAAACCTCACAGCCTATATCAGGTCTCCAAGTCTTGGGTGACGGCTAATCGAGCAGGTACCACATTGTTTCCCCTGCTTTTGATGCATAGTCACCCTCTTCGCATAGCCGAGGTTTTCACTCCACGTGTTCAAGCCTCCGTACTGTTCCCCAATCTACCACCTGTGAGAAGCCTTTTTTCAGTAAAACCAAAATGAAAAAGCGTGAATCATGTTGACTCCAGGGCTGTTGGCTTCTGCGTGCTATGGAAGGGGCATTCCGAAGTGATTCGACGGGCTTGAGATCCACTTTCACACTATTTCTAATGCAAGCCCATCCACGCAACACAATGACAAGGGATCTCCTGGATGTCGTAAAACTGGTGTTCATGGAGACGCTGCTTCTGGTCTTCCATGCTTACTGTCCTGAAGACAGTATTTACCTAATTACCGCCCCCATCGGGCCTAATACTACCCACTTAAAACCCCTGCTTACCGAATAAGGAACCAGGTGAATGGATACTCCCTGTTTCAGCACCCAACGCTCCTCCGGAGCGGTAAGAAAAGTGGAAGGTCCATCTGGCCAACTCCCCAACCGGCAATCGTATTATCATGCGAATGAGAAAGTCTGGCTAAAATTGCATCTTCTGACTTCTGGTCTGGCCTCGGCTGGTCAGTCTGTGTTAACACCGTGCACTGGGTTTGTTTGCTGAAGTCCAGTTAGACAGACTGTAATTGCTCGCGGCCCGCCGCCACTACCTAAGTCTTGCTCTCCTTGCTAGTCCTTGTCTGAACGAAGGTGACATCAATTCTGAGATTTCCTACGGATTGTCTCTTTACCATGGTAGTGCCAAACCTACTGTGAACAAAGCCTTCACCATTTACCCAGCGTCGCGGTTGATGATGCCCGTTTAGGAAACCTATTTGATAACACCTCCATTTTGCAAGGCAATAAGTTGCTCGGTGTAAGTTAGTGGAGCGTACGACCCAACCCTGGTGTCTAAATCGTCTCCGAGAGTTAATTTATCATGGCCCAGAGTAATTTTGAGCAATCAACAAATCTGTGATCGACGTCGCGTGCACTGCCATCTGGCGACTTTCGGCCCCCGCTTGAAGTGGCATGCGAGCTTGTTCGAGACCGTCGTTTCAAGTGTTCCAGCGCAGTATTTGGGGACTCACTGAAACTCGGCCTGGTTGCTACTGATATCAAGCATGATTCACCTGATTCTTCCTCTAGCTTACCTCACTCTCTGTCTATGAAACCAGCCACGTCCTAGAAATCGGCTTTACTTTTCACTCCTTCGGCTCAAAGGCTCAGTGGTTCAAATGGGAGAATATAAATTGTTATTCTTGGTGTGTGCATCGAATCGAGATCAGGTCTGCAGTTTAGTTTGTACGGGGATATTGCGCATTATCACCTCTTCAAGACAAGATAAAATGCGGCATAAACGTCACTTATAGCTTGCTTGACTCCGGACCCCACCACATCGATCAAATTGCAGATCGTTCTAAATAGTCGACTGAAAAGTCCTTCGAACTATTCCTCGCTCTTTGTGATCACGTTCTGAAGCAAGCATGGAAAGGCCTCCAATATCTACACTAGCTCGACTTCGGAAATAACTGTGAGGTGCTGAAGCCCTTGCCCAGATCAGTCACGCCGCTCCAGGTAAAGTTTGCAAAGTGGTTCGGAGGGCCTAAAGTTCGGGGAGTCCGTCGAAAAGTCAGTTTTGCTCTAGTAAGGTCTTGAAGTCTTGAACTTCTGAAGTAGTACGCGGGTACGGAGCCAAAATCAAAAATGTTCCCGAGTCTTGTAGTGACTTCGTTGTCTGAATGTCACTGGCTAACTGAACGGTAGCTTAATGGATAATGGGTCAATAGGGAAAGAAGAAGGGGTCCAAAATACGAACTTTGACAATGTCGAGCACCTGGTATTGCCGGCGAGCTGGAATATAAACCACTGGGCAATGCGGAGGAAATCAGTATCCCAGTCTTCACTGCATCTTGCATCTTGTAGTGCCGATAATCTGGGAGACAGATCGCTGGACAGCAGGGACAGGCTCAACCGTGGTTGAACTTAGACGGTCCGCTTAAAGATCGGGGTGGGACGTTTTGCTCATTGATGGCGTAGCCTATTGTCTGTATCATTTTTAGTAATTTTTCGGCGTAGTTAACCCTGCGTACTTTTGTCTCACGCCTTCTGAGCCTGCCACCCCGCGGACTGCGGCTGTCCTTTTGGCCCAGCTATCATCAGCCTGGACGTGCCATTATTTTCATCATTAGCATTAATCTGGGTGATGTGAGAAACCACACGGACATAGCTGGCGAATTGTACAGAGCTTGAGGAACCACATTTGGTCAACTTCATCGTCATTGACCTGCCGCATTGATTTTTGCCGAGGGTCAAGCTGTTTTATTCTTCTTCCAGGAATATTTGTTATTTTACCCTAGGTTGACCAGTCTTAGTTTTGCAGAATACTTTTCAGCACTAAGCGGCAAAAAGCATCTTCTCAGTCTAAAACTAGATTGTTACCCGGCCTCCCCCCCAATGGATTTTGGGGATGGCAACCAATTAAACAAATGGAAACCTCAGACGCGACCACAAATGCTCTAAAGCGAGGGCCAAAGTCACGGAGTGGGATGAAGAGCAGGTCACTTGAGTAGGTCCATGCCGAGTTACGTTGAAAATATGATATCTTGTGTGATATGAATAAACGAAGATTCGTGCATATAGTTCTAGGCGAGACAAAACACAAACAAAGCGTATGTAGTCCAGTAACTTCATTGGTCCGGAGTGTTCTATTGTTCATGGAGTATTTTCCAAAACCAGTTGTCGCAGTGACGGCAGGCTTCACGCGCGCACCAGGTTGCGGTCCACACACTTATGGAGATTATTCTCGGTTGGTTTTTAACACTGAGGATTTGCACTTCAAACCAGTGGGTTTAGTTCTTCCTGTTCTGTTGTTCCTTCCGCTCTACAGGTTTTACGCTGGAGAGTTGTTGAAGACTCATCGTGGAACTTCATTCATATCGGGTTTATATCTAGTGATTCACCTTCCAGCTCACCAGCATTATTCATGAAGCAAAATGGATACGGGATTCTGGATATTTTGAGCTGAGGCCTAGTCGCTGTGAGTTACTTCACGAATTCACTACATAACGCCCGGAAATACGGCAGCCTCACCCCAAACTGGAGGCCAAAAGGCGTCAGATGTGACACTCTGAATCAGTCACACACGAGAAGACCCGGAGATTCCTGTCCAGCAATGGGGAGCAAACTTGAGGAAAGAACACAAACCATTCAAAAACCAAGATGACGTTATTGGATGACCACAACCATCCTCATGGATTTGCATGTTATTGCTTTTTCATGCACTTATCGAGTCCGGCTCAACCGGCTTTTTTTCCCTGCGTGTCAAGTAGGTAAAACCCCACGGAAGAACACAGCATTTAGCGTACTTCAGAAGAAAGACCCGTCAATGCTCGTGAATTATTGTTATCCAAGCATATATGTCCCTATTGACTTGAAATTTTTAAGCCTTTCACTTTGTACTAAACTTTGCAGCGCACTGAGGAATCATGTGTTATTTTGCATCTGTAAACACATCAGAACAAACTTGAGGTACTCTTCTTTTCAAGCGGAGTACCAATTTCTCTAATTACATAATTCTGAAGCTGGTGGGGTCCTTTCACTTCACCGTCTTCTCGCTGAGTAAAGGTGTTGCTGGGTTATGAGCTTATATTTCGGTTGTTGATGAACCACTGACCTTTTCATGATGAGCTCCCGTTTTTGAGGTTGTCACTTCCTTTTATTTTGCGCTTACCGTGACGAATGAGGCAAACTCCCAACCGTTGAGTGCGAGAAGCTAGTAATTAGAAATGAACGTGATATGTGCATTAGATGGGTGTCTAGCAGTTGGGACTCTTGAGCGTTTTTATCCGTTATTCTTCCGGGCTGCTGGATCGAATGAGCCTGTGGCCCCTGTGCGGTGTCTGTAAGGCCTTTCCACGTAAAGTAGTCCAAGCAGCACAAGATTCAACTTCCTTCTGAAGGCTGCAGATGCGCTGATCCTGAGACGCCTCAAGTGCGGTAATAAGGTCCCATGCATAAACCCTAGGTAAGTCCGACAGAACGATCGTCGGACTAATGGAAGGCCAGGTGGAAGATTGCCCTGTTACAGATGCTTCCACTCCTGAGCGGCAAAATGCTACTGGTGAGTGGGTGGGACAGAGACCCAAGGGGAAAAACAAAGGGAGTCAACATGAGGTGAAGAGCAACACCTTTAGGACGGACGAATCTATTTTCCGTTATTCCCAAATCCGATTGATGGAACGGGCTTCTAGTTACTAAACCAGAAAGCGTCAGTTATGTAAGCGTCAAAAGCTAGAAGGGACTGATAGAAGCTGGCCTACCACCTAACGCGAAATTCCGTCACACTGAAGTCATTTCACGGGCAGTAAGACCGCAAGGCTAATATTGGTGGAGCTCCTGAATAAACACTTCAGAGACACGTTGCTAGCCGGGGAGGAAGTAGTAGCCCACCCCACCAAGGGCAGATCCTGGATCATAAAAAGAGAGTAGCTCGTTGTCGGGTGAATTGACCGCTAGCAAATCCTGGCTATTATCGTGGGGGCACCAGCGAAACTTACACAAAGACAACAGAGTGAAAGTTGGCAGAGCTGCTTGATGGTAGATGAGGCTGTCTTTAACGACATGGTATCAAAGCAACCTGATAGGACCAAAATGGTAGCGCTCGACATTGACCTAGAAGCTCTTCTCAAACAAAAGAAGCCAATGCAAGCGCTTGCCAGCCCGCCAGGCGTGACACTCGCGGTCAGGGAGGTCTGGATGTTTGAAGACATGCATCACGAGAAGTGGGGAGGTGATACATAGCAAAGCATGTAGCCTTAGAATAGAAAGAATGGAGCTCCACAAAGAGGCTCGGAAGCACAGCCAGTCAATGGTTACCATTCCTGAAACATGGCTCCGTTAATAAGGTCTTGCCTGAGGAATGATAAGGGTTCTGTTCACAACTTGTCAGCGGGATAGCGCAAATTACTGCCAAGGGCGAGGGAAGTAAGGTATTCGTAATATCCGTGTGGGGGTCACTCTAGCCCACAGCTTTGAAAGCAGAAATAGCAGAAACACTAAGGCTGCAAGATTCCACGTCAGTCAATTCTTGGAATTGAACTGCATAAATAAGCTCAAACAAAGAAAATAATTGGTGGGTTACAAATTGATCAGTCACAGTGAGTCTTTTCTGTACGTAACTTTGGCTGTCTTGATTGGATGAAGCTCCTCAATGCACCTATTCACGAAGCTGTGACTGGTCCTGTTTATTGTGACGCCTTCTAACCCACCACGGACTTCCCATCTCAGGAGTTTCAAGTCAGTTTGGCCCGTCTGTGTGACATACAAGCGGCTGTGGTCTTCCACCCGGGGCGTTGAGTGTTTGATCCGCGAAACGCAGTGGAGAAAATACTCCGTGGGTCGGAGCTCAACATGTATACAATCAAGCACCAACACTTGCGTTATTCAAACTACAATATGATAGCATACAGCCCGGCCGTGGCACCTGTCTTACCAGACTTTGGTTTGGGGTTTGTCGCCACGGCTCAGCCGCCGCGGTATTTCTGTCGGCCGGCGGAACAGCCGGGTTACTTTTGTCAACATGGTTACCTCTAAAGCTCAGGACGCTACAGCCGCGTGATCTGTCGCATCGTCGGTGGCCCATGTGACATGAATCCGTCTGAGCTGGGGCCAAGGCAGCGATGCGCTGTCCAGGTCGGTAATGTTTGCCCTAGGTTGATCTACTTTTCTGCGGGCGAATCAGCCAGCCAGTCGGCATTTGCTTTGCAAAGGAATTACATGACGTCGCTGGAATGAAGACTCATCGGTGACCTGAACAGAACGGCTGGACACTCTCTGGCGGTTTCTCTCACCGGTTTTCGGTGTTGAAACAGGAAATCATCGGGGAACGCTTCTTAGTCGGGCCTTGTTCTCGCGCTAGCCGGTGCTAGCTCCCTAATACCGAAATGCACAGTTCTTTCCTTTTTCATTGTTAGATCGTGGGTGGCTTTGTACCTTGTATCGGTTCTATTAGGCCAGTTATTTAGCCTCGCTTAACGGAACTGCTACTCGTTTTCGATGACCAGAGACTGCAAGATTCCATCTCGAAAGAAGCATTTTCATAACATTTGAATTGAAACGAGGAAGCTAACAAAATGTTCAAGAATACTCCCCGGAATTTGGAAAAGGAGTCGATCAGTACAGGGTGGTGATATCGGTCCAAGAATAGGCCGCAGAAGTCGGCATGAACCATACGCCATGGAATGTAGCTTCCTGGCCGTTAGTTCCGGATGTTTAGACGTAACTTTACGTTTCCATCACGACGAGACTGCACCTTGACGTGGTGTGATGGCTTGCGCGCCTCTATGACCCAAAGAGCTATACAGAATGGCTTCCTTAAGCCGGAGATGCAATCATACCTGACAGGTCAATGGGTAGAGGTCAGAAAAAGTCCAGTCTCCTGGTCCTCCAGGTTGGGGGTCGATTTGAGCTGGCAGCTCAGTCGGAAGAATAATTGGTCCAAGCAAATGGGCTTCCACTAAGCCATCCCGCTGCCTTGCGGATAGGCTCTTGTTAGAACTAAAGGCTTCCGATGAGGATCCTAATCGTTCTCCTGCTTTGCGGCTGGACACCCTAGCAGTACCCGTCCAACATCTCCCATGAACTGCACGAATACAAAGAACTCCATACTGCATCGGTCGTCGCTCAGGCTAATCAGGACCGCGCTATCCATTGCATCGAGTGGCGTGGGTAGTGATAAGTGGGCTACTGCTCAGAGTTCCCTCTCTTTTATTCAACCTTTGTCTTCTGTCCCTAACCATCCCTCTTTGCCCAATCTATCCACCCATGGTGCTCCTACCGATAAGAAGGTCGATACTCGCAACGATCCACTGTCAAATAGTATCGGGAATAATCCTCTCTCTGGTGAGTCACATTTTCTCAAGCCTCGTCAGCCTCTGAATCTCGGCTCTTTCAACGTGCGTACACTCATGCAGGTCGGTCAGCAGGCGTGCCTAGCGCTCACAATAGATTCTCTGAAGATTGATGTATGCTGCGTAAGTAGAACGCGTATCCAGGATTCGAGCAATGTAATTCAGCTAACTGCTCCCGGTATCTCATCGAGGTATATTCTGCGCACTTCAGGAGACGCGGCAGCTAAAGCTGTGGGTCAACGTGGTGTAGGAATTGTCTGGACTGACAAGGTTGAGGCTGCCCTTTTATACTGGATTCCTGTTAACAGTCGTTTATGTGCTGTGAGACTCCAAGGGTCAGCCGGCGTTCGAAAGGATAGTTATGTTAAACGCAATTTGTTTCTGATCTCGGCGTACGCCCCAACGGACTGCAGCTCAGACGCGCAGAAAGATGAGTTCTATGATGAACTCGCCACTCTCGTTCGCAGCAGTAAAGGTTCCGACATTGTAGTGCTAGCTGGTGACTTCAACGAACGAGTTGGAAAACTCAGTGCGTCAGAAGCCTGTTTAGGTGGGCGTTGTGGTTTATCCGCTGAGCGTACAGATAACGGGGATAGGCTTCTCCAGTTTTGTGCACACAATCGATTGTTCATGTCTGGCACCAACTTCCGACACAGCTCGCGTCGCACAGCAACATGGCGCTCTTACTCTACAGGTACTTTGAGTCAAATTGATCACACTGCCGTAAGCTACCGGTGGCACAGTTCTGTTCAGAACTGTAGATCTTACTGGTCCACGTACGTAGATTCGGACCATGCCTTAGTTTTAATGCGATTATCTCTCCAGCTCCATGGTCATCGTCGCAAACCGCAAACCCGATTGGCCGTGCAGCGTTTGTGTGATCCAGAAGTCCGCACCCGTTATGAGCAGAAGTTAGCACATGAGCTAGGATCCACGGAGAACAGTAATGTAGATGAGCATTGGGCTCATATCAAACAAGCGATGCACGTTGCAGCAGGTTTAGCCTGTGGTCCTCGATCCGTTGTCCATCAAAGACAAAGGATCTCGCAAGAGTCGTTGAGTGTAATGGAGCAAAAGCGTCAACTCTCGAACCGCAAGGAGATGAACAAGACGCGGAGAAAGCTACAAAGACAAGTTACGAAAAGCCTTAAGAATGGTCGCGAAAATTGGTGGGCCAAGGTAGCCGAAGAAATGGAAATAGCAGCTGCTTCAAGTAACAGTCAAAGACTGTTCAAGCTTATTCGCGACACCGGTGGACGGCGAACTCAGGTCAGTGAAACGATTTGCGATAGAAATGGAGAACCCATTCATAGCAAACAGCAAAGACTCGACCGATGGGCCGAGTACTTGAAGGAACAGTTTGGCTGGCCGCATGCTAGTGTAGTTACTCCCGTGTCAACAACTGTGACTTCTTGGGTGGTATCACTTGAGCCCCCATCCGAAGTAGAAGTACAGTCATGTATTCGATTAATAGGGCGGGGGGAAGCGATAGGTCCCGACGAACGTCTTCTAGATCTTTTCAAACTGAGTGGTGAGGCGTTGATAAAATCACTTACCGCCTTGCTCCGTGATATTTGGAATGAGGAGCGTATTCCGTTAATATGGAGTGAGTCGTTGATTGTTCTCATCTTCAAGAGGGGAGTACGCAATGACTGTAGTCATCACCGTGGGATTAGCCTAATCCCGATAGTCACCAAAGTATTAGCTTTGATTTCGCTGCATCGTCTTACACCCGCTCGCGAGAGGAATATCCGCGAACAGCAGGCTGGATTCCACCCAGGTCAAAGATGCATCGACCAGATTTTTACTCGTCGCCGACTACTTGAAACGCGTCACACACACCGCCGACCAACAATAATGGTTTCCTTAGACCTGACAGGCACCTTCGATTCAGTTGATCGAACAACGCTTTTCAGTGTTCTTCATCGAAAAGGCATGCCCCAGAAGTTTGTGAACCTACTGAGATCATTGTATTCACATACTTGTGGCCGCGTTAGAGTTTACGGTGAATTATCCGGTCGGTTCGAAACGACCAGTGGTGTTCGGCAGGGATGCCCTTTGTCTCCATTCCTTTTCAACTTCGTCATGGACGAAATTATCGAGAGTGCGCTGCAAAATCTCCATGATGTAGGCGTCGAACTAGGAAATGGTGAAAAGCTATGTGACCTAGATTACGCAGACGACGTTGTCTGCTTGTTCGAATGCACGGAACATGCTCAGCGTGCACTAGATAATCTCGCAAGAGCCGTAGCTCCATTCGGCATGCGCTTTGCACTTTCAAAGTGCAAGGTGATGTTACAAGACTGGAGGTCAACAATTCCGAGCTTGATGCTCGATGGGGTGGTGCTGTCAGTTGTCGGCCACTTCACCTACCTCGGTAGTTGCGTGACGACGGATGGGAGCACAGTAGTAGAGGTGAGCACGCGTATATCCAAGGCTCGAGCGGCGTACGCCGGACTGAAGCACTTGTGGCGTCGACCTGACATTTCACTGAAAATGAAAGGTCGTGTATACTGTGCCACTGTGCGTTCAGTTTTGTTGTATGGTTGCAAAACTGAGAGTCTGCGTGCTGAAGATATCTGTCTTCTTTAGGTGTTCGACCACCGATGTTTACGCAGTATCGCTAGGATTGGGTGGAATAGCCGAGTAAGCAACGATGAGGTGAGAAAGCGAGTATTGGGTACTAATTCAGAGAACGTTCTGTCACAGCGTATCCAGCTTAGTAGACTTCGTTGGTTGGGACACGTGTTACGTATGACAAACATATCTACCGTACCGTGTCCTATTCTCCGTTCCTCCTAGTAAGTGGAAGAAACCACGTGGAGGTCAACAGATGACTTGGCAGCGAGGAATGAGAAAATTTACAGCAAACTTAGGAAAAGTAGGTGCTTCACGTCTTCGTGGTTGGGGTCCAAAACATCCGTCTACCAGTTGACTGGAGACACTGAAAGATATGGCAGCGAACCGCGAACAGTGGCGATCGTGTTGTCACTTTCTGTCGAATCAGAATGATTGATCTATGTGCGTTTGTACGGTTAGATTGTGTATTCCGTGTGTTGGCTACTAGGGCATTCTTTCTTTTTCCCACTCCTGTAGCTCCACTCCCTGTCCATCTTGTATATTCATACTTTCTAATTCAACGTGCAACATGGTGAGAAAGGCAGTGATCAGTGGGGCTTGCCTTACTGTTTAACGCTGTACGATGATGATGAACTTTACGTTTTAAGGGTACTCATCGCGATCCCCTGCCATAGTGCAGATATTCGAGTCCGATTCCGGCCGCCAACATATCTTTTGAGCCAGTGACTAGGTTTTACACACCCTCAAGTGGCCTCTGCGAAATTCGTCTAAAGCCAACCCATGCTTTGGAGTTGGAGCGACACACCTTCTACCTCGACAAAGGAAGCCGTTGAGTTTGGATACTGAATTCCTTTAGCAGAACCTAGAACTGATAGATCTTCCGCTTCCGCTAGGGTCACCTCTCCCCTTGACCTCCGTGATTGCGAAAAGGCACTACCTTTTCGCCTGCTTTCGTAATTCATCCCTAGACGGGGTTCGCTGAAAAAAGTAAAATGGCATTGGTCCGCTGCTGCATTTCGTGAATATTGTGAAAGGAAATCCACTTGGACGGTTTTCTCTCGGGTTTGATGTTAAGCGTCGCATTTACAAGCAACAGAGGCAGCGCCTCATCCCTAAACTAAACTTATTGTGGATTATGAGGTGGATACATATGGATTTCATAGGAACTGGAGGGCTTGATGGTCGGTGTAAACCGTAAACTTTAGTGAAAATAGGTATTTGAGTGTTCGGATTACCGACCAGAAAATGCCTCGACCTTCCTTCGACATCCGTGAGTAGACGCTTCCTGCAGCACTGAGAAAATGAAAGATGCTACTAGACATCCTTCCTCTCAAAATAGCTCTTACCCCACTTTGGACGGGTCGGTAATAAGCTCAGTCTGCCTGGATGGAAAAAGTTAGGCAAGTTCTGTACCACTTAATATATGTTGATGGAAACAGCGTAGGCTCTCTTCCCACTGCTTTTCTCACCGCCTCATACAGAATGACTGATATACGAAGAGCGGCTTAGCTCGTTGCATAATTTCGCCGTGAATCCCAAATAGAAATTAGGACATCCGAGAACTAATCATAAATGTGCTTTATTTTTGAATGAATCGATTCCAATCAGCAGTTTGAAAGAGTCTGGATCCGGTTGGTGTTTATTTGCTTCACTGATGAAATTGATAGAGTCTCGTTCGGTGCACGGGGTTTGTACTTGTTGGCTTCCGCCGGTGAGTTTTATCCCACAAATCCCTCAAGTAGCGGTTGCAGTCGGAGCTTATGTTCTCCCTTGGCGGGTTCAGAAATAAGCACATTTGCCTCGTACTTAAGCAGCTCGTCGATGCCATAAATCCCTCCGTCAGTTTCAAAATGAAACATCCCCAATGGCACTTTCAGAGAGCAGCAGTACACAGTACCGGAGCATGCCTTAGAGAGTTTTGAAGGTTGTTGATGGTTTCTATTTCGTGCTGTGGTATTTGAAATTAAGCAACAGCTATGTCACTTTGTTAGAAGTACTTTCTGTCAAGTGCACGTTTTTAGGTCCTCCGGCTCCAAGTTGGCCGTCATTGACCACCAACGCGGATTCAGAGTTAGTCGGCAGTCACCTCAAATCCTGATAGAATTTCCCTATAGCCACCACAGTTAGAGTAGCACAGGTGAAATAATTCTCCAGCCTAAAGATATTGTCCCGCCACATCACGACGAGCACCTCGGAAACATCCTTTCCTAATGACTATAAGGTAACTCCTATCACTTCATTAACACCTAATCACCTTCCGCCCTTAAAATTTGCGGGCTCAAGTGCCGTGGCTTTCTTGTTACTGGAGCGAAGCACTGTCAACTGACAGGAGTCAAACCGATCCACCCGAGTCTCAGATTTGTCTGAGGGATTACCGGTCGATTCAACCCGTGCACCGCCTTTTCACTAAAAACTTGGAGATTGTCTGCAAAGGTTGAGAATCCCACCTAGAAATAAGCCGTCTTCATGCGAGTGATTTGCACGGGCTCGTTCAGCCCAAAAGAGCGACGAACAGCAACATCTAGAGTGTGCAAGTCGATGAGCTGTACTTTTCCGTCGGGCTGAATCTGATCCGGGGTAAAATTTGGAACGAAACACCCGCGGCTTTCGATGGATGGATGCCTCAAGTCGCACCCGAATTTGACCGATTGGCACGGAATTAGGTTGGACTCTCTGTAAAACCTCAATAATTGAGCCAGGTTCTCATCGTGTTTGAGGTCCTCAGTGGAGCCGTTCCTCACAGATATGGCTTACAGGATTACGGAAGTTTCAGGCTGAAAGAAGATGGAATTCCCCACACAATAATCGCGATTCAGTTGCGTTAGTTTCCCTTCGGGGCTCACTTTGGTGGCCGGCGTCGAATGAAGTTCGATGTGACCTGGCTGGCCTACCAAGAAGAGCCTGATGGTAGAACACGGGTTCCGCAGCCGTGGCCCCAGATACATCATCGGGTTCCTTGCGCCCCGACGGTGCCTCAGGGGACAAGACGTCGGGCTCCGGCGGTAGCTTCTTTCGCAGACCCACAAGGTTCACAGCAGAAATTAGATGATCGCTCATTCAGCTATCAAACCAGTCATCGAAGTTATACCTCTCAGCCTGCTTTTGCAGTATCAGTGTTTGTCCTTGGAACTACTCTTCGGACCGTAAACTGTCGGATAGAACCTGGTACAGCCCTCTGCTTGGCCGGCTAGCAGAATCTGCATCTTCAAACAGGGCTGTAAAGGGGCTCTTCGGTATACACGTTTTATCACCAGTGAGCCAAAGAACAGCCGTCAGCCATCAAGAAGAGTACAATCAGATCTTCTATTCATCCTTGCGTTTGCTGAGCGTATTTTGAACACTCCTATCCATTCGTCAGTCTCAGATACAGCAGCTTACACTTTCATCTGTCCACGAATCCACCTTTCCACAAAGCGACTCCCATTTTATTATGAGCAGTACCCAGTATAACGTTGCTTGCAGCACAAAACTCTCCACTCCGTGGTTTACTGTGCTATGATTTGTTGATAACCACCACAGCTTTTTTCTCAGCGACACCGGTGTTTGTGCGATCCTACTTTACTACTTGAAAACTATTGCCCCTGTATCGCTAGGCAAGCCTGTTCTAGCGAGTATTTTACCATTCTTTTGACACTTAAATGAACTGCTGTCTATAGCTTATTTCAATAATAAAGCTGTTGCTGATGTCTTCAAGGCTGCTGTCGACTACCCTGCCGGGGCTTGACTCATGGCGATCGATATTGACCTTCCTCATATCCGTTGATCTTGGTCAATCAGCCTCCCGTTTTATCCGCCTTCATTTCCCAAGCCTGCTTTTGGGGAAGGATCCAGTAATTTGCAAGCACCACGGGGGAAGCAAGGTCTTGGACTGTCTTCTCGATCATTTCGCCCAACTTTGCTATTCGGGTGACCGATTCCTTTCCGGGCAGAAGAACCGCATCGTCCACCATGACTTCAGCTGCCTCCTGTTCAACCCCACCTATTCTTCGTTGCCTACTTTCTATCATTCCCGAAACCGGTGTCCTGTTCCAAAGATAATATCTCTTTCAAACCGGGATGAATTTTTCACCACCCCCAGCCGCGATTTGTGGCCGACTCTCTACTTTAATCAGCCACTTTGGCTTAATTTTGCTCAACCGCGGGTTCTCCCACGACCCAGGCTTTGTAATCCACTCCTGCTTCCTTCAGTGCGCAAGACGGCAAAACCGGAAAAACACGCGTCAGGTCTCTTGACTTAAAAACTACCCCGCACATCTTTCAGTTGGGTTCGAATCCACGTCGCAAGAGACCTATGGAGCCAACTGCTCTACCGCATCCCAGCTAAAATGGAAGCTTGTCTGAGCTTCTGAATGAAAGCTCCATTATCACCACTCATGCTCCAGCCAAATTTATTAACTGCAGGTGATAGACCCTCAATAACCCCGCTTCCGTTTCCGGAGCTTTCATCGCCCACTTCAACTTGCCTCCTATTTCTTGCCTGGTTCTTCCTGCACCTTTTATTCAGTCCGTCATCTCAGCTTCACTTCCTCTGAACCTTTTTCGAATCTCAACGTTTACTAATTAGTCTCCAAGACAAAACTTACATTAAGGCCGGGTCCTAATAGCTTCTAATCCGCCCCTCTGCTCTTTGGTGGTACTGCCCTACTCTTGCCTTCACTGAATCCCTTCGCAATCTTTATTCAATACTGCTTCACTACCCTCCAGTGAAGGGCCTCTGTCGTAAAGCGTTGTTTCAAAATGGGCCCCTGGAACCACTTTCATAATTATCGGCCCAATAACCACATCCCTATGGTTTGCAAAACCACAGAAAGACCAGTTGAAAAACATTGTTAGCTACCTCCCCACCGACCGCCTCCTGATCCTTGGTCAGCGTGAACTTCTGAACTTTCGCTCTTGCCCCTTTGCGAACCACTCACCTTTAAACTTTTGTCGTCAACGGCTGATGTCGGCCACTTCATAAGTTTCCTGTATCTGCCTTCCTTCCGTTCTCCTGACGAAATCCCTAAAAGGCCATCCTTCCTTCTAACTCGCCGCTAATAACCTAGGAATTTTATGCTCCTGCCCTCCTTTCTTCTTTGAACAGGTATTTTTCGAATAGCCAAGGCTCTGCGAACTTCAGGTCTGACCCGTCGAAGCTCCTTATTACCCGACATCTACCCGCCTCTGTTTCTTTCTCATTTTGGACCGCTGTTAGAAAGCTGCTCGCTCGCCTTCGCCCTTTGGCCGCGCCTATGTTTAGTAGCCTTTGAGAATGTTCGACGAGCTTTTCACCAAAATCCCCCCGGGTCTATGCACACCCTAATTTTTGACAATTCCTGTGAGTTCTGTGTTCAGCCATTATAGAAATGCCGCCCGAGGCTCAGTCTAGTATTCCTAATAAAGAAAGTCTGCCATCGAACCTATACTTCCAACCGCATTTCCTTCGTTGCCCCCTGCTATCGGAACCTTCAACGACGCGCTTCTTCTCAGTGTCACTGTCCAGTCCTCACGAGAGGTCCCAATCCTTCCTGTCTACCTTTTCCTGGATTTGAAACAGGCCGCCCCTCATCATATGTGACATCTTTCCTTTGCGAGCTCAAGAAAGTGCTATTCTCGGGAACTTGGTTATCTTCAGTGCTATGTTTTAGTAGGTGAATTCTTCTTCGGCCCAGTATTTGAGAAAGTCATCACTTTCCATTCTCTTCCCCATTCGTAAACGTACCGCCATACTCACTCGCTCACTGATGTTTTCATCTCCTTTTATGACCAAATTCTGAAACAAACCTAATCGCCCTCGCTGTCCTGTGAGCCTTCCTTCAAATGAAAGGACATCTCTTAGAGCCCCTTTTTTGCCGGCTGTCACTATCTGCATTTATCCCACACCTCCACAGGCCTTAATCTAGTCTCATGTCCCAAATAACTCTGAGGATCCGCTGCATAAAATAGTTCTCGATCTGCTGTTGCCGCCAACCACTTACTCAGCTGGGAAACTACAGAAAGCCCTTTCCTCTTTGTTTTCCGTTTTCAGCTCTCCGTCTGCTCATCTGAAACCTTCACTGGCATCCTCTTTCCCCTGGTCCCGCTAAGGCCTCCATCCTGCCTCCCGAATCCGGCTACCTATCCGTTGTAAACCTGCAACCCAGTAGGAGTCTCAACCTGCTTTGTCTTTGAGCCTCCTTTGAGATTCCCCCACTTGCCCTGGTGTATCACTGTTTCGTCCCCCTTATTGTGTTCCCCAGGTAAACCAGCCACCTTTCATTGGCGCATATCACGACCATGTGAGATTCGGAGAGATCCACAGCTATGGCGGCTGTTCATCACTACTACCTTTCTGCAATTTTATCACTCTTTTTATCGCTTCTCTTTGTCACAGCCTTTCCTCCATATGTGCAACCCACCATTTTTCCCCTACCGCTAACATCCTACCGCGACGGCCGCTTCTGAGTGTTTTTTCTATTACTTTGTTTACTCGCTCTCTCCGCGCCCGGAACCATTTATTTCTCTCTTATATCTGTGTCGCTTTTACTCACCCCAGAACGTCCATCCAAAGCTACTACCTTCTGCTCCAGCCGAGTTTTTATATTTCTACTGTTCCGTTTACCGCCAGTCTTTTGTTCCCCGCCGTCATTACTGGTATTTCACTCCAGTACCGGCTAACCCCGAATTCAACGAAGCCATCACACTGGGGCTCAGTTTCCACCTCTTCGTCACTCACAGTCACGTTTTTCCATGTGCTTCTCTATCAATATCTGTTTGTCAGCTCCGCCGACCCCTCGGATCCTGCCACCATTCAGGGTTTTACTTCGGAGCCCTCCAGTTTACTCAGTCCGTCTAATTACCTGAAGGGACATTGCTCTTCATCCTAACTGTTGCGACTCCGCTACGTTTGCTTTTCTCTGTTCATTGTTCCGTTACAGATCCGTTTGTCCTGGTGCTCTCTTTCTGTCCCGTGGCCGTTTTACCACGTAACTCCTGGATTCAAATGAATTAAGAGGTCAGCTCCTTATTATATTTTCGATGATTCCATCCTTCTTCCTTCTTCTGAATGCTGTCTAAGACGGCAGTCACTGCTCGTGCTCCACGTGATGGACTGCCTTTCTGTCCTTTCGTTGTTGGCTCATAGATTTTCGCTCACCAAAGAAAAAGATTTATCATGGTCCTACCTCGTAATCGTGAAACTTCCGATTCACCCTTACCAGCCTTCGCTGATCTTTCCTATTTTCGTCTCATTCTGCACATGACTCGTCAAGAGAGCCAGAGCGTTTTTGCACCCAAGTCCGTTTAACCCCCCACTCCCATCATTTCGCTGATAGCTCAAGCCCTATCGTGAATGTCATACCCATATTCACTCTGCTCCACTCGGTGATTTGAGGGCTATTTTCTTAGCCATTATTTCGCTGCCTCCCTCTTAGTAACCGCCTATTAATTAGTGCTTCCTCCATGTTCGTTGATCTTCATTACAAGATACACTCGCACTGATCTCATGCGCTCTATTCGATCACTTTTTCATTATCTCCACAAACTATACTTCTCATCACCGTCGCCATCACTCCTGCTCCACAGGTGGGCCTTTTAAACGTTTCTTTCCCTGTTGATTTTCCGAGTTTCGCTTTTCAAAGAAAATGATCTTTCATTAGTCTCCTTTGGGAATGTGACCATCTAATCTGCCCTCACTCTCCCTCTCTGGTCACCCACCCCTTTGGTCTTTGATTCCGTTTCTTCTTTGACATTACTGAAATTTTATTTGCTCTTCCTCCCCTAGCTTTTCTCCAGACTTTCAATTCACCGTCATGTTGCTGCCTCTCTCTCAAATTGCTTCTATTTCCAATACTTTTTTATCTCGCATCTACCTTGTACCCATTTCTCCCACCATTTTTTATTTCTATACACTTTTCTTAACCCACCAAGCTCTCTTTTTGTTTCACATCAAGTTTTGCTTTCTGATCCTCAATTTCTTCCATAAAGTACCACGGTTCCATATCATCCTCAACTCAAGTCTTAATTTTTGAGAAACGGTTAACTCCATATTCGTTTTCTTTACTCCAGTTATCTCATCGCGTTCTAAGGTTCTCGTGTTTAACGTCCTGTTCCCAGGAACCTCCCGTTGATCCAGACGGGTTTCACGATCTGACCTCTACTCTTGGAATTGCCTGGTTTGTTACTTGTCCCTATCTTCGTGTTTATTTAAACTCCAAATTACACTCTGGCGTCGTCAAATCTGTTGGCATCACTATCTTTTGGATGATCATTTTCTGATTCATATTCCTTGACCAGGCACCAAGCATGCCTTGGTCTAACTGGAAAAAACTATCATTATTATTACAGTCAGATTTCCGTTGGTCGCCGCTGGGATGGCAGTTAGGATCTATGCCTGATCCGAAGTCGTTTTGGCTGCTGAGTCAGAGATGCTTACTGATTTAGCTCGATCGAGCATGCAAGCTTTCCTATCTGGAAAGGACCTTTATTGCCTGGTGTGTTTGCGATCAATCTTTTCTTTATCGAATAAAAATTCTGCTATGAGGGATTTCCCGCCACGTCTATTTTAGAACCCTGGCTGGCTATTGCGGAGGCTCACCGCTGAAGCTATTGTTGCCGCGTTCATTTTATTGTCGGGGATTACAGTAGGTTTCCATGGATCAGTTTCCTCTCGACTTTGGGATCCATGATACTGCATATTGTTTATTACCCATCGTCTCCAGCCAGAATGAGCTTCGTTTCTTCGCTACCGCCGCGGACATAACGAAGTCACTGCAGCGTGCGATGGTAAGAGCCGAAGTTGCAAGGATGCCGAGGCTGCAATATTTCACTTCCTTCATAGTGCAGGGCTAAATTGCTTAAATATGCTGAATCAGAGAAAATAATCAGTGGATTGCAAGCCAAGTTATCACAGCAAGGCTGTCCTATGCCTGACCACCATATTGGCCGAGGTGCCCCAGTGCATGCAGTCGCGGAGCCATTCCTGGTCAAGCGTAGCTTAATTTCTGCAGGAACATCAGAGAAAAATACAATCATCAGGTGCGGAACACGTTTTCATGAGTTTCGAACCAACTTCTGTAATCCAAGTGCCCAGCTAAGCGACGTTACGATCATCCATCCAGGGAGAAAGAAGGAAAGATGTATGCCTTTGCGAAGCCCGGCCAATGGAATGTTCGAGCAACGCGAAGCAAGCAATTTCGATGCAATTCAAAACAGAGTCTATTCCAAATAGCTACGGTACTATGTAAAAAATTATGTCATACTCCGCGGTGCGCAGTAGCTGGTTCACGTCTCCCTTGGAAACTTCTTTTTCCTCAAGGTGCACAAAACTTCCGTCAATTCCGTTTGTTTTTCTCGATGCACAGTCCCTCTTCTTGCAATATTTCAGTAAGAGTCCACCACCTCCGACCAGCTCCGTCCTGACTTGGCCGGGTTGGTCACCCGACCTTGAGTTCAAATTTGCCGGGCGCCGCACAAAAGAGTAACCTAAATACTTTCCCCTGTACAATATCGAGTGCACGTACCTGAATCATCCTCCTGGAATTCGGACACTACGTCCAGTTGCACCGTTTGATCTTGCATTACAGCCTGCTTCGGAGTTGTCCGAAATAAACATTTATCATTATCGTTATCAATAATCATAACTCAGTAGTGTTTCTTCAAGGCTCTTACGCTCCTAATTGAACAACCAATCAACAGCTTAGGTGAATTCAGTCACAACAAGGTTTAATATGGGCGACTCACGCTCGAGGCAACGGTGAGAGTCCGGTTTGTGACAAGGACTTAGAGAAATTAAAGAAGTAATGGGATTTCTAGCAAAGATAGTTCATTCAAATAAAAAATGTTGTTTGTAATATGGGAGTTGACGAATGGAACAGGGTTTCCTTAACCCCGTTGCAACGGCCTCCAAAATTCGACCTGGAACTTTCTCGTGCGCCGCTAGGTTGTTCGTCTTCATGCCTCGGCTCGCCCTATTTAACACTGATCACCGTCAGTAGCAGCTTTCAGTTGGATGTGCGGATCAAGTCTCCGTGGTCCCTCCCGGTTAGGCAGATCCAAATACCCGACCCCACTCGGATAATGTTGGCTACTAAACTTGCGCCACCAGTGTCCGATTCACATGCAATAAGACCGATCTCTCTCTTGTCATGGACCATCAATCTCTCATTAGTTGGCATTGTTGCTGTTCGTACTAAGCCATCGTCACAAAATAAAAGAAGCACTCTCCTACCCGAGTGCACCATCTTCTCCTATATGCTCCTACGGTGAAAAGCATGGGGGGCAATGTGATGCACACCCCTTTGTGACAACCTATCGGCAATCTTATCACTAGATCAGTTTTTCATTAGATTCTTCAGTTTCCTTTGAGCCCCACCAAAGTTTGCACCATCATCACTAAAAATCTCGGACGGTGCCCCTCTCCTTTGTATAAAACGCGGCAATGTCGCAATGGATGAACCCTTGCTAAGAGAATGGGAAACTTCAATATGTTTCGCACACACCTGAAGGCAAGTGAAGATGGATCCATGTCATTTCTCCAAGCTGCGATCATGTTCAGCTGAAAATGGACCAAATAACCTATTTCAAAGTACTTGAAGGATACCATCGGATTATGGAGTCCGTAATCGGGTGAGCTTTGAGCAATGTCACCGGATGCTTCGCGCCTCGAAGCCGATTGGAGTAGTTCATTCGTCCTCCAACACAAGTCAGTCCATTTAATAAAAGTGGATCGGGCTTCAAAAGCGTTTAGTTCATGGGAGGTCTGTTAGGGCATGGGTTATCATTCCTGTCTCCTTATCTTTTTAACTCTTCGTCATAGACCTTGGTTTGCACGATCAGTATATGACTCTCCTCCGATTCAGCAATATCGTATAGCTTCATCGGCTCGGTTTCCAATCCAAGATCTGTGCGACCGCCTCGCATGACTGCACTGTATACTTTAAAACGGGTTAGCTACGCTACCGACCTCAGCAAGTGAAACCAACTGGAGAGCCCAGCCACAAATACATCCGTCCATGTATCCTGCAGCATTATGAGAATCGCTCTCGAGGGCTGCTCCGGCTTCGAGTTAGGCGGTGCTGCAGTAACCGCAGGACCGGTCAGATATAAGGTTTCACCGTTCATCAAAAAGTTAGGACCTTCGAACCAGCACCTGATATCACTCGGTGATGTTATGCCCTCGATACCATGTCTACAGGATCGGATTTAGATCTGATGTGATGCCACTTCCAGGGTTCAGACCACTAATGGATTTCAGCCAAGCGATTCGCAGCTTATTTGATGAACCCCGTTTGAGCAGTATATATATCATGAAAAACTCTAGCCGAGACCATCCAGTAGGAAGTCATATCAAATTTGATTTGAGTTTCTTCTATAAGAATCTGAGAGGCTCTAACGGTCAGTTTCTATGCGGCTAACTCCAATTGATGGATCGTCACGGTCTTCAGATGAGCCACCCCTGATCTGGAGAGGGTACAGTAAGGGGCCATATCCTTCGAAACCATTCTGGAATACGCCATCTCTCCATAGCCAACTTCGGAAGCGCCACAAAACATATGAAGCCGTGAACCTTCGTTCAGTGAGTCACCTCTAAGGACTCAACGCCGAATTTTGGATATGTGAAGTTGTTCGATACGCCTCAGTCACTCCAGCGTCGTAGAAGTTTTCCTCCAATTGGGTAGTCCCAACCAAGCTTCAAGCGACACAACGACTCTAACGACGCCGTGCCTGGCAGAATGGAAAGTGAAACTTACCTTAGTGGGCTGAACACTGATGACGTTATAGACAATAGGCCACGCCTTGTTTGAGACTTTTCGCTTAACGTGAATGAACCCTGGAAAGTGTCTTCCGTTGCGTCTCATTCCAATTCCAAAGTCCTCTCCAGCACTTGCGTGCAATCATTGATTTCCAAATTGAGATGGACCAGCTTAGATTTCGGAAAAAAATCCATCACCTTCCGACAATTGCACATCCACTTGTGAAGCCGGAAGCCCCAAAGCGATAGTTATCCGATCATCTAAATAGCAACGCTGTTGCTTTCTTCAACTAAGACAAGGACACAAGACAGTCTTCTACACGAAAGTTATCATGCACAGCCCTGAAAATGTCATCCTTGTACTGTCTCCCTCAACCGTCTGCCGTGCAAAGAAAGGCGAAATTCGCATAAAATGGGGGGGGGGAAGTGGAGTCAAATGAGTGAGCATTCATTCAATATTCAACAGGATTACCACCTAGTTGACCATTTTCCCACCAAAGGAACCTCGGTTCCACTTTGTTTCTTGTCGGCTTTGAAACCTACGTGAAAATTCCTTCTATGTCCGCAGCCAATGCGATAGGTTCCTTTCGAAAACGAGGCAGTACTCCAAGTGTTCTTATTGTCTTGTTTGGTCCCTGTAACAAGTAACCATTCACATAGCGCCCCTGAAATGCAGCCACACAATAAAACACCACCCTGGAGTTGCTAGGCAGTTTAGGGTTTGTAACTGCTTGATGTGATAAGTACTACTTAGGCCCAAAAACTATCTCTAAATGCATATCGGGCTATGACTGAGCGAGCCCTTGGGTACAAATACCCCTATAATTGCACAGTATTTACCAAAGAATTCAGGGTAACGTCCAAACCTTTGCCTCAAGCCGTTCAATCTCTTCGGCTACAATATAATCAATTGGAAGTCTAACCAAAAAATTTATCTATGGGAGTGAAACTTTATAGTGTCCGTCCAACAAGGTTAAGGCATCGTAAATCATATTAACAGTTTGTTTGTCTTCTAATAAAAGAGAGCTTGTCGATGCATCTCCGTCGCCGAAATCGGCTTTGTACGCTCGATCGACCTGTTACGCTAAGGGACCGGCTCCCGTGTCAGTGTGGATTACCGTCCTCACAAAGGACGGTTCCTGGTTTATTGGACTGCGAATACGCTACCCTAAAACCGTTCGCAAGACATAGGGTTATTCGCTTTTACCGCGTCTTTGCATTCCCGCCCGATGTGCCCCTGGAACATTGGCACCTATCAGGCTTCGCACTCTCGAATTCTTCAGATTCTGTTCTCAGACACCATCTAGGTGGGGCTAAGATGAAACGTCGGCATCTGCGCAGTACTGGGCTGCTTTGAATGGTAGCCTGTCAACACAGAATTTTCGTTCTATACACACGAAATCACATTCTAACAATGGATTGAGTCGCAGCTCCGTTATTCCCAAATTCCAAGTGGTAGCCAGATTTACGTGGATATCAAAAGTGAGGTGGGGGATGTCTCCTGATTCACTAGCTCCGTGAGGTCTTTTTATGTTGAGGCCACATCGGACCCGCTGTCTAGCACAGAGTGGGTCTCTACAGAGCCCCCGGCCCGTCAACTCTTGCTGGTAGCAAGTCTAGAGTGGCACCACACTCTGGGCTAAGAGTGGTTGCACAATTATTGGTCTACCGCCCAGGCTTTTTGCCTCGTCCGTACTCAGCTTATCCAGCTGCAGCTCCTGTGTTGACACTTGCGTGACTCAATCGATAAATTGCATTTACGTGCCTTGCGGCACAGAATGGTGTCGTTTTTGAGAACCTGATATCGAACATGGGTTGGAGGCAGGACAGTTGCTAGACAGAGGTCCACACTTCAGACACAAAAAAACAAGCCGTGATTTATGTACCAAATGTCTAACGACCGTGTATATCACGAGTCAGGAATCGCTGACAATCCTCAAATGCGCTTATTCCATTACGCACCAAACATCTTCTAGCTGCGACCAAAAAAGAGTACTCCATTTGGGCTTGAACAGTGTCGCTTATGGGTGCTGCTTTTGTGCATAATTCACCCAACTGGACGACCGCGAGTACCTCTAAGCCTTGCCGTCGGCACCCAGTTTGCCAAACCTATTTCGAGCAATCCGTGCCTCACGGGACACTAGGTGCTGCAGATCTTGGAACCTGGGCTCACTTCCTTTCCTCAAGGCATCATCAACTGTCCTAGCCCACTAATCCTGGAGAGGCTTCGGTAGCACTCCAGTAATCCGTCCCATGGTCAGCAGTGAGTTGAGGTCGACATGTAATTCATGTGTGTGAGAGCAGGTTTGCAGTCGAGCATTTTCACTGAGAACTTGGTCGTGGCCTCTGAATCTTCCACCAGATGCTTCAAACCTGGCAGTAATCCGTCGATCACTGAACGAGCCTGCACTTGATCTTGTCTATGCAGATCCTACACGGTCTCTCTAGCCCTGTTTCATGTCACTCTTGGAAACAAAGGAACACATTTGGCAATCGCATCCCTTGCATGTCCCTCGCAGTAAAACTCCAGAAAAAGTGAGAGCTGACCACCATCTCAAAATCTACTTTTGACATAATACTCGACTTGTTTCACGAACCTCCAATACGCTGACGAGCAGCCCAAAAATGACTCCAATCCCACTCTCGGTAAATCCAAAAGATAATGCACTCCAATTTCTGCCACTGGAAATACGTATGTTGTTTGTGGTGCATCTTTCTGTACACGGCAATCACCCAGATACCGAGGCAGATATTTGTTGACCAATACTTCACCCTTAACTCCATCCCTGGTGACAGTTTTCCTCATCCTGAGTGAACGCCAAAAGCGGGTTCGCCATTACCGTTTCATTCCTCAGCTGGAGCACCTTACGTTGTCCATCCCACTCCAGTTGATATGCAAACTGCTTCTCCTCCAACTCAGCTAACAACAAATCAGGGCGGGCTCTGTGAAAACCGAAAGCACCCTAAACAACCTGATATAACATAGCCTCAGCAAGAAAGGTGACCAACACCTACCGGCAAAAGGATTCGGTTTACCTTCAGGGCATTGTCCTTTGATTCGGAATGGTTTGCTATATTGCTGCATTATTTCATGGCTCAGCTGTTGCCAGGTGATATTTAGCACTCAAACCTTGAGCCAGTGGAACTTTCAAGCGACGCGGAGCAACCAATTTTGACATAATACAAAACAAAGTCGTTTTGAAGTAGCCACTCTACTATTCACTGCAAATTCAGCAATTTTACGATGTAAAAAATGCAATTAGATTTTCTGTTACGTACGTTATTCTGCTTGCTGTTCGTCCTGTTGGGGACTGACCGACGAGACCAGCCCAAAGACTAAGATAACGACAGATACTGTGTATTACTGGAATAGTGGTTTGCGCCTTATCGATTATTCACCTGCGTTATTCACACCCGACTGTCCGGACTGCCATAGCTCAGCTGTTAGAGCTTCTGCCTGGTGTGCAGAGGGTTGCCGATTCGTTTCCTGCTTTCGGTGTCCGACGTTTCTATGTTAAAATTCCGGGTGAATTTTCCATTACACACGATTCAAGCTCCTCATGTCAACAGTACATTATCTGAATTTTTCAACAATCAGACTCCAATATTGTTCCTTCTAGGCTCTTACGGTCCTAATTGAACAACCAATCAACAGCTTAGGTGAATTCAGTCACAACAAGGTTTAATATGGGCGACTCACGCTCGAGGCAACGGTGAGAGTCCGGTTTGTGACAAGGACTTAGAGAAATTAAAGAAGTAATGGGATTTCTAGCAAAGATAGTTCATTCAAATAAAAAATGTTGTTTGTAATATGGGAGTTGATGAATTGAAAAGGGTTTTCTCAACTTTTTTGCGCTTTTATGAGGCGCGGGATACAAACCGCTACGAACACACTTGCCTACTGCAGGTCTCAGCTGAACTAGGTATGGACGCTGACTGTAGTCGATAAAGCAATTTAGCTTGATGCCGCAGCCCAACATCTACATGATACGCCATTCTCATCTCAAATTCTGTTCAATCTAACGTGTTGTCTCACATTTCTTCATTTGTTGCACCAAACACTGGACGTTAACCTTACTCAGGCATCGATTGTTGTTTGCACTGATCTTTTTCCCTTGACGTTTGACCCACAATTTCCATAGATATTTTGTCCACTTTACCGCCTGAAACTCAGGCGACTCCAAAGGCCGTTTGCTCTTGGCAGACCTGTCTTCACGGAGGAGTTGCCGTTGAGACTAGCACAGTTTTTTGTCGTGTCATGGATTGTCTTACAAAGAACCGTATTGAATACCGCAAGTGTACCTTTGGCGTCTTTTGGGTTGTGTTGCGCGTGTTTCAGAGGCTAATAAAAGTTCACGCCAGGCGTAGAACACCCCAGTTGGACAGTCTGAACCCGTAAAAACTGACTGGTCAGCTGGAGTTTGTGCTCCGGGATCGCGAGATAGAAACTATCTAAGTAATCTACTCATATTTAATATGCGCTCAAGTATTAGGGAAAACTAGACTTAAATGTGGCTGTGTTGCATCCCTAATAGAGCTTGTAACATTTAATGTTCGAAGTGGCGCATTGGGGCTCCAATGCTGTGTGCTGTGAAGCGAGAGTAACCACGTCGGCTTCAAAACCACTCCGTGCATATTTTGACTAGGAGTGCCACCAGGCACCACTAAAACCTAAGAGTAAGAGCGGTGGTTTACAGCGTTCGCAGAAGATGGAACTAGTTAGAAGAGGGGGAGCGCTCACAGGTGACTGGGGGATCTCTAATCACAACTGAAACGGATTTTCTTCTTTAAAGGATAGGAGGAATGTGAGGGCCAACCAGTTTAGTGGAGGGCTGCAACAGGTAAGATTATGAACTGTAGAAACCTTAGCTAGACCCAACATTCGGAGCCTGTGAGCTACCATGCTTGTATATGCCACGCAGAACATAGAAGAGAGACGGTGAACCTCTCGTGATCAGCCGAGCAAAGCTGTAAGGTTCAGTTGGTTACCATGCCAAAAACCTCCAAAGAGGCACTATGGCTAAGAGCAGCCCAAGGGTTGACTGAGGGACGCAGTAAGGCTAACAATCAATGACTGTGGTGTGGTCGCGGGCGACATAAGAAGAGCAGATGCTTCGGACGGGTGTTTTAGCGGCGAGTGGGCAAAAGGTTTCGTGGCGGCGACTTTGGCCGTCATAATTTGAATCTGCCAGATAAAATCGTACATTAGCACCTAAAAGGTTTAGATGTTTTCGCTTCCGATAGACTGGATGATGTCCACATCATTTTAAGCCAGTGGCAGGTACATTGCCCGTGCCGGTATGCAAGCTACACAAACGAGCATCAGGTCAGAATGGGTTGTCTCAGGACTGGAAAAATACAGCAGTGTTGACCTTACATAAAATGGACCCCACTCAGGAATGGGGGAAGTAGAAACCAGTTGGCTTAACCAGGATCCAATATGAAGTGCCTGAGCAGGTCATCCGTTTGAGGGTTCTGTGCTTTCTTCAACTTGCCGTGGGTTTCTGAGAAGTAGGCCTTGCTCAGTCAAACGCTTGTGCTTCCTCCACAAAGTTACTGGCAGGATGGACAGAAATAAACAGAACGAAGTATGTTGTCTTGGTTCAAAAACAGACTTTGGCCTGGTGAGACACCGGCTTTTAATCTAGTTTGGGTCGTGTGGAATAAGTAGACGGGCTCAAGAACGACCACCTAACTTCCTCGCCAGTGGCAAAATTAAGGTTCAGGTTTGTGATGGAAAGTCCGATGAAATTCTTTTGTGGAGTACGCAGGGGTCCTTAGGGGGCACACCAACGTTTCTTCCACCAGCAAATTATCTGAACTAAGCCGTACGGTCAAGCAAAGTCTTTTGCCCGGTGGTGTGAGACTGGTAGGGGCTGAGAAGATACAGGATCCGCGAAGGGATACATCTGCCGCTGTGATAGGCAAACAGGCAGGACTTACATCTTGGTGCTGGAAAAACACTTTTCACTTGCAGCGGCGACTGTGCCGGCCGTGCCCTACAATAACCCATTCAATGAGAACTAGGCTAACGGGGTTGAAGGCTTTAAGTTCCTGCAACCTCTGGTCTTGAATGATCGGATCAGTGTGCAGCAGTGGCACAAAAGAAAATCTTTTCAATTTTACAGGAGACATCAGGGTCGATGTGCCAAAAAACCAAGGATTTTCATAGCAAATTACTTTGTCTTATTTGGGTCTCCTGGAACAAGATGTAAAGGCATGGTCACCTTTTTATACAGGGATTCTGAATGTTTTGAGAAAGCCGTACTACACGTGTAGGTAATATTCGGAATGTCAAAACATACAAGCAGGTGTTACGAATTTTGGGAATTCTTTTAGTTGAAAGAAAGAGACTTCTGATGGGCCTTGTGAAAAGATTCATGACAATAGAAGGCTTTTGCAGAGTAAGTCCGGAGTTTGTTTCGGGTGGCCCCAAACTATTGAACAGGGGGTAAGTTGAATGAAGGGTTGAGAGCTCGATCCAGTTTGATAGCTTGGCTACTTCTTTGGGAAAGCTGCGGTAAAATTACAAAAGAAAGCGTCAGAACCGGGACAGTCCACATTTTTATAGGAGCATTTAATCTTCAGTAAAACGGAATTATATCTGAGAGCCAGCTTTGAGTAAGCTCACCAAGAGGCCGACTTGATCTTTGGGGTCCATCTTAAATATTTTCCGCCGTGGAAGCTCGCACTAAAAGCGAATACTTTCATATTCTGTTTACTTAATTCTGCACAGTTATTTATTATTTTGTGAAGGTTAAGGACTTAATCAGGGCACGCTCAAGTGGTCAACAAGACTCGTTGTGTTGGCCATGCCTATGAATACCTCCAGATCCGTGTCAGCAAAGACCAGACACATAATCAAAAATGCCATTTTCAGTACGCACACGTCTGCTTGGTAACCAGTAACAGAGTAATCCGGATTTTTTTCTAAAGACCCAGGGTCTCCCGACCGAAGCATGCACTAGACGAAACTCAAGGGGCAAATGAGTTTGGCACTTTTGGTATCCGTTTTCTGGACACTGTTCATTAACTGGGTTTCGCTTTGTACTATTCCTATTGTAAAGAACTTTTGTTCCCATAGTTTAGTTTCATCTTCCATCGTCGTCAAACCGCCACGGCTCGCTGAACACCGTTGATCGCATAATGAATCGGTGAAAACTGATGACGCAAAACGTTTATTAAGCTGACCCGAGATGGGGTTTTACCTTTCCCCTATATTGCTACCGCGGAACTGAATTAATAGAGAGGGTAGCTGTGGGTGCTTAACCCAGACGCATAGCAGCTGGGAAATTCTGGAAGCTCGATTGGACGTGGTCATCAACAGTCCCTTGCAGACCCCAAACCAACCCTAGGAGTTACGGCAAAATATGAACTTATGAATGAAACTGTACGAAAAGACTGATGTTATCTCGCAAAGAGTAAGGTCCGGTAGCCGTTGATGAGGTGCGCGTATTCTTGGAGGGTCATGCTCTCCAAAATCTGGTCATAAGATTTTATTGTTCTTTGTGGTGCTACTGAAGCTTTCAGTGCAATCTGATGGTAAACGGCATATTTCGGCAATTTTTCTAGACCCTGATAGTCGCCGATGTTCTTTCGGTTGTTTCTGGTTTTGCCACGGTTGATCCTATATCAGTTTTCAATATCACTATCGAGATGCGTAAACCAGAGTTGAATCTTGCCTATAAGGCAGTTAGCTGTGCAGTGACGAAGTACACTCACTCCGTAAGAGACTAGAAGAACCAGGAGCGGTCGACACTTTTTTCACATCATCAATTTAACTTATTTACTGGCGAAAGATTTCGAAATGCTTACTTTACATACGTCCTTAAAATTGATATGCACTCGCCCTTCTGCATTCACAAAACAGTGCTCACGCATATTCTGACGGCAGCTGGGCAGGGGCGGGGGTGTGTAACAGGAGGCCTAAACGGGATGGATTACTTAAAAGCACAATCAGAAAAGAAGAGTGCATGGTAAAGCCGTAAACTGTCAGAAGGCGGCCCAAGTAGGAGAAAGAAGGAGACAAGGAGACGGTTTGTTCCCCCAACGCCGGAAAGTGCCTCCCAGCGGATTTGGAACCCCTGAAGAAGTAGGTTGGACGTTGAGCTCACGGGTTGCAACCAATCAAGCATGAGATTACGGTCATGACAGGCAGAAGTAGAAGACCGTTAATTCATAATCTTAGGAGGAGTATCGTAGTCGACGGTAGAAAAGGGAGAATTGCAAACTGTCGGCACTTTATTGAGGTCCTTAGGATGGTGGACATAATTCTGCTCGCGCCGACAACCAGGTATCATAGAACAGAATTATTGTAAGGAACGCAACCAAGGCTGCCATAGCCCACCGTGGTAGTCCCCCACAACGTTTTCTAGAAGTACATGTTAGCCTCTGGGGTACGTGGGGTAGAAACAAACACTCGGGGTACAGTGCGTGTCGCACCATAAGCCTACACATTTTTGAAGGCGGGTTACACTGCTGTTCTACCCTGTGCGGGCAATATTCCTTTTAAGGAGCCTGCTTTAGGAATTGCGAGGAGTTATTCGCTCTTGGCATTTGGACACTGGAAGCTCACGGGCAAACTAGTTCCACAATGCCGTGAAAACGGCCGGTATGACAAGTACAAATGCACGGTAGGTCATGTGAATAAGGCCCAGGGACTCGACAAGACACCGAGTCCGGTAGAAGCTAGAATAATATGACTAAGCGAACTCCCGACATCGAATGTGACTAAGTGTGAACCCACCTCCAGGCAGCTTACAAGCCAGACGGGACCGTGTGGGTCACAAATGTACCCAGCTGGGCCCAGGTTACGGCGAACCGGAGCCAGGTCACTGATGGACCAGAATAGAGGAAGGATACGCTCACCTATATTAGTTAAGACCTAAAAAGACAACTCCGTCAGTACCTCCGGACACGGGGCAACCACTTATTACACTAGTACCCGCCGTGCACGGGACAACCTGTGATTGGCTTATAATTGGGTAATAGGGTCTGATATCCTTGCTTTGACCGAGGCACAAATGGGTCCGGAGAATGATAATATATCTGCGGTATTCATCACTCTGCATGACACCGTCCATCTCTGTTACATTGGCTGACTGCAGTTTGCACACACTTGTGCACAATGTACGAAACAGTTTGATACTTTGTGCGCCGTATCCTTATACTGATACCAAGGTATCCTGTGTGGTACAGTGCTACATTATTTTTCACTGTATCACATTAGGGGTTGCATGCCAATACTTTTTCACCATTGGAAGGGAACTGTGCCTCCAGAGAATGCCAGGGCCATTTTGAACTTTTCAAAACTTGGTATCTGACAAAAAAAAGGATTGAGTCCTGAAATAATAATTGCGTTTTTCTTAAACCTCACTAGCAAAGACGCATACATTATGGGGAAAAATCTTGTGTTGTCGGATTCTTCGGTGATCTTCCCCTATTACCAGCTGAAGGAACTTTTTCTACACCAGGTCGAACCCATTATTCAATTGCAGCTGAACGGGCCAAGTCTGATTCTCTCGTCCGCACAGAGAACCAATCCCCTTGTGTATTCGCTCTTGAAATCGGACGCACTTTGGAACCGCGACCATGGATCTCAGTTGGATGATCAACTTCGGGTTTTTAATTGCTGGAATATATTACCGGAATTTCGTTAAAGGCCTCTTATTCAGGGTGGCCAAGCATTAAGGAGCGTTGAAAGTACTTTCAAACGGTGTCAGTATTTCATAACTCTAACTGCACCTGTGAGCAAGGCTGTTTTAGTCAGTCCAACCGGAAGCCGTAAAAATACGAGCAAATACTCCGCAACGATTCAAACCTTAGGGTGGTTACCGAACCCGTGGCATTTCCTCCGCGGGATCGAGCAGATCTCATGCTGCCGCGCAAATTCGCCATCGAGTATGCTTTCTGGGGACGACTGCATTCCCGGGGTTCTTGTCCTTACCGAAGTTCTCATCGTTTTTCCTGTGGCAGAGCGGATCTTTTACAGAGTGATTGTCGGAAATGTAAGTGAATCGCATGACCACTGACCCATAGTCCACTTGAGCTTCACTTGGGGGTAAAATTTCTTCGCTCGGCTAGGCTGCTTACCTTGGCTCTTCATCTCATGCTGATCCGACTTCCTTAACCGCCAGAGGTAATTCACTTAAGTTTACCTTTGACACAGGCCGTACCCTACCGTCGACCCTAGTCATCGTTTTGAATCACTTTCCTTCGGATGCTCATATTCGGCCTATTGATATAGATATCCGAAGTTTTACTCGTCACTCTTTACCAATTTTAGGTTCAGTAATAAAGCCTATCTGGGTTTACAGCTCTTCTCTCACACTGTGTGTTCCTTACTTTTGATTCGGGTTCATCTACTCTGGGTCCAAACACTTTTGTCCTTTTCTTGTGAGTATTTCTTTGCTTAGCTTCCATGGTAATGTGATTTACCTTGGGCGGTTTATTCTCACGAGAGCCAACTCGGCCGGTAATGTGAATATACCATCTTTCAAACTGGAGGTGCCCTAGTACCCAATGTATATCAGACGAGACATCATACTTTTTATCCAAGGTGAATAAGCCTGCCTCACTACACAGTCCATCTGTGAAAAAGGCTTCGTCACGCAGATCGGGTCCCCCAGCTGGGCCACTCACGTAATAACTCTCCTCAAGACAGGTGGCATAACTCCCCGGGTGTGTGATGATCTCCGGCTAACCGTGAACAAAAGATAGCTGCAACCCACGTGTACCACCAAAGAACCGGAGGACGTGCTCTATCGTCCTCCACGTTCCACAGCATTATCCAAGATCTATTTCGAGGATGCCCATTTACGAACAGTACTTTGGAGGAATATAGTCTGCCGACGGTGAGTGGTACTCCATTTGGTCTTTATAAGTACAACTTCCCCCCAAGTGGCCAGCTTGTTTCAACTGCTCCATTCCAGCAGTCTCTTAAATTACCCATTGCCGGTCTCGATGGGGTTGAATCCTACTGAGGTGATATGGTTGTTCATGGCCCATCCTCCCGAAGTTATCCATGAATTCTGTCTTTGTTGTTCGTTAGACTACTCCGATTTTAAGTTGCAACCAACAGCTTTGTGTCTGTGGCACGCCATAAATTCTTATGGTCTTCTTCTGATCCCAACCAGTTATCGTCCTTGACTGGTGTACCTCCGTCTACTGACGTTTAGATCTTCATTCCGCTTTAAGAGTGGGACAATACTACATCAATTCGCAATACGCCTGGGGATAAGCAATGTCTAGACAAGGCAAAAGTTGTGAGGGAAAATGGGGAGGGTTTGAATTGCCGATTCACACCAACCTGGGCCTCTGTGGAGCCGCGTTCGCCGTAGACTCGGCTAATATGCAGGCTACATCCTTCTTTATTAAGGTCAAAAGCAAACAAAGTCTGCACATTCTGCTCCTTAGGCGCATCAGGTGACCGTGCTGGGGGCCTCGAACTTTTAATGGTGATGCAGGCTGTTGGCAAATCTAGAAAGCTGTGGGTGGCTGGGGTTTCAGTCCGCCAGAAATCACCTGGGCGAAACAGACGTCACCAACGAAACCAACCGAGCACTGAGGTAGGCAGCATCTGACCCAAACGACTAAACTAAGACGGGTAATCAGGGACAATAAGGAAATTAAGATGAATGAGCAGCCAGGCAAAGCTGACCTTGGGGTTGTTAAGGTGGCAGCCAGCCTCAGTAATGAGCGGCCTGGAAGCTTTGCTCCGGCTATTTACAGGATCAGAGGGTGCTAAGAAAAGAAGGCAGTTGAGTAAACACAAAGCACACTCACCCACACGACCTCTTTTCTTTAAGAAAGCCAGAAGGCCATTAAGGGGATTACTCCGGATTACTCCGTGTTCTGTTGACAGCAGAGGTCGACTCACGGTAGAAAGGCGATGTTCTTTACCCCATAGTGTTCCGTAGGTAGCAACGGGAGGCGTAATAGCTGTACAAAGCCAAACAAGCACGTAACAACTTTAGGATGGCCGGGAACAGCTCCAGCAATCTAAAGGGTGGTGAGCCAGTCTTTCCAGCTCTGGTTAGCTGCATATGTTTGCGCCATCCCAAGAAGCCTCTGTGTTGACGTCCCATCCCATGAGCACCTGGGAGGAATCCCAGATGCCTAAAGAAGGGTACGAGGATGTCTAGTAACAAGCTCGCAAGGCAAAGCTGGTAGTTCTTCGGAATTTTTCTGTAGCTCATATCAATCAACAGACAATTTGGAATGGAGAACAGGGGAGGCACAGTCGCCGCTAGTAGCAGAAATTAGTACAGACAAAAGAGAAGTGTACAACGAGCTGCGACTTTCAAAACAAAACAAAACAGCGGGGTCAGACTAGATCTGTCCAGCTATCATTCAACCCCCTCTGGTTTTAACGGCTCTGGAGGCTCGGTAGTACGAGACGTCAGTTAAAGAGGAAAATGTGTCAAAGGACTGGAAAAGGGCAACTGTGTTGAGAAGGCGCAATATCGGACCCAAAAGAAGGCCGGAAGTAACAAGCCGGTTGGTTTGGCTCCAGCACCGTTTTTGCTTGGAGCGAATTAGTGGGGAGGATTTCGGAAGCCTGATTCCGAACAACCCCTTGTCGAGCATCCAGCACGTGTTTATGAGAGGACCACCGGGTGTAACTGGCCTCCTGCTGTTTTGACGAAGTAGTCGGGAGGCTGGTTGGGAAACATCTAGTTGAGGTCCTCTACACGAAATTCACCGAAGCTTTTGATCCCGTGAGCTACAGGCCCTTCGACGCCATGCTGAAGTCCACAGGAGATGTTGGGACAACGAAACAACGGGTGAGCAGCGTTTTTGCGGAAATAACATTCAGTACTCGGACGGCCAATCTTGTCCTCCAGCCGGAACAGGTTACCACCGGGATGCCGAAGGGCTCGATGTTTGGCCCTCTGTCTCCCTCTTCATAAGTCATTCAGCGCGGTAAACTAGCAACCTGGCTCCTGCCTATCTGTGAAACCAAACGTCGATTTTTGGCCCCAGATTCGGTGGCCATCAGGAGTGGCTAAGGATTGCTGCAAGAGGTCTCTCAGTCCAGGGGTACGGGCATATTGCCAGACAATAACTTAAGGCCTTCAAAGCAGCGCTCCACAGCGGCGATCACGCTCTGTAGTAAACTCTTTCGGGTGAAATCGGTCACTTGTATGAGGGGGGCCGCATCCTGAGTACTGCGTGCAACCCTGGTTACCGTACAGTCGGGAAAATAAACGCTGCTTAGAAAAGGTGCAAAGGTTATCAACTGGTATGGCAACTGGTAAATGGCGAATATATCCAGAGCCTGTTGAAGCCCGGGATCTGCTTTCGATGAGGCGGCGAAGCGTGTGCCGGGATCTAATAAGGGCTCTTAAGGAAATGAGGGCACTGTCAAGCTGAATGTTAAGGCGGCTACCTCCGCAGATCTTAGAGGGTAGAGTGAGGTGGCGTAAAGTTAGAGAGCTGTCAGAGGTTCACATTCTGAATGAAGTAATTCTCGTGTGGCTTGTTAGCCTTTTGGACTTGTCCACTGCCACTGGAGGCATTTAAGAAAGCATCAAATGATTGCTCAGGCAAGTTTATTCAAAAGTAAGTCGGGAAAACTTGGGTTAAAAGATGGGGCATTCATCTTTTTCCCCTCATGTTTGGCGCCAACAGACGAAGCAAAACATTTCTGCCCTCCAAAATTCGGGCCACGCTTCGTTGGGACCTTAAAAACGCGTCTGCAACACGTCTTTACAGGTGTGTGAATAATTCAAGTCCCTTAGATCCCTGTGCAAACTGGAATGAACTGATGTGAACCGAAATGACCGTGGCCTCACTGCCCGCTTGAATGCTTCCCTGTTCGACTTCAAAGCCAACGTTCATGGTAATTTTTCAGTATTTTCATGCCAGTATACATTTGTAACTGTTTCCGTCTATTTTCTGCTTACGCTCTGTTTAAGCTGATACTGCGCCTGCCCTCGTGTATATTTGTTTTCTGCTGACGCTGCTTGCTTCTTTACTCGCTGCTTCCCTCTACTCTGGCCTCAGCCTAGGGAATGAAACAAGCGAAGGTGGATTCAACAACAATCAGGACTATTGTGCTCAACTCCTCAAATCTGTGTAGTACAAAATTTGGGCCGTGCCGTGCCTGGTTTCCGCTGGAAAAGCAGAAAACTAAAGCTTTTTCCGCCATTCAGTTGTCTGTCTTTCACTTCACCAGGAACTGCAAGTGAAAGATGCAGCCGAGATTTATACTCTCAGCCCTCTCCTTTTATTCGGCGATCTATCCTCTAGATCACCAGCAAAGTTCACGTACAACGTCTAATAAAGGATCCAGAATATTTGTATCTTACTGTTGTACTTGCATATTACTCCTGGACATCAGAGAGTGGATTTTATCTGAAGAACCTTCGTATTCCTGAAATTTGAGGCTTTCGTGTAACTTCGGCTGAACTACCACTGCAATTGCTTGGTCTGAATATGTCAGGTTTAAAACATCTTGTTGCCTGTGTCCGATGAAAGTTTACTTTTTACCAGTGTTCACCTGTTTTCACGGTTACTATGTCGCATGATTCTTAGCTCCATCGGGCCTCCGGAAGTTGGGACTTAGTAGCAAAACGCACAGACTACAGAGCATTTTAGATGTGAGCCCTTGAAGATTCTTCCGGAACTCGTGAATGTGTATCCTCCATCCTGCCAGAACATCGGAGTCAAATGGGTCTGCAATTTCCGCAAAGAAGATGCAATGACAATGCGCATGAAGCGGTCTCACAACGGAGGGGTTCAAATTTCTCCTGAAGACTCCAGAGGCACTCTGCATAGAACGTCGCGGCAAGGTATACTAGCAGAGTCGTTTGCAAAGGTTTGAATCATTCTCGAGGAAAGGATCGTTGAGATAATAATTGGCTAGAATGTTTGTCGCCCAGTGCAAGCTACATTCACCTTTACGGGGCGAATCGACACAGTCAAACGGGCGGAGCAAAGGCCGAAGAAGAGCAAAATGGGGTAGGTAAAAACCGCCGCGGGGCAAGCAAAGGAGGAACCTATGAAAAAGGAAGAAACTATATACTAGAATACGGAAATCCAGTTAGTAATCCTTCAACGGCAGATCCGGTCCATAATAAAAAATCAATTGGACAGTAACTGATTTTAAACTAGGAGGAACAGTTTAGACGGGGATCCAGGGCAATAATTTATAAAAGCAGCAGATCGGCTTTTGACTTAGCAAGTCACTGGCATCCCCCGTCATGTTTCTTTAAATTGGGTGCACAGAATGAGAAAACAGAGTACTCCGCTCGCCAGAATGGGGAATAATACCGAGTGATCGATACCGACCCGGTTAACCGATGATCAAATACTTTTGCGCTCCACACCGTTGACGGCTCTACATCCTGTTATGATCCTGAGCAGTGTCACCTTTGAATTATTCTCAACACCAGTAAGTCACTCAGAATCCGCTACTCAGAAGACTGATACAGTCGGATCAGGGAAACAATAGTGTCCGCTTCACTATCCGCCATATCTTATTGTGGAAGCTGGCTTGGAACAGGTTTGACCGGGGAAAGCAAGCAAGCCGATTGGAGGACGGCCACTAATCGCGCATTCCCAAGAAAGATGACAGTTTCCGTATTGGTCGGTGACAGCATTCGGTCCTTGTTTGGAGACGTGTCTTCTCAAACCAATGTCCCTCGGATTGACACGAACCTCCGTAGAACTTCTCCGGGAATCTTGGTCAAATGAAGTACTAATGGTAAACTCTTTCTCCGTGAGAATTTCGAGTGCCTCCTCCAAGGCAGGGAACAGCGCAAGATGGAGACGGGCGGTAGTGTGGATACTTACTTCAATTTCCAATGGTCTGACATACGTGAAGTTGTTTTCACTATCTCTTGTATTGGTTCTGAATGCGTGGTTTTTAGAAGTCACTCTAAATTCCTGACTTTTCGCTGCACTGTAGTGAGTAACTCGTACGTAGCTTTATTTTGCTTCCAGAGAGAACTCGACCAGTTCTTTGCTGCTTTTGCGCCTGGTTGGATTTCACTGTCATCCTGGTGTTTATGCATTGTCATCGGTGACCTAAATCGTACTTGACATCGTCCTAACTTGCCTTGGGCCTAAGTTAAATCTGAACTATCCCAGTTAGGGGAGTTACGTTTTGGACGGAGTTGTCACCAACCACTCAAACCTTTTGCACTTGCCGCAGAAAGCCCCAGCTTCAACGAATGACTAGGCTTGCACTCTCATCGGACCAAAAGTTTATTCATTTTCAGCGCAATGGTCATTCATCAGGAAAATCTCGAGAACGTTTCACTTGCCGTTTATAAATGATCACCTTGACTGGGGCGTGTATTATTGAAGATGCAGCAAAATGGTCCGGAAAACATCGTGCAATCAAATTTTATTGATTTCTATGTTCGTAACAAGTGAAGGTCACCTACAGGAACCTATCAACCACCAAAAGAACCCTACCTCAAGGAAGTTTTTCCACTGTTCATTCGTAGTTTTCTTTCGACTGTTCTGTCATCCAGCTGGACTAAATTAAAAACCACCAGGTGCAGAACCTGACCTGCGTTGTCCTGGAAAAACTGTAGTTCATGTCAAAGGCAGAATATTTTTGTCGTGCCCTCGACCGTTCTGAGAAAATGACTACTTTCTGGAAATACTTTTGGAACTGTTTTCTCAGCGACCTTTTCTGAAATTTGATATCAACCTTACTGTTTGGCTCGGTCGAGCACGTTTAATTGGATCGACTATTCCAAGGTTTCTGTCGAAGTGGTTCTTTTGAATCGTCTTAGTTTTGGTTCTTTGCCGACTGAACGCGCCCGTGGTTTGCCATCTGTTTAGCAGCTGCGTTCGTTTTCATTCAGCGTAGTTCCCATGCCGGTACTGTTCCGGTACCACAATATAAAAAATACAATTCCGCATCTGTCTATGGACTCACATTCCCCTATTTTTTCCTACAGAGGGGAGTTTGTTGGTATTTTGTCATGAGACAGGACAGAGGACACGTTAGTTAGCTGCGCTCAAAAGCCTTCTATAGCTGCTCGAATGCCGAAATCTCGGAGAAGTCGAAACGAACAGGCCCGTGGACTACTCGACCAGGGTTTGATCTAACGATGCTCCATCCTAAGCAGAAATTAGATACAAAGGCTGAACACCACAATAGCATACTAGTTCCTCGTCGCCTACAGAAAAAGTCTCTGGCATGAAACCCTGCTCCTTTGTGGACAATGAATCCGGTCGAAAAACCACAGCATAGATGCCAGCATTCAAGGAAATTGAGCTTAGTCTTCTCGGTTATGATACTCTAACCTCTTAATTTTTCCTCTTCCCTCACTTTTTTGGCCATTGGAGCACCTCAGTGACAGCTTCCCGATTGAGAATTGCAATCCTTTAGAAAGAACTCGATTATAGTGCACTTCGCCTTCCTTTCCTTCCATTTGCTTTACTCATTCCCTCGTAGTTCCTACCTGGTCGAGGTCGTCCGCTGCACGTGCTATCCAATTTTTTTGAAGTCTACGTATCGGTTCGGCCCGAACTCTGTTTTTCTGTTCGATTTTATTTATTTACACCAGTCTGAAGCGAAAATGGTCAAATGGGAATTTTTACTGATTTCATGCTCACTCGCAGATTTTTAGATAATGAGCTGGTAGCATAAAAATTCTTTGAATATGGCCTAATAGGCGTTTCGATTTTCGGGTACATTTACTTCGGAATATACGCCAAAGAGAGTTTTGTTCTACTCCGTACGTGTCTGAACTATCGGAAGCAAGCCGCTACAACACAAATGCTTAGCCCTTTTTATAGGAAGTCTTCAGGTTTCCCAGAAACTTAAAATCAGCCTCTGATTTAGGTACAGACAGTTTCTTTTCTTCTGTTAACATGTTTGCTTTAGGTCATTTATCGGGTACTATTATTCTGACATCACTGAATCCCTTGGTGCTGACGCCATTGCTGCCTTCCAGAAATCCGTGACGGTAATACCTTCCTCAAAACACTATTTCGAACTCTATCAAAACGTTTCTATTGCCTTGCCGTCTGTTGTGCGCTAAAGTTCACCGGACCTTCCATCCCAGGTCGACTCCTTCTCTTCTCATATATTCCAGATGATCCTCATCAATTTGCCCAAAGACCCAGGGGATGCACCCTCGATGCGATATCCTCAGTTTGCCTTTTCTCTTTGAACAATTTGGGCAGTTCCATGAAATCAGTTTCTTGTACCTCCCTCCACTATTCCTCCACATTTGATTACATCCTTCATTCCCTACTTCTCCAGAAGCTAGAGTCTTTCGGCCTTCCTATTTATTTTTTTGGCCTAACGGCTAATTTCAAGGCAGAACTCAACATAATACCTTTGGCGCAAGTTTACCGAGCCTCTTGGCTAACACTTCAGGTGATTTCCATCGTGTCGTTTACACCCCTTTCTCCTCACCACATATATCAGCGACTTGACCACAGCACAAGTTTTTGAATACACCGGTGGAGTCGTGCTCCCTAGACCTGTCTTCAGCCAACAAGGTCAAACCTGCTTTCGGGGACTTACAAAATGTTCCGAAATTTTCGCCCCCTCTCTGGACTACTCCACAACACTTCCGAGCATTTCCAGCTTGCTGTGACCCTCTTTCATTCTTTTTGCCCTAGTGAGCAATCAGTTGTTAGTAGTATTAGCGTCGTTAGAGCGCGCTCCGTGGAATAAATATGTGGTAAAACAAGCAGCGATACACAGTTGTCTTTATATTTTCTTGACCGTGTCGAAATACTATGTAGACTGCCTCTTCGTGTTCGTGGTCTGAGACAGCTTGGTGCCACACGAGTTCACCTTTTCCTTTTGTAACTCAGTATATTCTCTCAAATTAGTCCACTACCTTCCGTGGTCCCTTTGGGCTTACCTGCGAAAGATTTCATCACACAAAATCGCCGCCTGGTCACTATAGTTGATGTCTTAGATTTCTGTGAGGTCACTAAATTTCAAAGTTTGCCACGTCTGCATAATGGCCTGTGAAAAATTTGCCTGGAAGATTCTTGCGGGCACACCCATCGTACGTAACTTGATAAATCTGCATGTCTCTTGCATCGGTCTTCGCGTCCAGCAACAATATCTATCCTCTTTCCGCAATAATGTCCACTGCAACTCTACCGTGCCGTGCATAGCACGTGCTCCGGTTGAAGATATGAAAATCACAGAGGAACATTACTCGTACCTTGGTGTCCGAACCGGTTTTGTTTTCACCGTATCACCAGTTGAGCTTATTTCCGGTGTCATTCGTGAGCTTCCCTCCAGTAGACTGGAATGCGAGTTTGCCAGCTTGTTGAAGTCTCCAAAAATACAATAGCATGGGCTCGTAGCCAGCTAGGGCTGCAGTGGTGGCCAGCATCACAAGGAATTGCGAAGGATGTACAAAATGAAAATTATTCAAATTCTTATACGTGTTTCCTAAATCCGTCCATATCCAACGTCATCTAGTGGAGCACAACTGCACTAAAAGCCTTCAAAAGTTTGTTTGTTTGTGTGAGGCATCTGAATTTGACGGTGGGGCCTGAACCACCGGATGTCACAACTTTGGGTCTTACTGTCGCATCCATCTGGCCGTGTATTTGAGATCTCTACATAGTTTTGCCACATGCAAATTTTAATTTAGTGCCGCGACACTGCAACCCGGACTCTTTCTGTTTTGCGATTCATATGAATCAGCTATGCTTTTCTCGAACGGTGATTCTTGAAATTGCGAGCAGCACTTACGGTTTTCGTCTTCCGGTGCTTTTTTGACCAATAATATTTGGTAATTTTTGTTGGTTCATAAACAGATAGAAACCCGGATAAGCCCGTGGGGTCAGCCGTGGAACTTCGAAAGAGAAGCAGAAAGCCGTATCCGGCTTTCATTCTGAAGAGCCGGCATTGATAGGCAGAATACCGAGGTCATTGAAAACAGCTATCATCAGAGACTTACTGAAAGATGAGAACCATAGGCGCTGTTTGCAATTTACAGGAATCACCGTTCGAGAAAAGCATAACTGATTCATATGAATCGCAAAACAGAAAGAGTCCAGTTTGCAGTGTCGCGGCACTAAATTAAAATTTGCATGTGGCAAAACTATGTAGAGATCTCAAATACACGGCCAGATGGATGCGACAGTAAGACCCAAAGTTGTGACATCCGGTGGTTCAGGCCCCACCGTCAAATTCAGATGCCTCACACAAACAAACAAACTTTTGAAGGCTTTTAGTGCAGTTGTGCTCCACTAGATGACGTTGGATATGGACGGATTTAGGAAACACGTATAAGAATTTGAAGGATTTTCAAAGTGTGTCCTTTACACCCTCTTTATTTGGGATGATGCGACAGTCTCTAGTTTAGGTGTTGAATGCTCCATTAAGGAAAGATTAAGATAAATCGAAAGTCGTTTACCACCTACGGTCTCCATGCGGCTCAGTGACGAATCCCGTGTCGAAGGCTTACTATCCACCTGAAGGCTGTTCCTGAGGCCAGGGCGTGCTTAAACAAATTCATATCTACGTTTAGAGTGAGTGTGCTGGCGCTTTAGGGCAACGCATTTATCAATAGGAACAAAAGAAAGGAGCCCCCAATGCCTCAGAGGAGCGAAATGCATCAATACATTCTGTTAATGAAAACTGCTTGCCAGGTAACAGCTTGTGCTAGGAATATCACTGATGCGGTTTTCAATCTGAAGCCGGGACAAAGAACATGGCTGCGCTGAACAACGGACGCCCATCCTCTTCAGCTCAGAAACGAGCGACTTCTAGCCTCTGACCGTGAGCTGCACTGGAAATATCCAGCTGTGCGAATTCAGCATCATCCTTGCAAGCAGAGGGCCATTGTTTCCTGCTTATACAGGGCCGCCGCTACAAACCACAAAGGGGAGGTTTGCCTACTGCGGATCACCACCGAAATAGTAGGGGAGGAACATAAAGCCTCCAAAAAGGGGGACTTCAACCTACCACAGACTAACTGGACGGCTGGAGTTTGCACTCCGGGATCGCAGAAGTAGGTCTACCCAGATTGGTAACACGTAAATGTGGGTTGCCCTAGCTTTAGCTAGAACTAAAATTCCCCGAAGCGACTCACCAGAGCTGAATTTCTGGGCACCTCTGGGTAAGAGCCAAGGTCGCTTTGTGCATGTGGCAGCCAGGGGTATCCTCAAAACTGTTTACAAGTTTCGGTACCCTGTACATACAATAACTCCCCCTTGGTGCTTCGGGGCTGTCGTGGTTAAGATAGAGGTGACCACTGCCGATAAGTCCCCGCTCGTTATAGGGGAATCCCTTACTTCCCTTGAGAACAATCGTACGCCCATCAAGCAAAGGGATGCGGAGGGCGAACCGGTGCGGTGGAATGCCGCAATTGTCAGGCCAGGAAATAGCCCCTGTAGCGTTTAGGAGGCTTCCGGCAGTCCGGCTCCTTGGATTTGTCTGACTAAGCTTATGAATGGGATGAACGGCTTCCGAATAACTGCTCAGTTATAGCTTCGGCTCGAATCTATCAAAATGCTTCAAAATCTAGCTGAATAAATAGCGCAGGTATATTCGGGCAAAAAACTCAACAAGGGGCGGGATAGAGCCACTTTCATCTGGGGGTGGCAGAATCGCCATTGATGATCAGAACAAAGCAAATGCCCTGGGTGTCCTCTTCAGCAGTGTACTCAGAGCAGATATTAGAAAGCTAGTCGACTTGACGTCCAGATATCCTCCAGTTGGGTTAAGTGTAGTCATTATTCCGGAGGAAACCCTGCTTAAGAGTAGATAAATGATACATTTTTATTGGTTAGCGGGTTCAGATGTCACCCACCCAGCTGCCATCATGCTGTCAACAAATATTATGGCCCTTTTAGTACGTACTTTTTACTGGTCCGCTTTGGACTGGCGTAAGTCGCCCCAGGACTGAGGGGCCTCGGCCGGCTTGGCTATAATTGAGGGGTGACCCAAGTTCAACGTGAGCAGTTGTAAGCCGGTAAGCTTACATAACTTCCTCTGTAGGGTTCTTAAGATTATCCGCACTCACATGTGTCACCACTTACTGGAGTACTCCAAGCTAAGCCAAGCTTACATTAGCTCTTAAGGAACAGATCCTGTCTGACCAATCTCTAGTGCTTCTAGGACGAAGGGATCTGAAGGCTGGAAGAGGGCGAGGGTTTGAACCAAGTGACCTTGACGCTGGCAGGGAGTTCGGTTTCGTAAACCATTTTATGTTGGTGAGAAAGAAGGAATGATTTAACAGAGGTTTGGCGGAATAAAAGTCACCGGCGAGTTTCCTTTTCCACAGGACACTACGTCAAATAGAGACACAGATGCTCCGGTTTGGTGGACTCACCCAGTGGCGTGTCTCAAGGGCCCTTCCTAGGCCCGATACTATTTCTGTTTATTACCGACCTGCAGCTCGCCCTTCTTTCGTATGATTTTACTCTTGCGGTTAGAGGGAAAGTTGTAGGATCTGAGGTTAGGGGCTACCAAGGCACGGATGTCGAAGCCGTCCTGGACTAGATATGCATTTGGGACTTACGTTTCAATGGTGGAAAGAGGAAGTTTTGATCGAGATGAATGAAAGTCTTGACTGTCCCGCAGGACCGGAGGAAGCTTGTAGTAGTAGAAGTGTAGCGTCGATTCTTCGCTGTATAACCAAGTTTGAACCATGCGAGGCCTACTCACAAAGTCGGCTTTTACTCAACCGATCTTGGTGGTCTGCGCGCCAACACTACAATCGCAGTCAAGAATTTGTCCAATTCGAGCATTTAACCGAACTCCAAAAGGCAGTCATAGTGACGAGAATCGTTAAGTAGTGTATGACAAGCTACTGAACAGTTTGCGGTTTATAAATATATGAAAACCGGCCCCCCTCGGCCAAGCCATCCAGAAAGTCAAGTGCAAAATAAGGCGGCTTCAACAAACAACACTTATTGATGGCCGGGACATCGACCACGAGCAAACTCAGCAGTCAACGTGGATAAAGATCTGGGGACAGTAGTAAACTGAGACTACAAATGATAAAACCAGGTAAATTCTGCCGCGCATAGGCTCATGGTGAGCTCTGCAGACTGATGCCAGCTTGAGGTCTAGCCGGGAGCCAATATACATCGCTACAGTACGACCCCATTTGGAAGGTGACTTGCGGGCTTGGTCACTCTCCCTTAGAGAGACTCTGCCAGCCTGGAGAAAGTTTGACGTGTTGCTACGCAAACGAAAGTAGGGTGATAATTATGGGCAAACTCTGCAATGTCGGAAATTCTACCCTAGTTGGAGGAGAACTCCGAGGGGATTTAGTAGACCTTCAGAATAAAGGGAGATCTCCCTGGTCTCAGGCCGGGTAGGCTATGACAAATGTTTCACGAACCAAACAAGGGGACACCTGAGAAAGCCATCAAAAGTTTGAGCAGGATTGATAACTAAATAGCTTTTCTTTGACGAAGGGGTGGTGAATAATAGAAACAGTCCGTCTGATTTGGTGGTAGAAGTGCAAACCTTACAGCCCTTCCAGTGGCTCCGGGTCGCAAGTGAAAGGAGAGCATCCCTGACCGCTCGCTCTGAGCATGTCCAGTAGATGAATCATTGGTAAAACTATTGTCCTCCTACGGTGCATGGTTGTTGGCATTTCCTTCCGTTGCGTAATGCTCTACAAAACTCCCTTGATGCAAGTGGTCCCCAGCAAACGAGGTGTGGCGGTGTTCTACTTTTCAGTTCTATGGTCAGGGTGAACCGACGCAAAACGATTCGCAGTGGTGGATTCCCGGTGGACCCTTTTCTTCCGATGAGAAAGATCAGATGGACACCCTAATTGCGTTCTTTGTGAGGGTGTCGTCAAAACCACGTGCTTACTGTGACGGACTCAGAGACTGGGAATACATCAGTGCTTCCGGCGCTGATTGCAGGCAATGCAGAGGCACCCCTAGAACTTGAATGGCTTGGAAAGCGCAAAACAGCCCGCCTGGATGTGATCCGTCTGGCAGCTGCCCGGTTTTTTACCCGTCGCTTATACAAAACCTCTCTAGGAAAGTGTGTGGTGACAGATGACTGACGTGAGGCAGCTAAAGTGGCAGTAAGCAGGGCGGAATCAAAATAGGAAGCGGAAATGTTGAGACCGGTTAACCTGAAATCAGTGCTGTATTAGTACTTGTAACATATAAGCCAAACTCAATTTTTCTTGTGTCTGGTTAATAACGAGCTAGCAACTGCTGCATAATAAGCTTTTTGTTACCATAGATGGTGTTCGAGAAACCTGTTGATGTCCTTGTATGAGACGTCACGATGTTTGAATAACAGCACGATGGTGGAGGTTCATTGCCTGGATTTCAGCGGGGCTTTCGACCCTCTAAGTCACCGCCTGCTGGACCATAAACTGAAAGCTCGGGTGATTGGGGGAGTGGAAAGCACACTTTGGGAATCTGAGCTTCCGTGTTAAAGTGAGTGGTTATATATGGAGGTCGAAGCGGGTTACGAGCTGCTTGCTGCAGGGCTGTACACTGGGACCTTCGCCATTCCAGCTCCACATAAATGATCTTGTGAAAGAATCGTACAACCCTGCTTTCATGTTTGAAAATGGTATGAAGAAAATGGAAGGCCCTCTGGCACAGGATATGGAGGCTGTCCATAAATGAGTGTTTCGATGGGATTTACCCTCGTATCTCGCCATATATCAAGTCCTGGCAACCAATGTAAACTGAACTAGCAGGGTTCCTTTTTGAAGAGTGCCGGAGGTGTAACATCTAGGCGCGCCAATCAAGCGAGACTTTAAGCCTTGAGGAAAACACCTGGGGGCTGCAAGTATTACAATAAGTGCGTTGCCTAGGTAGTTCCACGCTGTCACCTGTATAAAGCTGGAAAGCTTTTTTCCGTTTTAACAAGTTTTTGTACGATCTGCTTCGGGGTATGGTGCGCAAGGACGGGCTGCCTAATATTCTCAAGGAACAGGAAGTCTAAAAGGCGACTTGCGACGGATATGACCGTCGGTCAGAGGGGAAAACCCTGAGCCGAGCATTTATAAGACCTTAGCCTTTGTTTTTTAACGCGTCATAGGTTCCGGGTTGGCTCGCAGAACACTTTGAAGGTTGAAAACAACCCGTCTGGCTTCGGAAATAACTTTTTCGTTTTAGCCCCTGAGTGCGGCAGCTGAGTACACGGTTCGAGGTTCCGGTGCTGGATATACGTGCCGTGTTTTACAAATAGGTTTTTACTCCTAGGAGAAGACAGATAGACAGAGCTGTTAACTGCAGCAATGTACCAACTTCCAAGAATGCCTCAGATCCATGCTGGAACAGGCTTTCTCAGAGCGGCATCAATGAACCACGGAAATGGAGTACTAGGACCCCGGTGTTTCGCCACGATTTGGTTGAAATGTTTAGGTGCCGTGCTCTGGGCTAAATTTTAAATTGAATCGTGGTACAACAAAGGTTGTTTCTCACCACCGTACGTACCGGATCAACTCAAGGGTACGCATTTCACTCCAAGGATCCCTATAATTCCCTCCGTAAACTTTTGGAACCAGTGTAACTCTAGCTGAGCCATCTCTTCTCTCCTTTGATATGAATGAAGGTATTTCGCTTGTGTTATGGATCTTGGACGATTTTATAGCAACTGATGTTTTCAGTTTAGAACTTGCCATTATTTTACGCCTGTCAAGCTCTTGAGATATACCACTGCCTGACCGTCGGGCGAGGAAAGCTAGCAGACGGAGCAAATGGGCTCACAGAGACTGCTGTGGGATCGATAGTGACTTGCATCCATCGTAATGAATGAGCCTCTGGGTCGGATGGGTTTGTGGACTGCGAGAGGAGGCCCGAAGGTGCGCCCACAGGAGGCATTCTGGTCTGGGTGAGGCTGAACTTTACCCCGAAGACTGGAGGGGCTCTGCCCATTGGACTTGACAGCGCTGTGTGCGAGCAAGGTCAAACAAAGAGGTCCGAGGAGGGCCTGAAAGAACAATCGTCGAGGTAGCAGCAGACTAAGAGAATTATAGCCAAGTGGCGGCTACCCTCACTCCCGCGTAACGAACTGTTAAGGGGGAGTATTTGAGGCAGAAACCTAAGAGGAAAAAATAAGAGAGGGAGGAGGACAACGGGAAAGAGGCTACCGACAATATCTCACGGAGAGGTGATCCAGGCTACGCATTCTCGAAATCCAGTTGATGGATATGCAGAGGGCAACCGGTCGCCTCAAGAGACTTCAGGCCATACGCTACTGATACCCTATTTTTCAACTCATCCAACCATCAACCCAGCACTTCTGTGCCAACTTTGGGTGCTGCCTTCCAGCATCATGGAATAGGGGCAAAATAAAAGAAGTACGAAGTAGAAAGATCCAGAAGGTCAAAATAATGGGCGAAGTCCACGAATTAAACGCAGGAGTTTAGAAGCACCAGCTTTACTGAAAGCGACATTTTGCCATATATTTTATTGCTTCCATCTGCTTGGCAGGCTGGTTGCATGGGCCACAGCCAGGAAGTCCAAATCTCCGTTCTTGGCCGGGTCCACTGGTCAAGGTTTTTTATACCTATTAGCCATGTCCTGGACTGAGCACCTCGACCCACCTTCAAACCACCTCTTGCGTTGGAGAACAGTATGCTCCGAGGGAGTCGTTCGGTGTGCACGTGTAACACTTTCCAGCAACCTTAGTCCGTCTAGATTCAGTAATTGATCCAAAGGCTGACCTCTGATCCCCAGCACCCTGCTTATAATCTTAGCATAGCTGGTATGGTTCCCCCCTCAGTATCCGGATGAAGATAAAGAGGAAACAGCATTCCAACTCCAAATGTCTTCAACCATCTTCCACACTTATCGGCCATGTCTCTGGGCTGAACAAACAAACCGATCCAATCACGGTGCCGTACACCCGATCACTGACAGGCGATCAAATGTCACTCCTGCGCCACAGACGGCTGAGGTTGGCAAAATCCAAAAGTGTCTCGTGCCTGCGCGATGAAACTTCATTCAATATCTGTTCACTAGGTGAGAAGTAACTGTTTAAATAACAAAACTTATCCACCCGGAAAGAGCTTTCTCTACAAACTCAAGGTTTTGCGCTGACCCAACCCAGTAGTGCAAGAGCGTTTTACAACTTGAAGATACAAAATCCATCTCATAAATTATTACATTGTTGTTTAGGCTAATGAAGCTTCCCTGGGTCATAACTCAGAAGAATAGTATGGTCCGAGTATTTCAAATGAGGCCGTTTACTGCCTCAGAAATGATCGATGTTACTATTCTCATACGTGGATAGGGCTATCTCAGAAGTCAGTGCAATTAACAAACTGGTGGGGGAAGGGCCGGACTAGGCAATCGTGGAGCATGCTATTCTCCACGGTAAACTCGGGTGGAAGGCCGCCCTGAACAATACGTCGGACTTTAATCTGCTCGCGTACAAGGGCTGATGACTAGAGATAGAATTCTCTGGCACACACTTCAAGGGGAGGCAGCGCAGAGGAACTTTGAGGTGGCCGAAGCAAATCAAACAGTAGATAGTTTGTATGCCTACGGAAAGTGGGCCTGTGCTCCAAGATTGATGGAGAAGTAAAGATTCGATTGATACGACCCAGACTGTCCTGAACTGGCCCGATTCTCAAGCTTACACATTTTGCGGGTGCCGGATAACCCGCGGAGAATAAGCTCGGTGATAATATTGGGCATGGCACTTACCAAGCCGACTTTTCCGCGGTTTTCACAAGAAGATCCTATGCCTTTCTCGTGAGTAGGCACAACTGCCTATTCGAAGCACGCCCTGAAAATATTTTCAAGAACCCCTTTTGTCCGGAGGAGGTCTGTCAACTCCCAATCTAAAGAATCGACTCCGTCTTCGAAAAGGTTGGGGAAAACGAATCAGGTCCGGCCGCTTTTTACCTTTTTAGGCAGCCCAACTCCCGCATAACCTTTGTTTCCGATGTAGTGGTATCTACCTGCATCGTCTTTATAGCGGGTTCATTCGAAAGCTTCATCGTTGAAGCGGACCAACTGAATAGTCCTTGAAAGTGCTCTGCCTTACGGTCAAGATAGCCTCCCTGAAAGTCGATCAGCTAGCCGTCATATTCCTCGAGCAACTAACTTACTCTAGACTTTCGTGGACCAGTACCTCCAACCAAAAGGTAAGCTTTGTTCCTAATTGTCGGTAGAAGCAGTCTTATCCACTTTCCCAGCTTCCTTACTCCACCGCTGCTCATGGCCATTTTTGAGGCCCTTAGTTAGTCAATGCTTAAGGGGTGTAGGAATTTCCCTGAATGAAGCATCCGTAGGGACTGATCTAGGAGCATCCGGTAGGGCAAACGATGTTGGAGCTATCCACCTGTGTGACAGCCTAGAAGAAAGGTGGTTCTCATGGCGTTTGAACTGGCATGCATGGCTCCTCTGATTCATTGTCATCATTTATTTGGGACCTGGACGTCCGGTTGTACCGATAACAGTGCCCACAGTTCTGCACGGGAAGCATGCCGTCGGTTAATCGCTCAGAAGCGGCTGCTCTGGACGAGTGGCTTCAACTTTGGTGTGGCCACGGATGAGGATTAAACAGCGGCTAGTGCGTGCCAATGTGTTATCCAATCCACAAAAGTAGACCATAATGAAGGATAACCTTCAGTTGATCCGTGCCAGCCATGGTTATTGACGGCGTGGTCTATTTGAGTCCAGCGGTTTGAAGGCTCGGGGGGAAGCCGTGTCAGTTTATGCCGCTTCTCACAGCAGAAGTTCGTACCTTCCGGAATCACTTTCCGTCGGAGAGCAGCTGGATGAGACTATCACTGTTGTTGGTGCGATCGGATGAGATAGCAAACGGACTTCTGAAAGGCCTCTCGAAACCTCTAAACCAATCAACTTGGGCTTTGAAATCCCCAGCCGCGAAAACCTGATCGTCCAAGTCACAAAAATTTCGACAGGCTGATGTTGTATATGCGGTGCGAAGCGTGCTCGCTGGAGTGGGTTCTTGTATACTGGTTTCGGAAAAACAATGTGCATCTATTTCGAAGGTACCAATAGTTCCAGAGAGGGAAGTCTTTTGCGTTACCTGACAGTATGTAAAAGTTGAAGGCAGCTAAGTGAAGTATCATTCAGGTTTGGCAAGTGCACTTGCTTTATACCGAACTTGTTAACTGCCGATTTCCTGAGAGCTGCGATTACATATGGCATTTGCCATCGATCTATGACAGAGGATGATAAGTAGAACCATGTACTGGAAAGAAGCTGGGATTTTTGAGAAAATCATCTATTGCGGCTGCTCATACCGCGAAGATGGTTTTTCTTTATGAAACTCAACCGGAGCCTTGGACTCGGAGGTCTCACTTACAAGAAATCGGGGCTTCAATCCAGCGCAGGCAGGTGACCGAAGCACCTGCGAAGAAACTTGTTTAGGTCTGTCACATGAAGCCTGATTGTTGCTAGCAATGTTTTCTCTACACCGGATCTTTCTTGTCGATCCTTTTTTAGGGTTCGGTCTTCAGCTTCGCTCACTCAGTAGAGCAAGTAGAACGTGGACAAGGCAGCATCCTTTAGGCTGACGACTGCCCAGTTTGGGTGGGCCATAACTGCCCAACGAAGTGCGATGACTTCTTCCGCCGTCGAGGGAAACCCGAGGTGCTCCACTTCTAATCCCATTTGGTGGGGGGTTTTAGACCAGCAAAATGTTTTCTGCCGTTTTCATTTACTGGATTGTCCTTGCCAGAGGCATAGTGGTTAGAACCAGGTGTTGCCAATCAGATGTTTTTGGGACTGGACCTTGCCGGACATCTGCCCACTGGCCTGTGTGGCATGAGTGCACCTCCCCCGAATGACACCAATCCTGCACATTTCTTTGGGTCAAACCGCCAGGCAAGCCGTCAAGCCATGCTCAGGTGCAGTCTTGTCGTTATGAGCAACCTCGTCGTGATGACGCTAAAAAAGAAAAAATAACGGCTTATTTCGGAGGTATCCCAGGCGTGACCCTCTGACACACTTGAATTCACATTAGGTTTTCATGGATAATGAACTGCGTACATGTAAACGAGCTTAGAGTCTCAATACTGACATACGTGAATGTCCGGCAAAGTTGGAAATCGTGGTCGGATGGTCACATCACCCAAGAAAGAGAAAAATTATCTGAGTGTTTAAAATACGCGAACTATCAGAGCAGTGATGAAAAATGTTGTCGACATTGCGCAGTTTCAAGCTGAATTTGCAAAAAAGAGTACCTTAAAAACGCCTCGGAAGAGAGCTCCAAAGAAGAACGTAAAATCTGATTGCGGTGATGGAAGCACATTTGAACCAATAGTTCTAGTGGCCGAAAGAAGGTATGAATGCTCTTGTTAAGGCTTTACGAGGAATTTCGTGAAAGAGTGTGTTTGAATGATACAATAAATCCAGTTTTCCAAAATATGGATACTTAACTTCTAGCAAAAGATTGCGGACGAGGTGCCCACAGTAGGGTCTGCTATAGACGGGTAATCATGGAAATTTGTTGGAACATATTTGTGGAGGATGATACTTTCGTGAAATGAAATTCATACGATGCATTTATAGAATTTACCCCATGACTGAAAATAGGGGAAAGCTAGTCCACAACTAGGTGGACTTGGGAGATGAAAAACGGTGTTCCAATAGAGTCACATAAGAGGGGTACACGGGTGGAACAGTCAAGAAGAGCGGGGAGTTTTAAGGCTGGATATGCTGACAAACTTCTAACATGGAATTACGAGAACCACAATTAGACGATCGATAACTCGCAATACGCACCCTTCACTTTCAGCGAAGGCTGGAGAAAAGGCTTTGGAATTAGCGTTCGGCGTAGACATCTAATTGTAGGAAATTGATGGAAAAGTTGCCGTAATAAGAGGATGGTTGAATTGATATTCATTTGTTGACCTGGCTATGATGAATCCAAGAGCGGCATGTATGGAATTCAGGTAAACAACCGGGTGGGCACAATGGAGGTAAGTACGTTGGGTATCTCAAAGAATTACATAGAAGTTCTGCACCATCAAAAATGTCGGGAAATAAGCATTACTGATTGACCAGGTTTGTTAAGGGAAGCCCATCGAGACATACTGAGGGAACAACCAGATGATCAGTAACTTGGATGGTGGATAACTGATTTCTAGTTAATCATGTGGGACAAGTCGCTCGACAGGGTGTGGCATAGATGCCCGATCATAAAAATTTGGCGCAACGGAGAGGCAGACGTCGACCGGTGCGGAAAATGAGGTTCCACCCGAGGATTTGTTTGCGTCGATTAGCGAATGACGGGAGCTACACAGGTTGAAAACAAAGTAGATACTAACGAGGCACATAAGAATAGTACATAAGTGAAGCTGTCTAGGAGTGCGGATGGAAGCACAACTGGATACGCTAAATAAAGTCCGACATAAGGCGTTGGGGAAGCCGTTGGACGACAGATAACCTGCCATATGAGTCTTTGGTAACTAATGCTGCTGCCGGAAAGTGCATATAATTGAATGACTAGATATGCAGGAGGAAGATCTACCCGATACAGCTGAACAGAGAGCTAGTGTCACGCGAAAGATGCACTGGATATGAATCTACTTCGCGGTTTGTGGTTTGTTGAAAGGTGAAGGAGAGGGCTTTCAAACGGCGGCTTTGCTTATGTAAATCGAGCGGTGTCCCACAAATCGAGCGATGGACTAATGATCTCATCGGGGGTTCGTCGTGAATATATGATGTTCATATTAAGGATATCCGAACGAAGGGACCTCTGTATGCTCCATGTTGAGTGTTCTAATAGCTCGGTACCATGGAACGGTACCATGGAACGAAGGCATTTACGAGATCAAACCTGATAGATACCGGAAAATTTAGTGGAAGCCCACATCTTTAACAGCAGATAGCACCAGTTTTTTCGGACGGGCGAGAATGTGTGCATGCGTCCCTTTAAAACTCGATGGGCTAAACTGTTGACCTTGTACCGAACGAAAACCTTTTAGATGCTTGTAAGTGGCTTTGACTATGTCATCAGAAATCGGGGAATGTTGAGTGAGGCAACGGGACACGGTCGTACAAAGCATGGGAGTGCTTTTCAGTTTGTAACTGGTGCTAGTGGGTGGGGCTAATCATGCACCAGAATCCCCGCCTTAAAACCATTTAAGGAGTTGGAGGGTGTGACTGGCCAGCGTTATTTCTCTCGCTCATCGTCGCAGACGAGCTGCAGGCTTAACGCGCCGTCTAAAGCTGTAGACCTGGCCGCGATCTGCGGCCTTCGGATTAGTACGAGTCCTTTTGGCGAGACCAACCGGTCGTAAATTTCAGGTAGCCCACGATCGAGTGACCAGACACCAGAGGACCCTACTGTGTAACAAGGGGAGCATCGGTTGCATAACTTGCTTCTAGCTGATTATCGAGTGAACGCTTAGGTTAGGTCAGTAATCAGTATGGTATCTTGAGTAATAAACTAAACGACGGGAAATGCTCGCAAGTGGAGGTCTGCAGTGAAGGAAGGGCAGGAAAACGCAATACGAGACGTTTCTAGCCGATGATCAACGGTAATGCTCATAAAATGAAGCTTCTTCAGTCAGAGAATCCCTGAGACTATTTGTTTGGGAGTATGGGGCAAATAGAGACCACCGACTTTTGAGCAGCTCTGTTCCTCATAGACCACAGGTGCTTACACTCCTCAGAAGTGTGCATTCTTCTCGTGAGCTTGACCATTGGGCTTGTGTGCTTCGAGGATCCATGAGGTTTGGGTAATCGTGGGTAACTTAATCAGCATGGACTTAAACCGATGGTTAACAGAGAGGCTGCATAGAGCTAGCATCAGTTCAGTCGATATTTGAGAGTACATCGTAGCAGAGAAGTCCAGGCGTGGGCCAGTTTTCGTAATCCAGGTCAAAACGGTAACAGAATCAGATAAAATAAAGGGGGTGCAATGACTCAGTGAGTTGAATAACGAGAGCTCTCATGGTAAGTAGCAGAGGGCCAAGGATGCTACCCTGTACGACACTGCCAGTAGCTGGTTCAAGCTCAGAATGCTGTCGGCTTATTAAAATAATCTGAAGTTAATTAGAAAGATGGGGAGCTATACTACATGGTTAAGAGCCAGCAAAGACCAGGGATCTAATTTTGGTCAGAAGATGTGGGTGTAGCACGTGGTCAGCTGCCTCTGACATATCCACATAGATTGCTGTAGAAGCCACTGCATAGTATTCTGTCTCAGTGATGTGACTTAAGAAGTCATGTTGGCATGGCCCGCAAGGTCTTCAATGGAGGGAGACTTGTGAATGGTTACTTATAAGATCAAATTTGAAGGAGCACTCTAAAATTAGCTCTGACAATTTTTCCAACAGCCTAAACAGAATAGGAGTATGGTTGTTGGGACGGCGGTCGGCTAAAATATGCAGACTTTTCTTTAGTGCTGATTCTTACCGATCGCCTCCAGTTTGTTGGTACCGGACGAAAGTCCTTCTTCGAGGTAAAAAAAAAATTAAGTAGTGATTGCGGAAAGCCTGGTCTGGATTCGGCCATTACTTTGGGCAGTAAAACGTCTGTCCCTGGGTGGAAGAATGACTGGATAATGGTCATTATTTGGAGGACATCTAGAGAGTCGAGTTTCACCATGAACAGGGTTGGAGCGGTAACCAGTTGGAGGCGAGAAGGGGCTACCTTAATAATAGCGGCCATGGGTAAGGCGAGGGATGAGTCAAAAATCTCAGCAAGATGAGGAGAAGTAGAAGCGGCTGCCCTGTCTGTTGAAACTGAGCGTAGGATACCACTAGGAGTATCAAAGTTTCTAGCCCTGTGTGATAATAACTGTCTAAGTGACCTGCTTCGGTGTCTCAGAACCCTCAGTTGTTTGTTGCTCAACTCAGTTTCTTCATGTCTTTGAATAGCAGAACGTATGCGAATAAGTCGAACAAGAATTGCAAAGTCATGTAGGATTTGAAGATTTGTCTGAAGTTTAGCATTCTTGTGCTCAGAGGGGTACTACTGGAATTTCTGCTATTCCTCTGCCAAAAGGGGCAGATGGTCTTTTCAAAACACATAGATAACTATAAATAAAATAACCGTTACTTGTCGAGGATCACAGGAGTGGAAAACTGGCCTCGGCCGCATTTTCCCTTGGTTGCTGGAAAAGGCCTCCCGCTACGAAAGAGGAGAGCTTGAAATTTTGTGAATTCAGGGTATGCCGTGGGTGAGTGAGGATGCGGCTGTTATTCTTGTTGCGATCACTGCCAAAAACGTCCCGGTGGATTGAAGCAATTGTGTGGGGGATGCCGTGGGTAAAAAACAAATCCGAAATGCTACTTCCTTCGTAGAAGAGTGGACATGCTATACCCGCTCTTTTGCGCCGATACTTATTGCAAGTGGCAAAAGGTTAGCAGGTGCGGATAAAGATCACAAGGCCATGTTTTCTAGGTTGAAGTCAAAAGCAGCAACCCTTACCCCTTAGTGCAGTATGGAGGTGTTCAAAAGCGTCAATCAAGTGAGTAGTCCGGAAAAGGTTTTGCTTCGCGAAGGGCATGCGAAAACAGCATGAAGCTTTTGACCAGGAGATTCGGCGGTGGGCCAAAGCGAGTTAGAGATGAAGCCAAACAGAGACTGTTTAAGTGTTGTTGCAGTAAAGATATGCCTGACAAGTGCCTTAAAGCCTCCACCACTCTGGGTTTTCCTGATTGCTCCGAGTACATCATGTCATACAAGGCAAATCTGGTCAGCTCGGTGTAATAAATTAGCCACTTTCAGCAACGGAAAAGACAACATACTGTGGATTTGTGGGCAGATATCGTGTGGCACATTTCATTTTTGATGCTTCGACCATGAAGAACAATGAGGGCTATAATCTTATTGGTATTTGGCATTCGTAACTTCCTCAGACCAGATGGGTTTCTTGGTAGAGAAAAGTTTAGATTCGTGAGGAAACAAACGACAGTGGTGAGTTAGTACCGGGCTTCGGAGGGTTTTGGTCACATGCTGTATGGGATGGGGTGTGCAATGGAATTAAGAAAGGCTGATGTTGCCGTGGTGCTCAGCTACGTTAGAGTGCTATGCGAGCGGATTCTTTGAGATAGGAGAGGGTTAGGTTGACGGGAGGTTCACCGGTGTAAGCTAGATGTGAATGGTCAAAGGAAATTTTGCATTGAGAAAGAGCCCCCAGATATATTTCGTGAGCTTTGGCTTGGTGGGGGCTTTGAAAGGAAGCAGGAATGGAAAGTGCTAGTGACAGCGTGTGTTAGGATGGTGGGTATTGCGGCATAAGGCCGGTGCAAAAAGGTAGCTGTGGTTGGTTCGTGAATACGAGGAAAATAAGGATGGAACATAACAGGTGAACGGGAGGACTCTGCAGGCTCTGAGCTACCAGCAGTATGAGAGGAGTGGCGGGAATAAAAATGCAAAATGGGATTGGAAGTCTTACGAGAAGAGGAAAATCAGGCTGTTGAAAGCGTGTGGGAGGTTGATACTAGGTTATGAGGAGGGGCGGCTGTTATGATTTATCTATGAAATGTCCTTTTTGAACTCTCTGCCGGCTGTGTCGGGGAAATTCGACGAAGCCACCGAGATGATAAGCCGAGACTTGCAATGTCTGGGACGTGGGACGTTTAATGCTAGGCATGGCCCAACCTCTACAACCAATAGCTGTATTTTGTGTTCCTTGTTGTGCTGACGTCGACCCGTCGAGGAGGCATTTAGTAGACAACTTATTGGCGGCGGAGGCGAACTGATTATGCTGAATAATCCTGAGTGAAGAAGATCTGTGAGTCAAGAGTGGGTTACCCTGCAGCTTGGGTGGGCTGAATGCCTTGACCAAATGCGGGTTTCTGGAGGCCTATTTTGCTTTCCAGGGCTGAATCGCGGGGAGTTTAGTGTTGTAGGAAGACCTAAGGGCCTGATGGAGATAAACCACGCTTTATGCATCTTTAGGGTTTGTTGGCAAAGGTTGGCCTCCGAGCGAACAAAGTTCTGAGACCACACGGAGTTAACCGTGATAACAACGGGCTTTCCCCGGCGTTGAAAGTGCGCCCCATACCTGTGCCCATTTTAGACCAGTACCCATGTCTCTGCTCGGCTCCCCTCTCATCTGAGCTGCACGAGTTTCCAACTGTCTGTAGAAGAGAAGCATGGTGACTGTAGGACTGAGGTTGTCATCTATAAACAGAAGAAATAGTAGTGGGCCCAATGCGAACGACTACAGTACTCTTTTAGTGACGTTTTCTGACTTGGAGTTCTTATCACCTTGTCCAACATAAAAAAGTCATACCGGTGAGGAAGTCTGCCAGCCACTCGTGAATTCCCCCACACATACCGAATGACCTCATCTTGATTAGTAGGAGCCGATAGTTCACTAAGTCGAATGCTTTGTTTAAAACAAGCTAACGCAATTTCACGTGTTTACCTTCATCTACTCTTTGAGTGACCTCATCTAGAGAAAACGTGAGGTCGATTGACCAAAACATGTCTCCTAAAAGTTTAATTAGAGCTGGGCCAGGCATACAGTTCTAGTACATGCCCGCAGGTGTGCGCCCGGGTGATCTTCCCTAGCACTTTGCCCAGGGTGCTGGTTAGGCTAACCGGTCTGTAGTTTCCTGTTTCCTAGTAGGTTCCCCCTTTAAGTACAGCCACCGTTGTTGCATTTTTCCAGTCCCGCGGTAACCTTCCATGAACCTGGGTGGCCTCATACAACTTGCATGCTGGAACGGATAAGATATCTGCCAGTGGCCTAATGACAACAGGATGGATATTACCCGGTCCGAGGGACATGTGGGTATCTAACTCTTCCATGTACTTGCGCACGATTTTCTCTAAAAGATTCAAATCTTTCATGATCACTGGAAGTGTGCCCTCCCCAAAAAACTATTTGCACACCCTTATCTAGTCTGCGCACGCTGCCTAAATACACACTCAGAACATCTGCTTTACTTTGGTTATCTGCTGCTACCTCACGATCGTGGGCCGCCGGCGGTTTCACTGCATCTCTCAAGGAAACTTTAGACTGAACGTAGCTACAGTACTTCGTTGGATGCTTTTAACACGCTGGGAAACTTCTTTTCACACATACGCTTTGTAGATCACAAGAGGTCCACGGTCTTATTTCTACATTTGGTATAGTGAATCCGGGCCTGGTGAGTCGCGGGGGCCTTAAAGCCGGCCCAGCTGCGGTTTCTACGTTTGACTGACTTGCCAATGCAATCATCCATCACATCGGCCTGCTCTCATACATCTTATGCTTTGTAGAAGCAACCTTGATCTGTAAAGTAGAGACCCCTTGATCACCTGCCACCGTTCCTCCAAGCTAACGTCGTCCGCCATATCCCCTATTTGATCGACCGCTCTAGTACGAAGCCTGGCAATGTCCATGTCCTCGGGGATAGTTCGGATTGACTCATGCTAAGAGGGACTTCGACACTCACAGGCTCGCCCTTACCAAATGGAGAGTAAACCTGGAGTTCCATTGCATGGTCCTTGTCATTTATTTCCACCAAATCTAACAAGAATTGTATAAAGCCAGTTCTATATCTGGTACAATCCCCAAGATGTTAAAACAAGGCATTCAAACGAACCACTGTTGATATCCCTCCTCGTGTGTTCCCTGAGGTCACGCCTCAGTAACCCATCTCATGTGTGGTAGAGTGAATTCTCCAACTGTGAGAGTCTTGTTAGCCTCGCTCACCAGCTTGGTAAGTTTGCGAAGAGGTCAAACATCCTCATCTCGTTACGTGCCCGGGATCCTTCACGCACAGACCAAACTTAACCCTCCGCTCGGGAGTGTGAGCTAACGGTACACGGTTGTATGTTCAGTCGGCATGGGACAGGTAGTAGCCACAATTAATCTAGCATCTCGACTTCCTTGAGTGGTGCGCACAAGTTAGCGCACGGCACTGCAAACAGTATTTTGTCGAATCCCCGAAAAATTGGAAGGGGAACGTAAAACCCCTTTTTAGATCAACTGCGAGAGACAATGTGCATCGTGGGCGTTCACTGAGACCGTTAGAACACAACCAAAAGTGCCAGTTGTAACACACCCGAGACGAAGCGTGGTGTTTACCTTCATCAACGTAGTGAAGAGCCTGACAGAAACGGCAGGGCCCAACATCATTCCACCTTCCTTCTAGGGCCCACTTAAGGGACTGAACGGTCTGCAGGTCTACCATTCCACCGCAATGGACTGTTTTAATTGTTCGCAACCCTGCTGCTAAAAAAGTGCGATCTGGCCATCAGCCTAGTTGGGACTTTAGTCAGCTTCTTCACATGTCCTCGTGTTCGAGGATCCAAGACCATTTGGAACAGACTATCTTTCATAAGGCGAGAAAAGCCCTTACACACCTTGAATGTTTCTAAATGACCTCCTCCAAGTCTCCTCCCTTCCAGGGAGGAAAGTTCGAGACCGCAGAGTTTATGTTCATGCGTTCCACTCCTCTGTCCTTCAACCATTTGCGCCGCAATACATTGTGCTTTATTGAAGCAAGCTGTGTTCCTTTGTAGAGGTGCAACCGAACCTGAGCGCTGCCTAGGCGAGATTGTAATATGACCATGTAAATTGGGGTGAATGACTTCGGCCTCCAGCATGACATTGCTGATCGCAGTCTAAAGAGTTTGCTACGAGTCTTTTGTGTGGCAGCATTGCATTGGTGTACCGCTTGAAGTCACCAACTACGATTACCGCTAGGTTCTTAATGCTACTAGCTGCTTCCGTGGTGGGCGGTCCCTGGTCGTGGACGGCAGTTAGCATTCCCGTTAAACTTGACAACAAACGGCTTATCCATAGTTCGGTGGCAAGTCTCGTCTTTGTGCCCAGTTCAGGGCAGCTCCGAAACCCCCACCTAGATCACCCCTACCCTCAGATCCTACAACTTTTGCGTCATCCCAAAAGGGAAATCAGACGGTCAAAGGGCGAGTGCCAGGTCGTTAATAAACAGGAATAGCATTGGGCCTAGGACGGATCTTTGAGACACGCCACTGGTGAAGCTCACTAAACCAGTGCACTTGTGCCCTACTTTTACACAAAACACCCTTCAGGGAACGAAGTTCGTTATCCACCTGTGTACTGACCCACCTAAGCAGAGATTCCCTGTCTTGCTCAGCAGTGAACGATGACCAACTGACGCAGACGCCTTGCTAAAGGCAAGTTACCATACTTTGACTTGTTTACTCCCATACAGCTGTCGGGTCACCCCATCTAAGGAGCACTCGAGGTTGGTCAGACCAGATTCATTCTTCATGAATCGATGCTGAGCTCGGCTTAGCAGAGGGTGATTCATTAAGTGTTGGCGGATAAGAGCGTGAGAGATCTTTCCGAGGCTTCTAAGTGGAACACTGGTTAGGCTCACCGTTTTACAGTTATCTGTAATGGAGTTCGGCCTCCTTCCCAAGTAAAACCTACGTAAGAAGGGGAAAGGTTTGAAAGGCGTGTTTCCTGATTTTTTTACATTTAGTTCTTACAACATCTAGGATAGTGTGGAGCGAATGTTCGGTGCAGTAAATGATTAGTTCGCCATGATGTGGCTCAGTGGCCCACATTATTTGGAAACTCACGCGTATGAGCGAAGTGCGGGAATGGCGTTCGGTGCCGATGATTGTTCATCTACTTGCTCCTGATGGCCCTCGGGTCTTGTTGAGCTTTCACTTTTAGGTATCCTTTTTTCCCGTACAGGGAACGGGATACATATCTGGATCACCGTCTGGGAGAGTAGCAAAAAGCGACAATTCAATTAGGTAGACCTCGGTAACCAGCGGTTTCACTCTTCATGCAAAATTGTAGACCTCTAGATATCATTTTTATTTAGATAAAGGGTAAAGAGGGTCTAGGAAGGCCAAATGGTCTCTGGGGAGGTACATAGTTAGGCTGCGAGAGAATGAAGACGGCGAGGAAAGACAAAAAGGAAGCGGACTGAACTACGGCAACTGGGCTCGTGTTGCGAACACGTGGACAGCCCGAAGAGATGCGCCCGCTATTGGTCTAGCTTTCTGTTCTATACTGCCACGGGGTTCGCTTCCGCCACCGTCTTTGGAAGTTTAGTCCAGTTTTTAGTTATCTTGCAAGCAAGCGACCGGACTGCCACGGTCTTGTTCCCTCTCGTCTTGATTAGTTTTAACTTGTGCCCGCAGAGGGAATGGTTTCTGTCGCGGGTAGTTAATGGCTTGTCCGCAGCTGACCACCCATTTAATCGTTCCGTTGTCGGATAGCGAATTTTATCACAGATATGGTGAAGCTGCTTTGAAAAGCCGAAAGAGCATCGAAAAAATGAAGCAACCCGATTTCGATTTTGAGTTGAATTCGACCTCAAGCGGCGTCAAGGACACTAAATAAGAAAGAACAACTTATGCCAGAATCGAAACCCGGACGGATATAGAAGTCTGACTTGCCTTTCTGCGGCTTGCAGGTTTAAAACACCCTGCTTCTGTAGGGCTAGTTCGCCGATGGAGTACGTGGACTACTCCGCATGCGAAAAGGACAGAACTATCACATAATCAGCGCTGTTCAGCCCGGTCGATCGCTTCGGATGCATGTTGCTGGCCGGGGCAGCATAACCAGACCACATTGCCGAGGGTGGATACCTGATTATACCTAAGAAGCACAGGTTTATATCAGGTGGTTTGACGACAGATGGAAACCTGGCCAAATTGGCGATGGCGCCACGAAGTGTGCTCAGGTCCAACAGGATCCCCCGCTGGGGTTTTAGATCAGTTTGCCAATAGCTATAAGTGAGCAATTAGACCGTCGGGTTTCGTGATAGTTTGGGGCTCACCAGAGTACGGAAGCTAGAAATGCGATGTTGTGGAGGACGAAGAAACCTTCGCAGACTTTGGCGCCAAAACATGCGTTTCAGGTGAATTGGGACCGTTTGGCATTGTCAGGTCACCGTTGGTCCTCAAGCACGGTAGCAAGGCTTGCCTTCATCTCAAATGCCTTCTCAGAGGTTCAAACAGGAACTGACAATGATAAGCACTAGGGCTTTGAAGCGCTTTCGGCAACACTATTGGTCTGCGCATATAGATTAAGACGAAAGTGCTCGTCAAAGCTGCTTCAGAGCTTAAGGCATCCACAGTTGCCGTCAAGAAAACTTGGCTCTAAAATGACGGCAACAGACCCAGAATGCTACAAAATGGGTTTGTTATCTGTAGGCACAACAAGGGATGTGCCTGTTTGGAAGGTGTGGTGGCCGTCCCAATGAAGTCTGGCCCAAACCCTCTTGAATCGCAGGCCATAGTTCCTACTGGAAATATACAGCCACGCAAGGTTACCCCTACACCGCCTAGCAAACGGCATAGGGATCTGTATGAATAATGTCCTGGGTTCAAACCATTCGTCTTCCGCAATTACTTCCCACTCTAGCTACAGAAGTTTACTAGACTCTCGTATTTGGGGGCCTCAGCCTTCCATGCGTAGAGTGGGTATTTCAGGCCTGTATTCAGGGAACCCAAGAATGTGGATCTCTGAAGTAGCTGCAGTCGAAAACCCTGTTCCAACACATGAGGGAAGATATCAGATATGGTGCTTGCTGTAAACCGCCCTTGATAGACCCAATGATAAAATAATCCTAGCCTACGGTATCCATGGCCTGGTTTTATCGCGGATCACTTCTTACCCGTTGGACCTAACCAAGGTGAGGTGTGCTAACGGTCGCCTATCGCAACCAGTGCCTGTCACTAGAGGAGTTATACGAGGAAGTGTGCTTAGTTCGCTATTCTTCTCACTCTGAATTGACGACATTTTTCGGTTTGCGCAGCACGGCACTTCTATCCTTTTTTCCGGTGACATCAAAGCCCTCTATGAGTTCTACCAACAAGATCTGGCCACAGCTCTGTCCGATGTAGATATGGCCTTGACATGTGAGGCTTTACTTACGCTTTCTGTATAGGCTCATTCATCGATCTGCTTTAGCTTCTACCAATTCGGCTACGAAAGAACATTCAACGCAAATCCTGTCCAGTGTTGTTCAAATTTCTTGAAGAGGAACCCGCCAAACAATTCATTAAGAGCCAATCCATCGTTGCTTTGAGATCCCCGTTCAAGAACATTAAAATTGCTGCCGACAAAACCCCATTTCAAAGGGAATTCGCTAGGTCCACCAGCACGCATTCAGGTTCGTCAAAAATTGTCCGCCCTCAACTATACGCTTCTTCTGAGTCTGACGATGCGCAAAATGCATGCAATATCAATTCGGCTTCATGTTCACCAGAACATCGATCCCATATGTTTGACGTCGATTTAGATATATCCATCTCAACGTCACCTCACCAGCCAGCGCCTAAGAAACCAAGAAGCATAGAGTTCATCCCTGGGAAGCTGTCCTCTCTTGGGCTGACTAACTCGATTCAACCATTACCTATCACCGAAGTATCGGCCACGATCGATGACGATGCGAACCGCCTAACTGGCTTAACAGCCATACCCAGAAATCCGCAACCCATCAACGGAGTCACCGCAAATTCTTCTTTGCCATCTCTCCACTCGGCTCCAATAGCCACTCTGCAATCTACGGTGCCTAGGCCATCCCCCAAACCAGCGAAAACATCATTACTAGGTGGACTGCACATTGTTGACACTACGGTCAATCCTAACTCACTCACCAAGCCACACTTCCAACGGCTAAGGACCCCGAGCGAGGCAACACTGATTGCAACAATGGACGAGAAGACGTCATTCAAGACCTATCTCCCCAACCTAAACCACCATCCACTAGTTGAACCGTACATACCACCCAGTCTTGCTTTTTCTACACCTGGTTATCATCTTCATCAGGCTGGTACAACTAACCTCCGGGCCTCTTCATCAACCCCGCCATTCATACCAAAAGATTACTTTATTGTTCTACATAACCTCTATCGTAGCCTAAGTAATATTTTCTCATATGAATCTCTTTCCTTTTATCATTCACATATCTCACCCACCCTGAATCCCTATTCTGCCGCAGGCCACTTACAACGGTATCCAAGACCTTCCAGTCTCTACGCCAACCAAAACCCGTGTATCCCACTTCCATTTCACATTCCCCCTCCAGGTTACAGCCCATCAAATTACTGATGTCAAGAGGGCACCTGTGTTACCGCCCGTATTAAGGCAGGTGCCAAGATACCTGAGGCCGCTACACTTCCTTTTTCTTTCCCACTTAACAGATACTTAACCCTCCCTCCTCATATTTCTACGTCCCAGCCACCAGTATCTACCAGTAGTAAAGCACTCGATGGTGATCTTTCGCGGTGTTGTTCTGCACTAAGTAGACTTACCAACCGCCGACATCCTTCCAATCTAACGAATCTCATCAGTACTAGCCATACCCAGCTTAGCTCTGCAACCAAGCTGACTGCCACGCCAGGTGCCTCTACTCAGCTTATTTCGCCATCCACATTACCGACTACTCCATCTCAAGGAATACTGACTGCGTCATCCGATCCGTCTTCAGCAAATGCAATTTCGGAATCCTATAAAGATATTAACGTTAACCTTGACTCCACTAAACGGTTCTCATTGTTTATGCTGAATGCACGCTGAACAGTGTATAAGATCCGAATGCTGCGTATATTCTGCTCACGTCTGATTACGACCTTATTTTAATTACCGAAACCTGATTGACAGACAACACTCCAAACGAGGAAATCGCTATCACCGGATACCAAGCTTTCAGGAAAAATAGACTCACTCAGCGAGGGGAGGCTGTCTTATATATGTAATACAAAACATGCGGGCGAAAATATTTCAGCACCCCATACTCGATAACTTGCCGGATTCGGTTTGCCTACAGGTCACTACAGGATATTCTGACTTCATTGTTAGTTGCATCTACCGCCACCCCGAATACTAGTCAAAACGACTTCCTGCCTATCATAGAGGCGTTAAACGTTGTTGCGGACACACCCGGCCCAAAACTGGTGGCCGGCGACTTCAACGCACCAGGCATACGTTGGTCCACTTTGAAAGCTCTGCATCACTTACCACACTTCTTGATCAGCATTCGTTTAGGAGGATGGACTCAACATGTGATGTGCCCAACTAGAGGCAGTAGCATTCGTGATCTCATTTTTATGGTAGGATTATCTCGCGTACACACATCTATCGTGAACAGCATCCCAAGTTGTGACCACCTGCCGGCAAAACGTGAGTTTTCAGTGCCAACACGAACCGTCCACAAACCAACCGTTAAAAGACCGTTCCACCAAGCTAGCTGGAATCAATTACCCTCACTTAATCGCTCGCAGAACTAGGATACTTTCTTTTTATCTGATGACTTGCATACCGCGGTGGATCATCTTTACTCCACACTAGATGCATGTCTTGACGTAATCACCCCAACCCAAGGTCTATCTGGACGAGATAAACCAAACAGTTTTTGTCGAATAAAGCAAAAGCCTTCTATGCTACAAAGCAAATTCCTTAGGTCGAGAGACTTTTAGTTGTTCTTGCAAATGAACCGTTTATCTCATTCTATGAAATTGATTGAAATGTCCCTCGGTAAAAACAGAAATTAAGGGCGCTGAGTTACCCCAAGAGGTCCGAAGCTTTATCTAAGCTGCCGAAGTTGAGAAACAGCCAGTGCAGTCCTCTTATCTCATCCATTATATATAACAACAATTATATAACGAACTATCAAGAGATCTCCGAGGCATTCAGTGCCTATTTTGCTTCGTCTCTAACGACCGATGGCTCCCCATGCCTATATCACGTTGAGCCGCTGACATCTGCACAGTTCTCAGCGGTTACATTTCACCCAAACGACTTAATAGTACAGCTAACTAAAATTAGGCGGTCATACCACCCCGGGCCAGATGCCGTACCACCGGCTACTTTTAGTCTAGGTGGCACTGATATCCCATTCTTGCTGTCAAAGGTTTTTTAATTTATCTATGAGCAGTAGCGTTTCCCCCTCCCATTGGAAAACACCGGTTATTATCCCAATTCCTAAGAAAAGTTCACGCCAGGACCTAACTAACTATCGACCAGTGAACCACACCCCCATAGTTTCCCGAATTATTGAAAGACTGATAAAAAATAAGCTAACAACTCATTTACTGAACAATAACCTCATTAACACTGGACAGCACGGTTTTCTTCAAAAAAGATCGTGTGTCACCTGTATGAGTGACTTCCTTAACCTGATAACTACGGCCACTAAAAGTGGTAAATCAGTGATTGTAATCCTCCTTGACATGACTAAAGCTTTCGATCGAGTATCCCACAATAGGCTAATGGCGAAGATGAAAACCTACGGAATTGTTGACCCGATCCCGAGTTGGTTTTTATCATATCTAACATCCCGAAAGCAGGTGGTGGACGTTGATGGCAGTTTATCATCACCTCGACCAGTTACTAGTGGAGTTATTCAGGGTAGTGTACTAGGTCCCTTACTATATCTTATATATGGTGATGACATTTTTAACGTCATCACACACAAGGCTGCGTTCCATTTTGCAGACGACATAAAAATTATGTACTCATTTGAACCTGACGCCTTAGCTTCTACCACTGATAGCATAACGAGCGATTTACTATCGCTAGACTCATGGAGCAACTAATGGTTGATGGAATTCTCCGCTGTCAAAAGTTTTATTCTTATGTATAAGTGTCAGGTTCCCGCGGGAATGTTTACAATTGATGATCAGTTCATTCCCAGCAGTCCGGAGGTAAGGGACTTGGGATTACAATATTCTTGTCTATTTAATTTCTCCGAACATTCGGCCGTGCAGGTTGCTAAAGCTAGACGGTTAATTGGTCTGATTAATAGAACCTTCGGTCTTACACAGAGCAAGCTAAGCATCTTTAAAACTCATGTCAGACCACTTCTGCAATATTGCACTGTCGTCCTTTCTAACATGCGGCAGATTGACAGATTTGCAATTGAGAATGTACAACGTTAATTTACCAAACAACTACTAGGATATTCCTCGCTTTTAAATTATATGGAAAGGTGTGAAATATTGCACCTAGAGCCCCTATGGCTGCGCCGTCTACGAATGAACCTGTCTTTCTTTTGCAATATTGTAAAACATAAATCTTGCAATTCAGCCCCCCAGGTCAAAACTCCCTCCAGCTATTCTTCACGACATAGAGACTCTATGGTCTTGATTCCAGTATCGAGGACTACGATGCGGTCAAACTTCTTTATTATTAAGTATTCTTCCCTCTGGAACAAACTCCCGCCTCAACTTAGGTCAATGTCTTCGGCCTCTTTATTATTCAAAAAAGAAATAAATAAACATCTAACTGTCCAAAACCTCATCCGAATACATGATCCCTACATGTCTATTACCCGAGCCTACGAACTGGGCTTGGAATACTAACCAAAAGCTTAACAACTTTGTTCAGTAGACAGTTATTACCGACATATGGTAAGGAGCATTCTGTATTATAGTTAGCAAATAAAAGCAGTCCAACCTATACTCCATGACTGTCAACAGCACACTCCGTGTGTTTGTCTAGCCACTTCCTATTTTCAACGCTTCTGACCATGACCCCTTACTGGCCACCGTTACTCCGGCCACTCTTTTTTCATGCTGTCAGATTTTACCATAGTCGGTTAGGTTCTTTTTTTATCAGCTGCCGCCAGGTATAAGAGCATTTATAATGCTAGAAAATACATAGCAGCATATATAATATTGTTCTCAAGGTACCAGTCTCATCCACGCTTCAACTATTTAGTCATTGAGACCCTATTTCAACACACGAGATTCCAGGCCTCGTTCTGATGAACGAACCGCCACAATCGATGTGGTCTTCCATAAACCATTCGTCGAACTACACATAAGTATTTTCCCCCAGTGTCGCCTATTCTAGCCTCCTTGCTTTTTTGGTAATTCTCACTAAGCCTCACAATAATTAGTCGCTAGTACCGGTCTTCTTCGCTTTCCGGATGTTGTTTAATCCAAAAACCAGACCTCAAAGTCGCGACCACCCATTTCTGCTACTGGCATGATTTTGGTGTTCTGTCTTTCTCCCCTTACCCACATCTGGTAGAATTGCCAGACCGCAGCCCTCTCCGTTTTGTTTTCAGAACCTGCACCCTAAGGACGATTGTCGCCTTCTTCATCCCAGGAATAACTTGGAACTTCTCTTGCTGGACAGAACAAACGAGATTTACACACGACTTCATTTTCGCCCGTCTCACGATCGCTTTCCCCAAGATTCCCACCATCGGACTTCTTGAACCTGGACTACTCGATCTCACTGCATTCATACAACTCATTTTAATCCCATGTGTTATTATGCCCGTTCCGTGTTAGAACCCGCTAATACTGTTCAAACACTGGCACCTTTATTGTCACTGTTCATTGCTTCATCGGTCACCAAAAAAACGTCCGGCGCTGACATATCTTTCAGTAGTCCTCCAGCGGGCAGCGAAGTAATTAGTAACTACCTGCACTCTTCATCGGTCCATCCGATCGCATCCGCAATGCTGTTGCATCGAGTGTTTGGGCTCTGCAGATCACTGCGTTCCCTCCCCGATTGAACGTCTTCGATACACTTCCCATGCTGCATCGCCGCTCCGTTCCCATCATTTGTTACACCTGTCAAACTGGTCATTAGAAATGTGACATTCACCGTCTACTTACTGTACCATCACCGTTGTCGACACCTTTGATCTTCCAGATGTTGCATTCCTGTTATATTACCGAAACTGACCCCGTATCCAGCCTCTAAATCACACCACTATCTGCACCGGCTGATGCATTTTATTTCTATATTCGTTGATCCACTGCCAATTTCCGCGATATACCTGGACGGTTTTATTGATCTGTCATTTTTGCATGGTTCACTCCACAAAGCGTTCATCTATTGACGTACACTTACCTGTGAATTACTTTACCTTCCCTCCCGCAGAACTGAACACCTGCATAATGGATATAACTACACGGTCAACACTGATTAGTCTTCCACTTCCGCTCTGGCATTTCATACCAACCCTACATAAAGTTAACAGTTTGCCGCAAGCTCACCTGTTTTCCTCCGGCCGTTCCCTGCCAGCATCACTCTGGTAGTCTCCCTCCCAAGAAATACGCAAGTGTTTGCCACACATATGATTCCTCCAGTACACAGCCACCACTTTATGTACTACCATCTTTGCAGATTGAAATATTTCCATGTTAATACTTCTTGATATACCTGTCGTAAGGTGAATAATTCACCGAACGCCTCGACGAGATTTCTATCCATATGCCTTTCATATTCCGTAGCGCACCAAAAACATATCCTTTGAATATGTTCGAATTTCCACCAGTGGTCATTATTTCATATACCACTTATGCATGTACTCCAGACCAACTGACATCATTCGACCCTGTAACAGGCCGGTTAGCTAGAAACGGACACATACGAGACTCATCAGCCATAGTCCAGTGATCGTCGCTCAGTCAAAACAGAGAACACAGGGTACAAGAGATGAACGTGTATTGGGCAGAAATGAACGTAGTAGAAACGAGTTACAGCAGTTCTTCACAACTCAAGTCCCTCCGGGTCTGGGTCACTGCACTCTTCGGGGATAGCGGCAGGTCTTCTTGTCCGAGATTCCTCACCGGGCTTCGTCCAGTTCACACGTCCGACAGGTGCACCTGTAACAAACGAACGACAACAGATGAGTGCGTTCAAAAGTCCCTCCAATATGGCCGCCCCCGCTCTTATCTTTACAATATCCCTCTTCTTACGAAGGCACTGTCCCAAGTGCCCTTCCTGAACCACCTTCTGCGGGTATTTCTAGCTGCACGGCAACATTCCTTGGCCCAGGGTTACCTGAGAACGCGGCAGTCGTATCTGGCTTTAGTCTGTCGGGATGTACAGTGAATGGCCTTTGATTGGGGTCCCTGAGTGATCGAATCGAACACATGGATGCCAACAAAACTTCGCAAACTTCGTACGGCCCCCTCCAAGCCCGATGGAATTTAGCGGGTAGCCCCGGATCAGCCTGGTCCGATCGCAGCCACACCCGGTCGCCTGGTTCCAACGGACTGCCGTATGTGGACTTGTCGTAGTATTCTTTCTGCCGACGATGTTCAGCTTGTAATTGTCGACGTGCTAGTTGGTGGCGGCGAATAAGGCGTTTTCGGCTTTGGATGACGTAATCGCTGGCTAACAGCCCATCGGGTGCCGGGTGCGGGTGATCCACGTCAGCGGGAATTCTCATTTCACGTCCTGTTACCATGAAATGAGGTGTTTGTCCGGTCGATGCTTGCACCGTGGCGCGGTACGACAGCAAACAATACGGTATCGCCTCATCCCAATCCCTGGTGCTGTCCTGGTTCACAAAGGCTTGTAAAAGACCTTTAGGCGTACGGTTAACTCTCTCAACTACTCCGTTGCCTTGAGGATGGTATGCCGTCGTGCGTGACCTTGATGACCCCAACACCCGGCATAGCTCCTTTACTAATGAGCTTTCGAAGTTGGCTCCCCTGTCCGAGTGGAGCTGATAGGGTACGCCCAAGCGAGATACCCAGGCTGCAAAAATTGTTTCGGCAGTGGTTCGTGCATCTATTCGGGGTACTGGTATGGCTTCACACCATTCAGTGAAATGGTCAATAAGCACCAGTATATATCGGTTCCCTTTTACCGTCTCTGGAAATGGCCCAACTGCGTCGATTGCCACTATCTCGTTAGGAAACCCGGTGGTTAAGCTTTGTAGAGGTGCTCGAGTGTGCTGCGTTGGCGGTTTAATGTGGGCGCACAAGCTGCATGTCAAACATGTATTGCGGACATCGCGCCGCTGGTGGGGCCACCAAAATCGGTGTCGTACAGCTTGTTCCAATTTGCTTTTGCCCACATGTCCCAGTTCCGCATGGAGTTCTTGTAGCAACGTGCCTACCTGCATTTCCGGAACCACCAGACGGCGCATGTAATTCGGACCAGAGTGCAGATAAATCACGCCTTCTTCCAATCGCAAACTATCCCAGAGGGACCACAGATATCTCGTCTCCCAGCTACATCCTCTCATCACCTTGGGGGATGGCCGCCCCTTTCCATCCTTCAAATAGCTATAGATAATTTGCATATCTGGATCTTGTTCTTGTAATTTGCCCCACATTTCGCTTTTCGACTGTTGCAGCGTAACTGTCATTGTCCATGCTTCGGTACAACTGGGACAATTCCCATGGTCACATTGAGGTCGTCGAGATAGTGCATCGGCGTTTGTGTGTCTTTTGCCGGCCCGGTGCTCGCACGTAAAATTATACTCCTGTAACCTCTCTTGCTACCGTGCTACCTGCCCCTCGGGGTTTTTAAAGTTCCTCAGCCACTGGAGTGAAGCGTGGTCAGTCCGAACTAGGAACTCTTTTCCCAGTAAATAAAGCCGAAAATATTTGGTAAAATGCACCAGAGCTAACATTTCTTTACGGGTAGTACAGTAGTTGCGCTCGCTTTGATTTAAGGTACGGCTTCCGTAAGCAATGACGTGCTCTTCGTTATTTGAGGACCGTTGAGACAAGGCTGCTCCAATAGCGGCATCACTTGCATCTGTGTCCAAAATGAAGCTTCCGGCGTTGTCCGACAGATCCGGTAGGGCTAAAAAAGGGGCACTGCAAAGTCTTCTTTTGAGTTCATTGAACGCTCTCGCGCAGCCTTCTGACCAATCAAACAGCTTGCCCTTTTTTGTTAGTTCTGTCAACGGGGCAGCCACGGCGAAAAACTCAGGTACAAATCGGCGGTAGTAAGAAGCGAGCCCCAGGAAGCCTCTTACCTCGTCTACATCTCTAGGGGTGGGCCAGTGTTCCACAGCATGAACTTTCTCCGGATCGCCACTTATCCCGGCCCGAGAAATTGTATGGCCTAAGAATTTGACCGTGTCTTTCAGGAACACGTTTTTCTTGGGATTGAGACGCAAGCCAGCACTTTCTAACTTCTAGAAAACCAACTTCAAATTGTCGAAATGCTCTCGGATGGACTTTTCGGGAATAATTATGTCGTCTAGATAAAACAAACACGTATTGGAAGGTAAGCCTGCAAGGACAACTAGCATGAGACGTTGGAACGTGGCCGGGGCGTTCGTGAGCCCGAACGGCATAGTATCGAATTCCTATAGGCCGCTGGGAATAACAAATGCCGTCTTTTCTCTATCTTCTGGTTTTACCTCGACCTGCCAATATCCTGAGGCCAGATCCAGTGTAGAAAACCACTAGGAACCGGCTAGGCCATCCAACGTGTCATCAATGCGTGGTAATGGAAACGAATCCTTTCGGGTTACATTGTTCAGCTTTCGATAATCCACGCAGACTCGCATTGATCCATCTTTTTTCTTAACTAGCACTACCGGTGAGGCCCACGGAGAAGTTGACGGCCTGATTACCCCTTGTTTCAGCATTTGTTCTATAGCTTCCCTCAATGAATCTTGCCAATGTACGGGGACACGCCGTGGTGCCTGTCTTATCGGCCGTGCATCACCAGTGTCGATGGAGTGTTGTACTAGTTTCGTCCTGCCCAGCTGTTCTCCATCCCACGAAAATATTCGCTCATGTTCACGGAGCAGCCGTTCAAACCGACTCCGGTCCGGTGGTTCCAAACCCTCCACCTTGGGTGGTAGCAACTGACTGATTCTTTGTTCAGATGCCGATTCTTTCTCTAGCTCCGCCATGAAAGTGACAGAGGCGGTCTGTGTTTTTATGCGGGTTTCATCTCCCCCCGTTTGCAGCCAATTGTCTCGAAAATTTAGGGTGCACCTTGTCGACCTCAAAAAATCAACCCCCAAAATGACCGGAACTGGCAAATTTCGAACTACCGTGAAACCCTGAGGGTAGTTATGGACTCCGAGTTGGAGCTCTGTTGTTATACTGTCTATCACCTCCAGCGGAGTGCCAGTCACACTTTTAAGCGACACCGGACGGTCATACAGTGGGCGCCGCGGTACTTTTCTTGCGAGCTGTTCGCTAATTAAACTATAGATGGACCCAGAGTCAATCAAAGCCCTGACTTGGTGGCGGCCAATTATAATCTCGATCAGAGGTAGGGCACCACTACGTTTATCATACTCAAAACTATTGACATTACCCGCATGAAAAGTTGACCTACCTTCGCGATTAATCCTCCGTCGACAGTACCGGGCGATGTGTCCCGGTTTCTGGCAGTAGTAACAGACCTTTACGTCTCGAACTGCGGGTTGTTTCCCCGTCTTGGCCGAAACCGCGAAGATTCCTGGAGTTGTCATATTCATCCCACCACCTGTCTGGTCCAGCGTGGTGCTGGTAGATTCCAAGGCGGCCAAGTCTTTTGGGGGTTGTAGTCGAAGGAATACCTTTGCCATGGGATCTCGCACCCCAGCCAAAAATCGGCCCAGGATCCGGTTTTCTCGGTCTTCCTTGGCTTCCTCTGGGAATCCCAACCGGGCCAGACGACGTAGTACCGATAAATATTCCGTTAATCTTTCTCCTTCCGCCTGTGTCCGTAAATGGAATTCATTCTGTCGATCGGCCTGGGCTACCGGGCTGTCCACAATTTCCCTCAGCCGAGCGAATATGGAGTTCACATCCTGTGGGATTCCATAGTCAAGTAGTTTGCTAAATACTTCCTTCGACAACAAGGTTAGTATCAAGTCCGCCTGTTCCTCGGCCGGAAAACGCTGGATATATCGTTTCGTTTGGGCCTCCCAGACGCTAGCTTCGTCTCCCAAAGATAACTTGTCCGGAACTGGGTACGGAGGTTCCCGGCGTCTGTTGGGCAATAACACTTGTTCAACCGTTTCTGATGCGAATGGACCAGACAACGTGGGTAATGGTTTGGACGGACTCGTATCTCCAGAACCCGGTCCCGCCGTGGGTGCCAAATCTGTAACAGGCCGGTTAGCTAGAAACGGACACATACGAGACTCATCAGCCATAGTCCAGTGATCGTCGCTCAGTCAAAACAGAGAACACAGGGTACAAGAGATGAACGTGTATTGGGCAGAAATGAACGTAGTAGAAACGAGTTACAGCAGTTCTCCACAACTCAAGTCCCTCCGGGTCTGGGTCACTGCACTCTTCGGGGATAGCGGCAGGTCTTCTTGTCCGAGATTCCTCACCGGGCTTCGTCCAGTTCACACGTCCGACAGGTGCACCTGTAACAAACGAACGACAACAGATGAGTGCGTTCAAAAGTCCCTCCAATATGGCCACCCCCGCTCTTATCTTTACAACCCCGACCTTCAAATTTGCCGGGCATTACTACAGTTTCAGTTCACTGTAACACTCTCTTTGATACTCTGCATGCACGTGTTGTACCCTTTTGTGAATTGTCATTCCAGCATCACTGTAATCATCTGATCATGCATTCTAGCATGCTTCGGGCGCATCCGAAATATACAATTATTATTATTATTATGGAAAGTTTACCAACCTTTGTCTTACCCTGTAGGCCACAGGGACTTCAGTCTGAACATCCTACAGCGGACGCTTTCAATAAAATCTAATTTCTTTCTTATCAATTACTCAAGGCGTTGGAAAAAGTTATCCTTTACTATTTGCAAGTACGCTTTAACAGCTCAGTTTAGCCATACCTTGAAATCACAACCTACCGTTAGTCAACCGTTGTCTTTGACTAAAACCAGTAAATCTGAGGAATAAGCCTATCAAGTAGGCATTGACCCTAGAACACTAGCTTCCATCTCCCCTCCTGTCCTCTCGTATCCCTCAAAAATGGGCCCCATTTCTAGGACCGTAGCATCGTTCCCCTAAACTTCCATTTTTTGCCTAGCTGCAGAAGCTGGGCTGACCATATATATATATATTTTTAGGTGTATTGTTTACCGTATACATTGCAGTAGGATACAGTCAGTTGCCGTTTGTGACTATAACCAGTTAGATGCCTGCCCATTCTCGTGACCCCAAGAAACCCCCACGTTCACCTACTGCCACCTAGCCCGGCTTCATCTAGTTCAACAGCGTTCACAACTATGGTTTTTAGCCCTGGCTTTTCCCTTTAGCATCAAATAAATCAGTGGTACTGGATCCTAAAACATAAAGTTTCGTCGTCCACTACTTTACTTCTTGATTCTTTGACTCTTCTCTTACTTATTTCTGGCTTCCAACCCCTCAGCTTTCTTGCCCAGCCGTAGTTTGCTTCCCTCAATTATCCCTCTCTAAAATCTTTTGTACCATACTTCTACCTTCCAGTAGCTACCTGTGAGCCTCAGTTTCTCTGTCTTACGTTTCCCGTCATGGCTGCTGGCCTGTGTCGCTATGATTTCTAAACCTACCACCTAATGTCGACTGCTACCCTCTCTCCGCGTATGCCATAACACCTCCAGTAAAGCAGCCAACCCGATCACACCAGAACTGCATCTGGTAGACTTAGGCGCCGTCAGGCGCTGTATGGGACTGATACGTACATGCGGGCACGTGCGTTACAACGCTTGTTTTCCTGCTCCGTGTGTCTGCTTAGCCTTATTCTGTGTTTCTGTAACCCATGCGAGCGAAACCCCTAATATCAGCAGCACCTACACCATAGCTATGGCCGGACGTGGGCAAAAGAGACCATCCCCGGTAGTTGCGGAAAAAATGACTAATACGCGGGAAGTTACGGTCAGGCACAGGAGCTATGGGGAGTTCCCATATGGTCTCAACCACTCCTCTGTTAAGAAAAAAACGAAAAAGAAAGTGGAGAAAAGAAGACCTAGTGGGGTCGATCTGATCTAAAAATACCACAACTTTCGGGCTGTGAAGGAAATGGGCAACCTTCAGTCATGGTGTCTCCCATCAGCTCAGATGTGACCCCGCGCAAGAGGAAACTCCACACCTCTCTTGTCTACTTGACACGCCTTCGGTCCTTACACGTGAGACTGACTGGGGTGATAGAGAACTGGACACCCCAAGTAGGCTTATCCATCTCCTACTCTAAGTTTTAACCACCCCGTGTACCCTCAAGAGCGCCTATTATGTATGTTGACCTCAATTACAAAACTTCCGTGGCTCTGACTCTTACCCCACTATTTTGGACAAAACTTCAATACATGAGACCACAAATACGTCTCGTCACGGTACTAAATGTGTACATGTAAACAAGAATGTAAATGTAAACTTAAGTATAAGAACTAAGGGGAAACTGCCAGTATTTTTCGCTCGCGCTTATCCATCTTTCCTCCTTTTCCTGAGAAAGCTGCATTTCCTACCTCCTAGCATTCAACCCACTCTCCAGTTTACAGCCCAACCCAACAGCAACCCTCCGTATACCAAGACATAGCTCCAACCTGTAGCATTGGACCTGCAAATACCACACGATGGGAAGTCATATGTCCAACGGAGTTACTACAGAAACTTGCAGTTTAGGTTCTTAGAGTTTCCCAGCTGCCTCCTCAAGTTTCCCCTAATAAGCAATAGCCTCGGTGCACCTCCACGGCTTTACTGACCCTGAACGATAAGATGTACCGGTATGCTCCCGAAATGGTAATCAGTAGCTAGGCCTAACAGTGCAGGGGTAGTTGGCGCTCACGAAGACAGACTTACAACATCTATGATTCTTCATGTCACTAAGACCACCGTTCTGCGCTTACAAACTCGCTACCTCTATGCCACTTTGTTCATGCTAACCCCCAGCTGCCATACCCTGCAGAATGCAATCATCCCCTTTCTGATTTTCAAAATCACCTGTTCATCGTGTTGCTTGGCTGTAATATGTCATGCAGACAGCTTACCTTCTTCTCTTCCCATCTATAGCCGCGCCCAAGGCTGGCTGCCGCTAATGTCATCTAGCTACGAGGCTTGGCCCGAACGAAGTCCCGGTATTGCAGCATATGCCCAGCTAAGGCCTACTGGGATCTTTTTATCACAAGGCTTTCCCGAAGTCGAAGCCTTCTAAGGCTCTAAGCAAGGGTTTCTCATTGAATAACGAGCGGTCCAGATTCAGTGGAGCCCTTTTCCTTCCCGTGACGAAAAAGAGATCAAAAACCGCAGCCAACCTTTGCCCAAAAATGCCCAACACAGACACAGAAGGGCCGTAGGAAACTCAATAAAACAGTTTATTTGTCACTTCACTAGCGTAACCTGGCCTATTGCGAAGGTTTCTACTCATCTCCTTTGCTTTATTTTGCTCCTCGTGGACAAGGTATTCCCTCGTAGCTTACTCCTCCTTGAAACTCCCTCTTTCTTCCGCCAGCTGCGAATTCCCTAAGTGAGATGATACTTACTACTTCTCATGAAAATTACCTCACCCTTCCAGGGGATGTCATTCCTTTTCATATCCGCAAATCTATGAAAGTTAAGATTCCTCCGCTCACCTTCGTGAAATTCTCACCTGTCTTCTTGTATCATCACCAATAACCCTTCTAAGTAAACTTAAGCATGCTCCACTGACCAATTTCTTGCATTATCCGTGTGAACATTGTGTTTTGTGCTTTCTAAGACAAAGTCCGTCTTAGATCAGGCCGATTCATCACTGTTGCCCTAGCTGACTCGGAGATGAACCGTACTTACCGTGTATTCCGTTGCCCCTATACCTAATTTGAACTCTCCCCAGCCTCATTCCTCTGTTGCTATAATGAACTGCTCTCTCCTCAAAATTTGTGATTTTTTCATCTTCCCGAGTGATATCGTAAACTCCGATCATGACCCCATGCCTGCATCTCGGCCAGGGTCGAGAAATGTACCGTTATGAACATTGATATCATTATTGTTGTTATTACTAAAAACGATGTGACGAGACTCTGGGTTTATCTCCTCTGATCTGTGCGACCACAGGGGTTCAGAAATCACCCTTCACCGAGAAGTAGAGGAAGGGTGAGGGCAAGCCTTTTTTAGTGGAGAACTGCAACAAGCAAAACATTAGGTATAAAAACCGTAGTTGGGTTCTATCTGGAGAATCACGCGGCGGGCACGGTTTAAAAGCCTAGCTGTTTCACCTTCAACAGATTTTCCTTAACGGAATCGTTTGTGCCACCCAAGCCGAACTGACTGCCATGAAGCCGGACCCTGCTCTCATGCCCAGCAATCTATCCTCTACGTCACCGGCTATTTGAGACGTAAGATAACGTCGGGACTCCTGTCCTGAACCCTTTCGTATTGTCCGGTGGTCCATCTCTCAGTTCACCGGCTACACCGGAAGCAAGACACTGCCAAGGTTTGCCTTTTTTGCTTACTGCCCTATTATCCAGTGAACTATTTTTCAGCTCACTGGTGTCACGCATACGGAAGAATAATCACGAGATCCGGGAGCGTTCGTGGTCCAGCCTGCTACCTGTGTTCTAACTCAGGACTTCGAGACATCTGGGAGTAACAATGCTTGCATTCGCTATGCCAAGCATAGAAGCTTGACGGTGAACCTCCTATGATCCACTGAGCGCGACTGGTCAGTGTGTCAAAAACGTCCAAATAAGTACTACAGCTGCGTGCCACCTGAAGGATTTTTGAGGGATGCCTTGGAACCAGTGGCGACCCGTGTCCATGAGGCGGTGGCGGATAACCAAAGTAAAGCATGTGCCCCGACTAGCTACCTTAGCAGTGTTCACAGAAAAGCCAGTGGTAAGCAAAATATTTGTGATGGCGGCTTCTCCAGCCCCCGTGATCTGAATCTGCCAGAAGAAATCGTGCATAAACGCCTAGAAGGGTTGAATGTACATGTGTTCGCTAGACTGGATGATGTCCACATCACCATTTTTAAGCCAATGGCGGATATCTTGCCGTTGTTAGTATGCAAGCTACAAAAACCGACATTAGATCAGGAGGGGCTACCCCAGGACTGGAAAAATACAGCAGTGTTAGCCTTAAACAAAATGGACCCCACTCGGAGATGAGAAAATACAATTGGGTCGGCCTAGGTATCACCTTGCACTAAGTGCTAGAGAGGCCTACTTGAGTGCGGGTCTGCAAGCATCAACTAGATTATCAGATGTTTCGTTCTGCTGTGCAGGTACCTCTAAAAACAAATCATGCTTAGCCGGTTTTTTGTGCCTCATGGAAGAAGTAGTTGGCAGCATGGGTGGAAGTAAACAGTAAGAGGTTCTTATCTTGGCTTTGGAAAACGGATAACTCGGTGAGCCATTGGCTTCTGCTAATTAGGTTGAGGCCATCCGGTATAAGTAAACAGGTTCGGAAGTGGCTAACGGACCTTCCTACTGGTGGTGCAATCTGTGACAAAGTGGGTGTCGGGAAATCTATATTGGGTCACGCCACCGGCGGAGTATCTTAAAGTTCCGTGCTGGGCACAGAGATGTTTCCACTTACAAACTACCTAGCCCAAGTCCTACAGTCACCAGACTATTTTTTGCTTGTGTGAAGTCCGTGGAAGCGCAATGTTGAGATGCTCTGAAAAGATATGATTGCCATTCTGAACTGGGACTTACCCTTCAATGCTGGAAACAGCCAATTGCTGCCCCGAACAGCGACAGGCCTGGCCGTTGTGCACGACCATGACCCATTCACTATAGATGCTGTGATGTAGGATAGGGACTTTGGCATCTTGACGATTTCGGATCGCAAGTAGTCTCATCAGCTTGCAGCAGCTGCACAAGGGGCAAGCACTGATCTCTTCAGTCTGGGATCATCGTTTTGGTGCTAGCAGCCAAGTACTTTCGTACCCTTCCGAAGGACTTCATTTAAATCTATCTCAGAAAAATATTTCTAGATATGGTTACCCTTTAAAAATCGGAAGTAGCCTGGTTACAAAAAGTGCAACGCCCCGTAATGAGTATGGATGAGGGTCAGAGAAGAATGACATACATGCAGAGATTTCAGAACCTCGGATTTTTTTTCTATGGAGGGAAAGGGACTACAGCGCGATTTATTACAGATGTCTAAAGCATTGTTAGGATTTTCTGGGCTCAGACCAGAAAGCTTCTCCCAGGCAGCTGCTGACTCCCGAACAATGAGTAGCTGATAGAAGGTGGTGAAAGCTCGATCTGGATCGAAAGTTGATTCCCACCTTAGATATATGGCAGTAAACTACTTGAATAAGTCTTCGTAAAAGATGGTCTAACAGAGTTCATCCACGCCTTCAACCGGGTTCCAGATCGTAACTGGAAGGATATTATCTCTGACGGCAAGTCTTGAGCATGTTATTGATCAAACCAATGGTGACACTAGGGCCTGCTTGGCATTTTTATCATTCATCTTTTCTGCGCCCTACAAGGTGACACAGTGGACGCTCACAGGGCGCAACTTCTCTCACGGTTGATGTGCGACGGGATCCTACATTTCTCTCCTGATTTTCGCAGGGACTCAATAAAATACACTGAACATGGGCGGCTGCTTAACTTGTGAGTACACCATCAAGTGAACTGCGGAAGCTCGATCCGCAGTGGCCATTACTTGTCCCGTACATGCCACACTGAATGGAATTCGCCTTGTCTGCTAAGGCAATACCATCTCGCTCACTCTGAATTTCAGGCCAGACCTACGAGGCGCGTTATTGAGATCAAAGGAAACCAGCCAAAGACATGAACATCTGGATCCATGGTTGGTCTTGACTAGTTTCTTTCCGTGGATACTTCCGTGAAACCCTAGCTGTAAGTTCCGGGCTGCTGAAACTCTTGAGGTGCTTCGCATGAGGCAACTTTTGAGGCCTACCGTGGATTGAAGAAAGATATTTCGCACCATCATAAATAAGAGTGTGGCCTCGAGGTTCGCATTTTATTCGGAGTCTTTTGATTCCCTCTTGGCAATCACTGAAAGCTTTGTGGTGCTTTTGCTGAACTTTCTTTTTTTTCTTTTTTAAAATACGAACGCATTTGATTGTTTATCAGCCGTCAACAATTGTGGCAAGTACCGCTTTTTCTTTATAACCTGCCTTCAGTTCAAGGTTACCATGACGTCTTAGATATACCGCTGTCTGGCCAGACTGTGTGAGATGTGAGTGGCAGAAGTTGTCGGCTTCCATATGTGTAATAGGTGGTCCCATGTAGACTCCTGTGGTATTAATGTATAAGCGTATCCATCATAGTGCTAGAACAGCTGGGACAAATGTGTTTGTGATCTCTACAAGGAGGCTGTAATTCTGGCAAACATAAGGCTGCTATAGAGGGATGAGTTTCAGCTCCTCCCAGGAGACTGCATAGGAGCCGGGTGTAAGACGCAGCCCCGTGGTGCTTCATCAAGTTCATATGCAGAGGTCTCAGGATGTCTCCAGGGAACAATAGTTGGAGTATTGAAGAACCAAGTAGCCGGTTGCTTCGTGGCAGTTGGCTCCATTCCCGTATGGCAAACGGCTACTAGCGAAACAGAGACAGAACAAGAATGAAGCCCAAACACGAGTCGATGGTCAATGCCATGAAGGGGGTGGAAGCTAGCTATCGGACTCTAGCCATCAAAATGATGTGCTGCCAAGAGCAAGTCCAGTCGATAGGACGGGCAGCAAGTCGGAGGCTATTGCTTCTCAGCCAGGGGTACCTCCCGTACGGGAATCTAAGGCAAAGAGGAGGGTGGGGGGACGGGCACATGATATGATGAGCGTTGTAGGTGTTCTGCAACATGTTCTTCCAAAAGGAGTGCACACAGCGGGGAGGTGAAAGTCTTCTTAGGCTTAGATAGGTACTAATACCGCACTATCGTTTCTAGTCAGTTTTACTGGCGGGCGTATCAGGAATATGTTGCTAGCTAGGGCTGGAATGGTAGCCAGCTGCACGAGGGGCGGGCACCGTATTTTACAGTGGAACAGTGGATTGCAGGATAGAACCATGGATAAACCTGCAAAGACACTGACGGAAGGTCTACAATGACAAGAGAAAGCCGCACCCGGTTTTTGGAGTGGCTCGCTGACAGGGAAAGGCAGGCCACTGAAGCCATTGGGAGTAGTGTTTATTAAGAATGTTCTAGAAAATGAAAGTTGGAAGTGCAGCAAGCAGGCCCATGGTGATGAGATCCTCACAAAGTTGGAGGTCTTTAGCACTTAGGTGAGGATGAATAGAAAGGTACCACTGGTTATAGGTACCTCGGGCCATGCGCTCGAGACCGAGGCAGGCTTGAAAAAGGGAACTTCTGTTTGCTGAAGCGAATATAGCGGTGGTAGATAGATGAAATTCTCCCAAGCCTATCCGGAGAACAAGGCGTTTAAAGTCAAAGTTAATGGCACATGGCCTTCCAGAAAGGATCGTTTATCAGGGCCAATAAATAACCACTTCACCGTTTATAGAGATGGTAGGGAATCTGAGTGCCTTGCAGTAGGGGCAGTCATCCATATTGGGCCCGGGGAAAAGGTTCCTGAGACTCGCACCAAAATGTTTTTTTCGAAATTCGAAGCTACGCACAGTTGCAATCTTCCTTTCAGGCAGAATGGATTACGTTACCGGCATCCAGAAGACACCGAGAGAAAACGGCGACGAGGTTGTTCACCTACTCTCATCTAACTAGTCAAGGGTGAGCTAGAGCCTCCAGAGTGGATGGCCTCAACTTAACGCACACAGGCTAGTCTGTTGAAGTCTTCACGCCGGGATGGCAGGAGCAGCGCTACTCACAGTAATTGCATGCATGTGTAAAGTCCAGCCACCGGAAAGTTCCAGCGACGCGTATCAACCAATTTCGACACAATTCAAAACAAAGTCGATTCCAAATAGCCACGGTACTATATACAACAAATTAATCAATTTTACAATATTCAAACCTCAATGGTGTTCCTTCTGGGCTCTTTTGCTCCAAATTGGACAACAAATCAACAACTGCAGCAAATGCAGTCACAACGAAATTCAAGCTGAGCGACTCTCGCTCGAGGCAACGGTAGGAGTCCGGTTTGTGACAAAGGTTTAGAGAAATAAAACAAACAATCGGAATTCCAGCAAAGGTAAATCATACGAATGATAAATTTCGTTTGTAATACGGATGCTCATGCATGGAACTGGGTTTCCGGAACTCCTTTACACCGGCCTCCAAAATCCCACCCGGATTTTTCTCGTGCACTGCTTTGTAAGGTCAGCCTCATGCATCGGCTCGCCCTACTGTTCCTTAATACCTAAAACGTATCACCGTCAATAGCAGCTCCCAGTCGGACAAGTGGATCAGTTCTCCGCGGTCCCTCCCGGTTCGGCAGACCCGAAGACCCGCCTCCCACTTGAGGAGAGTTGGCCTCTGAACTTACACCACCAGTGTCCGGTTCGCCCTCAATAACACAAATCTTTCTGATGTCACGGAGCACCAATCCTTCATTAGTTCGCACTGTTGCCGTTCGTACCAAACCATCGTCCGAAACTGAGATGCTTTCGATGACTCCTATCGGCCACCGGCCACGCGGCAAAGCCTCCGAAACTAGTAGCACTACATCACCCGATCTAAAGTTGCTTTCTCGGGTTATTCACCTCTGCCGCTGTTGTATTAGTGGAAGATATTCCCTGATTCATCTCTTCCTAAACACAGATGTTAGGTAGTTTGCCTGCCTCCACTGACGAACCAGTCTATTGCGCAACGAATCCGTCGTGATATCTCGTGGGTTCGCCCTCAGGATAAGTAGGTCATTGGGCATGAGTACTGGCAAATCACGACAGTCCGAGGTCAAAGGCACTGGCGGTCATCCGTTTACCATCCGCTCACTTTCCGTAAGGAATGTCAACAATATTTCTTCAGTCATCGGCTGCTTGTCGCAAACTGAAAGAAGTACTCTTCTAACCGAGCGCACCATGATCTCCCGTAAGCCACCACGGTGGCTGGCGTGTGGGGACTGAAATTCCACTGCACGCCCCGTTGCAACAATCCATCCGCAATCTTATCACTAGACCAGTTCCCATTAGGTTCTTCAATTCCCTTCGGGCCCCAACAAAGTTTGTACCGTTATCACTAAAAATCTCGGACGGTGCCCCTCTCCTCGACATGAAACGCAGTAATGTCATAATGAATGAATCCATGCTTTGAGAATAAGAAACTTCAATATGTACCGCATGCATCTGTAGGCAAGTAAAGATGCATCCATATCGTTTCTCCATGCTGCGCCCACGTTTAACTGCAAATGGGCCGAAGTAATCTATTCCGACGTATTCGAACGGAAACCAACCTTGTTGGACTCTAACGGCTGGTAGAGGAGCCATTATCTGTTTGCCTACGACCGCCAAATGCTTCCGGCATTTCCAACATCCTCCAAGTACTCGCTTGACAACAGCTCCCTCTGTACAATCCAAAATGTTTTGCGAAGCTCCGTGAGTAACTGAGAAGGTCCTGCTTGTCCTTCCATCGCGTGATACCATCGGATTATCGAGTCTGTAATCGAGTGAGTCTTGGGTAGCATCACTGGATGCTTCATACCCTGAAGCTTACTGGAGTAGTTCAGTCGTCCTCCAACACAAATAATCCCATTTATTAAAATTGGATCGAGTTTTAATAGAGTCCTGTTCATCGGAGATTTGTTAGTGCCTAGGTTATTGCTCCTGTCTCGTAGCCATTTTAGCTCTTCGCCATAGACCTTAGCTTGTACAATCAGAATAACACTTTCCTCCGCTTCAGCAATGTCGTTTGTCTTCAAGGGCCCAGTTGTCAATCCTAGATCCGTGCGCCCGCCTCTCATGACTGCAACGTACATTTAAAACGGGTTAACCACGCTACCGACTTCAGCAAGTGAAACCAACTGGAGTGCCTGTCTAGAAGTGCGTCCGTCCACGCATCCTGCGACAGTGTGACAACTGTACTTGAAGGCTGCTCCAACTCAGCGTTTGGCGGTGCTGCAGCTACCGTAGGACTGGTCGGCCATGAAGTTTCACCGTTCATCAAGAGTGTTGGACCTTCGAACCAGCAGCTGATATCACTCGGTGATGTTGTGCCTCTTGATGCCAAGTCTGCAGGGTTAGCCTCCTATCTGACATGACGCTACTGCCAGGGTTCCGACCACTGATGGATTTCAGCCAAACGGTCCGCAAAGTACGTACTAAATCTCGTTTTAGTGTTGTTTATGTAGTGCAAAACTATAGCAGAGTCCGTCCGGTAGCAGGTCTTACCGAAATTGATTCCAGTTTCTTCCATAAGAATCCGAAAAACTCTAATGGCCAGTCTTGCTGCGGCTAACTCCAATCGAGGGATCGGTACGGTCCTCAGAGGAGCTGCCCTTGACTTAGAGAACAGTAGGGCACAGTAGGAGACTATGTCCCTTGAAACCATTCTCAAATAGGCCACCACCCCATAGCCAACTTCAGAAGCGTCACAAAATACATGAAGCTGCACACCTCTAATAATAGAACGCTGAATTTTGAATGCGCAAAGTTGTTCCATACTTCTTAACCACTCATTCCAGCATCGTAAGGGTTCTTCTCCAATTGGGTCGTCACAACCAAGCTTCAAGCGACACAGTGATTGCAATAACGCCATGCCTGGCAGAATGAAAGGTGAAACCAACTCTAGTGGGTCGAACACGGATGATACGATAGACAACAAGCCACGCCTTGTTTGAGGTTTTTCGCGTGTTGCGAATGAAAAATGGAACGTGTCTTCTATTGCGTTCCATTCTAACCCCAACGTCCTCCCCGGCACAGGCGCGCAATCATCTACTTCCAAAGTGGGAAGGGCCAGCTCAGACTTTGGTAAAATATCCAGCCCCTCCTTACGATTACACACCCACTTATGAAGCCGGTATCCACCTCGTGATAGTAACTCACTCATCTGGATAGCAAAACTCTTGCATTCTCCGGTGTGGGCAAAGAAACAAGACAGTTGTCCACATAGAAGTTGTTATACATGGCCCTGGAGAGGTGATCCTCATACTGTCCTCCCCACTTGTCTGCCGTGCGACGTAACGCGAAATTTGCACAAAATGGGGAGGAAGTGGCACCAAAGGGGTGGGTATTCATCTGATATTCAACAAGATTACCACCTAGTCGACCATTTTCCCACCAGAGGAACCTAAGTGCTCCTTTGTCTCTCGTCGGCACTCGGACCTGCATGAACATTTCTTCAATATCCGCAGCCAACTCGACAGATTCCTTTCGAAAACGAAGCAACACTCCAACTAAGCTTGCTGTCGTATCCAATCCCTGTAGCGAGTAATCACTAAAGGAGCGTCCCTGGAATGCAGCCGCACAGCCAAACACCACCCTCAACTTGCTAGGCTTTTAAGGGTTTGTAACTGCGTGATGTGGTAAGTACCACTTTGGCTCAAAACCCATTTTTAGTTGTACATCGGGCACTAACTGGGCATAGCCCTTGAGCACGTAACCCTCTATTACTGTAGAGTATTTGTCAAAGAATCCAGGGTCACACGCAAACCTTTTCCTCAAGCAGTCCAATCTCTCTTTGGCCACAGTATAGTTGTTTGGATGTCTCACTTCAGGATTCCTCCACGGAAGTACAACTTCAAAGTGTCCGTTCAAACAGGCTGTGGCGTTGGCAACCATATCAGCGGCCTGTTTGTCTTCCGATAAAGGAGAGTTTTCCGATGCACACCCACCGCAGAAGTCGGCGTTGTATGGTCCATTGATCTGTTCTGCTAAGGGGTCGATTTCCCTCTCAATGTGGTTCACTGTCCTCACAAAGCGTGGTTTCTGGTTTATCGGACCAAGAACAATCCATCCTAAAATCGTCCGCACAGCATAGAGTTGTTTTCTTTTGCCGCATCTTTGCTCTAATGCCCCATGTGCTTCTGGGATGTCGGCACCTATCAGGATTTGCACTCTCGAATCTTCTAGATTCCGTTTTTGGACTCAATGTAGGTAAGGCCAGGATAAAACGTCCGCATCTGTGCAGTACTAGACTGCTTGGATTGGTAGCCTATCAACACAAAAGGCTCTCTCTACATTCACTAAATCATTCTCTGACAATGAGTCCAGTTGCAGCTCCGTTATTCCCGAGTTCCAAGTGGTAGTCCCATTTACGGTCGAAATCGAAAGTGAGGTCGGGGGTGCCTCCAGGCCCACCAGTTCCATAATGTCTTTTTGTATTAGAGTCACATCAGACCCGTCGTCCAGCACAGCGTAGGTCTCCACCGCCCCCCCCCCGGTCCGTCCACTCGCACTGGTAGTACACCTAAACTGACCCGACATTCTGGCCTAAGAGTAGCCGCACAATTATTGGTCCGCTGCCCAGGCCTTTTTGCACTGTCCGTACCCAGCTTATCCAGCTGCAGCCCTTGTAATGTATCTTGTGTGACTCGATCGGTACATTGCTTCTGTTCAACATGCAGCAGAGGGTGGTGCCGTTTCGGACAACCTGATGTTGAACATGGTTTGGAAACAGAACAGCTGCTAGACAGAAGTCTTCACTTGAGACACAAAAAACGAGCCTTGATTTCTTTGATCAATGCCCAACGACCGGGTATATCACGAGACAGGAATCGCTGACATTCATCAAGTGCGTGTGTTCCATTACATACCAAACACCTATTAGCTGCGACCAACAAAGTACTACCCTGATTTGGCATGAACCGTGTCGCTTCTGGATGCTGGTTTTGTGCATAATTCCTCCAACTGGATGACCGCGAATACCCCTGAGCCTTGCTATTGGCAGCCGGTTTGCCAAACCTACTTCGAGCAATCCGTGCCTCACGGGACACTAGGTGCCGCAGATCTTGGAACCTGGGTTCACTTTCTCTCCTCAAGGCATCATCAACTGTCCTAGCCCACTAATCCTGGAGATGCTTTGGCAGCACTTGAGTGATACATTCCATAGTCTGCACTGAGTTGAGGTCTGGCATGCAATTCATCTGCGTGAGGGCAACTTCACAGCTCAGCATTTTTACCGACAATTTGGTCAGGGCACCCGAATCTTTCACCAGAGGCTTCAAACCTTGCAGTAAGCCGTCAATCAGTGAACGAGCCACTACATGATCTTGTCCATACAGATCCTTTAAGATTTCTCTAGCCCTGTTGTATGCCGGTGTTGGAGGCAACATAACACATTCGGCAATCGCATCCCTTGCTTGTACCTTGCAGTAAAGCATCAAATAAAGTAGGCGCTGGCCATCATCTCGAACTCCACCTTCGACGTAATATTCGAACTGTTTCACAAACCTCCAGTACGTTGACGAGCAGCCCGCAAGTGACTCCAGTTCCACCCAGGGGAAGTCCAAACGATAATCCACTGCAGGTTCCGCCACTGGAACCAAGCTTGTTGTTCGTGATGCATCGTTCTGCACGTGGCAATCACTTAGGTAACGAGAAAGATGTTCACTGGCCATTACTCCGCACTTGACTTCATCTCCGTTGGCTAGATTTTCCTCTCCCTCAGCGAGTGCCAAACACAGTTTCGCTACTTCCTTCTCATTCCTCAGCTGAAGCAGCTTAAGTTGCTCATCTAACTCTAATTGTTCTGCAACCTGCTTATCCATCACCTCAGCTAACAACAGATCAGCTCTAGCTCTATGGGAAAACGAGCTAACCCTAGAACAACCTGATATACTAGAGCCTGAGCAAGAAATATGACCGACACCTACGGGCAAAGGGGTTTTGGTTCACCTGCAGGGTACTGTCCTTTGTTTCGGAATGGTTTGCCGATTTGCTGCGTAATTTCATGTCTAAGCAATTGTCAAGGATATTGAGTAATGTAAAGTCCAGCCACCGGAAAGTTCCAGCGACGCGTATCAACCAATTTCGACACAATTCAAAACAAAGTCGATTCCAAATAGCCACGGTACTATATACAACAAATTAATCAATTTTACAATATTCAAACCTCAATGGTGTTCCTTCTGGGCTCTTTTGCTCCAAATTGGACAACAAATCAACAACTGCAGCAAATGCAGTCACAACGAAATTCAAGCTGAGCGACTCTCGCTCGAGGCAACGGTAGGAGTCCGGTTTGTGACAAAGGTTTAGAGAAATAAAACAAACAATCGGAATTCCAGCAAAGGTAAATCATACGAATGATAAATTTCGTTTGTAATACGGATGCTCATGCATGGAACTGGGTTTCCTGAACTCCTTTACAATATGTATTGTACAGACTTGTCGGTGGGGTTAAAAGAGGCAGGGCTGGATGGTCGCCATCCGTTCTGGATCTCAGGTTGACGGATCTCTCTAAAAATGCTTCGGAACCACAAGACTGTGCTCCTTTAGACAAGGGTGGTAACGTGGGCCAAGATCAGCCCGTGGTTGTGGCCACCCACGATAGCCTCGTGATGGTCTTAGAATTTCGGCAGCACTGACTTGGACTCGTTGTACCAAGCCTCGGAGTGAGATGGTGAGCCACTTGTGAGCTGCTAGCGAGAGTTTTACCTTAAAATAGACAATTGCGTGAAAAGCCGTCAAAGTGTCTCTACCGTAAGGTACCTTCAGAGGGCTTAACAAAAGATGGGATAAGTCCACTTGTCAACGCGGGCCACGGTGTCACCATCAGTGGGCACTGCGAGATAGGTGCCTTGGGTGAGTACTCTGGTAACGTGAACGAAGGAGGTAGCTGATCACTAGTATAGTATAGTATAGTATATTTCTTGACCATGGTCAATACACATGCACAAGGCAAGATCAGAGTATACAGCAGTACATGTCAATGTGAGATATTCACAAATTCTAAATTTATAAATCACAGCAACTGAAATACACCAGTAAAGTCATTTAGTGTTTGAGTAAACAAAAGTGGTAATGGTTGAGGCGGGAATTCCAAATCGGTTTCGAAATCGCTGGGGGCGGTGTGGATAGCTGGACAGTCGTGGAATTGCTGATATAAGCGACAAATGGACGGTCACTAACAAGTAACCGGGCGGAAGAGATGCCAAAGAACATTGTTAGAAGTAAAGCAAGCGTGGGGCTTTCAAAGTGCAGTCAGAGATACCAGCGGAATATTGGACACTGATCCAGCATTGGGTAACTAATTGTGGGGGAAGCATGTGAAATAAAGGCAATTGATTCAAAGGTGATAATAAAACGGACCTTTTGTGCAGGTGATTACAGTGTCATATGGAAATTCAAATGAAGGCGAAAAGATTCGCAGGGACTTCAGTGAACTTTTGAAGAGCATGAATGGTGTATGGACATATAACGGACTATTAAAGAAAAGAAGAGCCGTCAATGAAACGGATTAGTGGAGACAAACGTCAATGGTTCGGCTAGGCAGGAGTTGGAAGAGTGTAAAATGTTTTTTTGTATTTGATAGAAAATTGGTAATCAAATTATGGTTGGCTGCGGATGGCTGGTATTCTGTTCCGTAAAGACCTTGGTTGCAGGTAGAATGTTGTGGGAAGCAGGTAAAATAGGGCTGGTTTGACAAAGTTGACAGCTGCGAAGGCTGGGTTCCGGCCATTGGTTTCGTACTGCAACGCGGGAAGAATTGAACTGTTGGGTTGGATTATTTGGGAATAGACGTTGAGCGGATGTGTTGATGGTTGCTGTCAGGAATCACCTCTGCGATCCGGTGAGACTTTCATGAGGTTTTGTTAATCCATGTAACGTCAGCAGGCGAGAGTATAGGTATAAACCATTGATCAAATCGTCCAGTCCTTATGGTAATCCGGAATAAACGTCGATTTGGCCGATGGATACCCAAGTAACCAATGCAATCTGGAAGAGATCAGGAGTGCGGCAGTCTGGAGAGTGTTCCAGCTGTGGGTTATGATTATCGTTTATATGGAAGCAAGAAAATGAACATTTTGTTATCCGAACAGTTAGTTATCGTTTGGCTAGTGGACAGGTCTATTAGGGATCCCTAGACGGAGACTGGTAGCTTTCTAGGGTAGTTGGGTGATAGTAGAGATTTGGGGCTATATCAGGTGGATGAGGATAGGGTGTCCGTTTGGGAACCAGGAATAAAACAATGGTAGATGGTATGGTCTGGAAGGAGAATGAGAAAATAGAAAGATAACAGTCTGGTCAGTTCACCAGCTGTGGTAAAGGACGGCAAACAGTAAAAAAGGGGGGGGGAAACTGAGTGTTAAAATGAGGATTTTTCATGTGGGGGCAAACGTGCTGGTATTCGGCAGGGGCATACGGATTCCGGTTGGAATGGGGTCTTAACTTACCATGAGCATGTGCGTAGAGAAGTGAAGCCTAGTTACCAAGGAATGGTAATCCGTGTGGCAAGGCTTCAGTGTACGAGAAAGGCACAAAAAAGCGGATGGGACGGCTGAGTTATAGCCTGAGCCAAGAATTAAGTGAGAGAAAGCACTCATCACTAAAGGACGGAACGGTTTTATTTATATATACGCAAATTGTGTGTAGTAAAATGGCACAATCTAGTTAGGAAGGGGGACAAGTGAGTGGGGCATTCCCAAGGTATATATATATATATATATATATATATATATATATATATACGTGGGTGCGATCATCGGACGGGTCATTCGAAAGCGGTCGGACGCAAAAGACTATGGCAAGGAAAGTGAGATAGAGTGATGCAGCTGAGGATCAACGGTTAACGGAAAGAAGAACAAAAGTTAAGCGCGGGCTCATCGGTGCGGCGGATCCTAAAGGCACATTGAGGCCATGAAGCGTGAGACTAAAGGGGAAACGCCTAATTGTGGCTAGAACTTTCAATGGGAAAGTTAGTTTTTCGCCCAGAGTGGTCATTGAGCAGGAGTAAAGACCAAGTTCTGCATGAAATTACAGAAGAACCTTAGCTGGGGGATAGGGTGGGAGCAGAAATGGTAACGTCATAACTGAGTGTTGAGTTCAGTTAGTGAGTCACGCTAAGTGCGATGAATCAGACTGGATTTTCCAATTCAAAATCGCAGAGGTGGTGAGCGAAGTATGAGTGGTGGGACCTGGTGCGGAAGAGAGGCATTGTAAGCTAAGAGATATCGAGGAGCGTTGAGTTACTCACCATGACTTTGTTAATAATTATAGGACAGTAGTGAGTATAAATATATATATATATATTGTATATAAACATGTTATACATTTACACATATATATGTATATATATGAATAGGTATATGCATATATATATATATATGCATATATATGTATATATATGCATATATATGTATATAAATATGAACAGGTGTAGATATATATATATGTATATATAAATGTATATATAATATATATATTGCTGTATACGTGGGGGCGATCATCAGACGGGTCATTCGAAAGCAGCCGGACGCAAAAGACTATGGCAAGGAAAGTGAGGTAGAGTGATGCAGCTGAGGATCAACGGTTAACGGAAAGAAGAACAAAAGTTAAGCGCGGGCTCATCGGTGCGGCGGATCCTAAAGGCACATTGAGGCCATGAAGCGTGAGACTAAAGGGGAAACGCCTAATTGTGGCTAGAACTTTCAATGGGAAAGTTAGTTTTTCGCCCAGAGTGGTCATTGAGCAGGAGTAAAGACCAAGTTCTGCATGAAATTACAGAAGAACCTTAGCTGGGGGATAGGGTGGGAGCAGAAATGGTAACGTCATAACTGAGTGTTGAGTTCAGTTAGTGAGTCACGCTAAGTGCGATGAATCAGACTGGATTTTCCAATTCAAAATCGCAGAGGTGGTGAGCGAAGTATGAGTGGTGGGACCTGGTGCGGAAGAGAGGCATTGTAAGCTAAGAGATATCGAGGAGCGTTGAGTTACTCACCATGACTTTGTTAATAATTATAGGACAGTAATGAGTATATATATATATATATAAGTATATATTTATATATACATGTACATATATATATTTGTATATGCAAATATTATATATATATATATATATATATATATATATATATATAAATCCAACCGGGGGTTGGATACTGAAGCAGTTTTTATGGCAATGTTGAGGTTGGTTTCAGGGCCGCATACGCAATATAACTAAATAAAGTTAGTAAATCGTGGAGCGAGTGAGAGATATTGACAACCTGTGGGGAGTAATACGGTGGTCTCTATAAATGCGAGCGCATCTGAAAGGATTTATTTCAAAGTTGAATTAGCAGGATCCTATAAGTTGATAATGATAATGATAATGATAATGGTTTATTTCGGATAACCCGAGGCATGCTGTAACGCAAGATCAAACGGTACAATTGGACGTAGATTCCGAATTCCAAGAGGTTGGTTAAGGTATGTGCACTCAATATTGTACAGGAGAAAGTATTTAAGTCACTCTCTGTGGCGGCGCCCGGCAAATTTAAACTCAAGGTCGGGTGGCCAACCCGGTCAAGTCAGGATCGAGATGGTCGAAGGTAGCTGACTCTTCCTGAAACAGTACAAAACGAAGTGCTATGCAACAAGAGAATCAAACAGAAATGACGAAAGTTTTGTTCACTTCGAGGGAAAGGAAGCTTCCGAGGGAGACATGAACCAGCTACAGCGCTCCGCGGAGTATGGCACGGCTTTGGATTGGAAATCAGACGATGAGAGGAATGAATTTGCAGACAGAGAACAATCAAAATCTTTCGAAGATTTTCCTTGAAACGTTCAGCGACCAAATATCGGCTGAGTCCGTTAAATACCCAATGAAGGACTCATTTGTAGAGAGTGATTGCCTAGGTGATGGTGAAGGAAGCGACCGGACGCAAGCATGTAATCGTTGCGCACATTGTTAACGTTCATGAGGGGGAATGTGATGCACCAAAATAGAAATGGGTACTGGGCGAGTATTTAAATGGCAGGTAAGTATTTACGTTTGATAATCGTTATCTAAGGGCCGAAAATAAAGACCAGAGAGATGCAAGAATCAAAATTGTCTGGGAGGATTTACCAAGATAGAATACCGAATATGAAAAAGCACCAACAAACGCTGAATACAGTTGGGAAGTTGGGCGGCTGGATGTGGATGGAGTCCGTGGTAAACCAAACGGACATCACATCTGGCGAGGTCGCTGGAGTGATGGTGGAAGAAGTGGCAGGATGTAAACGTGTAATCGTTGCGCACATTGCTTACTTTCATAAAGGTGAAATGTGATGCACCAAAATAGAAATGGGTACTGGGCGAGTATTTAAATGGCAGGTAAGTATTTACGTTTGATAATCGTTATCTAAGGGCCGAACATGATGACCGGAGAGATGCAAGAATGAAAATTGTCTGGGAGGATTCACCAAGATAGAATACCGGACATTGTGGTACGGAAGTGTATGGCAACAATAAATGTGAATTTTGCAAATATATCGATAACTTATAAAATAGAAGCGAGTTTTATCTCGGGGATTGGTTAAGTTTGCTAATAGGACAAGCAGGCAGTTTGGCAAGAATCATCGGGAAAAAAAGGATAATGAACGGTAAGCCGAGTACGGAAACGGTCTTTTAACCCCGCGATAATTATGTGCTAGGGAAAGTAGATTTTTCTGGGCGTAAGAAGCGGTAAGTTAAGGTTGCGAAGATGGAGACAAGTTCGATGAAAAATAGGCGGTAACTGGGGGAGATAGTTCCATATTTGTAGCATTTCGGGTGAATGATTTTTTGCTGCGACCGGTGCTGGTGGGTGGAGCTGACCGTGCCCGGGACACCCAACCTGAAAACCGTTTTTGTTGACAGGTGCCATCCGCAATCCTATCTGCGTCCGCACATCGTTGCAGACGTCCTGCACGCCCGATGTGCGTCGGCCAAAGTGGTGGATCTGACCGCGGCCCGCACCGGCGGGCTTCGCTTGAGTGATATTGGCGTTGTCACATAGAGATCGAATAATCCAGGAGGTTGCGAGGGGTCCTGGAGAGCATGGCCTGTGTGGTAGTGACGAAATGACGAGCAGGTATCGAGTTTTCAGCGGGAAATGTGGGCCAGGTATTATGCCAAGCCATCGAAGGGAAGCCATCATCAGCGGTTGTCTGGAAAAGTAAAAATAGAAAAACGCAGTCTGAGGTGCTCCCAGCTGAGGATCAGCGGTAAGTAGCAAAGAAAAACCTCTAGTATCTAGAAATTGTAACTAATTGGGGGATGGTTCGACTTTGCTAAACACGAGGTTTTACGCGAAAGATTAATGAAACTTGGGTGGTATTTACGGCGACTTGTGAGGTACGTAGGTCTCGTGGCCCCCGACTAAGACCCGCGTGTCAGTAACCCAAACCAACTTCGTACGCTCGCTCCTCCGAAGTGTATGGATCATTGTTTGATACGAGTGTCAGGACATCAAGCCGTTTGTTTAATTCCTCTTTGAATCTCGGCAAGTAGCTTATTGCACGGACATTTGGTGGAAGTTTATTCCACATTTGTGAATATTTAACAATGAAGAAATTGGACCGTAGGCTGGTTCTTGAGGACGGCACAGTGACCGAATGACTGCTGTGTCGTAACGAATACCTTAGGCTTAATGGGTCTCGTACCACAGGGGAGGCTTTGCAGGATCTATATTTTAATAGTGAGTGGAAAAAAGACAAGTTGTTCTTTATCCGTCGGAGCCAAAGGGGTTCGAGGTGTAGCAGGTCACAGCGTTGTTTATAGTTGAGACTAGACGAATATCCAACTATTTGTTTAGTAAAGGTGCGCTGGACATTTTCGATGGCGATCCTATCAGTCTGGCGCATGTTGGAGCCAACTATTGAACTATACTCTAGCAATGGTCTAACGTGTGTTGTATAGACACTGAGTTTACTTTCACGCAAACGGAATGTTTTGTGGACAAGTCCTATTAACCTGCGGGACCTAGCAATTTGAGTGTCTGTTTGCTCCGAGAAGTTGAACGAACAGGAGTAGTATATGCCCAGGTCGCGTACTGATGATTTGTTAGGGATCAGGTGACCACCTGTACTAAACGTTTCGGGAGGGACATGACACTTGTATGTAAGAATGCAGCTTTTGTCCGCCGAGAACGTCATTAGACAATCGGTACACCACGAATTGAGCATCCGCAGGTCCTCAGATATTTTTGCTATAGTATTACCCAATGAATTATGGTCGAAGGTGTACAACAACTTTACATCATCAGCGAATAAAAAAGGAGTTCCATGACGAACCACGGTAAATATGTCATTTATGTACATGAGAAACAGCAACGGGCCCAGTACACTACCTTGGATCACACCGCTGGTTACAGGGCTGGGTGTGGAAGTTGTGCCATCAACGTTTACCACTTGACTGCGCGAGGACAAGTACGATTCTAGCCAGGCATATAGTGGGTCAACAATGCCGAATGTCTTAGCCTTTGGCAACAAACGAATGTGAGACACCCGGTCGAAGGCCTTAGACATGTCTAAAAAGACTGAGATCACTGCCTTACCATCATTGGCCGCTATCGTAATAAGGTTCAGAAAGTCAGTCATACAAGTTGCACAGGATCGATGTTTTAGGAAACCGTGCTGACCTTCACTTATAAGGTGGTTTTTAAGGAGGTGATCTGTTAGTTTAAGTTTTATTAATCTTTCCATAATCCTCGATACTACTGGGGTATGATTCACAGTTAGTATGGAAAAACAGTTAGTGGACGCAGACGTGCTTACATATGTCGATGGCGAAGGCTAGGAGAAGCGGTCAAACAAAGCAATCAGAATTTTTAAAGCGGTGAGGTTATTTTGGAAGGTAAGGTAAAGAGAGAAAGCAGAGCAACGGCTTAAAAGTCAAGGCCTATCTCGTAAGCTTGACGTTCGGTTACGTGAACGTTGAATAAGCGCAAAACAGTTGGGACAGTAAGGAATTTATCAATAGCATGCACGAATGCATACTTTGACCGAGAAGATCTGATGTGCAAGGGAAGTTTATTCCATATTCTGGAGTACGCGAAGAAAAAGAACTTAGAGCGTAGAACAGTCCTCGCGGAGGGTGTGGTAATAGTATACTGTCTATTCCGGAGTGAATATCCAGTATCCGGGGAGAAGTACAACTGGTTGGAGGAATAGGACTGCTTAGTCAATAGCTTATACAGAAATATCAAATTTAGCTTGATGCGACGAAGCCATAGTGGTTCGATTTTGAGAGATAAGCATCGTTCCCTGTAGTTTAAGTTGGACGACCAACCGATAAGCTGTTTTGTGAATCTTCTTTGAATACATTCGATAATAACCCTGTCGGATTTTCTCATGCTAGTGAAGATTAGGGGACAATATTCGAGAAGGGGCCTGGCATGTACTTTGTACATGTAGAGAATGCTCTGCCTAAGCTGAAAGGATCTGAACAGAAGACCAAGACACTTTTTGGCCTTCGCCGTTTGGAGGACAGCATGTTCCGAGAAGTTGAAAAAGCAAGAATAACTTAAGCCAAGGTCTCTTACTAAAGGCTGGCTGTCGATGGGTGAACCGCCAATGCACAAATAACCAGGAGGAACCTGGCATTTGTAAGTGAGGAAAATACACTTGTCGGCGGAGAATTTCATCGCCCAGGTTGAGCACCATTCATCAAGAGCGGCTAAATCAGCAGAGATTTTAGGGATAGTATTACTGAGGTTGCCAGGCGAGAAAGTGTAGACTATCTTAATGTCGTCCGCGAACAAAAACGGCGTGCCATTAAGTATTGTCGGAAACATATCATTTATATATAGGAGGAAAAGCAGGGGGCCCAAAACACTGCCCTGAATAACACCGCTAGTAACAGGCTTAGGATTAGAGGTGTGCCCGTTAATTAAGACAACCTGTGAACGATGAGATAAGTAAGACGAGAACCAAGAAAGAAGTGGATCGACAATCCCAAATGACCGTAGCTTTGTTAAAAGGTGGGGGTGAGGGACACGATCAAATGCCATGGATAAATCAAGATAAAGAACAACAAGAGATTTCTCACTTTCAGCAGAGTTGGTGACGAGATTCAGAAAATCATACTGACAAGTCATGCAGGACCGTGAACGGAGGAATCCATGTTGGTTGTGATTAATAAGACTGAGGCTTAATAAATAGTTAATAATATTATCTTTAACTATTTTTTCCATTATTCTGGATGAGATGGGGGTATAGTTTATAGGGCGATAATTGAATACCTCATGCAAAGGTCCTTTTTTATGAATGGGAACGATTACCGAGCGCTTCCAATTAGCAGGTACGGTGCTACCATTAAGGGAAAGAGTGAAAAGGTTTAACAACAACAGGGGGAGATCCGGTCCACCATTGACGAGTGCAATTGGTGGTAAGCCATCGGGGCCTAATCGAGGAGAGGGTTTGCTATTGGATAGTAGCTTGGAAATACCCCTGGCATCAAAGGGTATCGTAGAAAGGACAGAGTCGGTAAGTGGTGAAGATGGGGGCGGGGCAATGACAGTAGCTGGAGCCATGGCTGAAGCAAAGAATGCATTGAAGGCTTCGGCTATACAAGGTGGGGAGGTGATAGACGAGTTATTATCAAGAATTAGAAGTTGGAAGTCGGCCTTAACATCAGCGTTTCTAGACTTATGCAACATAGAGAGAAGTTGCGACTTGTTGGGATGACTCAAAGCCTTAGCTTCTTGGTCACGAAGTCGCGTATTATCTTGTCGTTGAATAAGTGTGGAGAGGCGGTTTAGACGAATAAAAAGTGAAAAGTCGTTGGAATTATGTAGTTGTTTGAGAAGTTTATGGTACTTCTTATGGAGTGGCGAGCCAGACGACCTCTTTTTAGGTACAGCCTGGGCAGTATTGGACAATTTTTCCAGACAATCGGAAAGGAAGGAGTAGAAAATATCCGCAGCATGCTGAGGGTCCTGGGTGAGGAAATAATCACCCCAGTCTTTCTGCCAAAGAAGCGTGACTAGCAAAGCCCAATTTCTGCATAGGAATGTATTGTTGGGGGGGTGTGCGGGACTAGGTGGGCCACTAAGGGGCAGATGGCAGATAACCATTTTATGGTCACTACCGGGGAAATTTCGTGTTACGGTCACGTCGATGAGAGGCATGTTATGAGTAAATACCAGATCTAGTATGTTCCCATTTCTGGTAGGTTCAACAACATGTTGTGTCCAGCCGCCAAGATGAATGCTAGTGATCAGGTCCATAAGATTGGGAGGAGCCGAGAGGGTGGGCCAACAGATGTGAGGGAGATTAAAGTCACCCGCAATAAGCTTGGTTCCAGAAGGAAGCAAAGAGAGGTATTCGAAAGACCTAATGAGAAGTGGAAACAATGAACACGCAGCCAATGTGAAGAACAGTGGTTTGGAGGTTCGTAGTGAACCAGAGAGAATCGGGAATAGAATCGAGTGCCGTATGTAAAAGAGGGGTCGTGGTGTAGGCTTCCTTGACGTAGGCTAGGCACCCACCACCACGCCGGTTCGGTCTATCGGTCCTTAGAAGACAGTACCCTACCAAAGATACTTGATCATTGGAAGTGCTCTCAGAAAGCCAGGATTCCGTTATTAAGATAATGTCGTAATTATTTGTAAGGACAAGTTTTTTAAGGTGCGGGAGTTTGTCAAGAATAGAACGCGAGTTGAATAAGGCTAGAGATATACCATTTGTGGGAGGTGGTATAGGCACATCAGAGGGGTGGTGTAATTTGGAAGGAGGCAGGCTATCGCGATTGGAAGGAGCGGAGGTTAGGGTCAAAGGGGAATATGTTGATGTTGGGGCTAGTGGAGGTTCAGATGGGGTGGCTTCCAGCCAAGCTGGATTAAATGTTGCAGTGAGAGGGACTGCTGAGGGGTAGAGAGACTGGGCATCAACGGAGGGGGAAACATCGGAGCAAAGGGAAAAACCTGTGGGGTTTGACGGGTCGATATCAGACAGGGGTGATCAGGAGCTGTCGAGAAATACCGGCCAGTCGGAATCGAGTATTGGCTGAGGGGGGGTGCAGAGGGCAGGGTTGAAAATGTGTGAGGAACAGGGGTGTAGGGTGGTAGGTTAAGCTGCACATTATGGTGAGGGTAACCCAAGTTGGGTGGAACACCAAATATGGAGCAGTTAGAAGCGGGAGCAGTGGAGATAGTTTTTGGGTGAGAAGTACGACATGTGGCAGATCGGACGGCATGTGGAGGCCGTATTTTGGTATTGACCGGCAGTGAGCACGGTGAATTTGTAGGGATCACCGATGCATTGGAGCAAGGGGTATTTTCTAAGGTCGAAACCTTATTCCGTGAGTTAAAGCGAGTTGATTTAAGAGGAGACAGTCGAATGAAGGAGGGGCTTGTGAGAAGAATGGGAAGACTGTTAAACCTGTTCCTCTGGACGGCGAGTAGTTTATCACCGGAGGGAACAGATGGCGAGTTAGAGTTCTGGGTGTATCCAACAGGCGATGAGGTGGGAGAGCGAGGCAATAGTTGGCGTCTCTTACTGGGTGGCAGTAAAAGGGGAGAAGCGGAAATGTCAAGATCAACAGTAATGGAATTAGATTTTAAAGAACACAGTACGGGAGCAGATGAGGAGGCAGTGGGCGGTTTTGAAGAGGTGGGAGACGCGTGTAAAGGTAAAGCAGTGGGGACTCGAGAAGGAGCTGTGGAGCGACCAGCCGTCTGTGTTGAAGGCTCAGAACTATCAGGCGTCGTTCTAGTGGGGAAAGTCGAAGGAGATCTGGTAATTTCCCTTTGAAGTGGGGTTTTATCTTCGGCTATTTTTATGTTTTTATAAGGAGAATTAGAAGCTATAGTGGAACGCATTTTTATGAACTCTTTGGCAGACAGATCATCTGCAAATCGCATAAGGATTGGACAGTTGAAGCGCTGAACGCGCTTACGCAGCCTTGTTATTTGACAAGGAAGGTGGGCCATACCACATGCATTCAACAGTGTGTGCTTGACATGCTCCAGAGGTATTCTCTCTGGGACATTAAACACGACTGCATTACGAGAGTTCCTCACTCCTATGAGAACTTCGGATGCAACAGAGTCGATAAAGCGGCCCGCAGCTGTCAGGTTTTGTAAGGTGGAATTTTCGATGCGTTCAGTGATGCACAGTAAGGGGGCGAGTTTAGATATCGTATCTTCCAAATTCAGAAGCTGAGACTTTATATCTGAAATACTTCGGTCTAGAACAGCTGTTCTTTCCGTCGCCAAGCCTACAATGTCACAGAGGTCAACCGAACATTGTTTTAAGGCCACGGGAGTTTGAAGAAGCTTATTTTTCCTAGTGACCGGGGTATGAGTGGACGGGGTGGTATTGGAAGTCTTCTTTGCTACACGTGGCATTTTGAAATATCAAAAAGATGCTGTGAATGAGGTGGAAGAGTAACGGAAAATAGAGCTGGGTTAGAATTTACCACTGAGGAAATAAAATACCTGAATTTCTATGGGTTAACAGAGTACTCTAAGAAAATATAATTTTTAGTATTTCCTAAGACAGATGAATGAAAACTATATCGATAACAGCACGCAAAACGACCTGGTGTAGCGCAACAGAAACGATAATCCACTGCAGGTTCCGCCACTGGAACCAAGCTTGTTGTTCGTGATGCATCGTTCTGCACGTGGCAATCACTTAGGTAACGAGAAAGATGTTCACTGGCCATTACTCCGCACTTGACTTCATCTCCGTTGGCTAGATTTTCCTCTCCCTCAGCGAGTGCCAAACACAGTTTCGCTACTTCCTTCTCATTCCTCAGCTGAAGCAGCTTAAGTTGCTCATCTAACTCTAATTGTTCTGCAACCTGCTTATCCATCACCTCAGCTAACAACAGATCAGCTCTAGCTCTATGGGAAAACGAGCTAACCCTAGAACAACCTGATATACTAGAGCCTGAGCAAGAAATATGACCGACACCTACGGGCAAAGGGGTTTTGGTTCACCTGCAGGGTACTGTCCTTTGTTTCGGAATGGTTTGCCGATTTGCTGCGTAATTTCATGTCTAAGCAATTGTCAAGGATATTGAGTAATGTAAAGTCCAGCCACCGGAAAGTTCCAGCGACGCGTAGCAACCAATTTCGACACAATTCAAAACAAAGTCGATTCCAAATAGCCACGGTACTATATACAACAAATTAATCAATTTTACAATATTCAAACCTCAATGGTGTTCCTTCTGGGCTCTTTTGCTCCAAATTGGACAACAAATCAACAACTGCAGCAAATGCAGTCACAACGAAATTCAAGCTGAGCGACTCTCGCTCGAGGCAACGGTAGGAGTCCGGTCTGTGACAAAGGTTTAGAGAAATAAAACAAACAATCGGAATTCCAGCAAAGGTAAATCATACGAATGATAAATTTCGTTTGTAATACGGATGCTCATGCATGGAACTGGGTTTCCTGAACTCCTTTACAATATGTATTGTACAGACTTGTCGGTGGGGTTAAAAGAGGCAGGGCTGGATGGTCGCCATCCGTTCTGGATCTCAGGTTGACGGATCTCTCTAAAAATGCTTCGGAACCACAAGACTGTGCTCCTTTAGACAAGAGTGGTAACGTGGGCCAAGATCAGCCCGTGGTTGTGGCCACCCACGATAGCCTCGTGATGGTCTTAGAATTTCGGCAGCACTGACTTGGACTCGTTGTACCAAGCCTCGGAGTGAGATGGTGAGCCACTTGTGAGCTGCTAGCGAGAGTTTTACCTTAAAATAGACAATTGCGTGAAAAGCCGTCAAAGTGTCTCTACCGTAAGGTACCTTCAGAGGGCTTAACAAAAGATGGGATAAGTCCACTTGTCAACGCGGGCCACGGTGTCACCATCAGTGGGCACTGCGAGATAGGTGCCTTGGGTGAGTACTCTGGTAACGTGAACGGAGGAGGTAGCTGATCACTAGTAGACTTGAATCCTGTAAATCCTCCGAAACGAACTAAAGCTTTCAGGTTGAATCGGGCTTAATAGTCTACGGGAAATAAATGTCCATAAGTCAGCCGGTCCAGATGGCCTCCATCCATCTCCTACTAATTCGCTGGAGGTATGTTATAGCTTCGTCGGTGCCTAAGTTGCCAGGGTCCACACCGGACCAGAGTGAACTGCCCTAGGGCTGGAAAAAGCTGCAGTTATGGCCGCACATGGCAGTGTGCCTAAGTTGGCTGTGGGTAAACACAGACCAGTGAGACTAATTAGCGTTCCATTTAAAAGTCTCGGGAAGATCTCTCACGCTCTTATCCGCCAACACTTGATGAATCACCCTCTGCTAAGCCCAGCTCAGCATCGATTCATGAAGAATGAATCTGGTCTGACCAACCTCGAGTGCTCCTTAGATGGGGTGACCCGACAGCTGTATGGGAGTAAACAAGTCAAAGTATGGTAACTTGCCTTTAGCAAGGCGTCTGCGTCAGTTGGTCATCGTTCACTGCTGAGCAAGACAGGGAATCTCTGCTTAGGTGGGTCAGTACACAGGTGGATAACGAACTTCGTTCCCTGAAGGGTGTTTTGTGTAAAAGTAGGGCACAAGTGCACTGGTTTAGTGAGCTTCACCAGTGGCGTGTCTCAAAGATCCGTCCTAGGCCCAATGCTATTCCTGTTTATTAACGACCTGGCACTCGCCCTTTGACCGTCTGATTTCCCTTTTGGGATGACGCAAAAGTTGTAGGATCTGAGGGTAGGGGTGATCTAGGTGGGGGTTTCGGAGCTGCCCTGAACTGGGCACAAAGACGAGACTTGCCACCGAACTATGGATAAGCCGTTTGTTGTCAAGTTTAACGGGAATGCTAACTGCCGTCCACGACCAGGGACCGCCCACCACGGAAGCAGCTAGTAGCATTAAGAACCTAGCGGTAATCGTAGTTGGTGACTTCAAGCGGTACACCAATGCAATGCTGCCACACAAAAGACTCGTAGCAAACTCTTTAGACTGCGATCAGCAATGTCATGCTGGAGGCCGAAGTCATTCACCCCAATTTACATGGTCATATTACAATCTCGCCTAGGCAGCGCTCAGGTTCGGTTGCACCTCTACAAAGGAACACAGCTTGCTTCAATAAAGCACAATGTATTGCGGCGCAAATGGTTGAAGGACAGAGGAGTGGAACGCATGAACATAAACTCTGCGGTCTCGAACTTTCCTCCCTGGAAGGGAGGAGACTTGGAGGAGGTCATTTAGAAACATTCAAGGTGTGTAAGGGCTTTTCTCGCCTTATGAAAGATAGTCTGTTCCAAATGGTCTTGGATCCTCGAACACGAGGACATGTGAAGAAGCTGACTAAAGTCCCAACTAGGCTGATGGCCAGATCGCACTTTTTTAGCAGCAGGGTTGCGAACAATTAAAACAGTCCATTGCGGTGGAATGGTAGACCTGCAGACCGTTCAGTCCCTTAAGTGGGCCCTAGAAGGAAGGTGGAATGATGTTGGGCCCTGCCGTTTCTGTCAGGCTCTTCACTACGTTGATGAAGGTAAACACCACGCTTCGTCTCGGGTGTGTTACAACTGGCACTTTTGGTTGTGTTCTAACGGTCTCAGTGAACGCCCACGATGCACATTGTCTCTCGCAGTTGATCTAAAAAGGGGTTTTACGTTCCCCTTCCAATTTTTCGGGGATTCGACAAAATACTGTTTGCAGTGCCGTGCGCTAACTTGTGCGCACCACTCAAGGAAGTCGAGATGCTAGATTAATTGTGGCTACTACCTGTCCCATGCCGACTGAACATACAACCGTGTACCGTTAGCTCACACTCCCGAGCGGAGGGTTAAGTTTGGTCTGTGCGTGAAGGATCCCGGGCACGTAACGAGATGAGGATGTTTGACCTCTTCGCAAACTTACCAAGCTGGTGAGCGAGGCTAACAAGACTCTCACAGTTGGAGAATTCACCCTACCACACATGAGATGGGTTACTGAGGCGTGACCTCAGGGAACACACGAGGAGGGATATCAACAGTGGTTCGTTTGAATGCCTTGTTTTAACATCTTGGGGATTGTACCAGATATAGAACTGGCTTTATACAATTCTTGTTAGATTTGGTGGAAATAAATGACAAGGACCATGCAATGGAACTCCAGGTTTACTCTCCATTTGGTAAGGGCGAGCCTGTGAGTGTCGAAGTCCCTCTTAGCATGAGTCAGTCCGAACTATCCCCGAGGATTATCAGAAGCTTCGCAAATATGAACATTTCCAGGCTTCGTACTAGAGCGGTCGATCAAATAGGGGATATGGCGGACGACGTTAGCTTGGAGGAACGGTGGCAGGTGATCAAGGGGTCTCTACTTTACAGATCAAGGTTGCTTCTACAAAGCATAAGATGTATGAGAGCAGGCCGATGTGATGGATGATTGCATTGGCAAGTCAGTCAAACGTAGAAACCGCAGCTGGGCCGGCTTTAAGGCCCCCGCGACTCACCAGGCCCGGATTCACTATACCAAATGTAGAAATAAGACCGTGGACCTCTTGTGATCTACAAAGCGTATGTGTGAAAAGAAGTTTCCCAGCGTGTTAAAAGCATCCAACGAAGTACTGTAGCTACGTTCAGTCTAAAGTTTCCTTGAGAGATGCAGTGAAACCGCCGGCGGCCCACGATCGTGAGGTAGCAGCAGATAACCAAAGTAAAGCAGATGTTCTGAGTGTGTATTTAGGCAGCGTGCGCAGACTAGATAAGGGTGTGCAAATAGTTTTTTGGGGAGGGCACACTTCCAGTGATCATGAAAGATTTGAATCTTTTAGAGAAAATCGTGCGCAAGTACATGGAAGAGTTAGATACCCACATGTCCCTCGGACCGGGTAATATCCATCCTGTTGTCATTAGGCCACTGGCAGATATCTTATCCGTTCCAGCATGCAAGTTGTATGAGGCCACCCAGGTTCATGGAAGGTTACCGCGGGACTGGAAAAATGCAACAACGGTGGCTGTACTTAAAGGGGGAACCTACTAGGAAACAGGAAACTACAGACCGGTCAGCCTAACCAGCACCCTGGGCAAAGTGCTAGGGAAGATCACCCGGGCGCATACCTGCGAGCACCTACTAGAACTGTATGCCCTGCCTCTTTTTATGAAAATCGGTGAGAGACCAGATGGCCGTACGGTACCAACGCCCATTAGTTTCACAATCCGTGTTCAATCGCCCGTAATGTTAGCCCTTGCTTGAAATGACTTTAGCAATTTTAGCCACTTTCGACCCGGAAATCATCGAAATTGGGTGAGTCCACTCCACCAAAAGGGACGCTTATTACAACCAAAGAGGTGTCTAAATTTGGACAATAACAAAACAAAACCTCGTAAACCATACTTGGCTGTGCCCCTTCCCAGGTTGATGGTAAGAATTGGGCAAAATCAATGTTGCTGAACGGCCGAGAACCAAATGTCAGGTCGGCTTGCAACAGGACAGGAAATTGAAGCAGTTAAACGGAGAGTGGAGAAAATGAAGGGTTAGCCAGGGCCAATGAACTAACCGGATTTAGTGAACCTACTCCCACTTGCAATCCGCTACGATTCGCCAACTACCGTGACACTGCCCCCAGGAAATCCCTACGAGTTTCGTTCCACCTGGTGTTTACTACCCGACTCATTACTGAGTTTCTGTTCCTTGTCCACACAGGAGTACGTTCAAATCAACTGCAAACCGGCATACAACTGAACAACAGTGACTAGTTTGAGGTCCGGGAGCATTCTATTCTCCTCAATTATCCCCCTGGAACAACCAGTTAACCAAAAGGGCTCAGGAAGTTTGGAGAACATGCTGCTACTACTTTGGAACGACACAACGGTGCAGGTTTGAAACACGGACCCGAGCCACTTAATAAGGGGCACTTTTTTCCGCGGAAGAGGGAAAGTTCATGGCTGGGTCACCGTAACTTGGCTTTTTCAACGCTCTCCGGGTTGATTACTTCGAGTGCAATAGACTCTTCTAAGCACTACGTAGCCGGATTCGCAAGAATCCCTAAGAGAAAACAAAACTGATTCGTAGTTTCAGCTGTACTGAACCCTTAGGTAAACAGTGCCTTTGAATATATAAAAGCCTCAAATATACCATCACGAAGAGTCAAAGCTAGAGCCAAGTCCTTGGGGCGAGGCAGGTAAGCACGTTAGTAAAAGTGGTTTCAACCAAGGATAAGGTAAGTTCGCCCTTTGGACAAGAAAGAATAAACTTTTTTTCTCAAGAAGTAAAAGGTACACAACCAGCCCATAATGGACTTGGTTAGGTACTTTCACGAAATCTGGATGTCGCTTTTTTCGGAGAGGGTTTTACGCAACTGATCGTTACTCCGTCCACCAAGATCCGTCCGACTACGACTGGGTCAAATGCATGGAATTAGAGTATGATTCCTCGTACTTTTCTATACCCTGCTCTCAGCACGCGTGACTACCACTGATAGCATCTGAAACCTGCTCACATATGAAGACAGTCAAGAACAAACCGGTGTCTAAGTCAACGAGTTGTTCCTTAGCAACGAGCTGTGATCCCCTTTTTCGCAGATCGCTGGTCGTCGACACCATCGTATAGAGCCACTGCTTGCCCATTTCTGTCAATGGCAAATACATGTAAGGGCCCGGGTCCGTATGACGCTTTCGAGCAAGCAGCTTCTCAAGCGTACGTGTGCTTACTTTAATGGATGCGTGTACTTGGAAACAACGGTAAATACCACATATGAAATTTTTATCATTATAGTCAACGAAAAAATAAGAAATCTTAAGACAATGTCGCGCTCTGGTGGAAAAGCGTGGCAAGGTACCTCCCATGTATATGTGTGTGTGCCGGTTTTCAAGCTCGAAAAACGTCAACAGTCACAACAAGCAGAAACTTCTTCCTTATTTTCGCTAATATTTGGAATCATGGTGGTCCACTGGTAGTCAGTAACAAACGTAGTCATCATTTACAGCGATTGCTCGAGGACCAAAATGAACATATCTGCTTGCGTACCTCATGCTGAGAATTCTTACTCGGCGTGATGTGGTGAAACATCGTGTGCACTTTCCTTGGTTTGAAACTTGATTTGAAATGCTATTTGAAGGCTGAGTCAGTGGCTCGAAGTGGTCCCTCTTCGTTTTTAGGAAGAATGAAGCTAAGCGCATCAAACGTCTCTGTTGCCCTGGCGGTTTAACCCTTCACCATCCCCACTGACCCGTCGGAACTTGCAATGATTTCTTCGAAGGAGTACAAGGGCGGCCTGTTGTTTAGTTCTCGCAAATCGAGCAACGCGTAGCTAATTCAAACAAACCCCAAAACCAGCACAAGATTGATTCAGTAGTTTCTGCGGTGCCAAATTGAAACTCAAAAGAGGCACAAAACTTTTCAAGCATTAAGTATGCGGCCAAATAGACTCCACAGTAAAACCCAAAGGTTCAAATCCCGTGGCTCAAGCACGACAGTCATAAACGGTTCAAGGTTAAATCCAAGCGTCTCCAATAAGGAAACAAACGTGCGAAAGGGTAGTGTATGGACGAGCTTTTCAAAGTAATGTCTAATATTGTCAAATTCGAAAAGCATATAGATCATTTGGAAGGATCGTCGGTAATTTTTCTTCCCACCGCACCCAAAACCCTTCCGCGAAATTATTTGCCTGATGTTCAGGATGGAGTCATGATTCTGGCGATACCTACCCATAACTTATCGTCAGTGCCTGTGGTTACTAACTTCCTGTGCAAAAACAGGTTTCCGGCACAGTCATCATTTGCACAATCCATGAGGAATTGATCCCAAGTCCCGCAGCACAACTTGAGATTGAAATATCCATCAGAAGGCCGAAGCGCACAGTTAGACGCGCGAACAAAATATGGGCATTTCGGGGGAAAACTCTTTGCTGCACGAGCTTAGTCTACGTATCTCAAGGAGTGGACTGTTTCAGCAACCGGTTAAACTAAGTTTGTTGACAAACATGGCGCAGAAGTTGAACCTAGTTGCGACGTTCAAGTGACAATGAGATATCACGCGAAGTTGCAAGGTCAAGAAACGGTGGAATTACATAAAATTACCACACCAAATTTTCTAAGAGAAATGAAAACCGGTTTCTGACTATAAACCAGCTTTGAAAACAAGTGTAAAACCATCATTAATAAAACACACACGAACACGGAAATTGATCGAATACTTCCACCTATCAGAGTATTTCAGAGCTTTTCTGTGTAAAAATGTGACAAACAATACAATATTAAATGTGAATAAATGTTTCTCCTCAGAGGCAGGAAAAGTTTCGTGATGTGATTTTAGCCAATAAGACTCACTTGAACTTGGTGGATTTTTCCTTCTCACCTCTATGCTTGTTGGGCAAAACTGGAACTCAGTACATTCAGCGATTGTTCAGGAAAAATGGGTGGATTTGGATAGTTGTAATGCATGAAATGGAACAGAACTCTGAATAGCCCTGCGCGAGGTGGTCTGCAAACAATTTAGTCCTCTGTGTGTAGTTCCGAGCTTGAATCATCAACATTTTCATTGCTGTTCCTTGCTACGAGTGGATTGACTCTCTAAAGTTTCGAGCAGGCTTTTTGCTTCCTCCATTTCTTGTAAAGCAACACAACCGTAGGATCTGTCCAGTATGCAAAGCTCGGCTCGATGGCGGTACAGTTTTCTTTTAGCATTGGTGGCACCTTAAAACCCAAAAGTAATACAGTCATTTTGAGTTCATCTATGGATACTGACTTCAGCTCAGTAATTTTTGCTTTGGCAAGGGTACCTTGTTTCGCCGCCGGCCGTGCAGTTCCACCCAGATACCGTACAGTGCCCCTAGGTCGGCCAATTCCAAGCTGCTTTGAGTAAACAGCTGCTGTTCAACTTTCAACTGGGCTTCCCGAAGATGTCTCTTTTTGAGATATTTCAAACGCCTCCGGACGGTGGTCGTTTGGGTAGGACAATTTCGTGTTGCCCTTCGTGAAGTTTTGTCTTTGAATGCAACATTGAAAGCACTGACTGATCTATTTTGGGTGGGCTTCACTTTCCTGAGATAGACCGCTGGATTCAATATCATAAGTTGGTTGTGTACAGCGTAGGCATTTCTCTCAGCGATCGCTAAGCGATTTAGTGATGCCGATTGTTGAACTTCATTCGTCAGGGGTCTCAAAAGTGTCCAGCCAATTATCGTTCGCATAGTGGTTGGTTATTTCGACGGCTTGTGCCCCGTCAAGGTCAACTTCAAGGTCACCCCGACGTGGAATTCAGGTTGTCTCGTTTTCTTTTTTGCTTATGTTACTGTTTAGACGTATAACTGTGTCCATCCTAGTATACATAAACTCATTACCTGAAATAGTGACCTGGTTGTGTAAGCAAATGCGGCACACCAACGTGCAGCTGCTGGTTATTATCACTAGTTGGAGTTATAGAATAAATTGTATATCCTCTGCTTCAATTCCCTTTATTGACATTCTACAAGACTTACTCAGAAAATCTTCCTTGATTCTCACCAAGATACGACCAATCTAACGTTTTTACATCCTACTCCCTATAACCCAACTCCCAGCCTATTCTCGCCAAGCATCCACCGGTGCACCTTCTGGAACTTCTGTCCCACTCTGCCTCCATTTATTTTTCTCCCATTAGGACGCACTCTCTTTCCACCCGGTCCATCGATCCCATATCTTAAATATACTTCCCCGCACAACCTTCTGTTTTAATCCAAGCAACAGTTAAGTACCCACCGTATCCTGTGTAGGTTGCATCTCCGCATACAGCACAGCAAAATTCTGCTATCTCACTATCCTTCATCTTCCCGGGTCTCCCAATCCCAACCATATATAGAGTGGGCCACACGGCTCACTTCCTATACCGCATCGTTGCAAAGGTCTCACCTAGACTTATTCGCATATAGCACCTTCGTACACTTATGGCCCGCTTAAACCTTTGGCTTGTTTCTGTCTGGTTGACCGAATTTATGCTACCCCCGTACCTTCGTCATGAATTTTTACTTATCATGCCATCCCGGTCCCCAACCAGTGCTCGGAAGGTCCGTATCGCCGAAGTTGGTAAATCCAGACACTCCCAACCCCCCCCCCCTCAGCAGCCAGGCCGTGATCTGTCACCCTCGTTAACATCGACGGTGAAGCTTCTAATAGTCCAAATGGCCTCAAGCAGAGTTTCATCGAACTAGAAACAGGGTTGAGCTGATTGATGAAATCCACTCAAAGGTTTCACCCCTGACTACTCTCCTTGGCCCTGTAGCCGATACATTGCCCAAGAACTTGGTTTCGGTGGAAAACATCCTCGACCCTGTATCGACTGAAATATACCATCGCATTACCGACTCCGAGAAAGAAGTGGTTTTTAACGTTGCATACCGCATACCGCTTTCCTTAGAGAAACACAACATACTCAGTTTGTGAAATGCGAATCACTACAGATGCCATTGCGCGGGTCTACGTAAGAAGCCCCAGAGACATAGCTGACCCATGCTATTCCGAATCATGGACTATCTAACAGCTAGAGAGTCCGTTAGCAACGAGTCAACAACTGCTGCCATTTAGCCGTATAAGGAGATTAAGATATTCCCTGACAAAACCCCTCTCCAACGAGAAATACTTCGCTCGCTGGGAAGCAACTCTGCCCTGCCCATGAAGACTGACCCAACTGGAACCGACATGAGGGTCACCCAATGCCCCACTGGCAAGAAGTCAAAGGCGAGCCCAGTGCCTCACCCAGCCTACCTGCAAACCGTCGACCTTCACAGCCATGTCGGTGCCACTCACCCTTCCACCGCCCCGCACCCACTTCAACTGCCTTCCCTCTCTCCGATCGAATGGGTCACACCAATCCTCCATCTCCGTTGCTACCCTATATCTCTTCCTGCCCTCTGATACCAACACTCCTTACTGTAGCCTCAGCATGCCTCGCTGTCCCCTCCCCCGCTCCCCTCTACCAACCCCCACCCAACCCCGAAGTACTACTTACGTACCCTAGCAGGAATTCCAGGTTCGTACCCGTGTCCCGCTTCCTTTCCCCACCTCCCCACCCTTCCCACGTACCGGCTGCCAAGCCCCTCACGGGCTCCTAAACCTTTCTAAATCTCGCCACTCCCTTCCCGCCCCCCCACTCCACACTACTTCCCAGTTACTCCCCCACACGCCTCCACCTCAAGCCGACCTAAGGGCCTTATACTGATTCTGCCTAAAAGGTAGGTTGCCTGCAGTCAATATCCCGTTTTTTTTCTTGACCGATGCCCTCCACACCTGTGGCCATGTTGCTAGTCGCCCCGTGAACCATATCGATAAACTTTCACAGACCTGTGTCACTGATCGCCCCTTCCTCGACGTCTTGTCCCTGAGTGTCTTACACGCTGCACTCCCTCCTGTCCACCCAGCTTCGGCAGATATGCTGAACCTCTCACCTTTCCATATAGTTGCCCCTCCCCCTGTGCCACGTGACACCCCTCCGGCCCACATCAGCGGTCTGTTGCACCCCCTTAGTATTGATCACCCACAGAGATCGGCGGCTCCTTATTCTAACGTCCTGTCTACTTTCTGCCCCCCTTCAACACTGACCGCCCTCCCACTTCCATTGACGCTCTGTCCCCCCTGAGACCCAACTCCTATCGCCACGGCGATCCCAATAGTCTAGCACCTGGTATCAATGCTTTGCGCACACCGACACTAAACTCCTTCCTATTGGTTCTTATTTACGCTCGATCAATAACTAGAAAAATATGGCATCTGCCATCCATGGCATTCACCTCAAAAGCCGACATTATACTAGTAACTGAATCCTGGCTGCCAGATGATGCCCTGCTTGACCTTGTTTGCACAGCTGGGTATCAATGCTTCTCGAACACCCGCCAGTCCATGCTTGGAGGGGCCGTTTAGCCCTTGTCAAATGCACTATCCACTCTAGTGTTATTGACCACCCCTCTCTTCTCCTTATTGAGGATCCGTTATGGCTATCTATTCACGCCTGCGGCCAAAACATTCTTCTCGGCCGAGCCTACGTCCCCTGGGTCTGGGGCCTGCAAAACTTGACCCCGCTGTGGATGTCTTTAACGCTGCGCTTGACTATCCTGCCAGTGCAAAAGTTATTTAGGACTACTATAATCTTCCTTCAATCCGCTGGTCCTCTTATATTAGCCCTCCCGCCCTCTCCACCATCCTTTTCTGTGTCCGTCTTGATGGATGGACCCAAGGGGTGACAACATCTTGGGCCTAGCATCCTCCATTGATGTTTTTGATACGACCATCCAGATTACTGATCATTTCCCGGGTAGTGACCACCGTATTGCAAGGTGCAAGTTCAGCTGTTTCAGCTGCTCCCTCTTGAAGCAATCCTCTCCCCCCGTTCCGACTTCCCGTTCCTGTTACTGGCCCCTAGTGCCAATGATAATCCGCTCCCTTAACTGGGACACATTTTTTCTTTCATCCAATCCCCTCACTGTTATGAACTCTCTCTACTCCAACCTCCTACACTGCCTAAGTACCGCCAACCCATGTGACGATTCACGCCTCAAGTCCAGCAGCTCACGCCTGCCACTTTCAGAGAGTAAGCTGGCTAAGCGCAACTTGCCTTCGCTAGTTCACCCGACTGTACAATTCTTCTGCGCATAAACCAGCTACAACTGAGGCTGCGTTGCACGGCTAATTCGCATCTGAGAAGGCAAGAGGCCATCGCCCCAGCAAACCCCAACAAAACTGGCCACCTGTCCAACCTGCTTAGTAAAAGGTCCAGTCACTGCAATCATACCTCGCCCAAATTCCTCATCTATGGCTCATCTACCACTAATACCCCAGCATCTATTTCTGGGGCCTTCAATGAGCACTTCTCTTCCTCCCTGCACCTCTCTTCCATTGATTCTCTTCATCCATCTAGAAATAGAAAAATCAGTTTCCTCTAACAAACCTCCCCCTTTACCGGGCCCAGATCATCTCCCACCGGCCCTCCTCCGTTTTGGTGGTCCTGACCTCCCTTTATTGTTACTTAATCTATACACCACCTCCATGCTTCACAGTTTTGTCCCCCCCTCAACGGAAAACCTCTGTTATAATTCCGCGCTTCAAAAAGGGTGCACTACACGACCCAGATAACTATCGGCCCAATAACCACACCCCGGTAGTCTGCAAAATCGTGGACAGTATTATCAAAAACATTGTTCAGTACCCTTTATCCAACAACCTACTGAACCCTGGTCAGCCTGGTTTCTTGGACTCCCGTTCCTGCTCGTCCTGCCAGCTAGACTTATTAAAAGTCCTACCCTCTACTGCCGACGCAGGCAACACTGTACTCGTCCTGTACCTCGACATGTCTGAGGCTTTTGACCGTTTTCCTCATGTGCATCTGTTGGCCAAAATCCGGTCTCTTGGTATTACTGACCCCCTCCTCTCCTGGCTATCCTAGTATCTCTCTCACAGAACAAAAGCTTTGCTAGCTGACGGCCACTTATCTTCTGCCAAACCCATCACAAGCGGCGTCATCCAGGGCAGTGTCTTAGGCCCATTACTATTCCTTATTTATATCAATGACATTTTCTCTTCTATTCGCCAAGGTACCCCTTTCTTCTTCGCTGACGATATAAAACTGGTGCACTCCTTCCTCCCTAATGACCTGTCCGTGACCCTGTGCAACATATCGCGTCACTTACCCTATCTTCAAACTTGGTGCATCTTGTGGTTCATAAAATCCTCGGAGGGTAGAGCTTCCTCCCACCTTACAAGTGCACTGTACCACCCGGCCAAATTTGTCTTGACTGCCTGTCCATCTCCATACACCCCGCGGTTACTGATCTTGGCATACTCTACTCTGGTTCCTTTAACTTCTCCGAACGGGCATCGTTCCAAATCGCTTCAGCTAAGCGAACCCCAGGCCTGATCCATCGGTGTTTCTTACTACCGGCTAGTCACCTCTCCATGTATCTCTCACATGTGAGACCGCCTCTAGAATATTGTCCGATTACCTCCAGTGATTTTGGGGAGAGTTTCCACAACCGGTCGTCACACTGGGCACCCCCACTAAGGGCTATGGCCCCTACAGCAACGACACCCAAACTTACCTGTTTTCGAGACACTGAGTGGTCGGAGCTTGGCATCAAATTTCTGTCAGCTGGGTTTGTCTTCACCTGGTGTATCAATCAATGGTGTCCACTCCTGCATCGTCCTTGGTCGCATCTCTCTTCCACCCAGCGAGAAGCTGCCCGGCGTGGGTTTTTGAGGCATATAAAACAAGCTCTTACCGCCTTTGCCACTTCCCACCGCTCATTTGCCTTGGCTTAGAGGAATTTCGAACAGCCTGTCAGCCCGTGGTTGGCGCAGCAAGCCTTGCAGCTTGAGGTAGGTACGCCCTCGCTTGAAATGGCACACTTGCTCTCCAAGGCTATTGCTTTGAATATTCCAGTACAATATTTTGGGTTTAGTTGGCGCTAGTTCTGCTCGTTGTTTTGCTGTCATGAAAAAGTCGACTGAATCTGCTGTCAGCTATCCTCGCCTGTCTAGGTAATTAGCCAGGTCTTTGAAACTGGCCTTGCCGTCACCCCGGATTTTGCGTCTGCTTCTGCGGCTCATCGATCCTGTAGCTGGGATGACAGACGACCATCTACCCCTTCTAAGGAAAGCACAGCGTTGAAATCGGCCCTGTAACCCAAGTTATCAAGGGCTATGGAACAACTGAGCAACCTAAAGACAGGGTCAGACAGGGCGTAGAAGTCTTCCTTTGTTCGCTTGGTTCCCGACACCACATACTTTAGCCAATTGCGGGCAACTTTAAACTGTTGGCTAAACGAATCCTGAAGAATTTCCCCCGCTTGTGCAAAGCCTTCTCCTGGTTCGAGCATGTCTCAACCATCAATAGCTTCCCTGGTTCATCCTCGGCGATAGTGCGTCAAGTGCATCGGCCTCTGACCGGGTTTGGCCACCTCGGTATCGGCAAAGGTTTTAAGTCGCTTCACAAACCTGCACTATCTTTCTGATAGTCCGTCAGAGGCTGTCAGCTCCATTATCGGTAGGTCGATGTGTGGTGGCACGGGTACGAACCCTTGACGGCCGGCATAGGGCTTCCCCTTTCTACCTGCCGTTGTTTATCGAAGGGGTCGTTTTCAGCAAATCGGTGCTCCGGTCAGCTCTATCCTAATTAGTCCTCTGTCTCCTGGTCCTGCTGCCTAGCGGATATTAACTGTTGTTCTAGCTCTGATATCCTTAGACTGAGCAAATCAATGTTCTTAGAATCAAGAATGAACTCAGTACCACATGAATTTGCAATGACAGGTCTGGGAGGTCCAAAGATATCCCAAGAATCGGAAGCACCCAAACACTTAATGTGTCAGAACCGAGATCGGTTCGGAGTGTATCGAAAAGTCGATGCGCCACGTGAAATCTTATGGTAGAATTTCATTGCTTAATAACACAACGTAGTCGAAATCGCCGACAACTTACCAACGACTTCGACTACGTTGTGTTATTTACCATAAAATTCTACCATCCAAACCCTTTCCGGTGACCTTCTGTGTTACTTCTCGTCGACCTTCTGATTGCATTGTTCCAAGCTTATCAGTTCGAGTGTAGTACGACTCTTTAGAGCAATAAGTAGCCAAATTCGCACGAATCCCGAAACAAAAACAATAGTGATTCGTAGTTTCCACGATTCTGAAATAGTAAGTGAACAACCCCTTTGAATAAATACAAGCCTCAAGTATGCGATCAAAAGATTCAAAGCGACAGCCAAGTTCACGGGGTGAGGCAGACAAGCACGTGTGAAGCGGTGACCATCTTTGTTCACACTTTTACCACGTCCATTGATTAACTGAACGTTGACTGCCAAGCGCGGTTGCCATTTGACCGTTGCTCTTGCGCACGCCCCCAAATACACGCTAATCACTATCTCTCCCAATCGCCTTCTCGTTCTCACGGGTCGTGGAGAATACTGTTCTGGTAAACATATTCGTGCAGTGCCGCACATTAGAGTAACGTGCAGGTGATCCACGCAGTACAAAAGGCCGAAGCACGCGTTTACTGGGGGAACGGCGAAGTAAGGTCTAATCAGCCTTACAATTGGTGAGCCAGATGTAATCCCCAGATTACTTGAGTTTCCTTGTTTTCTATCGTTCAAGGTCCCGTCTGAGTACTTTTTTGTGTGCTTTATTATTTCCCTATCTGTCGAATATTTTGGTCGGTTTACCATATAATTTTTTGTCCATATATATTTTTGGTGTCTAGTTCGTCGTGATTTTTCTCCTGAGGATTATAGTGCCCCACTGTTCGTTGATTTCTTTTCCCGTCTGTATTCGGTAAAGTAGTCGATATGTCTGCTGAACGGAAATCCTGCTCACACCCCACCTTTGGGGCAATCACGCTGCACATACCGGTTTTTACGCCTGCTGATCCAGAACTCAGGTTCACGCTGGTCGAGTTAGAATTCGACAACTGCCGTATGACCAGTGACTCCAGCCGTTTCAGGTGGGTAGCGGGCCGCCTCCGGCCGGAGGTCACAATGCGAGTAAGGGACGTAATAATCTCTTCCCGAAGCTACGAGGTTTTGAAGGAGGCCGTCATTGCTCTCACGAATCCAACGCAGGACCAACGTATGCAACAACTCCAAAACGTTGAACTCGGAAGTAGGAAGCCCTCCGAACTGCTGCCTGAGATGCAGCTCTTGAGAGGACCGAAGGTATGAACGATACTGTCAAAACGTGTAAATAATCGCTTAACGGGATGCGCTGGTAAGAGTCTAACATGGGGCATTTGGGAAACAACTGAAAGGTCAATAAATTGGCATACTTATAGTTCATTGCCAGCAAAGGTTTGAAGAAATCGCTTTCGCAGCGTAGATGTCTAATCGTGGAGGACTGATGAAAAAATGGCAAAAGGTAATAGGTGGGTGAAACGGTGTTCGACTATTGGTTTATCGGGGGTTACTCCAAGGCTGACGGATGAGGAATACAAATGTACAACGAAGTGGGCATAATAAAGGTTTATATGTTTAATATCCGACGGAATAAACTGGGGGTAGTACGTCACTGGAGTCTTCAGAACGTGCAGATAATCGTGTGACTAGGTACGTTGAGGATAGTCCAACCTGAGACTTTGGGGGGAATAACGGCAGCCTAAATTACAGTAGTTGATTTTCAGCTAAAGTTGCAGAGAGAGGGCACTATGGATTGTGGTGCAGGTTGCTGACCATGAATCTTGCCGGAGCAGCGGCAGTGGTTCATAGATGAGTGAAAAGTGATACAATTATGGATTTGTCCGGGTTCGTTGATGAGTAGCATGAGAGCATCTAAAGTTGGTAACAAAGTGGATGCGGGAGGTGGACATATGGTGGGCAGATGCGGTCGTATAAGAGTAGTACATATAAGCAGCTCTCAGGAAGTGCAGGTGATTGCAAAGCTGGATATGCTGAAGTCTGACATGAAAAGCTAAGGAGGCAATCGAACTATTTGTGTCCTGGATTGTGAATACTTCATTGCCAACGCAACTGTCATGAAATGCAAATGGCTGAATGAGAAAAAACGCAACGGAAGGATACACTGAACATAGAGGTGGTGTCACGCCGATGAAGCGCTGAAAGGAGGGGCATTTGTTTTGTGTGGAATTGTTGGCAGGTGAGAGACAAATCTTTAAATGATGGTTTTGTTTAGATAAATGTAGTGATGACATACAAATTACCAATTGGACGAATAGTCTCCTCAAGAGTATACCAGGAATTGTCATATTCATAATAAAGATCGGAACAGTGAAACCGTTTCATGTTTTGGGGTACAGAATCCGGTAACTGGATATAATAGAATGAGGGTAAACATGGCATCAGTTCAGACAAATGAAAGATAAGTCGATGGATCTAAATGCCGGTAGTCGAAAATAGTGGGGTACATTTCTGAGCCGAGTGAGTATATGTGCATATGTTGGTGTGGAACTTGACCGGTTGTATGGTAAACCCTGATCAGGAACATTGGAGGAGGCAATGGGTGGCAGCAGTAATATGCAGGGGACGTTGTTTTTCAATCCGCAATTGGCGCTAGTGGGTGAGGCTGGCCGTGCGCTGGACACCCAACCTGAAAACCAATTCTGGTGACAGGAGGTGCGATCCGCCGGCCTAGTTGCGCCCGCGTATCGTTGCAGTTGGCTTGCAAGCCCGATGTGCCCCGGCCAAAGCGGTGGATCTGACCGCGCCTCGCACCGTTGGGATTGACATGAGTTTTCTTAGTGGGGCCAAACGGCCTTAGGTATCAGGAAGTCCGCGATCAGGCGACCAGGCACCAGGGGATCTCGAAACATAACCAAGGGAGCATCGGTCGGGTAGCGTATGAATAGCCAACGGTCAGGTAGATGCGTAGGCCAGGTTAGTGACCGGTGTGGTCTCCAGAGTATTAAGAGTCATCTAGAGAAAGGTACGCACGAATGAAGGTCTGGAAATAGAGAAAAAGTATAGGAGCGCAGTCTGGGATGCTCCCAGCCGGGGATAAATGGGAATCGATACAAAGAGGCAACAATAATAGACAGTCACTCTCTGGGACTAGTTTTTCGATTGCAGAAGGCGGAAAAACTAAGAACCGCTATTTAATTTCATCTGTCATAGACGGCCGGTGTTTGCGCGATTCAAAAGTCTAGACCCTTCTCATAGGCTTGGTCATCGGGCATGTCTACATTTAGGAGCTGTAGGGTTTGGGTAACCGTGAGGAATTTATCCAACGCACTTCTAAACCGATGGCTGGAAGTAGAACTGCGTATTTCTAGCGGTAATTTATTCCCTAAGTTAGAGTACACTGTGATGAAGAAATGTGAACGTAAGCTGGTGTTGGTAATAGGGGTTGAAAGGGTAAGAATTCTAGAACGTAGTGGATAGCTAGAAACGGGCGCAAAGTGCAGTGGATTAGAAGTATATGTCCGACTGTGAAGGATGTTATACAAAAAGATAAGGTTCAGTTTCATACGGCGAAGCCATAAAGGGTCTAGTTTAAAAATTAAGCAGCGTTCTTTATAAGTGAGGGCTGAGCTCCATCCAATCAGTCGCTTGGTAAAACTACGTTGAACTGACTCGATACCAATTCTGTCTGATTTCCGCATACTAGAAAAGATCAGTGGGCAGTATTCTAATAAAGGCCTGGCATGAGATTTATAAAGGAAAAGAATGCAGTCTTGAAGTTGGAAGGAGCGAAATATTAGCCCTAGACACTTTCTGGCCTTAGCGACTTGGAGGGCCGAATATTCCGAGAAATTAAATGTGCAGGAATAGTTCAAGCCAAGGTCCCGAACTATTTGCTTGTTAGCAATGGTTGAACCCCAAACGGTTAAGGATCCTGGAGGTAGCTTGCATTTATATGTAAGAACCTCACATTTGTCAGCGGAAAAATTCATCTTCCAAGTTGAACACCATCTATGGAGTGCAGATATGTCTTTAGAGATGTTTATGATAGCCGAGGCGATGCATTCAGGCTTGAATTAGTAAACAATCTTAATGTCATCAGCAAAAAGAAATGGGGTGCCATGGCTCACTGAGAGGAATATGTCGTTTATGTACATGAGGAACAACAGAGGGCCAAGGACGCTACCCTGTATAACATCGCTTGTAACTGGTTTAGGCTTGGAACAGTGTCCGTTTATCGAGACAACCTGAGAGCGATTAGACAGGTAAGAATTGATCCAAGATAGTAAAGGGTCAGTAATGCCAAATGATCGGATTTTGGCCAGAAGATGTGGGTGTGGCACGCGGTCAAATGTCTTTGACATATCCAAGTGAAGTACTATAAGGGCCATTCCATTGTCTGCCATTTCAGTGATGAGATTTAAGAAATCGAGTTGGCCGGTTGCGCAAGATCTTGACCGAAGGAAGCCGTGTTGTCGAGGATTAATAACGTCCAATTAAATGAGGTGCTTGACGATGTGTTCTTTTACGATTTTTTCCATTGGCCGAGAGAGGACAGGTGTATGGTTAATGGGACGGTGGTTTGTTACCTCATGCGGTGGACCTTTTTTGTGATGCGGGATTATGACTGAGCATTTCCAGTTTACGGGCACCAAACTGGAGTTCATTGATAGGGTAAATATATTCAGTAGTAGGTAATGTAAGTCAGGTCCGCATTTAACTATTGCAGTGGGCGGTAAGCCGTCAGGTCCTGGGTAAGATGATGGCTTGAAAGTGGTTAATAATTGGGAGATAATTGAGGCGTCAAATTCCACTGTGGACAGAGTTGAAGCGGTAACTAGGGGAAGAGGCGGAGGGTCAACATTAATAATAGGAGCCATAGTTGAGGCGAAGAATGAGTTGAAGGCCTATGCAACAGAAAGGGGAGTAGAGGCGGATACACTGTCCATTGAAACAGTTTGCGGGATATTTCCATGATTACGGGAGGTTCTGGTCCTGTACAATAATGACAGTCGAAGAGATCTATTTTGGTGTCGCAGAGCTTTTATTTCCTGGTTACGTAGTGTAGTTTCTTCAAGCTTTTGGATAGTAGAAGTGAGGCGAAAAAGTTGAATAAGAATTGCAAAGTCGTGTGTAGTTTCATGATTTTTTTGGAGCTTGGCGTACTTTGTTTGCAGCGAAGTGATATGGGATTTCCTATTATTCCTTTGCTGGGGGAGGTGGGTAATCCTATTGAGACATCTGAAGAACTGTGCATAGAAAATATCAGTGGCGTTTTGTGGGTCGCGAGAGAGAAAAAACTCACTCCAATCCGCTTGTCTAATGGTAGCAGGGAGAACCTTCCAGTCAGGGAGAGGAGAAGGTTTGATGCAATGTGATTTCAGGTTAGGCTGTGGGTGAGTGGGAATGCGGCAGTTAACCAGATTGTGATCGCTACCGGGCAAACTTCGGGAGATTGAGACAAATATATGAGGGACGCCATGGGTGAGAATGAGATCTAAAATGCTGTTTTTTCTCGTAGGAGAGCGGATATGCTGTACCCACCCTCCTGCAGTAATACTAGTTACAAATGGTAAAAGGATGGCGGGTGCAGATAAAGATAGCCAAGCTATCTTGGGCAGGTTAAAGTCACCAGCAATAACTTTTATACTTGAGGGCAGTAAGGATAGGTATTCAAATGCATCAATTAGATATGAGAGTCCGGAGAAATTTTCGCTTGGTGGACGGTAAACACATCCAACATGAAGTTGAGAGCCAGGAATGTGGACAGTTAACCAAAGTGAATCGGGAATAGAGTCGAGTAGAGGATGATGAAGTGCCGTTGTATTAAAGGTCTGCTTGACAAATGCCAAACAACCTCCACCGCGTCGAGTTTCCCTATTTACTCTGAAGACATTGTAGCCTACAAGAGAAATCTGGTCTGTTGGAGTGTAATTGGCTAACCAAGTTTCAGTGATCAAGATTATATCATAATTAGAACTAGTGGCCAGATATCGTAAGTGCCGAATTTTGTTTATGATGGATCCGCTATTAAAAAGAACCAAAGAGATACTGTTATTGGTATTTAGTTTTGTGGAATTCGGTTGGTCAAGTAGATTGTGTGGTGCGGAACAGTCTGGATTCTTGGTCTGACTATCATGTCCATATGCAGGTGGCAAATCAGCGCCGTGAATTGGGAGGTTTGGTCTATGAGCTGTTGCGTAGTATGGCGCGATGTTGGAAAAAGGAGGGCTGGTGACGCTATGGTGTCGGCCGGTGCTAGGATCCGATGTAGATAAACCCCTTAAGAAGTGCGGGATGTCTGAAGCGTCTGATATAACGACATTTCCATTTGTCCGAGGAGGGTTGAAGATACGAGACTGCATAACAGTGTAGTCCGGTAACAGCTCCGGTTTGGAATACAGATTTCCACACGAAGGTAGGGTTAACGAATGGGCAGCCGGCAACTTTGACACATGGCATTGTCAAAGGTAGGGCATGGACGGTGGTGGAATGTGCCTAAGGAAACAATGGCCATCATTTGGCGCGCTATTATCATAGGGATTTAGAGGATTTGTCCATTGGAGAGAGGGCCTAGGGAATGGTGGGGGCATGCCATACATTATCTGAGGATGGTTTGGCGTTAGTGGATTCGATAGGGCCTCCAACGTGAAAGGGGCTTGTAGGCTCATAGGGGTTACAGGTTTGTTAGTCAGAGGGAGCTGAGGCGAGGCGACTGTGTTGTGGCTGTAGGGCCCGATGCCCGCCTGAACTCCACAGCTGGCATCTGAATAGGGAGGATCGCGAAGTGGGGTTACGACCTGGTAGCTGACTTGAGGGAGGGGTTGCAGCTGTTGATAGTGGCTAGGGGGGTTAGTTGGTTGCATGCCTGTTGAGCAGTGCTTACCGGGCTTGGTCATCATAGCTCTAGGTATATGCGGCGGCGGCCGCAGTATTGTCGCAGTCATATCGTGAGGCCTCCAGGTGGACGTACTAGGCTGTAGAGATGATGTCACTGGTAGATCAGTTGTCTTGTGGCTAAACTGGGATGGAGAACTTCTGGGTAGACTTGTGGAAGACCCTGAAAATGTGGAATGATAGGTTTGATGAGGTTGATTTTTGCTATTTATTCTAGCGGACGTGGTAGTTGGGGAGGCAAGGCGCCGACTTTTTCCTGGTGGTTGGGTCGGTGACACATACGGCGATATGTCTAAGTCTATGGTCACTGCTGGCGTCATGTACACCGATGGCAATGCCGATGCATTTCTCACTGCAGATTTGCTACCCTGGGTTTGAGCCGCATTTAACCTTTGCCTGATGGGCTTTACATGAACGTTTTCTGATGGTCTTTTCAGCTTGTTGGAAGAAGACTGTGCCACACTCTGGGTTGAATTACACGAAACTTGCGTGAGATCCTGGGGACAAGACTAGTGGAGGTCCACGGATGCCGAAGGGGCCACAGGCGTAGTAGGTGTTCTAGCTGAAGTCCTGTTCATTGGAGTATGTGGTGATGCATCTACGGGTCCCGTTTGATCAGAGCCAGTGGGAGGCGCTGGTTTTCCTCTCTGCATGCGGAACATCTCTCTTTGTAGAGGAGATTTATCGGTGTGTATTTTGATGTTTTTCAATGACGTAGCTGCGGCAATCCTTTGACAGTTGCTGGTGAACTCAGCGGCTGTTAATTGGTTGGAAAATTGAAACAGCAAAGGGCAGGGGTATCGTGGTGACCTTTTCCGCAGCCCAGTGCAATGGCACATGTGATGAGCCATGTTGCATGCATTCAGTATTGTGGCTTTAACAGACTGTGTTGACAGTTTGTCCGGGACGTTTAACACTATAGCATTGTTAGCGTTCTTTATCCTCCTGTGAGTTTCTGAGGCTATTGCATCTATATAACGACCGGCTTTGGAGAAGATTTTGGGGTCAGCTTGATCTATTGGTTCAGCAATGATTGTCAGTGGGGAAATCTCTGATAATACACACTCAATCGATTGTCATTTATCATACAAATCGCTTATCTTCTGTTCCAAATCATTGAATTTATTTTTGGCTCCGCTGTATATATCGATCAGTGATACAGAACATGTATTGACAGCTGCCGTCATGTGAACGTTTGTGTTTCTTTTCGCTCTGGAGGCCCGAATGGTTCGTTTTGGACCAGGCAGACAATGACCATTGAATACAGACTTGAACATTCTTTTGGGTCTAAAACAGGGACTGCCGTAGTCGAAGAAGGCCTTGTGGTTATACCTAACCCGTGTATGGGTACGTTTTACTGGGCTTCTATAGCAGCAGAAGTGTATACACTTCAGAAAGAAAAGTATAAGGACAGATCACCAAGTCACTCCGTCAATAAATATAGCTGCTCGTATAAATCAAGCTTGATGTGCAGCTGTATGTAAGGAGAGTGACTGAGGGCTGGGGGGCTCGGATTTCAAAGTTGGCGGAAATAACAGTGATAGCTTCAGCAGAAGTTTCGTTAGATTTCGGGTGTCAGAAAAAGAACTATGGAATTTTTCTGAGTATCTAGACTTAGCTTCACCATTGAAACGCCCAACCAAGCACTGAATACTCTATAAGGCCGGAGAGGTAACAACTCACAGCGAGGTACGGGTAGATGCCTAAATGATATGATCCAGCCAAGAATCAGTGTGTGCTGTATAGACAGGGCCGCTAAGGTTGAGTTTAGGTAGGTTTGAACCGAAATTTCTTGGGAAAGGCTTATGCTATTATTTCACGATAACCAATTACGAATTCACGGTGGGGGGTCGCAGCTAACAGCTCTGAAAATACGACGCTTCAGTGTGGATAAAAATTCCCGCTAGAGGTGGTACAAAGCCGAGCCTAAATGATGAAAAAAACCAAAAAATACTGGACAACCTGATTTTTACGTCTAGATGACCTTGACCATGGCCCCTCTGGGTGTGTCACCCGTTCGCTCGTTTGCGAGGACCCGCTCCTAAGGGAACTTTGGCTGCAGAGCTTGCCGCACAACATTCCAGTTTTACTAAGTGCCACGCGTAAGAGTTCGCTGGAGGAAACTGCAACGATAGATGATGACATTATCTCACAGTACAACCCCGCTGTAGCTGGAATAACCAGGTCCTCCGTCACAACGGTGCCTGCCTTGCCAACATCTAACGACCTCGCGTCAGTTTTGTTTAGAATTGACGCGAGCCTGCAACGCTTAGCAGTAAGAAGAAGTGGGCCACAAGAGCGGCACCGCGCACGCTCACCTATGCTCCATAGTCCGTCATTGCGACGACGTTTCGGCTCTTCAAAAGAAGTGTATTGTAAATACCACAGTCGCTTTGGTGAGGGAGCCAAACGATGCAAACCAGGGTGTACATTTCCCAGTGCTCTTCAAGGAAACTAAACCCTCGGTCCGTGGTGGCGGCCCACGAAGCCGGGTATCAGACCAACAGCCGCCTTTTGAACGTAAGGGACATCATTTCAAATAACCTATTCCCTGTAGATACCGGCGCAGAAATGAGCGTCCTCCCCCGATAGAAAGGCGACAATAGCACGCCGCAGGTCCAAACACTACGCACTGCCAATGGCACGGCCATCTCAGCGCTTGGCCAGCGGTCGCTCACCTTAAACTTAGGTTTAAAGCGTAATTTTCTTTGGGTATTCATCATTGCCGACGTCCCGTACCCAATTCTACGCATTGACTTCCTGCAACTCTTTGACTTGCTAGTTGACTTGGGCGCCGCGGAGTGATGGATCGTCAGACCACCCTCGCCGTTGCCGGTTATAATTCGTGAGTGAATCACGTAACGCCATTTTACGTTCAACCACCGGCACACCAACCTTATGGCGAACTCATCGCCGCCTACCCGGACATGTTTCGGCAGGCCGGGCCTCTCTCAGCAGTGATCACCAACGTCACTCACTATATCGATACAGTAGGCCGAGTCTGTTAGCCCCAGACAAACTGCGTGTTGCACAGGCTGAATTTGAATACATGCTGGAACTGGGTATAACACGCCCTTCCAGTAGCCCTTCGGTTTCCCCTCTTCATATGGTCCCTAAGTCTAGCGGCGACTGGCGACCCTGTGGTGATTACGGAGCACTTTACAAAGTCACCATCTCTGACCGATACCCAATTCCCTACATACGGGACCTTACTTCGTGTAAAGTCCCGCCGCCGGAAAGTTCGAGCGGCGCGTAGCAACCAATTTCGACACAATTCAAAACAAAGTCGATTCCAAATAGCCACGGTACTATATACAACAAATTAATCAATTTTACAATAATCAAACCTCAATGGTGTTCCTTCTGGGCTCTTTCGCTCCAAATTGGACAACAAACCAACAAACGCAGCTGGGTTACAGCAAAAGGTTAGATACGGAAGATGAGATTACCGAATACAGTCGCAACGAAGTTCAAGCTGAGCGACTCTCGCTCGAGGCAACGGTAGGAGTCCGGTTTGTGACAAAGGTTTAGAGAAATAAAACAAAACAATCGGAATTTTAGCAAAGGTAGTTCATACGGATGATAAATGTCGTTTGTAACACGGATGCTCATGCATGGAACTGGGTTTCCTGAACTCCTTTACACTTCGTCTTTATCAGGTTGCTCCGCCTTCAGCCGCATCGGTTTAGTTCGTGAGTGCAACCAGATTCTGGTAGCAGAGGCCGATATTCCTAAAACTGCCGTCACTACCCCTTAAGGGCTGTTCGAGTTTCTGCGAATGCCATTTGGACTCAGCAATGCAGCCGAGACCTTTCAAAGGTTCACGCACGAGGCAGCTCGTGGCTTGGAAAATGTCTACTTATACCTGGATGATATTTTGGTGGCTAGTTCTTCAGAGCAAGAGCACGTCGCACACTTACGAGCACTTTTCGAGCGCTTTACTCAGCACGGAGTTACGATCAAAATCGTGAAATGCGAACTGGGCCCGTCTGATATCACCTTCATAGGACATTCCATTTCATCATTGGGTATCCGCCCTCTGCCAGATAAGGTTTCCGCTATTCACGATTACCCTGAACCCCAATCTTTCCGCCAGTTGCGTCAGTTTGCCGGCCTGGTGAATTCCTACCGCCGACCTATTCTTCACTGTGCGGGAATGATGCAACCCCTCACCGACATGTTGCTCGGAGGTAAGCGGAAGTTCGTGTTTCCAGACACGGCACAAGTCTCATTTGCTTTGGTCAAAGATGCTGCCGCAAAAACAGCACTCCTTACCCACCCCGACCCTTTGGTTCCTATTTCGGTGGTGACAAATGGCTCGGACACAGCGGTTGGAGCAGTACTGCAACAGTTCGTAGACGATCCCTGGCAACCTTTAGCATTCTTCTCGAAGGGCCTACAACCCGCCGAGTCTAGGTACAGCACATTTGATAGGGGGTTATTAGCCATCTATTTGGGAGTCCGTCACTTTCGACATGCACTGGAGGGCTGTTCGGATCGATGCTCACCACGCGAGATTCGCCACTTAGACTTTGTCTCACACTTTACTGTGGACATACAACACTTCTCTGGGGTACTCAATCCCATCGCCGACGCCTTATCACGCGTACATCAACTAAGTCTGTCACCGACACTTAACATCAACTTGGACGCAACGGCACTGACCTAAACCATGAATCCTGACATCGAACAACTTCGACAAAATGGTTCATTGAGCTTAACCACAGTACCTATCCCAACTTCCCGTAATACCGTTGTGTGCGATGTGTCGCAAGTTCGCCCCAGGCCAGTGGTTCCTGCTGCCCACCGTTATCCTACTTTGCTTACACTGCTCAATCTGGCTCACCCGGGTGTGGTGGCCTCGGTGGAACTGATAACTGAGCGTTCTGTTTGGCACAATGTCAAACGAGATGTCCGCCAATGGGCTCGTGCTTGCCTGCAGTGTCAACTCGTTAGGACCCATAAGCACACTAAGATGGCGTTAGCCAGGTTCCCAGAACCTGAAACATGTTTTCTTCATGTGCACTTCGACCTCGTATGACCATGCCCACCTTCGCTTGGGTACGTTTACATACTCACATGCGTGGATCGTTTTACTCGCTGGTCGCAGACCATTCCTATCCCTCGTCCCATGTCGGAAAAGGCCGCGGAAGCTTTTCTGACCAGCTGGGTTAGTCACTTCGGTTGCCCGGCGATAGTGACCGCCGATCGTGGTCCACACCTCGGCGGCGCTTTCGGCAGCCTACTCGCTACGCTCGGTTGCCAACACGTTAAGACGACAGCTTACCACCCTCAGGCCAATGGCACGGTTGAGCGTTTCCACCAGCAATTCAAAGCCGCCCTTCGAGCAAACGGTAACCCCCTTTGGAGTGAAACACTACCATTAGCACTCTTAAGCCTGCGTAGTACCGTTAAGGAGGAATTACACACAACACCGGCCGTACTAGTATATGGCTGCACACTTCGTCTGCCTGGGGAGTTGGTAGCCCCCTCACCAACCGTGACTTTCGACTACGGTGACTATGCTCAACGTCTTACGCAGCACATGCGAGTGCTCAAGGCCAGTCCGCCGCGTGAACAACAGTCTACAAGTTATGTCCCGACTGCATTAGAAACCGCTACTCATGTATTCCTTCGCGTCGATGGCGTTCGATCATCACTACAAGTGTTATACACTGGCCCCGTTTCAGGTGGTAAAACGTAGGGCAAAAACACTTGTCGTAGACATCAGCGGAAGACAAGACACCGTATCGATCGACTGTCTCAAGCCTGCAGTCATGGAGTACGAGCCGCCGGGCCAATTTACACCTGCTCAAGCAAGTTATTACTCGAACCACCCCCAATTATGTCTAGTGAGAATTCGGCAGCTAGTCCACTAGATTCTCCAGCCGTGCCCGCAACATGAAGTAGCCGTCACGGTCGCCAGCTAAGAAATCCCGTCCGCTTAGCCGATTTCGTGACGATTTTTACAACCGACTGTTAGCAATAAGTTGGGAAGTTCACCATGGATTGACTAACCAACAGGCCCGAGGAATCACGATAGGTAGTCATGATTTCATTTCTTCTGCTCTCCTAGCGATCACAACAACACTGAACATTATTCGTCTGTTGTTATTACGGTCCAACATCCGCCGGCGCCCTCAGGGGCCATTTTGTTCCAGTTTACCTTGCCCTCTCTCAGAAGGATCTACACAGTCACACTGGCCCCATCCGTAGCCTAGCCGACTTCCGTGCACGTTCAAGGAGCCAACCACTCACAGGACAACGGGAAGATTGGTCAGCGTGGTACTAGAGACGACAGCTGGACGACCTTTTGGATGGACCTGACGCGACATCTTCCCGCCCGCTTGCGCATGAGACCCGTGGGCGCCAAAACACAGTTGGACCTACGCACATCGAACCTCAAGAGTGCGTGCACCGTTAAACTCATTGGCAGTCGTTCGAAGTCACCAACAGTGGAACGGGCAAGCTACGAGGAGTTCCTGGACAATCAATACTTCCGGCCCACCGCCACGATCGAAGCCCAACTCCGTCGGACTTCTGTGGCGGTGGCCATCTTCGTTCACACTTTTACCACGTCCATTGATTAACTGAACGTTGACTGCCAAGCGCGGTTGCCATTTGACCGTTGCTCTTGCGCACGCCCCCAAATACACGCTAATCACTATCTCTCCCAATCGCCTTCTCGTTCTCACGGGTCGTGGAGAATACTGTTCTGGTTAACATATTCGTGCAGTGCCGCACATTAGAGTAACGTGCAGGTGATCCACGCAGTACAAAAGGCCGAAGCACGCGTTTACTGGGGGAACGGCGAAGTAAGGTCTAATCAACCTGACACGTGAGTCAAATTAGTTTCAACCAAGGATGTGACAAATCCGCTCGTCGTTGAAAAGAGGGTCGGAGGTTGTTGTTAGACGAAACAGTGCACTAGCTTTCAAGAATGCCCTGGATTAGCGCCGGAACATAGAGTTGTCGGGACTGGCTTCATTAAACAAGGTGAGATAATGAGCCCTCGGTATTTTTGTCAACGACGTTATGTCTGTGAGGATGGTACTGCCCCGTAAATTCTGCCTCTCAAGCCAGACATTAAAAAAACAGTGTTGGAAGCCAAGGAAACTCGCCGGCAACAGCGATCTGGATTCTCGATTGGTCCTCACCACTTTCGTCTTGTGCAAATCGGACTGGACTGAACTGATCCGAATTGAGCTGGGCATAATTGAATTGGCCTTGAGAAGTGTGCCGCTTGCGCTTGTAGGCGCGTACATTTATTGTTCTGACACAGCACGCAGAATGCCGGATTATTTGGGTTCAGACCAGCGGAAAGTCAAGGATACTAAGGAAGATGAGAAAGAGATAAAAGGTATCCTAACAAAATGTTATTAAGTTTACTGGCATAGCACTTGACGAGGGAGACATCGCTCTGTTAAAAACATATGTATGTTTTCTGGTGAATAAAGCTTACCCATCCCTAAGGGCGCAGCATCTTATAGCAAAGAAATCAAGCAATGTGAGGAAGATATTCAGACTTACCTTAAGCGTGTCAATGAACTGACGGGTTGGTGGCTTTCTTGAGTTGGTGTATTCATAAACTGTCCAGGCATAAAGGAATCGGATACTGGGCTGGCTCCACCGGCACTATGGGATCTTGCGGCAGACAAAAATTGCTTGACAAGTAAGAAGTTCGGTTGATCCTATGCTTCTCAGATGAACATCCACTTCAGGTCGCCCGTTGTACAAAAATAATAAACGCAGACTCCGAAGAACCCAAGTATATCATTAACGTGAAGCAGTTTGCGAAGTTTGTGGTGGACCTAGCGGACACCGTTGCACCTACAGATATTGAGGAGGGAATGCGTGTTGGAGTCGACCGTACCAAATATCAGATTCATTTGCCCTTGCCTCCCAAAATTGACCCGAGTGTGACAATGATGCAGGTGGAAGATAAGCCTGACGTGACATACAGCGATGTCGGTGGCTGTAAAGAGCAAATTGAACGGCTGCGGGAGGTGGTTGAAATGCCGCTTTTGCACGTAAGTCAAACCCTTTCGTAGGTTACTATTATATCTACCAATCTGATCAGGCTTAATGTTGTGGTTGATACTAGACCGACATGTATATATATATATATATATATATATATATATATATATATATATCTACGTGCAACATCAACTACAATTAAACCGGACTCGACTTTGGGTCAGGCATATTGCCAACACCAAAAATGGAAAGAAAATTGCAAGGGCGTGAATATAAATGCACAACCTTTCTGCTTGTTTCTCCACGCTCACTTTCATGATTTGGAGATTATCGTCCAGTGTGTTTGATTAGAGTTTCCTAGACATGACAAATGACATTCGTGCTATTGGCTTCCTTCTTGCGTTTCTACACACCACCTCTCGAACTACCCATGTCCAGTAGGGATGCGCTGAGCCCTGTGTCGAGTCCCGGTTTGACCTCTACATCGTTTCTTTCAACTATATCCCAGCACTGCATATAGTGCAGTAAACTACTTGCTGAACATGTCGAAGCCGCCGGAGGCGGTCTCGAGCGATTACTTCGGTTAGAGAGGAACTATCAGCATCCATCAAGATGAATCTCATTGTTGCTCACGCGGTTTTCCCATCAATGCTTCAAAGCATCGACGGTCAAGTGCAAAAGTCACGGGTCAGCCATGTTTTGCAGTAAGACTGCACCTTGACGTCGTGTGACGGCTTGTGCACCGCAGTGACCGGAAAAGCTATACAAGATGGGATACCTCAAGCCGGAGGTTCAATCATGCCTGGGAGGCTAATAGGTAAAGGACTGGCGGAGCATTCTCCTGGTCCTGCGGGTAATAGGTCGATTTGAGCTGGCAACTCAGTCGGTAGAATCAGTGGGAGAATAACATTCAAGCAGATGGGCTTCCACTCAACCACCCCCGCTGCCTTGGGGACAGATTCTTTTTGGAACCGAAGGCTTAGGGTAAAACAACGTTCTCCTGCTTAGCTGCTGGACACCCTTGTAACACATGTCCAACATCTCACATGAGCCGCACGAATACAGAAAATACCGTATTGCAGGGGTTGTCGCGCAGGGTAGTCGGTACCGTGCTGCCCATTGCATTGAGCGAAGTGTTTAGAGATAAGTAGGCTACTGATCAGAGTTCCTTCTCTCCTTTCCAACCTTCGTCTTCTGTCCCCGACCACCTCTACCTCTTGTATCTAATAATGCTCCTACTGACAACACGCCAGATACTCGCAACGGTTCATTGTCAAATAGTGTCGTAAATAGTCCGCCATCTTGTAACTCACATTTTCCCAAGCCTCGCCAGCCCCTGAATCTCAGCTCGTTTTACGTGCGTTCACTCATGCAGCTCAGTCAGCAGTCGTGTCTAGCGCGTCAGTGAAACACGTATCCAGGATTCGAGCTGTGTGATCCAACTAACTGCTCTTGGTGTCTCATCGAGGTATTTCCTGCACACTTTAGGAGACGAAGTAGCTAAAGCTGCTAGTCATCGTGGTGTAGAAATAGTCTTGACTGGCAAGGTTGAAGCTGCTGTTTTAAACTGGATTCTGGTTAATGGTCGTTTATGTGCTGTAAGACTCCAGGGGTTAGTTGGCGTTTGAAAGGATGCCTGTGTTAAGCGCAATTTGTTTGTGAGCGTACATTGCGTACATTCCAACGGACCGCAGCTCTAACACGCACAAGGATGAGTTCTACGACGAACTCCCCACTCTCACTCGCAGGAGCAAAGGCTCTGATGTCGTAGTCGTAGCTGGTGATTTCAATGCACACGTTTTCAAACTTAGTGCGTTGGAAGCTTGTTTAGGTGAGCATTATGTCTTACCCGCTCAGCGCACAGATAACGAAGATGAGCTTCTTCAGTTTTGTGTAGACAATCGGTTATTCCTGTCTAGTGCGTCTCAAGATACTGCAGTTGACGAGGCAACAGACTGGGTTAGCCAGATTGTTGTCTCAGTAAGGAAATCCGGGGCGATTCGCTTGTGATATCTGATTTCGGCCCTCAGAAGGGAGCAATACTTACTGCTGCTCATCTGACGATATTCTCGTGGATGTGAGTCAGGCAGGCTTCTTTAAGAAAGTCGATTGATCTTCGACGTTCAGGTAGCTTAGATGGGGTGCTTAGTCAAGTTTTCTAGCCTCTTTTGGTACCCTATTCGGTCGTTTTCGTTGGCCTCGGTTGCCTTTCGAACTGGAAACATGCAGCAACATTTTTAACAGAAGCACCTGATTGAAGCCCTAACCAGCCAGAAAGTTGTGATTTGCATTCCAGACGACGTACTGGTCTACGGTGAACACTACAAGAACAGTTAGACAATTTCTCAAGGTGCTGTACACAGCAAGAGACTTAACATCAAAGAGAAATTCGACCATTGGGTATTGTCAGTCACTCTCCACGGGCTTCGGCTGACCAACAAGGGGCTAATGGCTGATCCTGAGTTTGTTCCCAGTGTCCTAGTTCGTTCAAAAAGACTAGCAAATTTCCGCATTATTGCGGTGGGAGACGAAGGGGACGTAGACGTTACTTGGATTTAACCACAGAAACTATTGATTGGCATATTGTAGAGACCGAACTCCTCTAAAAAATCGGCTCTCAATGGGTTGATATCGGATTCGGTAACGATGCACGTCCCGGTATTGGTTCTTATCGGAAGTGTACAGTGCACTGTAGTCGGCCAATTAGTTGTAGGGAACCACCGCACGCGCTGGTGGCGTTCAGTAAAGCTGGTTGCATCGTCGGGCGGCCATTGGCGTCCCAAGTTTCTTTAGAAATCACTGTTATGTCCGATGTGGTGTCTGATTGGAGACGAACATCATGATTATTGATGTTAAGGGTGACCAACTTTCGGCGTTCTGTCACTTGTAGCTGTGATGTTATGACTAGTCTGTAAACATGGGTTGACGGTGCATAGTTGTAGAGGTGAGCACGCGTATATCCAAGGCTCGAGCGGCGTACGCCGGACTGAAGCACTTGTGGCGTCGACCTGACATTTCACTGAAGTTTAAAGGTCGTGTATACTATGCTGCAGTGCGTTCAGTTTTGCTGTATGGTTAGGAAACTTGGAGTCTGCGTGCTGAAGATATTCGTCGTCTTGAGGTTTTTGACCATCAATGTTTACGTAGTATCGCTAAGATCGAGTGGAATAGCCGAGTAAGTAATGATGATGTCAGAAAGCAAGTATTGGGTACTAATTCAGAGAACGTTCTGTCACAGCGTATCCAGCTTAGTAGACTTCGTTGGTTGGGGCACGTGTTACATATGTCAAACACACGTCTACCGTACCGTGTTCTATTCTCCGTTCCTCCTAGGAAGTGGAAGAAACCACGTGGAGGTCAACAGATGACGTGGCAGTGAGGAATGAGGAAATGTACAGCAGACTTAAGAAAAGTAGGTGCTTCACGTCTTCGTGGTTGGGGTCCAAAAGATCCGTCTACCAGTTGGCTAGAGACACTGAAGGATATGGCTGCTAACCGCGAACAGTGGCGATCGTGTTGTCACTTTCTGTCGAATCAGAATGATTGATCGATGTTTGTTTGTACGGTTAGACTGTATTTCGTGTGTTGGCTACTAGGGCATTCTTTCCTTTTCCCACCTATGTAGGTCCACTCCCTGTCCATCTTGTATATTCATGCTTTCTAATTCAACGTGCAACATGGTGAGAAATCCAGTGGTCAGTGGGGCTTGCCCTACTGTTTAACGCTGTACGATGATGATGATGAGGAGGAGGAGGACAATTCCCCGAAGATACAAGGAGTTGCACGCCTCTGTAATAATCACTTATTTGATTAGATTTTTGCCGCGTCTTGCCGACCTAATGCAGTCCATACGACAACTCACCCTCAAGGGGGCAGAATGGCACTGGGGTGTAAAACAAGTGTGCGTTTGTTAAAGATGGAGAAGTCCGTAAGCACCACCGGTATTAGCCTTCTGTTGATAAGTGCTTCTTCTTATTGTCCAGTTTTACAACAGGCAGTTCGATCCGGTGGTAGTGCTTCTACAAGGCACAAGACCGATCAATTATCCAAGTCGCAGTCCTTTACTGGCTGAGGGGAACTTCGCTCAGATAGAAAAAGAAGTGTTCGCCGCGGTTTTTGCCTTAGAGCGCTTCAATTCTCGGCAGGAAGATGGTGATTCAAACGGATCAGAAGCCTCTCAGCCATTACCTCAAAACCGCTGAGTGACGTGCTCCAGAAGTGCGATCATTGGTTGGTCTATGTCTCCGAGGCTCAGATGATTATCATGGAAACATTATTCCTGGCGTGCGCCGCGAACGGTAATAGTGTGCCGTTGGAATTTGACTGTCCCGATGATCGATTGGAGTACAATAGATAATGAAGATCTCTTCGAAATACACAATCAACTGCCGGAAATACTGTCCGCCAACGGCTCAAAGTTTGTTTCCAGCAGATGGTCCTGGGCAGATAAGGATTTGCCAACGCAGCTGACTTCACTGTTCAGAGAACGATAATTTTTCTCTGTCGACAACGGGCTGGTTTTCAAAGGAGACCGTCTGGTTGTCCCGGAACAATTCCGAGGTAAACTAATGAAGAGACATCAGTTGCCGCACAACAGTGTGAACATAACCATCCGCAGAGCAAAGGAAGTGTTCCACCGGCCTGGAATGAACAGCCAGATTAAAGGCTACTACTACTCATAAGAACCGACAAAGGAAAGCACCATGTTGCTTCATGAACTACCTACCTGTCCCTGGCAGATACTGGCCACAGACATTTTCGAGCATGGAAGGAGAAGCCTTCTGTTTTTAGTTGATTATTACAGCGATTTCTTCGAAGTTGGAGCGCCACATTCCACGAGCATATCCAACGTGGTCAATTGACTATGTGCTCGTTTCGCCAGACACGAAATCCCGGAGACACCTTCTTTACAACGGGTCCCAGTTCATGAGTGTAACAGTCCAGCTAGAGGTGGAAGTTCGAACATCGGACCAACAGTTCATACCGCAGTCAATTCAATAGCAAGGCAGAGTCAGCAATGAAAGTAGCGAGAGGAATAATAACTTTATCAAAGTAATCCTTCATTGATACTTCTGGAACAAAGAAACATCCCGAATGCCATTGCGGAATATAGTTCGGTGCAGAGGCTGTTCTGAAGGAGAACTCAGACGTTTTTGCCGGTAGTGGATGATTTTCTGGAGCTCAAAGCCGAACACTGGTGAAGTACAATCACGTTTACAACATAGACTAAGCACACAAAAGTTTTATTACGATCATGAAGTACAAAACTCGTCACATCTGAAGGTAGGGAAGGAAATATGAGTTCAAGATGTGCTAGAAAGACCTCAACAATGGAGAGTGTTGTGTCGGTGCGTAAACCTCTGGATTAGCCTCGGTCACTGATTCCTCGACCGTCCAACCCCAACGGAAAAGTAACCACGAACATGTGCGGAAACTATTCAAGTGTAACTAAAAATAAACACTTTATGTAGCATGAGGCACGGAATACGTAAACACATCGCATTGTTATTATTTCCCAGCGTGGTGCATAGATGAGATTGGTTGAGTCGGATCACAGCGTTTCATACGTCCGATTGGTTGGTGGATGGGCGTGACAGGTAGGCAGTAGGTTGTCTGTTAGTGGTCGATATGAACAGTGACGTGCGGTGGACTGATTGGCTCATGGGAACATGCGTGATGACTGCACTGCTGTGTGGGATATGCGGGCCTTGTCATTGGTTGGTGTTAACAAAGCGCCCCGTCTATGGGTTGGAAGAACGCAAACTGCAGCCTCACCGATGACGTGTTTTCAGGGAGATTTCCGGCTCCCCAACAGGGAGATACCAGCCGTACAACGTCTTGGCGGGTAACGCAATTGAACGAAGAGATAGGGAACACGTATTCAAAAAATCAGCTTTCCTGAAAAAAAGTACAAGAGAACGCGGGGAAATGAAAAGCGTTTGCCTTTATGAATGAATGGAGAGTATGAGGGTAGTGGCAGACACAACCTGGTTCGGTCGTCATATAGTACGCTTCGGTTCATCCAGACTCAAGGACAAAGTCGGCTCCAGCGAAGCGGATCAATGATCTGACAAGAGAACAGTACGTCAGCGTTTGTCCATTATCGAGGACGACGAATCAGTAAACTAATCAACGGTCAACAGTTTTCTGCACGGACCAGAGCCGGAACAACCAATCATGTCGTAACCAGGCAAATTAGCCAGCGTAGCGGTTTAGGACAGATAAGTTTTCATGTGATGATTTGGTCATGATCCTCACACGTACTATATAAACGATCAGTTTTGCGCCAGCAAACAAATGATTCACAGACAGGAAAATATTCTCGTCCGTGGTCGCACCAAAGTAAATGCCACCCGTCCCACGCAGTTGCTTTTAGACGATAACCAGAGACAGTTTCCAGATGGAGCTGTCTACGCAGTTATCGATGCAACCAGATGTTCAGGACCCAAATGAACGCTGGCAACAGATCAAGGAAGCTTTGTATGCCTCTTCGAATGCCATCCAGGACTCTGGTTCAAGTCAGCCTCACAAATGATGGATATCTTCGACATCAATTGCTCTGCTGGACGCACGCAGATCCGTCCCTCCGAATGCCACATTCGATGAAGTGCGTAAATCCCTGATACGCCAACTGACTAGGAGCCTCAGGAATGACCGTGAGCAGTGGCAGATTGCAAAATGTAAGGAAATGGAAAAGGCTGCATCCATTGGCAATGCTCGCAACCTTTTCCGTTTGATTATAGGTATCGGTCCACGGAAGCCTGACGTGAGTGAGTTAATTAAGGAATCCGATGGCTCGCTGGTTCACTCTCAGAGACGTCGTCTGGAGCGCTCGGCGGAGTACTTTAGAGGACAATGCAGTTGGCTCACTTCAACGGCGGACCTTCCAAATATCCTGCCAGCGAAACAATGTAGGTGAATATCAGTCCTCCATCAGAGATGGAGATTATGCAGAAGACAGGTTACTTGAAAAGGTATAAAGCCGCTGGACCGGATGGATTGTCTCCATCTTTTTCTGGGGTGGTCGTGGAGCTTTGGTTTCGGAGTAAATAGAACTCCTTCATATTATTTGAGGTAGTGAGCAGATTCCGAGGGAATGGTGTGAATCGGTGGTTGTGCCGATTTACAAGAAAGGTGACAGGTCCTCTTGTGAAAACCACAGGAATTAGCTTGGTAAGTATCGCATCCTAACTGCTCACCGGTCTTATTCTCCATCGAATATCCAATGCCCGCAAAATGTGTGCGCGTGAGAATCAAGTCGGTTTCAGACCCGGTCGTGGTTGTATCGACCACATCTTCACTCTTCGGCAAACCCTAGAGCACAGATACACCTTTCATAGGCCCACAATCTGTGTCTTTCTTGATCTAAAAGCGGCGTTCGACTCAGTCGACCGCACAGTTCTCTGGCGCTGCCTCTCACTAAAGGGTGTGCCAAAAAAGTTTATTTCTCCCAATGCTTGTATGCAAACAGCCGAAGCCGAGTTCGTGCTTACGGCGATCTTTCCCCCGAGTTCACCATGGAAAGTGGTGCCCGTCAGGGTTGCCCTCTTTCACCCTTCCTCTTCAATTTCATAGTTGAATTGATTCTTGAGATAGCCCTATTTTGTGTGAGAATGGCGGCGTCGACCTTTGCTCAGACAGTAAACTGTCTGACTTGGAATACACGGACGTTATTGTTCTTCTGAGTGAAGATCCAGGTAAGTTGCGAGCTCTCTTAGATAGCCTGAACAACAGTGTAGGAATGTTTGGGATACGTTTTGCACCTTCAAAGTGTAAAATGCTGCCCCATGACTGGGTTGGTTCAACACCAAACCTTGTGTTGACAGGGGAAGCTCTAGCTGAAGTGGATAAATTTTGTTACCTAGACAGTTCATCATAATTCTCATCGTACAGCGTTAAACAGTAGGGCAAGCCCCACTGACCATTGGCTTTCTCACCATGTTGCACGTTGAATTAGAAAGTATGAATATACAAGATGGACAGGGAGTGGACCTACATAGGTGGGAAAAGGAAAGAATGCCCTAGTAGCCAACACACGAAATACAGTCTAACCGTACAAACAAACATCGATCAGTCATTCTGGTTCGACAGAAAGTGACAACACGATCGCCACTGTTCGCGGTTCGCAGCCATATCCTTCAGTGTCTCTAGCCAACTGGTAGACGGATCTTTTGGACCCCAACCACGAAGACGTGAAGCACCTACTTTTCTTAAGTCTGCTGTACATTTCCTCATTCCTCACTGCCACGTCATCTGTTGACCTCCACGTGGTTTCTTCCACTTCCTAGGAGGAACGGAGAATAGAACACGGTACGGTAGACGTGTGTTTGACATATGTAACACGTGCCCCAACCAACGAAGTCTACTAAGCTGGATACGCTGTGACAGAACGTTCTCTGAATTAGTACCCAATACTCGCTTTCTGACATCATCATTACTTACTCGGCTATTCCACTCGATCTTAGCGATACTACGTAAACATTGATGGTCAAAAACCTCAAGACGACGAATATCTTCAGCACGCAGACTCCAAGTTTCCTAACCATACAGCAAAACTGAACGCACTGCAGCATAGTATACACGACCTTTAAACTTCAGTGAAATGTCAGGTCGACGCCACAAGTGCTTCAGTCCGGCGTACGCCGCTCGAGCCTTGGATATACGCGTGCTCACCTCTACTACAGTGCTCCCATCCGTCGTCACGCAGCTACGGAGGTAGGTGAAGTGATCGACAACTGACAGCACCTCCCCACTGAGTATCAAGCTCGGAATTGTTGACGTCCAGTCTTGCAAAATCACCTTGCACTTTGAAGGTGAAATCTCATGCCGAATGGAGCCACAGCTCTTGCGAGATTATCTAGTGCACGTTGAGCATGTTCCGTGCATTCGAACAAGCAGACAAGTTCGTCTGCGTAATCCAGGTCACATAGCTTTCCACTATTTCCTAGTTCGACGCCTACATCCTGAAGATGTTGCAGAGCACTCTCCATTATTTCGTCCATGACGAAGTTGAACAGGAATGGAGACATGGGACATCCCTGTCGAACACCACTGGTCGTTTCGAACCAACCGGATAGTTCACCGTAAACTCTAACGCGGCCAGAAGTATGAGAATACAATGAACTCAGTAGGTTCACGAACTTCTGGGGCATACCTTTTTGATGAAAAACACCGAAAAGCGATGTTCGATCAACTGAACCGAAAGCGCCTTTCAGGTCTAAGAAAACCATTATTGTTGGTCGGCGGTGTGTGTGACGCGTTTCAAGTAGTCGGCGACGAGTAGAAATCTGATCGATGCATCCTCGACCTGGGCGGAATCCAGCCTGCTGTTCACGGGCATTCCTCTCGCGAGCCGGTGTAAGACGATGCAGCAAAATCGAAGCTAATACTTTGGTGACTATCGGAATTAAGCTAATCCCACGGTGATTACTACAGTCATTGCGTACTCCCCTCTTGAAGATGGGAACAATCAACGACTCGCTCCATATTAACGGAATACGCTCCTCGTTCCAAATGTCACGGAGCAAGGCGGTAAGTGATTTTATCAACGCCTCACCACTCAGTTTGAAAAGAACTGGAGGAAGTTTGTCCGGACCTGTCGCTTCCCCCCGCCCTATTAATCGAATACATGACTGTACTTCTACTTCGGATGGGGGCTCAAGTGATACCACCCAAGGAGTCGCAGTTGTTGACACGGAAGTAGCTGCACTAGCGTGCGGCCAGCCAAACTGTTCCTTCAAGTAATCGGCCCATCGGTCGAGTCTTTGCTGTTTGCTATGGATGGGTTCTCCATTTCTATCGCAAATCGTTTAACTGACCTGGGTTCGCCGTCCACCGGTGTCACAAATAAGTTTGAACAGTCTTTGACTGTTACTTGAAGCAGCTTCTATTTCCATTTCTTCGGCTACCTTGACCCACCAGTTTTCGCGATCATTCTTAAGGCTTTTCGTAACTTGTCTTTGCAGCTTTCTCCGCATCTTATTCATCTCCTTACGGTTCGAGAGCTGACGCTTTTGCTCCATTACACTCAGCGACTCTTACGAGATCCAGTGTCTTTGATGGACATCGGATCTAGGACCACAGGCAAAACCTGCTGCCACTTGCGTCGCCTGTTTGATATGAGCCCAATGCTCATCTACATTACTGTTCGTTGTAGATCCTAGCTCATGTTTCAACTTCTGCTCATAACGGGTGCGTACTTCTGGATCACACAAGCGTTGCACGGCTAATTGGGTTTGCGGTTTGCGACGATAACCATGGAGCTGGACAGATAATCGCAGTAAATTAATGCGTGGTCTGACTCTACGTATGTGGGCCAGTAATATCTACAGTTCTGAACAGAACTGCGCCACCGGTAGCTTACGGCGATATGATCAATTTGACCCAAAGTACCTGTAGAGTTAGAGCGCCATGTCGCTGTGCGACGCGAGCTGTGTTGGAAATTGGTGCTAGACAAGAACAATCGATTGTCTGCACAAAACTGGAGAAGCCTATCCCTCTTATCTGTACGCTCAGCAGGTAAAGCACAGCGTTCACCTAAACAGGCTTCTGACGCACTGAGTTTGCCAACTTGTGCATTGAAGTCACCAGCTAGCATTACAATGTCAGAACCTTTACTGCTGCGAACGAGGGTGCCGACTTCATCGTAGAATCCATCTTTCTGCAAGTCTGAGCTGCAGTCCGTTGGGGCGTACGCCGAGACCACAAATAAATTGCGCCTAACACAACTATCCTTTCGAACGCCAACTGACCCTTGGAGTCTCACAGCACATAAACGACTGTTAACAGGGATCCAATCTAAAAGGGCAGTTACATCTCACCAGGTGGACAAATAACGGATAAAGTGTCGTTGCGTATACAGAAGGCACGTTTGGCTTTTGCCAACCTCCGTCATTTGTTGCGTCGGCGTGACATCCGATTGTCTGTTAAGGGTAGAGTGTACACTGCGGCGGTTAGGTCTGTTCTGTACGGTTCAAAAACATAGCCGTTGAGGATAGAAGATAGGCAAAGACTGTCGGTGTGCAAGCACCGGTGTTTCCGTAGCACCGCCCGAATATGGTGGGGACACCGTATCAGCAATGCTGAGGTTCGACGTAAGGTGTTGGGAACCAGAGGTCCCTCTGTTGATGAAGTACTGAATCTAAACAGGTTAAGGTGGTTGGGACATGCGTTACGCATGCCCACCGATAGACTTCCTCAACGTACGCTGTTCTCTGAGGCAGGTGGTGATTGGAAGGTAGGTTGAGGTGGTCAGTCCATGACACGGCAAAAAAGGTATGAAAACGTTGACCAGTGAACTTGGCCGAGTAGGACGTGTTAGACCTCCAGGTTGGGGTCCACATGATCCGCCTGCCAAATGGTTGGAGACAGTAATTGATACGGCTAGGTGTGGCGGCCAGTGGCGTAGTTGCATTCGGACTCTTTCTTTGTAGTCTTGATTTCCCCTTGGCACTTCGTTTTTTATCTTTATCACTGTTGCTTCTATTCTTTTCACCCTTTATTGGACGATGCCGGAAGGTAGCAACCAAAACCAGAGCACAGAAGTGTGAGGTTAATGATTGAATAAACTGAAACTCACTAGAACTGGTAGGCGGTTATTAAACCGGTTTCTGACCACTGTGCCCATAGAGAGAACACTACAGGGTATAAACTCGGGGGGAATACAGTTTGCCCGTCAAAATGGCTTCACTAGATGAATATAAGAGTGGAGCATCTGGAGTTTCTATCGATTGTGGGAGAAGTCACACTTCATTGGATAGCTATCGCCCGCCAAAGCTGGGCTGTCCATAGCCACATGGATGCTGCCCCATCCACGTTCCGTACGCTGTATCGGGTGCATGGGACTAAGGGTTGAATCGAAAAGCCGGTCGATAATAAAGCAGCAGAGAACACAAGACAACATACTAACAACAACCAAGTCTCACATGACATATAAGAAGTTCCTTCGCATGCGCATCGGTCACATTTGAGTGCTGGGTTAACGCCTCATTGCCTTGTGGGTTACACCTTTGAGCCAAAGGCTTCGGTTAGGGCTCCCAAAGGAAAATCCCTTTTGTGGTGTGGGCAACCGCAAGGTATGATTCGCCCAGAAAACTCCAACATCATTCTTGTAAATAGTCTTAATAATATCCTATCCTCTAATTTAAGATCGATGCAAAATACCACAGGCATTGTTGGCTCTGAAGAAAGCCGTGGTTCAGGAGTAGGGAATAAACCAAACATTTAAGTCTACATGTTCATTTCGCTTAGCTGCTTTCAACGTCCGCACACTGTATCGGATAGGGCCACGGGTTGACCTCACAGGAGTCCTTGAAACTCTCAAAATGGATGTTTACTGCGTCTCCGAAACACGTATACATGTTCCCATTTCTGCGCCCACTCCAACCTGAATCTCTCGCTTTATTCTTCGCCTGTCTGGTATGCTCGTGGTCAATCTGGCATCGGGATCGCTTTGATCACGAGAGCCGGATGTGCACTGCTAGACTGGATTCCAGTCAGTAGTCGTTTGTGTGCAGTTGGGTTGGTCAGTTTTGTACGTGCCAGCAACAGCATGCTAAAGCGCCGATGCTTGTTTGCCATTTCTGTGTGCGCGCCTGCTGATTGAAGTTCCTCTGAGACCGAGGATAAATTCTATCGAGATTTATCTCGGCCGTCTCAAAGAATGCGCCCAACGGACATGTTGGTCATTGCTGGGGATTTCAACGCTCAGGTCGGCTGTTTGGAGGACTCCGAAATGCACAAGAGGTCCGTTTGCCATCCCGGCCGATTGTGCTGGCATCGGCGATCGTCTCAGACACCAAAGCCACCCGTCCCACACAGTAGCTTCTAGACGATAACCGACAATCTGCTTTCTGTTAATACGGTTGTCCAGGACCTAAATGGACGCTAGCAACAGCTCGATGAAGCCTTTTCACACCGCTTCATGTAGGTCTCACAAATGATGGTTATCATTGTCATCAGTTGCTCTGTTGGATGCTTGTACATCTGTCCCTCCGAATACCACATTCAGTGAGGTTAGCAAATCCCTATGACGCTGAATGACTAGGAGTTTGAGGACTGACCGTGAGCAGTGGTGGATCGTGAAATGTAGGGAAATGATCAAGGCTGTTCTCCAAGTCAAGTAATTGGAAGGTAGTTCGAGGTAGCGAAAACCTTGATAGTGGATTTGGGAAGTAGGACATGACCGACTTTCGGATTAGGGCTCGTGAGGCATGTCTACCATTTGGTTGGAGATATTAAATAATGTGGCTGGGTGTTTCGGTTTCCGCTTATTACTTCTTAGACTTTTCCACATTGTTTCTATTCATTCTGCCCTCAACAGGACAATGCTGCGAGGTAGCGACCAAAACAGGGGCACAAGTGCAAGGTTGATGGTTGAATGAGCGGAACCTGTTTTATCAGTGACCAATTCAGCCAACGGTCAATCAAACGGACTAATGTCACTTATACGATGTATGAGAGCAGAATTAGGAATCCCTGAAAATTGTTCGTTCTCCAGTTTTGTTCTAATGGAACTATTCAGATCAGTTTATGTAGGCAAGATGCATGGTGTTGTCTGCACTGTTGTCACCTACCCCTCTTTGAAAATGCAGGCAATGATTCATCCCAGGATAAAAATAATTTATCTTTTTAAATGTCGCGCGGAGGATTGTTACTGACTTCAGCTTAGAGCCTCTATCTAATTGATGAAAAGTAGAAGAAAGCTGGTCGAAACGAATCCAGGCCCGTTTACTTCATCCCTCGTTGGAGGTTCACCACACAACTCAGATATCGGTTAATTTTGATGGAATAAATGCACTAATTCTCGGTCAGATGGATTACCCCTAGAATTACTACTCCCATAGGTCGAGCCGCATCCCAGTATCACAGTATGTGTATTTCCTCAACTGAGGTCGGTCGAACATTGAAGTCACGAATCAGTTGGAACGGGCGTTTTCTGAATAGGGATCCCTTCCATTTCCTTGATTGTTTTCAACAACCCGCAATCATCCTCAGGGTTTATCATGATTTTGTAATGCGACTAACTTCAGCTTACCGCTTTTATTGAGCAATAAGCCACATGTATCCCATAGCCACAATGATTCTCTGCACCATTCGGGACAACCAACCTGGAACTTAAAGCGTATAATCAGATAAAGCCGCATTTGCGCTTATTCATATTTTTTACGACTTGGGTGCACTCATCACCTTGCGGACTGAAGCTGACAAACCGTATGCTTCAGTTCCACTTCAAGTTTTTATTATCACTCTGCGGTTCTTAGTGACATTTAATGACCGAAATGAGTTTTGTTACTGAAATCTTACTATCATTAGGACAATTCCTATCTTACTGTTTCATCTGTTTTCAGCCGGAACAGTTCGTCAACCTTGGAATTGAACCACCGAAAGGTATGCTTTTGTTCGGTCCTCCGGGCACTGGTAAGACGCTCTGTGCGCGGGCTGTGGCAAACAGAACTGATGCTTGTTTCATTCGTGTCATTGGTTCCGAGTTGGTGCAAAAATATGTTGGTGAAGGGGCTCGCATGGTACGAGAATTGTTCGAGTTAGCTCGTAGCAAAAAGGCGTGCATAATATTCTTCGATGAAATAGACGCCGTTGGAGGTCAGTTTTTTTCCTCTCCCTCCTAGGTAGTCTGTTTTTAGGTGCACGTTTCGATGACGGAGCTGGCAGTGATAACGAAGTCCAGCGCACAATGCTAGAGCTCATCAATCAGTTGGATGGATTTGACCCTCGGGGAAACATTAAGGTGAGCCTCAGTTTTGCAGACACTTACTTTTTCGCATGAGTGTTTTGGTGTCCATAACGTAACACGATTTGAAAAGACCAATTGAACACTAAAATGGCGAACTAGGTATGCCAAATGACCTGCATTGGTGACTCATTAACCCGAACGTCAGCTTATACTGCCTGGCGTTTCGAAATCCTCTGTCGGCAAATATCGAAAACCTAACATTTTACGCAATCATACCCAGAGATCAATTTCTTCGTGTTTTTTTACCGCGCCGTAAACTGGTCACCACATTCATCTTCCGACTTCCACTTGCATCGATGATCAAAGCACTGCGAAAGCCTGCTAGGAAATATGCACAGCTTGATATACGGACTGATAAGCACACGGCATCATCCCTTATTTCGATGTCGTTAATTCGCTTATCAGACCAAAGTAAGAACAATGCTACTGAGATATCTGTTCGGACGGTGATAAGTGAAACTCACTGACTGTGGTCTCTAGCCATATACTGCCTAATGTATCCAGCCACCCGGTGGACGGGTCTCATGAACCCTAACTCGGAACCCTCATACGTCAGAAATGCCTCGGAGAAGAAAGTACACAGAGTGAGTCCATCTGTGGTCTAGCGTAACACGTCTATTCCCCAGTTGCTTAATCTCAAATCATCCCGCCTGTGGTAAATTATTGAGGACTCCAGCTGTAGTAAACTGGTGCGTAGTGTACGGTTGTTGAACAGCCTCGCCGGACTACTACCCGTGATTGAATGGAGAGAATTACGATAATGCATTAGGAAACTGTCCGTTGCGACTGTCCCGGTGTCTTGGGCTGTGAATCTAGCGAAAACTTAGTCTCACTAGTTACACGCACAATGTGGGCAGAACACGATTACGGACAGTGGAACAAATTCCAATCGAATAACCGTGTTTATCGATAACTCGTGGTTCTAAACAATAAGCATAAATATACAGCAAAAAAGACTTACAGTCAGGCGAGAAACCAAGGGCAATTTACAGTAACTTTCCGAACAACGGAGCAGCGCAGAAAATGAAAACGGTCCACTTAGCAGGCAGCTGAACAAAACTAGTGCAGTTCGGTTGCGGTACAATCACTAAGTCAGGAAACTTTTACCGTCACTAATCAATAAATCGGTTACAAAGGCGTAAATTAGTTGTAATACTAGAGAGTTGTTAATAAATAAGTAAGAATAAGCTAAATCTGCGGGGCAAACGAGAGCGTGTGCCAACATGAATGAACAAATCCGGCACTAGATCTGTTGGTGCCATTGACGTGAGATGGCCAATGGCGGAGTGCAGTGACAGAAACGCCAGGGCTGAGTTTGAGCCTCCGCTCGGCACCACAAATACGTAAACTGTTCATGTAATAGGCACCGTAAAACTCGAATATAAACTAGTGGGACACCTCAGAAACAGAGAAAATGCATTACGAATGTATGACATTCACGATGCATGTACTCGCTACTAATAAGTAACTAAACAGAAAGGAGAAGGACAAGCTTTAATTACGAATAGTACTTAACATTGTCCATAGTTCTCTCCAGTTCACTGAATGTTTCTGCCTTTGTGGACTTGGTGGCACTCTTTAATGTCCCCAAAAAATTCACAGCAATGCCATTAGACTGTGGATAACGTGGAGGAGTTAACACGTAATGGCAACCCATGGACTCCAACCAATCTGTCACCTTTTGAGCATACGATATTCTTCGGCCAGATATATTGCGAAAAGCAGTAATAGTGAAGTAATAATTCAGTGAGGTGGTGTAGTAAACCTCTGGCCACTTGGAGTAACAATCAATGATAATAAGAGCGTAGTACTTATTCAAGAACAGCCCGCAGTAATCAGCACGAACACGCCGCCAGGCCTCGTATTAAATGGGCGACAGAGTCCACTTGGAAGGTTAGGAATGAATTTTATGCACACAGTCAGTACAACGTATAGCAAGTTGGTACAAATCATTGTTCAGTTCAGTCCACGAACAGGTAAGTCGGACCAAGGATTTCATGTTTTCGATACCGAGGTGTGCGGAGTTCAAATCCGTAGGAACAGCTGACCGCAGTGTAGGTGGTATAATCATGCAGTCATTAAAACGCAAGACACTATCGCACATCACAAATGTCTTCGCGACGTTTGATATCCGCTTTCCAAACATGTCACACGCAGGGCAAAATAACATGATAATAATTCCGAGTTTCACGAATTAGATTGTATTGATTTAGAGGGAGTGGTTTAGTTGACAAAAAATCTGAGAGGGTCTCCTCAGAAGTGACATAACGAGACAAATAGTCTGTACAGAGAATGATATCTGCTTTACGATGTTGGATACCATTAGCATATGCGCTAAAAGCGACACTTCATTGTTGAATCATGGCTGTAGATGATTTTGCTAACGAAGTCTATGAATTGTAAATGAACTTGAACGCTTCATGACTGGTTACTAACGTAAAGTGCGATCCAAACAAATATCCGTGTAATCGAGTGACTGCCCAAAACACAGCTGGAGCCTCACGTTGTGTCTGCGAATATCCACATTTTGCAGGACTAAGTCGACGTGAAATGCACAGCGCTGGATGACCGTCCAGTTCGAGCACAACTCCAATGCCAGTGGGCGAAGCATTCGTGGTGGAAGTAGATGATAACTTGGGTGAAAATGCATGTAAAACAGCATCGGTAGAAAGGAAATTGAGCAATTTTCGGAGCGCACGCTCATGTACAGGCGACCACTCAAATAAGCTTTGTGAACAAAGTTCAAACAAAGGTTTTGCTTTGGAAGAAAAGTCTGGGATAATACTGCAGTAAACCCAACGAAGAACGAAATTCTTCAGATGTAGGTGAACGTGCATGCGACAAGGAATAAAAATGGCCAGGATCGGGTCAAAAACTGTGTTCGTCCATCAGATATCATAAACACATGAAATGAGTGGTTGAAAAAGTACATTTCTCGGGAATAATAGCAGCATTGTGTGCACGGAGTCGTTCAGGCAAAAAACATAAACGTCCGTCATTTAATCCCCCGGTTGGTGCGCAAACAATTGTATCGTCCTGGTAAGAGACAACACCTTTCAAACTAGAAATAAAAGAACCAATAGGATTTTGGAAAATTCCCGGCCACACTGAGACCGAAAAGTAATAAGTTATGCTGAAATAGTCCAAAAGTTAAAGTTAGTTTTGTTAACTAACGGAACTTCTCATCAAGTGGTATTTGTAGAAATGCATCTTTAAGATGCAGCTTGGAGTCAAATTTCGAACCATGAAACTGAAGCAGAATACCTTCCGGTTTCTTGTAGAACTGGTTTGCTTCGGGAATTTATTCACGGTAAAACCATAATCTCCGCAGATTCTCGGAGTTTCCCCACCCGTGTTCAGTGGGGTCACAATTGCTGTAGCCCATGATGACGCGCTCACGAGGAGTCAGGACACCTTTCGCGACGAACTGGTCGATTCCCTTCTTCACTGGTTCACGTGATCCCAGAGGTAATACCCGACGTCTAGAAAAATTCTAGCGGCCTCGATACCTCGAGAATAACGGGCGCTATTCTGAAGCCCCGGGAAACTCAAAATAATTTTCGAGGACGGGAATGATGGCATTCAGAAAAGAATGACAAAGAATTGTGAAGTTGTTTCATGCAATAAAGATCAATAATTGAGAACTGAGAGTCAATAATAGGGAATGAGCACTGATCAGTAGTGAAATTCCAATCGGTAAACGATAGTTCACACGCCCCTAGTACATGCAAATCACCATCAACAATACATTTCATGGAAATGTTAACAGGTTTAATATTTACAGGGCTAAATAACAATTAGAGATGATTGACTCTACACTTCCGGTATTCGATATAAATGAATGTTTAATGGAAATGTTAACAACATAGGTGTGAGTGACATGGCAAGATGAATACGAACTGTTAACAGCTAAAGATAGAGGACGAAAATCGGGAGACAAACGAGATTGAGTATTGGAACTGTTACACAAACCCTAGCGCTTCGACAAACGGTAAGAATATGGCCAATTTTACCGAATTTATGCCATGTAAAGTTACGAAAGCGGCAAGTCACAAGTGAATGCTTAGCACCACAGCATTAAGTGTGATTTTATCGTCGCCGATCTCTCTAGCAGGGCGGAGACGAACTTCTCGTATTGCTCATCCGCGAAGGCATTTGAATCGGTGCAACTTTAGGACTGTTGGCTTCTGGAGATTAGTAGCATTAAACAATACAGATGGGTTTTCATGAACAGCTGCTTTTACATCTTGAAATCGTTCACACAAGGGTTTAGCGGATTAAAGTGTGCCATTCCGATACAAGAGTGATTGTCTTCGTAAACCGACGCAAACAACTCCGGAAATCAATCGATCACATAACTGGTCGCCAAAATTGCGTCGAAAAGCCTGAGTTTGCGGTTGCAAAATGAAATGACGGATAGACTGCTGACCCTCACGAAGTAATAAATAGTTTTGCTCGTTCAGAAACTTCGAAGTTGGTTGGCTGCAAATGTTGAAGAAACAAATCTCTGAAGACTTCATATAGGTGAACTAGGAAAATCCAAATTCTTCTTGGGATGATAGCTATCTTTTCCGACAACAGATAAGAATTGAGTGGTTTTCTTTTCAGAATTCACATTTTTCGCCGTCAAACACCAGATTTCAAAATGTTCCAGGTAATCTTAAACTTCACGCGAAGTTCCATTAACATTCAGAAGTTCTAAGCCACAGGAATCCGTAGCAGGTTGCATGACCGCGACGCCAAATGTAATAATTAAGAATTGGACTTGAGTACTTATACTATTCACAATGAACGCAGTGCAGCTTCTGTCCGAACTATGCGTAACTGATGACCAAGAACACCCACTGAGCGAGCACACAATTGAACCTGTATTCTGCGCAATTGTTATGTGCGTGGACATACAGATGCAATGAAACAACATGAAGTATTGTTGTTAACAGTCACCACAGGTACTCAGCGTGTCCTAATCTAGTGGCGGGCCACATCCGTGCACGTCGCGTTGCTGTCTATGGGCTTCTGTGGTTTTTATGTGAAGTTCGCTGTCGGGCGACAAAGTCACCATGACCCCTAACAGTACCGCGTTACAGGAAAGTGTTTCTCAATTCCGCAAATCTTGAAGAACATGAAGAGCTATGACACAACGCGAGGGTCATGTTATATGGATAGCTTGTTAACCGCGCACACGAAATACGATTGAAAAGAGGGGGACTCAGGACCATAGGTAAGTTTTTGAGATGGAATCCATGAAAACACTGGCAGAAGAATTAGTAAAGAGACTGCCTGGCGATGAGCCAATGACTACGAATTCGAGGTCATGGTAGGTTCACGATCGAGCAGAAATAATAGAAAGTATGAGGTTTCGGCCCAAATGTAACGGCAGTTTCAGGAATGAGGTGAATTTGGGCTTTTTACTGAGCCAGTAATTGGCTGGATGTAAAGAAACGTCTGGCAGGAAAAAGAAAACCAGTCTTTTGTGCTCTTCAGACAAGAGCAGTTCAGTGTGGAGACTAATAAAGCGACTTATTCAATGAAAAGCCTAGAAGAATCGAGAGAGATTTGCCATTTAGAGCAGTGGGATTGAACTTGAAGCTTAGTAGTGAGGTTTCGTTTCAAGATAATATACAGAATAACAGTTTGTATAGCATTGAATGACATAATTGTCTGAGGCCTAGGCAGTAATCTGATCAAGGTCGAAATTCAGCAAATGCCGGTGAGATGTTAGCTGGTAAGGCACGGAAAGACGGGTAGGCCAGCAACGAACGGTGTCATCGGCGAGAACAATCAAAGTCGAAAGTGACAGAGAAGATCGAGTTCTTCAGCAGAATGAGTGTAATGTTCGCCGAGTCTGGAGGTTTCGATGTGTCAGTGGAGCGTAGAAACTGGGATGTCATTGGTAGGGGTTTTTATTTCGTCGATAGGCTCTAGCGGGAGCAATAGAGGAGATAGGAATACGTAATACAGTGAAGTTAAAAGCAAACGGCCGCAAAAGCTCTAACTTTTTCCGACAAATAGGATACGTTCGAAATGGAAAATATTGCAGGAGACAACTTTCGCGAGGCCCCAGAAGAGACAGCTGCCAGAGGAACATGGTGCTAAGTTTTGAGCTTTACGTCGACTAAGTTTGTCCGTGGCCTTTCGCACAGTTGTACAGCATATGTTGCGTCACTCGCAAGTAACCGTCGTGTGCAAATTAGGTTTGGGAAAGGTTCCTGAAAGCATCTTTCCTTTCACATTACACGGATACTTGCAGACAGGGAGGGACGAACATGTGTATGGTAGGCGGTAATCCACTGACGTCCGGTTCGTTGTCACACCCAACCTATTGGGACCATATGTGATTCGCCGCTCCAAGTCTCAGGGCTGCCCACTACCTCTGAAATCGCAGTGGGTCTTTGAGCCTATAGGGTATAGCCTTTGTTCTGCATTCATGCGCGAGCATGTTATGAAAATATTGCTTTTAGGAGTCATTTCAGCAGTGGATGGATTAGAAATAAAGCAGTATTCCGACCAGGGATAAGATGCCAGAAATCGCGCTGCAGTTTGCGGTCGCCTGTTGTGCTCCACGTGATCCTTTAAGTATTAACACAGGAATTGCGATGTATGGTTTTCCCGCTATATGTATCACGTGTCCTGGTTAAAAAACTAACCTGATTGAACCCGATGACAAGAAACGTTATCCGTTGATGATGAACTAAACACTAGGCTTGTTCCCTCAATAAAACGATTCCACCATAGGTTTTACAGTTAGTGTCATCGCTTATTCTACGCTCGAATTGACTATTATGAATGCCACGCAGACGAACATTTTACAATCGGTAGAGAATGCTACCACTTTGGGTCCGGTGCTAACGTTTTTGTACGAATGGACGTGTCATCTTTCTTAACCATACGAGAGTGGCTGTAGCCACCTATGGAATTTAATACTCTGACAATGCACAACCGTTCTTTAGCTTTCAAGCGGGTTTTACAAGTATCGTCGGACGGCATTCGGAAAAAGAGACTGACGAGCACCCGAAACCGCCTGCGTTCATGTCTTGTCGTTCGGATCAGATAAAGTTATTTAATCTGTTCATTTTGTGAATGGTAGTGCCGAAGATCGTATAGCAGTTTAGCGGTCTTGCATTAGTGCTGTAACACGATCTGAATATAGAAGTATGCCTGTGATATATATATATATATATATATATATATATATATATATATATATATATATATATATATATATATATATATATCACCGGCTTGAAGTCAAGCATAGTGCCAACGCATCAGCAATTACATAAACGGATGGAGCGTTAAACACAATAAAAGAGACAGTTTGTTAAAATACCGCTTTAACTTTTTTTACTTCTTCGCCCTACACTTTTTGTTGTTTTTTGCACTTTTTCGTTTTAGTGACATTTTATGTTCTCAGGACACGAAGGTTCGACAAGCGGGCCGCGCAGCATTCGCACCACTAAATTCTATTCTGAGCCATGTTTCTTCATGCCTCCAACTAACGACAGTCCTGCTCCCTTCAGCCCAAACTAGGGAGGCGGGAAGTATCAACCAAAGCCAATGCCGACGCTAGCTTCTTCATACATCTGCGCCAAGTCAAGGTCTAACTGTCGCATTCCTTCTTCTACTCTTGTCCCGCACGTGCGAATAGCGCACGGGAAGGTAGACGATGAGCAGACATTCGCAAAACATGACCGAGCCACCGGAGACGATGTAGAGCGATCACTTCGTTGAGAGGGCGGCTAATTGTCCCCAACACGACAGCGCACCTCGTCACTGCTCAATTGATTTCCCCACCAGATGCGAGCAATGCGTCGGAGACATTGGTTGTTGAACACAGAGACGCTGAGCATCCTCAGTGCGAAGTGGCCAGGTCACGCAACCGTAGAGAAAAATACTACGAACCGCGGCGACGTACACCCGTCTCCTAAGAGAGAAACGGATGTCACGGCAACGCCACAGGCGTAGCAGGTTCGTGAAAACTGCTCCAGCCCTCGTAATTCGTGAACTGATCTCACCAACACCACCTACAGCTGTTACCAAGCTCCCGAAGCACTTTAGGTTTTGAACTAACTCAAGCTGATCACCACAGAGTGAACGCAGGCACAGACTCTTGCCAATCCTGCAGATGCACTTTGCACTTGGAAGGTGTAAAGTGCGTTTCATATCTGGATACCTCAATTGCCCAGCGGTCCACATCATGTATTGCTTGTGCATTATCACTCAACAAGGCGATATCATCGGCATATTCCAAGTCGAAAACTTTGTTCCCCGGGAGGAGTTTAACTCCACCGTTTAGATATCCAAAATCCAGACGAGTAGTTACCAACTCGGTCGACTGTAATCGTGCTAATAAATTTGAAAATCTTTTCCCTATAACCGCATTGGCCAGGGTTTACAGGCTACACTTTCTGGTTTCAGGTTCTCATGGCCACTAACCGTCCCGATACACTGGATCCTGCTTTGGTTCGTCCTGGTCGTTTAGATCGTAAGGTAGAATTCAGTCTTCCGGATCTGGAGGGTCGTACACACATATTTAAGATCCATGCTCGATCAATGTCCGTGGAGAAGGATATTCGGTACGAGCTGCTCGCTCGTCTCTGCCCAAATAGCACGGGTAAGTACCAACCGCGTTTTTTTTTTTGAATTCACGTACTTGTATTAACTGACTTACACTTCTTATTTATTTCTTGATTTCTTCATGTAGGCGCCGAGATAAGAAGCGTATGTACGGAGGCCGGGATGTATGCTATTCGGGCCAGGCGGAAGATGGCAACAGAAAAGGACTTCTTGGAGGCGGTTAATAAAGTCATTAAATCCTACGCCAAGTTTAGTGCAACTCCTAGGTACATGACTTACAACTGAGGAAGTATGAAACTGTTATTTGGTCTGTTCAATAAATTATAATTTTTCGCATGTTCTCGCTCTTTTAATGAACTCAAATGGAGTTATGGCAGGGCCATCGGTTTACAGTTCCACGACCAGACCGTCCCGCTGTCATTTGGACCATTACTATGCCGAACCAATTGTCAGAGTCGCTACCGTCGTTTCTTTTCGATAATACATCTGTGGCCGACCAATCGGCATTCCGCCACTGGACCACATTATGTATCATTTGACGGGCATTGGTTAACGAACAGTCGCGAGTGTGAGCTTGCGGCCTAAAATTGTGGCTTATTGCATTAAGCGTCTGTTAAGTATTTTCGCGTTTTTTCAGTTAGAATAGCTTGCCAAAGCCTCTTATCTCCAAATAAGAATTATGAGAGTTCTTGGAAGAAATTCATAAACCAAACCACCCAGGGAATATGAAGAACAGGCTTTTACATACGCAGATGTTTCACTTAGCTAGTGCGTGGTATCACTGTTTATCCAACCCTCGCGGACAGTATTCACGCGAAAATCAACCTGGGTTTGGATGGGATCGACAAACTGGAAGCTGGACACCTTCCATAGGCCCGACGCCCATATTTTTTCTGATCCCAAACCATCTTTGGACTCAGTCGACCACACTTCTTTTTGTTGAAGGGTGCACCAGAGAAGTTCATGAACTAAGTTTCTGTGCAGGAATAGCTGTATCCGAGTGCTGGCTTACGGTCCAGCGGTCAACCTATTTTTCTGCGTTTCCGGAAAGTGGCGATTGCAGTTTGAGGACTCTTGAAGATGGATCTTATTCAAATACCGATGTCTTCGTAGCATCACACGAGCTTAGTGGAAACACCAAATCAGCAATACTGACGTTAGGCTTAGAGCACACACAAGAACCAATAAATGTGACACTGATTCCCACGCAGCAAATGGGGTTGTCATTTGTTGCACAAATCCCGAGAAGAGTTCATCGGCGTGTATTTTTCACTGAGACAGATAGTGGTTGAAAGATGAACAAGGGCGGCCAGTTCATGACTTAAAAGAAACGTAAGGAAATCTTGACCGTGTGGAGTACCTTACGCTTCTGGGTCGAGGTTCAAGAGGTACACCCACTCAGCGGTTAGATACATTGGAGGAAATGGATTACTGTCGCGATCACTGGTGCTGTTGTACTCATGTACTCTCTTTATCGACTTCAAGCCACTGTTAATATTTATCAAAACCCATTCACGCTTTTCGTATTTTTATATTTCTGACGTTCCTGCTGGGAGCTAACAATTAGAACGGACGTATCTGATGGATGGCAATGGTTGTTCTGCTTAAGGTACGTCTCGTCTGGTAGTCAGGTATGAAATCAAGTTTTTCACGTGTTTGGCGACCACAATGTGAAATTTATTCAGTAACCCAAGGTTGGTTTCGTTGCCGTGGTCAAATAGGTCCTTCGATGCGACTCGGGAAACCTGCCGTTACGGGCACAAAACACGTAGATTATGGGTGTTTCCGTACTGACATGCTTGACTCAACAGGTTATGAGATAACTGCCAATCTTGCTTTCATTCTTTTCAGACCGGTTTCTGCGATTTGTAAAATCAGCATGATCGGCATCTATGCCTATAAGCTTACTGTGATGCTGACACATCGTAACTTCTATTCTCCGAAGGGACGGATATCCACTTCTCTATAGTGGATGAATAATTGGACCTGTCCAATATCGCCCATCTCATTACCACGCCTGACCTATTGAAATCTTCTGTGGATCTCCATAACAAGTCTTAGCGTCGGATCAGTGGGTATCCGTAAGGGTGCAGCGAGCCTTCAGGGTTGACTATGACCGATTCACGGCACTCACGGACTAAACAAAATATAAACCCTCGTGTCAGACTTTTGCTACACTAAAATCACATCGAAGTTGAACAAGCCGCCTGGTCCTTCATCAACTGCCTAGACGTACAACCCATCACCAGAAGTTCAGTACGACGATCACTGGGTGGGGTTTTCGACCCTTTTGCGGTATCATGGGCTGGCTATCTACTAACCCATAGTGGCCATACAGAAGGACGAATCTAGCTACCGCGATGTATACTCGGCTCCAGACGGAAAAATGGATGTTACGCACACGCAATGGAGTGTTCAAATTCGCATTAACCAAAAGGGCCTCCCGTACAAGCTTCGAAGTTTCATTCGATACCCGACTATCTGGTGAAATGTAAACCGACCTCATTCTGCTGACGCTCGCCCCACCGGAATGGAGTTTGACATACAGCCATCTTACTCCCGTAGCAGCATTTCACCCCTTAAAGATGCAAACTCCACACCTAATTGCTACGCTGTGGGTTAGACAATCCAGAGGAACTTACAGGTTACCTGGGCCGTTACTCATAAGCAAGGTGTCATCCGCGTACTCCAAGTCAGACAGTTCACTGGCTGAAAAAAGACCCACGCTGCTATTCTCACAAGTACAGAGCAATCTCCAGAATAATTTATCTCAAGGTTGGAAACGAAGGGTGACCCTGACGAACACTTCGTCATGGACCCGGGTGAAAGAACAACATAAGCATGAAGTCGGCCGCTTGTATACAGGAGCTACGAAGTGAATTTCGCCGGCACACCCTTTAATTTTCCTATCACATGCCTGCGCATGGGTGCATTTGAAGGGGTATGTACAGAAGTCTCACAGATCCATGGAACCCTTAGGTCCGTTGGTAAAGGACAGCACCATCCCTGTTAGATGTCTGCGAATCGTCAGCTTTAACTGGTGGTCTTAAGAAACCTCATATCTGACTTATATGGTAAGAACATAAGGGCATCTACTTCATGTGCTGAGATTATTACGCACTGTTCACACCCACGGCATTGCGATCTTTGAGCCCGCCAACCCGTCCTATGATTCCATAGCTCCCCTCCAAATTACCGTAGTTCCCTTCTTTGTGCATGTTTTAACAAACAAGGGCGGAGTCCTATCTGAATTGCTAACCCGTTTTACCGTGCAAAACTTCTTTTTTCTCGACAGCTAAGAAGCACCGTAAGAACGTGCCCAATCACCATCATCACATAGCGTTAAACAGTACGGCAAGCCCGACTGACCACTTCCTTTATCGCGTGCTTAAGCTCGCGTAACAATTAACGAACAAGACGGACGACCGCGGATAATTGCTTACTGCTAAAGAGACCGGTGGGGGCTGGATTTAAACCGTTGACCTCCGACGCTGTACCCGAAGGCACTAACCCACTCGATCATGATGGGCAGCAGTGCTTGTGCTATAGAATTTATTGGAGACTAAGTGTGACCGAAGCAACTCTAGTAGGATCTCAAAAAGACCCGAATTTTAAGCGTGAGCCTCTCAGGTGTTGGATGGTCAGTAGAGAATAGCGACAGCTGACAGGTTAGATGTGATGCTCAGCAAAAACAATTCTCGCGATCTTCACAAAAGAACCAGCCACTTTCCCCATAAAAGTGGCCGTCCCCGTTTTGCGAGATTCTCTCAGCTTCCTTAAATCATTGAGTTTTTCTAGCTCCGATACCAAGGCCTCGCCTCCATCCTTGAAGAAGTACATAAACAAACCACATATTTCAACCGCTTTGTACTTCTTCGAAAACGTGCGTCTGACGGAGCGACCTCCAACTGCATTGTTTCTCTTGCAGATATAGGTCAGTTAACTGCACAAGTGGACCAACTGAACTACCATCAGAAGAGCTTCGCCCAACGTCCCGGAATGAATCAGTGTTGGGACACCCTGACTACTTCAATTTCACCTGGCTTCAGTGGGCCGGTACTATCGTCAGTAACCGCTGTGGTCACGGTTTATCCCATGTCCCCAATTCGTTACATTAACCCAATGTTTCGCCGTGCTTTCAACAAAAACGAAATCGTGGCGATCGATTCCTGAATACGTTGAGGCGACTGACATGCCTCAATTGTTAAACGGATCCTAGTGACCATATGGCACGGAGGGTGGCAACCAAACAGGTACTGTATGTTCCCGTATTCCGAATTCAATGTAAAAAATTGGCATTTGATTAAGAACGTCACCCTTCAGCTGGCTTCGGGGTATAAAGACAATTGTTAGGACGTAGTTTTGTCCTAAAAGGCAACATAATACAGCGCAAGACAAGTGAGCATACATGCTTTCAGATCGTTACATGGCTTTGTTGCATAGGTACCGAAACAAATTCCAAGCCACACTGCAGTCTTCTGTCGCACCGTTACTCAACCATGTGGCTGTTCCAAGAGAGCAAGCACAGCGAGATCGCAACCAACTGGACTGTTTGTTTGGTCAAACAACGTAGCTTAGGTGCTTTCGCAGCTCCATGTCAACACACCGTCACATAGGAATCGCGCCAGAAATGACATAGACGACAACATACGAAACAACAAGTACTACCGAACACCTAACATAAAGGTAAGCTGGTCAACAGATCCCCAACAGGCTCTTTGTGATCCACAACCGCATCCCTGGCGGGCGCATAAAGGGCTGCAACCCGTAACAAACAGTCATCGATGGTCGTTGCACGACGACGGTCGCGGGTTTAGGAGTGCATCCATTCCGCCTATGTGGACTACTCGCCTATATGGAGTAGAGAATTCATAACAACCACCATGGCCGAAAGGCGAATGAGCTGGCGGACCATCATTTTTGAAACCTTACTGGGGTATTAAAATGTTACATGGAGGTACATGCATGAAGACCATACTATAACCATCTGCGGATCGATCCATCATTAGTAGCCGACGGAACATATAATTGCAGCTTTAATGGAGCAACCGTAAATTCGCCGCGCCGGGCGTCACGCCTTTCACGGAGCATCGAAAACAGCTTGAGACTCAGAGACCAAGAAAGCGCCTGAATAACAACCTCGTAGAAGTTGGTAGGGCGAACATAAGAGCACTGTTCACTAAACTAGAACAGGCGCCGCGCTGAAGCTGGGAAGTTTGCAGTTGACCTGAGACAACTTTTCCAGATGCCCGACTGACTCTAACCAAATTAAACCCCGTGCTAACTGCGCTGAACCGGGACCCTTGAGTCGTACATCATACTAAACTCGGAAAAAGCACATGAAATTCCAACACGGTGCTCACCAAATTTTGAAATTCACGTGCTACCTCATGTCATTACGCTGTTTAGACGGTAAAAACGGGCAGATGATTGAAAACCTAGCAGTGCAAGCCTGACTGACGGAGAAAACACCAATTTTCCTGAAATATTTATTTACATCAAGCTTTCTTCGGCTTAGCTGCAGGAGTTTCCGTTGGCTTGAGGTTCAGCAGCAAAGCACTGGCTCGCCTTAGAGCAAGCTGCAAAGTAAGAGTGGAGAAAACAACCAGAACTTACCATTTTCAGTTCGCGACGATACTTCTGACGGCAGATGTTGTTACGGATTTTTTGAAGAGCACGTCGACGCCCGCGGATGAAACTCGTGCGAACAACGGCCTTTGACGGCTTGTGATCATAACCAGCCTTTTTCGTGATCATGACTACTCCCTTTCCATATTTATCGGGCTTGATACCGATGGCTTTCTTGTGCACAAGACCACTGTACATAAAGCAATTTTTCCCCTTCAAATTCAGAGGATCTCGACTGAACTGCTCACCGCCACGTTTCATCAAAAAACAATTATTCTTTTTCACCAAGTCCCACAGGAGGTAGCTCGACATCGCGAGAGCAGGCCAACAGACAATCTCGTGCCCAAACCGCCAAAACCAGCCCGCCGAATAAAACAAGCACCAGAGACATCCTGATCCAATTGGTTTAAAAGTTAGCCAGTTGAACAGCTCCTGCTTTGGATAATGCACCTGAGAGCTTTTATCGGCAGGTTGTGGCCATTTGTAGAACAGTAGAGTTATGCACAAATTACAGGGGTAAGACTGGTCAGACCGGGTCACCGGACTCGCGTCTTTGGCCGGTGTACTTCGAGATTCTTGCACTTGATGGCTGAAATGCTGCCCCGGAGCTTGGACTGCCAGGTGGTCCAAACTGTGTTGTTGTTGAGTGATGAACTGCAAGGAAGAGAGAGAAAAGCTGGTCCGAGCTCGAAGAACCGGCAGTAGCTTTGGATAGACAGATCCACCATATCGACTAGCTGCCTAGCTCGCCTTCTAGGACTTCCGTGGGACAAACTGAACGAAAGAAAAATGGGGTGGTCTGCCTCATTTTAATGTGTGACGGGGCTACAGATGTGTTGTGTCTTAGAATGGAAAAGTATGACCTGGAGCATGCTCACTCGGATTGTCATAGCCCCGGAAAATTTCATCCCAGCGGTCATTTATCCGTCCCTTAAACAAGACGATGCTATTAGCTCCTACGACGTGGATTGGTAGCTTGTTCCAAGGGCTCGTTACGCGGTGTGATAATAAACGTGTCCGAGTGCTTCCTGTGGCCCTGGGTCTCATTAGTTTGATTTCATGACTCCTAAGCCTCGGGTTGTTGCTTAGAACTAATAACGCTGTAACGACGGATCGTGGAAAACCCCCCTAAAACCATTGCGGCTCCATGTATTTCTCAACATCACTCACTTGCCTACACTCTTGACGTGTCTTTACGAACTGCTTGTTTTTATGGACCAATTGTCGTTTGTTCGTGCCCAGAGCGCCAATTTGTCATATCCTTGTTCTGGACCTGTGTGACGCACGTGCTCCTTGCTCGCACGCTGAAATTCGGTTTCTCGTTTGTTGAGTCCTTGTGATCTCGTTATTGAGGTTTGTATCTGTTTGGTGTCATTGTTCATTCGATAATCTAGTATCGTAGAATATCACGGATAATTACCTTTTGATTTCGGGAACCGTTGCGAATTTGGCTACGCATTGCTCAAATGTGCGTTACAATACTCAATATATCAATTTGGAACCAGAAAAATGAGCAAAATGCCAAGAAAAGGATCGAAGCAATTGGACTCTGGACATGAAGGAATAGGGCAAGTCACTGGGGAGGTTTTGGGCGCCTTTGATTCTTTAGTTAATGTTAGATCACCTAGTCCTGTCAGTGCTAGTTCATGTGTCACTGGGGGCAATATGGGTTGTAAGAATGTCGATCTATATAGGTTAAGGATATCAGACCTAGAACAACAGCTGTTACCGGCTAGACAACAGGCCCAGAAAGTAGAAGAGAAGTGCAGACAGAACGAGCGTGAGCAGAGGACCAACGACTACGACCTTCCCGACAGATCAGGGCACAATAAAATAGGAAACTCCACGCCGATAGCAAAATGTAAAACATCAACGATCGATCTGCCGAAAGCAGAACTGACGGTGTTTGACGGGCGGTCTGAACACTACTGCAATTTCGCCAAGCAGTTCGAGACTTTCGTTGAAAACAAGATAACCGACCCCTGGCAAAGGCTGCTCTATCTGACTCATTACTATCGAGGCCAAGCAAGGGAAGCTATCGATGAGTGTACCATGTTTGACTCAGAACGAGGCTGCACCAGAACAAGGAAGATTTTGAGACATGCTTGGCCAACCTTTCAGTGTAGCCCATAACGTAATAGAGGGCGTGAAGGTAGAGGCGGAAGAACCAAGGGCGACGTCTACTCAAAGGCCGACCTGGTGATCAAAATGCAGAACTGCTCAACAGCCTTTGAGCATTTAGGTTACAGGGCTGACCTAGATGCAATGCCCACCTTGGAGAGCATATTCCGCCACCTCTGCCCCGAACTACGGGGGCGGTGGACGGAAGAGGCGGAACGCATAAGCCGAGGCGACCGGGAGGCTAACTTCGAAGACTTGACCGAATACTTGTAAGGCAAATCAAAATAGCCGACAGCAGATTTGGCCGACTTGTCCGGGACAGTAACCGAATAAATGGGTCTAGTACTAGCCAGGTTCAAACCACGGCCCGGGAACGGTCGAAATAGCAGCCTTGGACCAATGCACACGCCATTTCACGCGATGCCACAGCGCAACAAAGTTGCAGGTTCTGTGATTCTAGCCATGGGCCACTAGAATGCCCCAACGCCGCAATAGACGATCGGTGGGGAGTGGCGAGGATGACAGGAACGTACTTTATATGCCTCAACACCACGCACCGGGCGGCAGCTTGTAGAAAAAGGAACAGATGTGGTCACGTGGGCTACGCGGGCAGACACCATCGATTGTTACACCAGGCGATAGAAACTATAACCGAGGCGAGTACCAATCCCAGTGTGATTTGTTCAACGTCGCGGTCTGCCAGTAAACCAGTACGTCTAAGAGTAGTTGCCATAGGGGTGGTGACCCCAACTGGGGTGGTCAAAGCATTGGCTTTCGTCGACATTGGATCTGACACTACCCTAGCGAAAGAGCGGTTTGCCGAGAAACACCGACTCGCCAAAGGTGCGACGTCGTTAGCAGTGTGCACTGTAGGAGGAACACAAGTAATGGCTGCCGGTAGGTTGAGGCTGCAACTCATCTCTCTATACACTAACGAGGAATTTGAACCAACGAAGGCATTCACGTTAGCGAATCTCCCCATGCTAGCACCAGGGTCGGTCTACGCAGTCTTGACTAGGTGGCCCCACCTGCAGGATGTAACCGTTGTAGACTGGGAAGACAACAAAAAGGATCTCCTCATCGGCTGCGACGTGCCAGAGGCGCATTTGGTGCTTCACCAGAGAGTGGGGGACCACCAGGCACCTTGTGCCGTACGCAAGGCTCTGGGGTGGATGTTATACGTCCAGTAGGGGTACGTGGTTCCGTGGATTATCTATCCGCCGAGGCGGACAGCATAGAGTATCACCCGCAGAGGCTGTATGAAAAGGAGTTTCATGACATCGGAGACGAAAGACCATCGTTGTCTCAAGAGGACCACTCAGCTTTACAAACTGTGCGACAATGCACCATAGGCTTTAAAAAACAGTTCGAGGTTCTCCTCCCATGGCGCACATCTGCTGACTCGTGGACTGACAACCGAAACTATGCCCTCCGACGTCTGCTACGACTGAAAGAACGCTTCATTCGAGACCAGAATCTGTAGGAACGATACATGGAATTATTGAAGCGAAATGAAGCTCTCGGCTACGTTGAAAAGGTGCCTGCCAAAACCGACGGCATAAAGGGTATCTTGTGTCTACCTTACCACCCGGTCATCAACCCCAAGAAACCCGGAAACCTGCTGGTGGTTTTGAAGGTTGGCAACAGTTTTATGGCTTCCCAAGTCCTGACTGTCCGGCACAGTTGAAACATGGGCCAATCACCCTTTTTTGCTGCCGCGAGACACTGTTGGGTGGGCCTGAATCATTCTTGCACTTAAATACCAAGATTGTTATGGCCTCACTGGTCTTTGAGCGTACAAGTTAGGGCTTCGATTGACTTCTGTACGATACCCCAAAAATAAGGAGTATATATATGTTAATTTGTGCAACGTGAAGCTAGTAATAATCTCTCCTCGTGATGAGGCTCATTCTTTGTATCTAACTTCACTAATTTTACGCAATTCGTTGTTGTATTCCAACTACTTTCCGAGGCTCCGGTCTCTGGCTAGCACTTTCTCTTACTGTACTTTCTACCGGACGGAAGGTGCAACCACGGAGGCTTAACAGAAATAATAAGCGCAATGAATCCAATCGGATTACGTCTGCCCCGCTCCACACACCGTTTACGCCCCCTACCGGGTCACCGCAGAAATATGACCCGTAACAACAACTTGCGAATTTGTGTTCGCCATTCTCGTTAGATTTAAAGAAGGTACATATACCAGTTGAAGCAGCTTGTGGAATAGAATGGAAAAGTAAGTGGACGTTCCCCATGCTGCCATACCATCCAAACATAGTGACGTTTTCTCGCATGTTGGTTCCAGCTTAGGCAGCAGCTAAACATCCAGCGTCATGTGCATAAAGCGATTTCGAAATAATCGCATATGCCTTACAGGCATCTCCCGCCGGCCCTGGGGATACGCGTACGGTATTTGCATGTTACCCCTTGTTGTTCCCTTGAAACGCGTCAAACTTACGGAGTTATTTGTGCGGTGCAGTAAACTTCCCGCCAGTGAGGAAGAAAAGGAACGCGGTTTTGAGGTTTTAAGATATGTTCGTACGTATACGCGTGCCTTGTTTATAAATAGACATCTTCAGTTAGGTGTGATAACGGAATAATATGTGCCTCCCATGAACTCACAGTTTTGGTGAGACCTTTTGCACCATCTGTTGGTGTTTATTGATATTATTACCATTTGTGGTCTCCTAACTACTCCAACGTTGCTTCGCAACCCTCCGATGGGGTTGCTCAAATTCACCCTATATATATGTTGGTTCTTTATATACACTGTAATTCTGTTTCCATTCCCTTGCACCCCGTTCAGTCCGTAATAAGATTGTCAGTTTTGTGAACGTAAACTTAACTGCTTCGTTAGATGCAGTTTGTTTTCCATGTCGACTTAATACGTATTGACTCAACTGCTACAACACTGTATGCTGCAGGGTGCGAAAGCGAATAACTTCACTTGTAATTGGGCTACTCTACCACCGGGAGCATGTGATGCACTGATAACTGCACCAGAGCAGCTTTGATGTATACGCACTCCCCGAGACCGGTCATCGGGTAGCAGGATATCTAACGACCAATTCTGTCGGATTGATAGTGCCACCACCTAGGCCTAATAGCGGCATTGGCACAGCCAACCCAATTGCTCTCACTTCGCAAACGGCGCTCTCCATTATCCACTACAAAAGCAAACATGTCATTCAGGTTGCGTCCGTCACTCGTCGCACCTTTGAGGCCGCATTACAATGCTAGCCACCGGGAGCTTGTTGTTGAGCACGTGGAGGAAGACTCACTTACCAAAGCTCCTAGTGAATGATGGTCATTGAACTTGAAAAAATGCGACACCTCCGGGTAACAGTCGGAAATTAGTGGTCCCCTGCGGCCTCTTCTGCCTTCTGTTATCGCCAGTCGTTCACCGCCCGGCCATAGATTGCACATACACGTAGTTTTCCTCAGATCGCACTGCAAAATGTGCCCAACAGGCATAGAAACGGAGTTCAAAGTAACTTCTTCTCCGGCCAGCTCACTGGCCCGTGAATAGCAAACGCAGGAAATCAATCTATTTGTGGAAACCGCAGCTGAATGCTTTCAACAGTGGTTACCATTGGCTGACCCCAGCCGAATGGTCCAAAAGATGGTGGCTAGCCACGACTACCCAGCGACACAACCCATACCGGTGGGGTGGGTGGCAGCGCCTGCGCATCAATTTGTACATGACAGTTGCACCAATCAGGTGGAACTGTCGAGTCAACCACCGAATTGAAGGGCAATTGCCCACATCTGACCAACACAAACAGTTGTCACCTGGTATTCTGTAGTCTTTAAGCCATGAATGTTAACAAAATCTATATGTAGTTAAGGACTTCATCAGCCACGGCGGGGCCGGCGAAGAATCCGCCAGTATGTAAGGAATGTTTTAGCCAAACTCCAGCTGGAACAGTCCGAACCACGAGCAGTCCGGTAAACGAACCGCGTGCCCAAACCATGGAAACTAGCCTATAGATTGAACCATGTTTCGGGACATCCTAGACCTAATGGTTTGAACGGCAACTAATTAAACGGCCCATTCCCCGAATAATGCATCTAAGAGCTTTTCTAGACAGATATTGGTCAACTGTAGAACGGTAGATCATGGTAAATGAAGTACTATTTTACTCAGTTTAAGGGATCCAGAGGGTGCCCATGCATCACTCATAAAACCACTGGCTCTTGAAAGGAAGGCAAACAATTGTCAGCTGTTTCGTGCCACCGGTGGCCAAATGTACTGCTGCTCGACTGGAAGGCAGCTATAGAAGTGGCTATCTGAAAGGGTGGGCCGGGCCCTAGGGAGCAAAAGTACGGGCCCGTAAGCATTAGTGTCCCTCGCAGAGGCTTGGGGAAAGTGTGGACAGAACACCTCTGTGAGCATTTGGTGGAACGCAGGCTGTTAGAAGGAGCACAGCATGGGGTTTCAGAGGGAGGACCGTACCTCTCGAACCCTTTCGGGTTCTTGAACAAGGTCACTAAACAGCTGGATGAAGAAGCAGTGGAGGTTTGATACTTGCACTTTGGTAAGACCCTGGAATCAGTGAATCACCGCCTACAGCCGGGTAGTTCAAAAGCCCGCTAAATAGACGGACGGCTATGCAAGAGTAAAGTCGAGTTCATAGCTAACGGAAAGTTTCTCGTTAGGTTGGGTAATGCAAACCCCCAACCGGTATGCAAAAGAGTTCAATAAATACTGTTCTTTTCATCAACTTTCGTATTACGGGCAACATTACTTCATATAACTGGACCGTCTTGACCGGAACTTCGACTGTTTGTTCCATTGCACTAAGTCCTTGTCACAAACCGGACCCCTTCAGTTGCCTCCAGAGTGATTCGCTGAGCTTGAACTTTATTGTGACTGTATTGGGTGATCTAATCTTATGCTTCCAACTCTTTTCTGTACTTTAGCTGCAGTTGTTGATTCAGTATTCAACTTCGGAGAGCAAGAGCTTAGAAGGAACACTACTGAGGTTTGGCTATTGTGAATCTGTTTAATCTGTTATTTATAGTAACTTGGCTAATGAGGTTGGACTTCGTTTTGAACTGTATCAGAAGTGGTCGCCACAAGTCTCTCAAACTCTCGACCGAATGGGTTTTACCGCGCTCAGTATCCTCGACGGCAAACCGTCTCGAATCAGAGGAGAGTGCCCTGCATGTGAACTGATTTCTTTTACCCGTAAGCATGGGCCATGTTTTTGCTCGGGCGCTTGTATACTGGACTGTCGCAGAGTTAGTTGCGTTTCTCGTAGAGCTAGGGCTGTTCAGATGCAAGCTGAACCAAAGGAAAGGCAGGTCGCGGGGCATACGGAGTGTGGTAGGCAAAGTAAGCTACTCGCAGCGAGGAGTGGGACGGATACGGCGAAATTACTTTTGGCACTCACCGAGAAAGGAGGAAACCCAATCACCACAGATGAATTTAGGGTGGATCAATGGGCCTCTAGCATTTGTCTCGCTAGCCGGGTGATGGCCATTTACTGAACGATAATTCACGAAAAGCACCCGTGGTTCCAGTAGCAAAATCTATAGCCGACTGCCGTTTGGACTTGCCTAAAGTGGAATTAGAATCCTTTTCGGGCTTTTGATCCACCTGTTGAAGGTTGCGAAACATTTTTGAGTGTAGCTTCGGAGGTAGGGTTCGGAGCGATGGCCAGCTTGTATTTACTGCAAGGGACAAGCACGAGATGCGATTTTAGAACGTGTTGTGTTGCCTCCAGGGCTAGCACAAAATAGGGCCTCAGAAATCTTAAAGGATCTTTACGGACAAGACCACGTGGTGCCCCTTTCACCGATTGACAGCTTACAGCCATGTTTGAGGCCTCTGGTGGAAGATTCAGATGCCTCGACCAAGTGGGCGTTGAAGATGCGCAGCCATGAAGTAGGGCTTGCACAGGTGAATTGTATCCCTGGCCTTTACTCATCGCAGACCATGATATGGATTACTCGGGTGATACTCACACATCTCCAGGACTTCAGGGCTGAGGCCGTTGAGGATATCTTAATGAGAGGAGTTGAAACCAGGTTTCAAGATCCGCAGCACTTGGTGTCCTTTGAGGCGCGGATTGCTCGAATTAGCTTTGGTAAGTTGGCTGTCGGCTGCAAAGCTCAGGGGTATCCACGGCCACCCATCTGCAGAAGTTATGTACAAATCCGAAATCAGAAGTGACACCTTCCACGCCAAAACAGAGTAGTTCTTTGGTGACGGCAGCTGATAATTGCTCGGCATGTAATGGAATGCAGGCGCTTGGGAACCGCCAGAGTTTTCTGCCTCTCTATGTGCCCGGTCTTCGGGCATTCTTAAAGAACCCAAGGTTTTTCTTGTCTCAAGATTAGACATATTTCTGGTTATTGTCCTCGTTCAAAACCACATTCATCTTTGGGTTGTCAGCAGTGGTACCACCCTGTACCGCGTGGTACACAGAAACGAGCTGCTGGCCTGGTTATGCACTTAGCAACACGAGGGCTCCCGTCGGATAAGCTGAGTACGGGTGGTGCAAGAAGATCTGGCCGGCGGACTATTAATTGTATGCCCACCCTCAGACCAAAGTGTCGCGCCAACCTAGGTGTGCTACCAGCACCAGATGACAGACCGGGGGCCCTATGGAGGTCTGCGCTCTACTACACGACGGGCCCGATGTGACTCCTAATAAGAATACATTCTGGAGCCGGTGGACTTGAAAGGGACCCCGCCAGGCTTTTGATCTCTGTCGTAAGTGGGGCCACAAAATGGAACTTGGCAATAAAGGAGATGTGACCGATCCCATTTTTAGGGAGTCATTTTTTGAATGTAGCATGAGCTTATTGTGTCGATAGGCTATCAATTCAAGAAGTTTGGTGTTACCCAGATGCGGATCTTTTCTCCTGGCCTCACCTACATTGCTCTCAAAGGCAGAATGTGTGAGACTTGAGAGTGCGAATCTTGATACATGCCGAAATTCCGGAAGCACATTGGGCATTAGAGCGGAGAAGCCGTAAAAGAAGACAACCCTTTTTCGTGTGGACGATTCTAGGATGTATTTTTCGTAGTCCAATATACCAGGAGCCACTCTTTGTGACGAGGGTTAACCAAAGTGAGATGAGCACCCTCCTCCTGGCGGAACAGATAGATGGAATATACAACTCCGACTTCTGCGGCAGGGATGCCACCAAGAACTCCCTTTTGGTATAGAACAAACAGGCTGCTGATTTGTTTGCCATTGCCATGATCTTATTGGACGGACACAATGAAGTTTCACTGTCACAGAGGAATTATTTGGTGTGACTTCCAAATAATCACATTGTGACCAAAGAAATTGAATGACTTGAGGAAAAGGTTTGCAAGTGACCCTAAATTCTTTGGTAAATACTATGCAATAATAGGGAGGTGTGTGCGCTGGGGTCACGCCCAGTCAGTGCCCGACATACTGTTAAAAAGGGAACTGCGGTCCTAAGAGGCAATACCACATTACTCAGTAAAATCCCTGAAAAGCCTAGCGAGCTGAGGATGGTGTCTAACTGTGCCGCTGCTTTCCGGGGAAGCTCCTTGGATGATTACTTGCTGCAGGGACCATACACGATCGTAAGAACACTTGGAGCTCTGCTTCTTTTCAAAAGGGATCTGTTGCATTAAATGAGTATATTGAAGAAATTTTCATGCAGATTTGAGTGCCGAAAGAAGCGAGGGGAGCACTGAGGTTCCTTTGGTGGAAAAATGGTCACCCGAGTGGTGATCCGGTTGAATATAAGTTGAACGCTCACCCATTTGGTACCGCTTCTCCTTCTGTGCCAATTTCGCCTTAAGTCTCTTGGTACACTTTCGGGAAGGCAGTATGGGGACGATGTTGTGAAGCTAATTCATGTGGCATTCACTTCCGTTGGAGATTCTTTCCAAGCACACTAGCCCCACACTCGAACATGCGATGCCTGTCTGTATCACGCTCTGCTTCGCTCTTCTCTATCAACCACACGCAGCTAGTTCCATGTGTGACCAATATCGAATAATTGCTTTTGCCCGATTAACATGCTTACGCTTGCGCTTGCAGAACTGTGAGCCTGAATACAAGTTGTGCCGTGCATATGTAAATTCGCTCCGTCGATGGTTTTATTACACGGATTGCATGTGCCGTGCGTCCCTGTATCTACAATACCATTCCCGTAGGAAATTGGAGGAAGTATTGCAAGTCCTGCAACTAATTGTCAGTGCATCGGAATCGTGCCTTCGTGAGGCCTTGTTGGTGGGGGGCGCCAGCACATTGACTTGGACCTGTGCCTGTGACACTGCTACAGCAAAATTCGCAGCACATGAGACCAACCGGATATTTCACCTTAGTGATTTCAAAGGAGAAATAGCGTTGTTACTCCAGTTCACAACTTGACGCAAGTCCCCGAAACCGACACGGTGTTATCGCTGGGGGAGCACTTAACATCGGGCAAACTCCAAGAGCTGTCCAGCTTTTGCATCCCAGTGCCGCATTTGCGGCAAGCTGGGTCATTTTGCCAAGGTCTGCCTTTCACGCAATGCTTCCGAGAATAATGACTTATGGCATATATCAGAGAATATCACGCCCATCGACGACTTCATATGCACCGTTAGTTCACTTTCGTCCATACATTATTCTTCCTCTGCCGAGCCCCGATTACCTTCTGCCGATATCCGCTCTGTGTATTTTGTTGTGTCGCATAGGATTATTGCTTTGCTCATGGAATTTGATTCCGCCTCACCCATCACTATTAGCCCTGATGCTTTCCACACGGAACACTTCAAACGTTTACCAACTCAGCATTCACCATACAGATTTGGAGGTTATCCAAGTAACCCCGTTCCTACCCTAGGATTCGTTTTCCCTCATCCTTTTTTGAACGACACACTACAAAGGGATGTAGTGGTGCACGCTTTTAGTGCCGATAACAAACCCTTCTTTGGTGAATACGCTACAGTATACCTGGAAGTATCTCTGTGCATAGATGGAAAGATCATTTCTACCATACGAACCAATGGCTTGTCGTCCCCTTTCCGAAGCTATTCCGACAGAACAAAGGCAGGATTCCTAAGGTGAAATACCGCATTGTCTTGCAACACGGAGCCGTTCCTTCTGCTATTTCTCAACCGCGGCCAGCTGCCCTGCCAAACGGGAGTCCCTCTGGAAGGATCTTCTTAAAATGGTGCTTGATGGTTTGACTGAGCCCTGGGAATGTTCTGAATGGGTACATACTCCTGCTGTTGTGTTGAAGAAGGATGGTAACATCAGACCATGCACTGATCTTAGGATGCTGAAAAAGCGGATCGTTATTGGAGAGTTTCCTCTTCTTACTGCTGGAGAATCACTAGTTAAACGTTTTGGTGCCAAAACTTTCTCGAAGCTAGATTTGCGTAGTGCATATTTCCACATGGCTCTCACCGAGGATCCCAAGCCACTGACGGCTTCCCTAACACAGGACGGGCCGTACCAATGCAGAGTACTTCTGATGGGTCTAAGCAGCGCCCCTGCTGCCTGGCAAAAGTTTATCGCATTGACTTTACCTGACTTGCAGGGATGCCTTGCCTACTTGGGCAATATTTGCTTCTTTGGGCCCTTATCTGAGGATCACCACAACGATTTGTCTTCTCTGCTTCAGTGACTGAATGGTCCAGATTTACGCTTAAATAAAGCAGCGTTCATTTGCTGTACCTGAAATCGAGTTCCTGAGTTACGTAATAAAAGTCAATGCGGTTCGCCTCAAATATGACAACTTTTAGTCCACATTGAACTGTCCAACACCACAAAGTCCTGATCAGGTAAAACGTTTTCCGGGTCTATGTTCTTACTTTTTTCGTCATCTTAAGGGTTTCTCAACTGTTTTGGAACCCTTCAGGAGTCCTACGAAATTACGTGAAGAGTTTTCACGGGGTCCGGAGCAACAAGATTCCTTCAGTTCGATTCGTTCCATAGTATCTAATATACCAACGATAGCGGTCTTCGACGGGCACCTGGAAATATTTATATCAACTGACGCTTCGGATCTCTGCCTGGGGACTGTATTATACCAGATTCACAATGGTCACGACGGGATGGTTGGTTTGCGTCACAATTTTTGTCCCCAGCTGAAAGGAGGTATTCCATAGGCGAGAAAGGGGCTCTTGCTTGTGTGTGAGCCGTCGAAAAATGACATTTGCACTTGGCTAGGAGCTCATTTACGTTGCGAGTGGATCATTCAGCGCTTGCTGGTCTCCTGAGTCGTGGTAACAAAGTTCACGGACCACTTCGGATTAGCAGTTGGTACACTCGCCTCCTCAACTATGACTTCGAAATACAGTTCACTACGGGGACCCGGAATCAAATGGCTGATGCGGTCTCATGACCTTCATTGAGGGCGTTTGACGAAAATGAGGATATCGAGGAGACCAAAATTATATCCGCTTTAGAAGGCCGCCAACGTGGTGCAATAACCAGGAAATTATTGAAGAAAGTTCGGAAACAGATACAACAATGACTCAAATAATCCGATTCTTAGAGTCTTCATGGCCAGAAAGGGGTTCTATTTCTCCAGACATTCTTCCTCATTTAACTATCCGCGATGAACTGTCCGTCGTTGACAACTGTGTGCTACGCAGAGACCGGTAAGTTGTTCCCAGCAGTTTGATTTCAACCGTCATCCGGTTCGCCCATGAATGGCATCCTGGGATTGTCCGTACCAAAGCGCGTTCGAGAGTTTTATTGGCGGCCTGGAATAAACGCCTCGGTTGAGGCTGCCGTCAGAGACTGTTTGGCATGTCAGCATTCCGATAAAACTGCCAAACCGACTTTCGCACCAGCGCAGCCATTGCATATCCCATGCCTCCATGGGCCAAAGTGAATATTGACATTATGACTCAGTTCCAGAAAGCCCATTGGGTAAACAAAGTATCCTCGTTGCCACTTGTTTCCACAGTTAGTGGCTCGAGGCTCAACATTGTGGGGAAGTGACCTCTATCTTCGTCAATAAATGGCTGAGGCAGCTGTTTGCACGGTTTGGTCTGCCAGAGGAAATGTCGACGGATAACGGTCCTCAATTTTGAAGCAAGAAGTTTCATTAATTCCTCCGCGTGAATGACAATAACCACTGAAGGACAGTTCCGTATAACCTAGCGGCGAACGGCATGGTTAAGTGCTTGAGCCGATAGCCGAAGGAGACTATATAAACTGTGCAACAGGAGGGTACCTGGTGGAACGACGCACTACCCATTGCCTTTAATACCTACCGAACTGTTCCCCATTCAGCATTGCGAAAACCTCCAGTGGCGCTGATGCGGGGTAGACAGATCCGCACAATGCTGAATGCGATGATTCCACCTGCAAATGAAAACAAATTAGATGAGATCAGAAGAAGATCCAATTATCAGGTTTCATACTGCAGAGCAGTAAAACCACTTAGGGCTGGCTAGTACGCAGGGGTTTTTCAACCGTTCGGGTAGAAGGGTGAACACTGACTAACAGCTGCCACGAAGACTGGGGGTATATACACACTAGAAACTTAGAAATTGTCAGGTGGATCAATGGTTAATGAGAGACTACTGTATATGCCCCTAACGAAAGAACGACCTCCAAAATCTCTTCCGTCTTGAGATGAAGAGGGCATCACCGACCTGAACTTTTCGGGATGCTCAGTTGGAAGATCAGGAAGAGTGCGGTTTCCAGTCGATTGGTACTAGCCTGGTGTTAAGAATCACGGGAATTAACCCACGTCCTACACAGCCCGCATTTTTTACAGGCATCACATTCATAATTTGAACCGAACCAATGACATATCGACTGTTTTAATTTGTTCCGCCTATTTAAGAGATAGGGGCCTTGTTCCCCACCATGCAATCATTCATACCATGGACGCAGTTGTCCGTCATTCCTGCTCAAGTCCATGTTTGCACTTTCTCCTATTTCACATAATGAGTGCACTTTCTGAATGTTTTTCTTTAAAAAGGAGGACAATGGTGTGACTCTAATTCATGTGGCATTCACTTCCGTTGGAGATTCTTTCCAAGCACACTAGCCCCACACTCGAACATGCGATGCCTGTCTGTATCACGCTCTGCTTCACTCTTCTCTATCAACCACACGCAGCTAGTTCCATGTGTGACCAATATCGAATAATTGCTTTTGCCCGATTAACATGCTTACGCTTGCGCTTGCAGAACTGTGAGCCTGAATACAAGTTGTGCCGTGCATTTGTACTTTCGTTCTGTTTGCTGGATTTTGGACACAATAGGTTTAAGTGCTGATAAAATAGAGGGGAGCACTGAGGTCTCCTTATGGAAAAATGATCACCTGAGTTGTAATCTGGTTGAATATAATTTCAACTCCCGCCCATCTGGTACCACTTCCCTTTTTGTGCGAATTTTGCCTTACGTCGCTTGGCATACTTTCGAGAAGGCTGTTTGAGGACTATGCCTCCAGGGTCTTGTGTGTTAGCTTCTTTGTAGCCGACTGCTTTTGTCCGTGCCTGGGCTGAAGAATGCAAGATCTGGCGACGGTGACGAGTGAATTGCCATCACGTGGTGGCTTTCGACTTATAAGTGGGTGTATAATCTTAAGTGGGTGCTGGATATTTTGCCGAAATCTGAGCTGACCCTTCCCACCCTGGAAGTAGCTGAATGGCCGCTGGTACCGGAGAGCACCCCGGGGTTGAAGTGGAACCCATCGAAAACATGTACCAGATTTCACTTGCAATACTCGAGAAATCTCAAACAGGGCGCGGCCCACTGTCCGTAGTGTCTTCAGTGTCAGATCTACCTGGATTAGTTTTAACCTTCATTCAGCAAGCCAAGGTGTTTATGAAGTCACTGCATTGCCTAGGGCTTATTTGGGGCCATCCAGTTGGAGAAAACCCACCGCGCTTCCGGACTGAGTAGTTAAAGATCATGGGGAAACTTTAGGCTATCAAAATTCAGCTTTGTGTTCTTAGAGGTGACTCACTGAATGAAGATGCACAGCTTCATTTGCTTTGTGGCGCTTCTGAATTCGGCTAAGTAGAGGCGGCCTATTCCGGATTGATTTCAAGAGACATGGCATCACGTTGTACACAGCTGTTCCCCAAATGGCGGGTAATTTCTCCGAATGCCGTACCGATTTGATAAGGCTTACCGCTGGACGAACTCTGCTATAGTTTTGCTTTACACGAACAACTACAGAAAGAGATTCAGTTCATACTTTGCGAATCGTTTGGCTGGAGTCCACCAGTGGTCTGAAACCTGGCAACGGCATCATGTCAGATCTGAACCCGATCCTGTAGACTTGGCATCGAGGAGCACAACATCAACGAGTGCCATTTTTGCCGGCTCAAAAGTCCTGATTTCTCAGTGAACAAGGAAACCTCATCGCCAACCAGTCCTAAAGCCACCGAGGGTGAACCTAAATTAGCCCTCTAGTGCGATTCCCAGAATGTTGCGGGATGAATGCACGGACTCACTTCTGGCTACGTACTCCAGTTGGTTTCACGAGATCAGTTCGGTAGCCTGGCTAACTCGCTTTAAAACGCATGTTTAATTCCTGGAAGGCGGTGGCACAGAATCAGGATTGGCAATTGGGCCGCTCAGGGTGGGCAATATTGCTAAAGCGGAGGAAAGTGTCACTGTTTGTGCTAGCCGAGGCCTACAGCAAAGAGTTAAAATGGTTGCGGGACAGGACTGATAAACTATACTCCGGCGGATTGTCGATGGATAAGACGCTAATAAAACTCGATCTAGCTTTGGTAAGTGGAGTGACTTTTGTTGGAGGAAGAATGAATTACTCCAACCAACTTCAGGGCGTGAAGCATCCGGTGAGACTGCCCAGGGCTCACCCGATTACGGACCTGATAATCCGATGGTATCACGCAATGGAAGGACACGCAGGGCCTTCTCAGTTACTCGCGGAGCTTCGCAGAATATTCTTGATTGTCCATGGGGGAGCTGCCTTCAAGCGTGTACTTGGAGGACGTTGAAAATATCGAAAGCGTCGGGCAATTGCAGGCAAACTGATGATGGCTCCCCGGCCTGCCATTGGAGTCCGTCAAGGCTGGTTTCCCTTCATCTATGCCGAAATAGATTATTTTGGTCCGTTTTCAGTTAGCGTGGCCGCAGCATGGAGAAACGAGATGGATCCATCTTCACCTTTCTCAAAATGCGTGGAGTATTTATTGAAGTTTCCTATCCTCTGAGCACCGGTTCATTAACCATGACTCTACTGCGTTTGATGTCGAGGAGAGGGGCACAGTCCGAAAATTTTAGTGATAATGGCACATACTTTGTTGGGGCTCAAAGGGTGCTTAAGAACTTAATAGGAAACTGGTCTAGCAACAAGACTGTTGATAGATTGTTTCAACGCAGTTTGCAAGGGCACTTCACCCCCCAAACTAGTCATTGTGGCGGCACACGGGGGATCACGGTGCGATCTGTTGTAAGAATAATTCTTTCATTTCGTGATTAACAGCCAACTACTGACGAAATATTATTGACAATTCTTACGGAGTGTGAGCGGGTACAAACGGGCGACCTTTGGAACCTGCCACCTCGGACTTTCGTGATCTACCATTACTCACGCCCAACGACCCAATTATCCTAAGGGAAAACTCACAAGGCACTCCGGGCAAGTCTTTGCCAGGTAGAATAATAAATCATCAGTGGAGGCGGAAAATTTGCCTTATATCTGTGTATAGGAAGAGATGGACCAAAGGATGTCGTTCACCTTTACGACAGCAGCGAAAATATCAAATTGAGAGCGCTACTTCAGATCGAGTGATAGAGTGCTACTAGCTTTAGAGGCTTTGCCGCGTGGCCGGTGACCAAGCAAAGTTGTCGAAAGCATGTCAACTTCGGATGACGGCCTGGTACGAACGGCAACAAAGGGAGCTAATGAAGGATTGATGCTCCGTGACATTAGGAGAATTTGTCTTATTGAAGGTGAACAGGACATTGGCGGCGTAAGTTCAACAGCAGACCCTGCTCAAGTGGGAGGCTGGTATTCGGGCCTGCCGAACCGGTAGGGACAAATGAAAGTAGATCCAATTGTCCAATTTGCAGCCGCTACTAACGGTGGCCAGCTTTATTATTGGGGAATTGTTAGGTGAGCCAGAGAGCGAGGTCGGCCAAACCTAGCGGGGAACGAGAAAAATCCAGGTCAGGATTTTGGGGGTGGCCTGAAAGAGTTCAGGAAATCTTGTTCCTGTTCCTTTCCTCAGCATCCATATTGCAAACAACATTATTTCATTTGTAAGAACTATCCTTTACGAAATTCCGATTATTTGTTTTTTGCTCCAAACTTCTGTCACAAATCGGACACTCACCTTTGACTGGAGTGTGAGTTGCTCAGCTTTGCACTTTGTTGTGACAGTATTCTGCAATTGCATCCCATGTTTCTAACTTTTTGCCGGTATCCAGTTGCAGTTGTTAAGTTGTTGTTCAATTTGGGGCACAGGAACCCAGAAGAAACACCATTGGAGTTTGGTTGCAGTAGAATTACTTGGTTTTGTTGTATTTAGTACTTTAACTATTGGAATGGACTTTGTTTTATATTGCGTCGAAACTGACCGCTCCTCATCACTCGAGCTTTCCATCAAATAGACTTTACACGGCCACTTCCCAATGGGCCTCTCGTGAACCGACCGAAAGGATTGCGGTCATCTTAAGGGTCTCCCCTAGGACCCCTTTGCCGTTCTGAAGCCCAGTGGGCCAAAGGAACCTCTAAACCAATTGGCACTCTGTTTACTGGGTCCGAGAAAACTTGAAATTCTACTTCTGCAAACCGACCTGGATAAGGCGAAATTTCCTGGCTAGGTGCTACGGCCCTCAAGTCCATCTCTTTACCATCCAAGTACTTCAGAGTAAACTATACCCTTCGCAAATACATACCATATTTCCAGTGGATGTGCTCAATTTAATTTCAGCTGTCTACTCCTCGAGACTTGAGCGCTGAGCTAAATCATGACACGCGCACCAGTGCCGAGCAGTATGCCAATGAGTAAGGACTTGTCTCGACCTTCGATGGTGGCCGGTGTGGTTTCCAAGCTAACACCGGGGCCTGTGGGAAGTAGTTGACATGGTGCTTTGAGGATCGAAACCCTGTTCGTCTCATGCCGAAAACGACGATGCCAGTGACGCAATTCTTTCCTGATACAGCCTCTTCAAATGACATACATCAGCTCGATGCCCCGGGCGTAAACAAACAAAACATGCTTTGAATCGAGACAGAAACTCCCAGAGATCTTTGAGTGACAATGCTTGAAACTCTTGACAGTCCTCTAGGCTACTTCCTTCGCAAAGCTTAATTCACCTTGTATCGCCCGTAGATACCGCAAATGCCCTTAGATTCTAATTATCATTCTTATAAACTTCTACTAAATTCTTCGGCTCACGGAGAGGCTAGCTGTATCCGTTGCCTAACAAAAGTACCTTACTACTTACCAAATACCACAGATTGCTTAACCCTGGTTCTTCGTCGGTCTGACAGACCTCTGCGGCCCCTTTTACTCAGTGAAATACCATGTACTTGGGCATCTTATTCAAAACTTCCTTCTTGGTGTGAATGGCAATGAGGTCACTGAAATATCCTCGATGATACAGTGCACATGAGTAACTGCTCAACCCCTTGGCCTGGGACAAAAAGGCATCCGGATCTTGAGCAACCAATCCTGGTATGGTTATTTCATCCAGCATGCAAAGTGAGATGTCAAGCCTTTGACCAAAAGATTTTCCGAAAACGCCACATTATCACAAGACCAGGGGTAAAACCAAATCCGGGAAAGGTAAGGCCAATTGTGGACATTCTTGCGCAAAGTGACAACGGAACATCTCACATTTTGACGGGATGATCAACTATCTGATCAGGTTCTCACCAAAGCCAGCGGAACTGCTGTGACTGATCCGCCGATTACCACACCAGGAAGAAATGTCTGTAATGGCCGGTTGTGGAGAACATCCCTGGAAACACCTTCATTCCATATGTCTCTGACATCACTTGCTCATATACTATATTTATGTGTTTTTGTTCACCATGTTCTCATGAACCAACGTTTGTTTGTTCAAGTCCAACGTGCTACTCCATCACCTCCCACTTTGGACCTGCATAACGCTCGTGCTCTGTTCTGTCAAGCAGCAATTTGATTCCAGTTTTCTGGGTCCCTGTGATCGCATAATTGAGGTTCGTATCTGTTCTATGTCACTGTTCATTTGATAATCCAGTATCGTAAAATTTCACGGATAATCGCTTTCCGATTTCGGGAGCAGTTTTGAATTTGGCCACGTATTGCTCAGAGGCTTCTCGCAACTTGAGTGTGGGATGATGAAAAGTAATTGGTTTATGATGGCATAATGCAGCCTATCATGGGTGCTCCATTCCTAACATATTACTATCCCACCCTACCGCTATACTCACTGTGTGATAGCAGTCAGCAGGGTTCTGGATACGTTCTGTTACAACCCAGGCGCCCACCTGATTATCATAATAAGACGTTGACAGTTTGTAAACGGAAATATACAAAATTCGGAAAAGAACTACTGGTATTCAAGTGTGCTCAAGAGAAGTTTATTGGTTATGCTTTCGGGCGGTTTACGCATTTATATCCAGACCACAAGCCTTTGACTAGGATCGTGGATAAGCCGCCACTTCTAGCTCCAAGAAGGCTTCACTGGATGCGAACCCGTCTTCAGAAGTATAAATGCTAACCGTCAGCCAGAAAAGTCAATGTCTGCAACTCACAAACTCTAACGAGCCACACCGCTGGATACGGAAGGTGAACGTAGAAATAAAACTGCGGGTATTGCCCTGGTGGTTGCCAAATGTGAGCTATCCCAAATCCAGAATGCCGCTATGGCAGGCCCTTGTCTACAACCCCTGAGAGAAGTTATCGCCCAAGGTTTCCCCGAGGGAAAAAGTATTCCATTGGCAGAGAAGTTACCGTATTTCAAATTTCGTTATGAGCTACCAGCACGAGAAGGGCTGATTTTTCGAGGCGGGCTTCCGGTCATGCCGTAAGCTTTTCGAACAGACTCTCTGCTCTGATTGCGTCATTCACACGGAGGTATCAATGGATGTATCGCACAAGCCAAAAAACACTAAAGGGCAGGTGTGGCAAAACAGGTCAGACGGAATGTAGAAAACTGCGAATTATGCAGAAAATTTAATCAACGACGAACTAGAGAATCAGTGGGGATGCGCTCAATACCTGACCGGTCTTGAAAAACTGCGGTTTTAGATATCGTTTACCGTGGTAGGGACAGTTTCCTGGAGACCATTGATCACTGCTCCTGCTTATTCGAAGTCCATCTTCTGAGAACAGAAACAGCTGCGAAAATTATCAGGAAAATGCGGACCAATTTTGCGTGACATGGGATTCCGGTTCGAGTGACTTTCGATGGTGGCCCTCAGTACTACAGCGACGAATTTCAACGGTTTTCGGAAATATGGCACTTCATCTATCACGTCACAAGTCCTTACTGTGGTCAGTCCAAGTGTAAAGGGAAAAGCACTGTCAGACTGGCTAAAGGGATACCCCAGTACTGCGAGGCTGAGGGCTGCGATCCGTTTATCGCTCTGCTTAGGCTTAGATATAAGCCTTTGACTACGGAAGGAATAAGCCCGACGAAAAGCCCATTTGGAAGACGGATATTCACCAACCTTCCCCTTTTGTGCTGGTTTACTTGACCCAGATATCGTACCGCCATCAGCAGTAAAATTGCAAGTGAAAAAGAGAATAGCTATCCAAAGAAGATTTTTACAATCGAGGCAGCAAGTCACTGCATCCACTCAAGCCAGATGGCGCAGTTTGGATTCAGCCAACTTGACTGACGGAAAAATTCTGGATGAAAGGAGAGGCACTAGAGCATGCAATAGAGCAATCATGCACAATAAGTTGCAGATGTCATCTGATAAGAAGGAATAAGGTTCATCTGAGAAAATCCGAAGAAAGTGTTGATGGGGAAGGGGGAAACCAAAAATAACGATGAATTGGATAACTCAGGTAACGCCGTAAATTCGTCCATCGAACAACAGCATTCACTATCTAAAACTGACAGTCGCCAAAGTTGCCAGCCGGTAAGCAAGTATAAACTTCCCCAGAAAGAAGGATATGTTGGGTATATTTTTGTTAACCTGGTCAGGGATTGATTAAAAAGTAAATTTTGTTTTGTCTCATTTTAAAATAATCAGTCTGGTTGGTGCAAGAGGCTCCATAAGCCACCAAATAATCGGCAGTAAAGGAAGATTCCCTGTTGCCCGCCTACCCATAAACTGAATGACCTTCCCGGGGGACTGACTTAGCCATTACCTTTGAGTATGGTTAAGGGAAATAACCTGACGGCTGGGGTCCATGTGAAGGCTATGGCCAACTGAATCAAATAATCACTCCGGGCCTACACCCTGGTTTGCACATCGCATCGTCGCAGCTGGGTAAATTGGCAAGGTAATCGTAAAGTAACACTTGAGGTACCCCTTTTAATTGGATATCAATAATCCTCGACAACACGGTTTCCTTCTGTCAAGGTCTAGAGCAACCCACCTACTGGATTTTTTGAATCTTTTTACTGAGAATGCAGACAATGGAATGGCTCTTATGGTACCTTACTTGGATATGTCAAAAACATTTGACGGTTTGCCATGCCCTCATCTTCTGATCAAAATCCAATCCTTCCGCATTACAGGACCCTTACTAAGTTGGATCAATTCTTGCCTGTCTAACCGCACTCAGGCTGTCTCAGTAAATGGACACCGTTCCAGGCTTGAACCGGTTACAGGCCGTGTTATACTGGGTAGCTTCCTTGGCCCTCCGCTGTTCCTCATGTATATAAACGACTTATTCTTCTCCGTGAGTCACTAAACCCCATTTCTTTCCGCTGATGACTTTAGGATTGTCTACCCACTGAAGCCTGAATGCCTCACCTTGGCTATCGTAAGCATCTCTGAGGACACACTCGCACTCAGTGAGCGGTGCTCAGCTTGGCAGATGATTTTTTGCCGAAAATGTGAGGTACTTGTAAATAAATGCAACCTACCTCCAGGGTCTCGGGTCTTTTGTGGTTCATCCATCAATATCATACCAGTTGTTCGGGACCTTGGCTTAAGCCACTCCTGCACATTTGATTTCTCCGTATATTCGGCCCTCCAAGTGGCTAAGGCCAGAAAGTGCTTGGGCCTAATATGTCACTTTTTTCGACATCAAAACTGCATTCTCTTCCTCCATAAATCATATGCTGGGCCTCTACTAAAAGGCTGCCCGTGAATCTTTCCTAGTATGTGCGAACCGGACAGAATGCTTATCGAATCAGTCCAATGCAACTTTACTGAGCGGCTGGTTGGACGGAGCTCACCTCTCACGTGTAAAGAGGGCTGGTTATTTTTTAAGTTAGACCCTTTATGTATTCGCCGTATGAAACTGAAACTTATCTTTCTGTATAACACCCTTCACCGCCAGACAAGTAATTCTAATCCACTGCAGTTTGTGCCTGTCTCTAGCTATACTCTTCGTCCTGGAATTCTTACCATTTCAACCCCTATAACCAATACTGGCTTACGTTCGCACATCTCCATCACAGCGCACCCTCACTTATGGAACAAGTAACCCTTGGATCAGCGCAGCTCTGCTCCCAGCCATTGGTTTAGGGATGCTTCGAATAAGTTCCTCACGGTAACTCAAACCTCACAGCTCCTTTACGTAAACGTACCCAATGACCAAACCTACGAGAAGGGTCTAGGCTTTCGAATCGTGCAAACACCGGCGGTATATGACAGATGAAACTGGGTAAACATTTTTAGCTTATCTGTCTTCTGCAATCGAAAACTAGTCCCAGAGAGTGACTGTCCGTTAAAGTTGCCTCTTTATATCGATTCTTATTTATCCTCAGCTGGGAGCATCCCAGACTGCACTCCTCCACTTTTTTCCATTTACAGACCCTCTTTCGTGAGCACATTTCTCTCGACCACTTTCATTACTCTGGAGACTAAATCAGTCACTAACCTGGCCTATGCCTTCCCCTGTCCGTGGGATATTCGCACTTTGCCCAGATGATGCCTCTTTGGATTCCTTCCGGGAGCAATAAAATTCTACCATAACGTTTCACATGGCGCATCAATTTTTTGATGCACTCCGAACCGACCTCCGTTCTGAAACGTTAATCTTTCCGAGATCCTCTGAAGCCTGGTCGCCTGATCGCGGGCTACCTGATACGGAAGGCCTTTTGGCCCCACCAGTAAAACTCATATCAATCCCAGCGGTGCGAGGCGCGGTCAGATCCACCTCTTCGGCCGGCGCGCGTCGGGCGTGTGGGTCGTCTGCAACTAAGTCCTGGCCCACCTAGGCTGGCGGGCGGCACCTCCCGTCACCAGAAAGGGTTTCAGGTTGAATGTCAAGCGCATGGCCAGTCTCACCCGCAAGCGCCAGTTGCGGATTGAAAAGCAACGTCCCCTGCATCATATTGCTACCAAATGTTGCCTCCTCCAACACTCCTGAACAAGATCTACCTTACAGCCGGTCAAGTCCCAAATCGATATATGCACACGTATTCGCCGGGCTCAGGAATGTATTGTACTGTTTGCTAATACTGACATTGATCCCCACCGACTGCATGCCATCTATCTAAATTAACCCTTTGTTTCCCTCGTTGCATCTCGTACAATTACCGGATTCTGTACCGCGAAACATGAAGTGGTTTCGCGGTTCGGATATCTTTATTATGAACACCACGATTCCTGATAAATTCTTGAAAAAACCATTCAACAGTAAACAAAACTCTCATTTAAGTATCTTTTCTCACCTGCCAACAGTATTACAGAACACGAAATAGCCCTCCTTCTAGAGATTGATCTGCGTGACACCAACTCTCTGCTCCTTTATATCCCGCCCCCGCATCTGCCTTTAGGCCGTTTGCAGTTCCTTACAGTCGCAATTGCAATGACTTATCCACAATCCAGGATATCAGTCGTTAGATTGCTTCCTCAGCGTCCCAAGTCGGACTTTCTTCGGCATATCCAGCTATGCACTCATCAGCCCTTTCTGACAGCTCTTCGTACGAACCACTTTTGAACGACTCCATCAGTACACCGTATGTCCATCTTCCGCATCCACCTAATCACCAATTTCGACGCTCCCATGCTATTCACCAATGAACCCAAACGATTCCATGATTGTATCACCGAACCCTCATATATGAAAATCTCTCTCTGTCCTACCAAGTTATCATGGCCGCCCACTTGCGCCACAATCCATTGAGCTCTTTTTCTATATCTTCCGCTGGAAATCAACTACCCATAAATTAGGCTGCCATTGTTCTCTCCCCCCCCTCAAAGTCTGACAATGAACCTCCCATTACGTACCCGGGCACACAACTATCTACACATTTTGACGTTTCCAGTAACGTATAACTTCTAGCTGAGTCCGTCAGTTCTCAAACACATATACCATTATTATGCCTACTTCGTCGTAAATCTGTATTCCTTACCTGTCAGTCTTGGAGTCACCTCCGATAGACCAATAGCTGAACACTATTTTACTCATCTTTTAACTACTGCCACCATTTTCATCAATTTTTCACGACTGGGTCTTCATGCCGAAGGTCACCTTGAAGGCAATTTCTCCAAACCTTTGCTGAAAACGAACTGTAAGTAAGCGAAGTTACCAAACGTCTGGTTGTTTCCCAAATTTTCCATGTCAGACTCTTGTCAGAATATCTCATTAGGCGATCCTCCGCATGTTTTGACCGTATCGCTTACGCACCACCCTCAAATGACCTCTTAGGATTGCCGTGTATCAATTCCTCGATCCACCCTGCTTCAACCTGTGTTCACTAATTAACATAAAAAACCCTTTATTTGAATCGTACCTCGCTCATCTACCAATTTTTGTCGCTCTGTTTCACCAAATTTTCAGGCTCGGGCATCCACCTATACCCCATTTTGAGTGCTTCTCCCACATACTCTTGACGAATGGTAAGTACCAATTCTGCGGTAAATCGGGCTCTGTTTCATTTACCCGATTTGCATCCTCAAAGGACACCTCGCAACTCCTTCGGTATTACATTTCTGCTACTTCCCTGGTCGTTTGAGCTTTTGATTGAAGTGCGTATCCGTCATCACCAAGAATTTTGCAATTTTCTCGTCGGTGCTTTTTCGAATTTTTTTCAGTCAGCTTACCCTCTCGTGTGACTTTACACCGATACTTTCGGAATTATTGCACATTTCCACTCCCTCCCTGCCTTACTTGATTCCGTATCTCATTCGCGGGGCCCATTTCATTCACTACTAGGTGATGTGTCTATCTGACCTCCAAATTCAAAACTGCCGGGCATCCATTCGTGCGACCACCAAAACAACTATGTTTTTTTCGCTGCATGTGCCCAAATAAGTACCCCAGAATCCCTTTTGTGACCTCACTTGTACCATATGGTCAAGCTAGCAAGTGTGCTTCGGGTGTTCCCGAAATAAACCATTATTATTATTATTATTAAATCGTCATCGCCTTTGCAAGCCGCTTCTCTGCTACTGTCGTGGCTACGTATCATACATTCATTTGTCGCCCAGGTCCCATTTCCATGTTGATGCTTTATATTCTACCTTTATGAAGGTAAACAGCCTGCTTAACGGTTACCAGTTTCCATCCGGTCACTTCTCTCACCACCACCTCGGCCATCTCTCTGCAGAGGAATTCTTCACTGGTTATGAAACTGACTCAGCTGATATTCGGCCGCCAAACGTTATAAATGTAACCTACGATGGATTGTTTTCCTTCTGTTTCCGCATTTCCACTCCCTTCCCCCGGCTGGTTTCCAATACTAATCGGTTTCATGGAAAGCGAAGAGCCATGTGTGGCTTACTTCTCCTTTGGAAACTACTTGTTCTTCAAGACAAACGAAATTCCCGTCAATCCTGCTTGATTCTCCTGTCTTGCAGTCCTTCTTTTGTGATATTTGTGTGTAAGTCTACTATTTCTACTATTTTTAACCGGCTTCACCTGGACTCGGCCGGCCTGGCCACCCGACCCTGAATTCAGGCTTGCTGAGCGCTACCACAAAGAGCATAGTAAATACCTTCTACTCTACTTGGAGTGCACATAATTGCACCACCCCCTTGGAACTCGGATTCCGCGTTCAGGTGTACCGTTTGGTCTTGCGTTGCAGCACGCTTCAAGGTTATCCGAAATAAACTAAAGTTACTATTACTGTTCTGGTAGAATTTTATGGCTCAATAACACAGCTCTGAACCGATTTCTGTTCTGACACATTAATACTGTTACTGTTGTTGTTAGTAATTTTCAGTGGTACAGAAATCGAGCGGGAATGTAACCAAGTCACAGTGGTGGGGGCGGATACCCCAAATAGCTGGAACGAATTCTTTCTATCTTTTCGAGCTTCTCCCAATAATGTTTGGACCCAGGAAAGCTTCGTTTACTTTCCATTATTTCGTCGATATGGTGTGCAGGGGGTTGGATCCTGTAACTGCTCATCTCAATGACATCATGATGGACAGCTCTTCTAAGACAAGGCATCAGCATACATACGCACAATTTACAACCCTCTGTTTCACCACGGGGTCAAGTCAATGCGAAAGGCTTTAAAGGTGATTACCTCATCGAGTTTCTGAGCCACAGGGTCTCTTTTACGGGGATTACACTGCAGCAGGTGAGAGCATGGAATTTCCAGACTTCACAGAATCTACACTGTCCAAGCAACTACAGCATCCCGGTCGGCTGCCCAAGTTTTACCTGCTTTCCATTCCGCAGTGGGCTGAGCCAATGTAAACACCTGCAGCTTCATCAAAAGCCAAAGCTTCGCGGCCGGTTTGCACAGATTCCTCAGGAGACGCACTAGTTTCGTTTAGGCAGTTCATCAGCGAAGCAGCCTCGTCAGCACACTTAAAACCAGTGACCCAAATTACCTTAGTCGTTGACTCTTCAGATGAGCCATGTGAGCACCGCTCAACAATACTGAGCTGATAATTGGCATTTTGTTGCAGTTCTTTCCAGGTCTACAGCCAGCTGTGTCCGATTACACCACGTCTGGTTGCGAAAACCTCACTATTTATCTAACATCGTCCATGGCGGACAGCGTGGCACTGTGAAATCGTAGTATTGCACCCCTTGCCGAAGTGGATTTTGAACCGCTTAATGGCGGCAGCCGATAACAATAACTCTATAACTTTTGCATACCCTGATAAAGCCAGTGCATTTGATCTCGACCTGCACCCTCTTACTAACCAAAGTCAGAACCTACTGCCTCTCCGACTATCCCCTATTGTGGATAGCATTGTACTCAGCAAATCGCTCACAAATGGCTTCCGTTGATGGATGCTGTGCACAACCTGCCTCCGTTACAGTTAAGGTCATTCAAGGGAGTTAACTTGGTCTTTTGCACCTTCTCTTTTACCTCTGATATACATTTTCTACTCCCTACCACGGTGGCCCATTGTCTTTCATTGACTGCGTTGAGACTGTCCGCGAGTTTCCTCGCAAGAACCCCAAAACCGTGCTGCCCGAAATATCTGCCGATCTACTGAGACTTGGAGACTGGTGCAGCTCTTGGCGTGCGAACTTTTCAAACTCAAAGAGCAGTTGCCAACCTGCAGATGCCAGGTTGCTCCCTCGTCCTTATTGCTAGACCAGTTGCCCATTGCCCCAAAATCCTCAGTACGAGAACTTGGGTCATCTTGTTCCTGTGCCTTCCAGTTTTCGGAAAGTGTCCCATCGAACCACGAGGGCTGATCCGACGGTAGATCCCCTTTCTCGCTCGCCGAATCCACGTAAAATTAAATTTCCCACATATCTACCCCATGCCCGGCCTCAATTGGAATACCGCCCCATCACATGTTCCGGCCTGCTTAGAAAGGACCGTGTTTCCGATCAGAGGGCATTACTTTCCCCTAACTAATAAGTTATAAAATATTCATCACGTATTTCATGTAAAGAACGATGCCCCTATTTATGCCTCAACCGAATAGGGCTAAGACATATAAAGCTTAACCCGGTCCATGTACATGGACTTATCCACCATGATGTGTTCTCTTGGACTGGCTTAATGAGGTTCTCTGTAACAAAACCCCGTCCTCTGCGCCACTGGAACCTCAGGCTTACTGTCCCTTAATCTAGACTGGCACTGGAGACCAGTTTTTTCTGTCGAAGCTCTCGTAGCTATGAAGCTATCTTCCATTTAACGTGCTTCAATTACGCTCAATAGTTCAGTTCATCACAGTCCTGAAATCATACCTCTCCGTGCGCAAACTGGTAATACTGACTTTTTTAGCACCATCGGGTGTTGAGCCATTAGAGGGAGCGTCTAACTTGAGAACCGTGTATCAATGGAACCGAACGCTTATTACAAAGCCACGAGTATGTGGTTGTCGACTTAAGAGATTTTCCGGCATCACACTGGTGGTGGTATCAGTCTCATCGCTTCGTTTTCCTTACTTTCGACCCCTCAGATATAATTATTGACACTTCTCATTCGTGAAGCCAGGCTCATCCCCTTCGTGCCCTTCGATGTGAAGGGCCTTTCTATATCCGTGGTTCAATCCACCACCATGATAACACTGTAGTGTCCGAGATGTTCTGTACCATATAGAATCATCGGCACATTTTCCGGTTGCGGACATGGACTCGTCAAAAATGCTGATGGTCAGTGGCTATACCTAAAGCACCACAGGGGTTGATGTTCAAGGTAATCCAAGCCCTTATGAACCCCAAAAATCTAAGATCAGCGGCACCGGACCACACTCCATTTTGTTTTAAATCAGTTCATACTTCCGTGCACGTCTTTCTCTCTCTTTCTCTCTCTGTTTATCCAGCTGGCACCAAGCTTCTCAGCCTCGACTTCCAACAGTTCACTAGGAAGGCCGATATGGGTCCGTCTGCCAGGGAGGGCCCGGAATGGTATGTATCATATGCGTCCCTTCAGCCTGTTTGCTTTTCCTCGCTTTCCACTCCTAAAGCTCAAGTGGACAGCGCCTCGGAGGCGGAGGCCATTAGACAAAGACTTCTCCCAAACCTGAGGGAAACAGTTTACCCCTTTGAACCTCGATCACCATGTGCGCATCTGTAAAAGTGGTGGGCGGAGTTGTGGAAATTTCCTAAGTGAGCTTAACCAACCATCTGTAAAGAAAGTAATGCGTGGAAAAACCATACCGATGACACCTCCTTCCCGAAGTGAGCCCTAGAGAAAATGGATGATCCTAACCTTCAGCATATACCCGATCCTGAGTATAGGGTAAACCCACAACAAAGCATACTTTCTGCTATTCGGAGGCGCCACTATTTTTGTGCGCCCATGAGGGGCAACAAAGTGCCTAGTCTTCCATATACTTGCTCCGACCATGCTCTTACTTCTACAGATTTTCACGTTCCCCCTGTGCTGTCCCTGACCTGAAATCTGAGGCCACATGCGAAAACCGAGGCAGCGGTACGGTCGCGGATTTTTTGTGACCACAGCAGTTCAACATCGACAGGTACAATAAAATAGCACTCAATAATAAACTCATGGGTGTCACTTCTAATCTCGCCTTCCTCCTTCTGAGCTGTCCGCTTCGGTTCAAATTATTGGGCCGACTCCTTATAAGTCCCAGGTTTACTGTTCATTGTTGGAATCCTTGCCCAACTGACAACCTTTTGCTGACCATCCTAGTAATAATTAACCTCGTGGTAGAAAACCTCATAAAACCGTGTTTACTGCTTGATCAACAAAGGCGGCCCAGCCGTTCGTCCAGAAATGTGCACCTAACCCACGAATATTCTGAATAGTTTGTTACCAAATAATTCTGTTGTAAATAATGATCTCCGCTTCACAACATCTAAATGTTAGGCTAATTTCCGACGAAGTAATCCAGTATCATGGGCTGCCCTTTAAAGCCTGAAAAAACTCATGCTAGTAATTACTTTTATATGCCAAGCTGAAACATCGGCCAGATTGCCATTCCATCTCTATCCGCTTCACCCCCCGATGAAACTTGGTGAGTTTTCAAAAAATCTGGCAAAATATTTGGACTCCGCCTCGTGCCAGAATATGGGGAAACCAGACAATTTTCAGTAGCTGCAAATAATCAAACGGGAAAAATAAAGGTCTGGTGGTAGATCTATGGAAAGTTCTCCGTGGTCCCAACCAGTCCTCTGTTGAAAAAGCAAAATTTACCCCCTTTTCAAATCCCACATTTACACTTGCTGTCTTGTATACGCTGGTCCCCGGTTAGACCAACCTCCTGACTGCTAACCTTACTTTCTGCTTTAGCCTTAGAATCACCGGAGAATCAATTTGCTTAGCTGTATTATATCGTGTAAAAAGCTTGTTTTCCATTTTACCTGTTTTAAACCACCCCTATCGCTGACCGTTACAACTACGATCTGGTTACCAGGTTTCACTCACATGCAGTTCTGATTTTTCTTCGCATGCTTGGCCGAAGTTTGCCGGGAACTTCCCAAAAAACACCTTTCCGATGTCTAAGCCATGATAACCATCGTGCAGGGGCGTCCAATTCAATAACTCATGACCCAGGTTCGGCGATGCCTCCCCTTTTCCCAAAGTTACTCAACATAATTGATAAATAGGAAAATCGCAGCGCACTTGCCCTTGAAGTGCTCAATATGGATGCAGAAAAGCCGCAGACGACTCAGTCAGTGTGACAGGGCAAAATTTTCCAACTCGCTCCTTTGCACTATTCTGCACATCCACGAAGGGGAATATTGGTTAGTGATTGCCCCTTTAATTCAGTGGACTCCACCCTTCTTTTATCAGCTGTGAATTCACGTCAGTGGATGACAGCCGTTGCCCAACCAGGAAACTAGCCCACCTTTTGAAGAGATACTGTTTTTCATGTTCGAAAATATTCCCTTGCCTATCCTTATACAGCTTCTGTCTCCCTGCTTCTTGAATAAGCACGGCTGATCATCTTTCCTACCGTCCTTGCAAATATAGCACCTGCTTCTTAGGTAAACTTTCTCCTTAACTATTTCATGTTCTACGGATTCCTTACTGCTGCCCATGAGCGATTTTAAAATTATTGTTGTATTTAGGATTCTCTCAAGTTAAGTCGGGGCTCGCCCCCGTGTAGAGTCTCCAGCCTCTGGTCCTCGGTTTGTGATTTGATAACAACTGCACTCGGCAGAGCGCAGGATAGTGACTCGAAACGCTGCAGCGGCATAGCTTGGCTACTGGGAGAAACCAACATCGAGCCGGCAGCGTACATAGGCGGAGCAAGTGGAGCTGCTAAATTCGGTGGTCGTTCAGACAGCCAAAATTGTTTGTGTTTGAAATTGTGGGTAATATCGGTAGCACACCAGAGGTTTCCCTCCAGAAGGCCGGATGGACTTCGATCAATGATAGACACGTTGGCTTTGGCGGCCAGAAACATTTTTCACGCCCCCTACCACGATCGAACACGGCAACGAGGCCAGCGCAAGTTGCTCTGCGTAGATCTCCATGATCTCTATGCGTTGATCGCAAAGCTGCGGTGAATCGGACCCGAGAAGGTCACGACTGCGATTCTGCAGTGATAGTTACATTGTTGGGTTAGCCGTTGTAGGCATATCCTAAAGATTTGTTTGCCCGTTGTACGTAATGCCCTGGTAAAACGGCCGGCCTCCGGCTTAAAACTAGTCCATCCACGATCCAACGGGCTTTGTGTTTTAGCCAAGCGAGATCTTGGAAGTCCATGTCATTCTGTCAGACAGGAAAAGCTGGAAGGCAGGAAAAGCAAGAAAGGTGGACTGCCGAGAGCAGACGGATGTTTCAGTGAGGGGGGAATACCGGCGCAATGCCAGCCACCAATACCCCTGTCGTGATAAACTACGTGGTTCCGCAATTATGCATTAGTAAACTGTACAAGACGAAAGTGAAGAGTAGACTTGATTATATACATATTCCTTAATTCTGAAAACCTCTTTGGATGTCTTAGCCCGCGGCCTCTTTGGTTTCTCCTGTTGAAGGACGCAGATGTGTCCTCCGTGGAGTTTGGTGTTGCGACCGTTGAAGAAGGTCATCCGCGGTTGCAACAATCGCTGAATCAGGACTACTAACTGAAGGTTGTGAGCTGGCGGGGGCATTCGGCGGGGAGTCCAGGGTGGGTCCTACCCAGACAAAGTCTGGTTCAAGGCGGTTCATGTTGAAGGTCTCCTTCCCACCCTTGAGGTATACTAAGCACTTACTTTTCGCTGAACGACGCGGAGCAGGCCAGAGCAAGCTGGTTGTAACGACGGCCGCACCGCTCCTACTTGAATGGAAACATGGCTAACCGTCGAGGGGGTGACGGGTATGTAGCGGCCGGGGTTTGTCCTTGTGGCGGGTGGGCTTTGGCACCTTCACTGACTGTGACAAGCGTTTTGCCCAGCCTCCTTTATAAAATTTACAGTTGGCAATGGACAGACCAACTCACCTGGAAGTCTCCGAGTGCAACCGTAGGCCTTTTCAGCCGGAGCAACATGCAAGTCGGCCTTAGCAGTGTTGCGCGACCAACAGAACAACCCGTAAAGCTTCACCCCACGAAAGGTTAGCAGGGGTACAAAAGGCAGGTTTCAGTGGGTGATGGAATCGCTCCACCACGCGGTTGGCTTGAGGATGACAGGCCGTCCTCTTGTTGAGTGTGTCCCCGAATGTGTTCTGTAGCTCGTGGAAGTCATCATCAAAATGAGAACCTCGGTCGGTGGCCATGATAGCGGGGCTACCGGACCTACTCACCCATCTGGTTGGAAATTATCTTGCAGATTTTGCTGTAAGACAGCAGATAGAGCGAAACTATCTGCACACTTGATAGTGCAGACCTAACTGTAAGATGGTGGGGTCCCCGCAAGGTCCACGCGCACGTGGGACAAAAATGCGTCCTGATTAGAGACTATGTCCAAGCAGAAGCTGGTGGCCTCATTGACATAGACAGCCTCAACTGACATAAAGCTGTTGGACCGGATAGACCGCCTTTGTCTAATTTCAAGGACCGCTGATGAACACTGCTATTTGAGCCGACAAAACTCCTCCGTCAGGTATCGGATAGGGTAGTAGTTCAGAAGAGCTGGTTTGAATAGGTGATCGTGCAGGTCTACATGAACAGTGAAAGGTCCTTCTGTGAAAAAACCCGGTGGAATCACTGTGGTTAGAGTGGCCCCTAAACCGCTTGGCAATATTATTCTCCGCCGCTTGTCAACCGCTCGTTAGTAGCGCTCGCGCGGGGATCAGGCTGGATTTAGTCCTGAACGAGGTTGTGTTGATCACCATTTCACGGGGGAAAACAGCAGAACTTAAACACACCTTTCGTAGGCTCAATCTCCTTATCTTTCTAGATCTTGATGAGACCTTTCACTCAATAGACCGCGCTGTCCTCTGGCGTCTTCTCTACGTGTTGGCGCCGCCCCAAGTTTGGCTGCGCTGCATTTTGTTGTGACCTTTTGTGAAACATTGTTGATTGCATATCATCTTATCTCCTTTCTTTTTGCACTACAGGTGCCATGGGTAAACAGTAAACGGAACCACCGGGGTGGCAGACATACCATGTTCCTCTCCCGTCCATAAGTGACCTTATCCCCGACCCCGGAAATCAGTGTGAACCTACCGTGGAAGCTCCCTGCTGAGGTAAACTCTGATTTCTGGCTGTGTCGATCACTGTTTTGCCCTTGCCAGTACAAGCTACTTTTTCTCGAGCCTTCGCTTCTACTGAGACCTACCCGGTGCTGTAACCGATTGCTCCAATCAGTGCAACTATTTTCAGACCCACAAGCCCCCCCTGTGTTGCCCTTGGTCACTGTCACCTTGGAATCATTTCTAAGGTCAGCGTAAGCCGCCAAAAATCGGCTGCTCGAAAGAATCATTCACGACAGGTTCCGCCTCACCGTCCACCACTAGCTTTTGTGAGGGCTGGCTGAGGCCAAGTTGTACTAGGAAAAGTAGGCGAGTCGTTCAGCAGACGGCTGCAAATGAAAACAATCCTAGGGATATGACGTTCCGGCATCGGTCATTGTTAGAGTTCGGCCCCTGTTTGGGAAGATGTTCTTTTCTCACCGATGTCCGAACAGTCAGATTAACACAAACACCCGTGGAAACTGCATCCAGTAGTCTCGGTTAAATGAAGTATTGACGACCATTTCTTCCTTCTCGAGAAGTATGAGTGCTTTTTTTGAGACAGAAAACAGCGCAAGAAGGATACAGGTGGTGGAGAGTTTACCTACACTAATCATGAATGGCCTGACATATCCAAAGCAGGTTTTTATTCCTTTTTAAAGGTGTTGACTGCGTGCTTTTCGAGTGCCATCCAAAACTCTTGCAGTTGCAGGAAGCTTTAGCCAGTGACCTTTACAATGCTCCATTTTGCTTGAAGAGGGACTTCAACTTGTTCCTCGACGCTTTCAAGCTCCTTCAGATTCCAATGCCATCTGACTTTTCATGCTTTGTTGATGGCGATTTACTCATGCTCCTACGTATTTCTACTCACTTTTGTTTTGGGCGACCTGCCTTATCTCCTCCACAGGAAGTACTGTTCTAGACACAATTGTCACCAAGCATACCGAACACTTCCCCCAAAACTGGAAGTTTCCATTTCAACGAGGGATAGAGCCTTCATTATCATCGGGCCGGAAACTTGTTTATCCTCAGCGCACCTTTCACTCTTTAAAACAAAATAGACAAGACCCAACACTGGGCTCCTCTCACCCATGAAGATTACCCTTCTTCAAATATCCCTTTCCATTATTTCCCTACGCAGTAGATTGACTGCTCTGTTCGCTTGCTAGACTTAATCACAAGAACACTGAGTGCAATACCTGGTTTGTGGCTCCTTAGGTATATTGCTTTCTTACCAACCACATAGATCTTCTTCTCCGCCGAGGTATCTGAAAGGGCAAAAAGAACAGGCCTATAAACCGCACGACCAGACTTTGGTGAAACGACAGCACCTCCCAGTTAAACAAGAGTTACGACGGCTGAACACGGTATTTACCTACAAGTCCATCTGGACCGCCGATAGCAAAAGATTCTTGCACGAAATCAGGCCTCTTTGTGGACTGCAGGCCCGGTAAGAAACCATTTAATAGGGGCCAATGGTCTGAAAGCTGCGCTTATTTACCTTGCACTGGATACTCTATTATCTTACTTTCCTTTTTTACCTCAGGTGTAGGACCACTTTCCCAAGAGAAGCCTCCAAGTTTCCTAAAACCTCAAAATCAGCTTTTGCTGTCGCTCTAGACTGTTTATTCTCCGGTGTCCACATCCTCAAGGCAAATAATTTATCCATAATTTTGACTCCGTCATCAATGTATCTGCTCATGCAGGTGCTGATCCTGCCTCCCAGAAACCCGTGACAGTAATATCCACTCCCGAACACTGCATCTACGGTTGTGTGAAAACTTTTTTGTTTAGTCGCCATCACTTCTGCGCCCAAAATGACCACTTGTGCCATCTCAATTCGACTGCTTCCCTCCTCTGTTGTCCTAGATGACCCCTAACAGCAAGGATAAAACAAAGGAGGCACTCTGGATGCACTTGGTTCAGCCTCTCATTTCATTTTGAACAGCTTGAACAGTTTCATGAAAACAGTGATTTACCTTCTTCCAACGTTCTTTCACATTTGATTCAGTCCTCCGTCCTCTACTTCTAGAATTTTCGGCCGTCCGACTTATATATTCTCGTGGCTGAAAGACTACTTTTAAAATAGAACCCAAAGTAATAAAGTTGGTGCAGGTTTATAGAGTGCCCAACTTATCACCCAGGTGATCTTAATCGTGTCGTTCGGCCCCTCTTTAGTCTCACCACATCTATCAGTAGCTAGACCATCGCACTATGTGCGCAACTTTTTAAACGCGCGGATGACATCGTGCCCTGTCGATGTCTCCAACCAGCAAGACTTGAAATCTTTTTCCGAGAACTTATAAAATATTCAAGATATCCAGTCCCATTCTGGACTGCCCCTCAACGGTTCCAAGTGTTCCGATCTTGCCTCCTCCCCTTCTCGTTCCTTTTGCCCTAGTGAGCAACCAGCCACCAACAGTGTCTCCGTATCCATAGGTGACTTAGTAAGGTACTTAGTCTTCGTCGTCAGCGCCTACTTGCGGCGGCCTTTTCATATTCTTGACTGTGTTAAAAACTGCGTGGACCGTCTCTTGGTGTACGTAAGCCTAGGCGGATTCATGCCCTAAAATTTGTCGCTTCTTCCTCCCTCCACCAATAGTTTCCCGCAGCCTTACTCCACTGCTCCCTTGCAGTCTTTCACGGTCTTCCCAAGAAAAAAATTAATAAACAATACCTCGGCCCTGCCATTACCGTTAGTGCCTCTTTGATTTCCAGAGGATCCCCTATTTCCAAAGTCTGTGATTTGCATATAGTAACCCCCGAAAATTTCCTCGAGGCCCTTGCGGGCCCCACTCGTGCTCCTCACCATGACTGATCTGCATGCTTTTTGCATCCGCTCAAACTTTCCGCATTTGGACTCGTTTCTCCCGCATAAACGTCCATCGGAACTCCAAGAAGCTTCACTCAGCACGTGTTCTGGATGACAAAATGAAAGTCACAGAAAAACCTCACAAGAACCTCAGTGACTGAACCACTTTCATTCTATAGTATTCACTGTTATTCTTATTCCCTTGTGTCAGTGGACAGTTCTCCCTCTTTTGGCTGGAATACGAAGTTGTTTACCCGCTAAAGTCGTCAATGCAGTATAATATAATCTGAGGGTGAACCAAAAAATCATGTGTCCACAAAAGCTCTTCTTCGGTTGAGAGGCCGAAACCGTGTTTGGCATACGTTTAGTGCTTTCAAAGAGCAAGATAATTTTTCAGAACTGGGTTGGTCTGACTCAAAAACTTTCAGCATCTAAGGAAGTTATAGACGTGATAAGTAGTTTATATTATCTGAGCAGCTGCACCCCACTTGCAGATCGGGTATCGGATCAGGTGTTTATGTGTGTACAGGAGGCTCGCTTGGCTCTTGTCAACCCGGGTCATCTGTGGCGCGAACATGACATCTTTTTATCCATCAAGGGTCGAGTGTGCTCTGTAGCAGTCAGGCCCGAGCTTCTGTGTGGTTCGGAGACATGGTCCCTACGGCTCGGAGGTGTACGAAGATTCTCTATATTTGAACACCTATGTCTTGGAGGCATCGCTCGGATTTGGTGGGAATATCGTTAGATAAAACACTTAAACTCACCAGGCTAAGAAGTTTGGGTTGGGGTTTTGCGCATGGGTCTGACAGGATTCATCGTTGCGCAGTGGTCGCTGGGGCCGGTAGAGGCTGGAAGATGAGTAGGAGTGGTCAAGTCATGACGTGGAAGAAAGACAACAAATGCCTAAAAGGTGGACTGGGCCATGTAGTGCTAGGTGGGCTTCTTGGATTGGGTCTGTCGTATGGTTGCATTGGCTTTAGATCGATAACAGGTTGACTATAATTTAAGTGACCATTGATTCATGCTTGTTTGCCGACAAGACCAATCACACACACGCATACACGCATGTACGCACATCGCCGTGACCTTACAAGTGCCAGTAACGGCATGGCCTAACCAATCGGACTCTGGCATCGAGCCTTGCCTGCTTGCAGATTCGTCACTGATGAGCAGCCCTGCTTGACTGCACTCGATCGCGTGTTTAGCTTGCTTTTACCCCAAGGTGGTCCACTCGTTTGCTTGCTTGCTTGTTGACGAGCTTGCTTGCTGATAAGCTGTTGGGAGACTTTGTTGAGTACTGTGTTCTGCTGTAATAACGAACACAAATGCCGTCTCAGAGACTCTTCCGCTCGGCGGTTAGAGATGTTGGGGCATATGGAGAGATGCTGCGATTGATGTTGCTTCTGAGCCTACAACTTGATTTTATCGACTTCATATCAGTATTCGTAGTTTTAGTACTGCTTCTTCTGCGTTCTTCTTCTGTTTTACTGTTTTTGATTGCGGTTGCCTCTAGGAGATAGCTATCAAAGCTACTGCTCACAGTCCCCGGTTAGCGGTTTTCTGAACTGAATCTAACTAAACCACCATCTCCGGTGAAGCGATCTATAGCAGAGTAATCTCTGGGTCGCCTGGGAGTCTGACCGGAGGCTGATTCGCAAGCTAACTCGATAATATCAGGATTACAAGCTGAATGCAGAGTTGAGAGAACGAGTGAAGGCGCATTTACCCAGTTGGACCCGTGGAAAGCAGCTTTCAAACTTTTGAGCTGGCAATGAGAACGAAAGGCCTCACTTTGGCCCCTGGGTATTACTTCGTTGTACTGGAACTGTGGCATCCCAACAAACGCGGTGCATCACCAAACTATTGCGACTCAAACTGTGAGCAGCAATCAGCGGTTACCGTCACAAGAGCTCCATGCAAAGAAATCTGGATTTCCTTAAAGTCAGATGAAACGGCTTCCTGCGTTGGAAGTTAGGAAAAGCCTTAGCAGTGGATGAGTGAACAAACGGTGTCCATGAAGATACGAGAAAATCTTGAAAATTCAATAGGACAATGGCTTAATGAGCCGTTGTATATTTGCTTATCTTCGGTGGTTGACGCTGAACACATGAAAGAGCCCAACTACAAATGTCCTTCTGCGTACCGTGTCAGAAGCGTCTATCTGCAACTAGCATGGTGTTTGCTTAAATAACAAGATTGGACAAGTTATGTGAAACGTCTTAAGCCGAGTGACGCCAAGATGCGGGTACGACAGAGAGCGGGGGTGGCCAAACTGCAACGCAAATTTTCGAGCCTGAGATAGCCAATGGAAATTACGAAAATTTAAAAATTGCTTTTGGCTAGCTCTGTGAAGTCCACTTCAGTACTTTGGGTTGCAGCCAGAGAATCGAAGTATATGACCGTTAGCTGACTGGGAATAACGTCTACCGGAAAAAAGGCTTCAACCACAGCGTTTCTGGCTCCAGAAACATGACGAACATCACTGAACAATGTGAGACGTAGTCCAAAAGACTCGATTCAAGGTGCGAGCTTTTATTTGTCTTGCAGTTTTTGTATTCAGTATTGACGATAAGTTATCCATCTTAGAAGATACGACGGAACTAAAAAACGGTACCGCAAACTCCAACTGGCTTCGGACTTAAATTAGAATTCCTAGTTCACTGTGACTGGAGACCAGCAGAAATGCGTCAGTGGTTTCGTTCGCGGAGTGGACCTCTGCTGGAGCATGCTGTCTATTGCTTTGTCAGGAGCAATATACTCAGCCGGGCCCCAGAGTCGAAAAGAGTCGGCAAGGTAGCAGAGGCCGGCACGCCTCTGGCTGCTTTGAAGGGAGATTTTGCAGCTCCAGTTAAGTCTACGGAACTATCTTTGGCATGTTTGGGCCAGTCCCTTAAAGGCTGCGCCAACCAAGCACCGTTTCAAATAAAAAGCCCATAAAAACTTATCAACTCGGGGAACCAACTATGGGGTCATAGCGAGGTATGAAGCAGAAAGTCGTGAACGGCTGACTTCTGTTCTCCTAAATACCGAGCATCTTGTTCGTTAATCAGGTGTCCTAAAAAATAAACTGAATTTTGCCCAGAAATACTATCGTTATCGCCGACGGTTATACAGTGTTTGGCTAATTCTGAAAAACTGAAGTGGAAGTTACGTATATGGGGCTTCTGATTCACTGACCAACAGAAGGTAATCGATGTTAGCAAAAGCCACCTCCAAATCTCAGGTTACTCATTCAACGAAAGGCTAAGGGGTTTGGGTGGCTTGGGGCAGGCGAAACGATATTCGTAGAAATCAGAAGAGACCAAAAGTGGCTTCTGCAACGGTCTTAGTAGTATCCTCATCTGCAATGGCTGTCTGACGGTAGGCATGTGGCAGACCCATTTTTCGCCGTTGCGGTTGGCTGTGATATCCTGAATAAATAGGACAGGATACTCATCTGGAACAGGGGCTTTTTTGGCTTTCTGTTACCTCCTTATGGTCACCAATCCCCTGGTCTTTGAATAATAGTGGTTTATTTCGGAGACTCCCGAGGCGTGCCAGAAGCTTGGACAAACTTTTACAAGCTATAGAACGGACAGAACAAACTCGTGGAAAATATGGAAGTAAGCATGACAAAAGTAGGAAAGGTGGGTAAAGGTGGGAGACTAAGGGGAGATAAATGTATGATAAGTGTGTGCACAACGAAGAAAAGTAGAGTGAGTTTGAATGATCCCAGGGGCGGATTCAAATAGACGCCCGATGAATTTGAGAGTCAAGGTCAAATGAAGCATTTAACTGCTCCAAGTGAAGACATAAAATTGCTGGCTGATCTACGAGAGGGACTAGAAATCGGTATAAGAAACAGGGGTGGTGGGAGATGATGGAGAAAAAGTGAAGGGCACTGCAAGGGATAAGATGGCAATGAAGCTTTGCTGCAGTAAAATAGATATTCTGCGAAAAGGGCAAAAAACTCACTATAAAACAAGGGACGAGCAAAGCAGGACGTAAAAAGTGAGGCAGATGGTAGAAATGATTTTGAATGATTGGATGCGGTAGACGTGAGGCACAGATGTAGAAAGAATGGACGCACATTATTGGGGCCAGCGGGATAATAACATGAGAAGTGGCCAGCCAAGAACTGCAGGATGCAGAACGAAAGTACACATACACATATATATATACATATATATATATATATATTTGAGGGGCAGGAGCGACGAGAAATGGAGTGTTAGAAAAAATATCAGTGACTGGAAGAGGCAGGCATGGTGAGATCAAATGGTATAGAATTGCCTAGGTAATATCCTGGTGACTTCTTCTCGTAACAAGTGAACACGACGGATCACCAGAGGGAGAGAAAAGACTTTGGATGCACGGAAAGGATGATGACTGTGACCAACGGTTCACGAAAGACGTAAAGCGGAGTTGAGGATCGAAGATAACGGGTAAGAAATGATCTAATAATTTGAATAATGTCAGTGAGACGTGTGGTGACGGTGGAGGATGGGAGAGGCACTAATAAGCTGACTTACTTTACTCGGCGAGAATATGATGGCGATGGAAATGGCAGGGGAAAGCAGAGTGAATATAGGTACAAGGCGGAGAAAGGTACTTGGAAGGTCAGACAGTCAGTGGCGCAAAGAAGCAGCGGCTGTGAAGGTGAAAAGTGTAGGAGAGAAATCCGTATATAGAGAACCAGAGGAACTGGGTAGTGACAGGTCAAGGGAATTGAAACTGTGAGGGGAAATCATGAAGCACCGATGAATTTACATTGGATGAAAATTGGAAAAGCAGAACAGCCTAGACTGCACACAGAAAACGCCTGTGGCGAGCTATATACGGAGCAGGAGAGGAAAACACCGTCCAAAGAAATGCAGGTGAGAAGTGCCCAATGAGATCGTTTTACTACAGGCAGAACATGAGGAGGGCTGAGAAAGAAGGAGCATCAGGACAAGTAAGCTTGCGGTAGAACAAAAGGTACGAGAAACCCTGTGCAATGGCTAAACCCAGGAACCATTTGACTCATAAAAATACCCAAAGCAAGGGTGTGCTGAAACTCAACTCGCTAGATCTTGAATTTGTCCGGCGCAAGCCGCAATTCCTCAGAGAAACCTGGAGGACCTACACAGCTGACACGGTGACCCAACTAGCAGGCAACGGAAAATAGTACAGACCGTGGTTGCAGCTCCTCTGGGTGTGCATCTGGTGCATAACCAAACAAATACAGGTAGGCGGTTTTCGGTGGAGCCATACTCATTGAGTTAGAATCAGGGGAAGTTATTCACTGACTTTTGCAGGCGGGAATCAGTCAGTAGATTGGAGTGATGCTGAAAATCAGCAGGAAGTATGGCGTCTTGAACCTCTGAAATCAAGAACACCTAACAAAGTGTTCAACAAAGGCCGGGACCTGACGCCTCGAAACTTGTCGGCAAGTTTGGATAGGAGCTCTGTTAGCAGTACCTGGGCTAGACAAGAGGGTCCTATCCAAACATTGGCCTGAAGACGGCAGCACACTGGCTTCAGTATCTGTGTCTACCTTGTAGTGTTCCTAAGTTGAGATAAATAATGTAGAATAAGTGACTGTCCCGGTTAGTTGCATCGGTGGCAGCTTTTCATCGGCATCTTCGTCGCTCTGACCGGCGTGGGCCAGTTAAGGAGGCAATCTGCACAAAAGCGCCTCGAAACGATATCTTTACTGACACCGACGGGGAGCAACAGTTGACGATGGACGAACCGGATTATTTACGTGGATAAAGTTGGGAGATCTTTACCAGTGAAAACGTCCGTTATGCCATGCCTAAGCTGGGCATCCAAATGGTGATGCGCTGAGTACCCGAAAGTTTTGGACAAGGTTGTGCAAAGTGTCTGGCAAAGAGGCGGTGATCGAATTGGTTTGCAAGAAAGTCACCTCAGTGACCTTTGGCTCGGAAGCTTCTCTAGTTTTGTTGGCACTGTAGGAAAGTCTTTCAAGAGGTTCCCTTGTGGACACGGGGAAAACCTGCATGTCACTAGGAGGAGTTTAAATTCACGACTTCTTCAGAAAACTACTACCGATTGTGGGCAAAATCCCTCCAACCGTCGACTTTGACCACTTCAATTAAATTCCCTTTGGGTTCGTATGGCATTGCAACGTCCAGCAATTCTGGGTCATATTTTTCCAATGAGCCTTGCTTCACGTTTCGTAAGAAATTCAGAAGAATTTGACTGATAGGCCGGATACCCAGAAATGAGGTTCTAAATCGGAAAAAACCGGTGATCAATGTATAACAAATACGTGTGGTCTTATACTAAACCGAGCAAAATTCAAATGAATAATCAGAATTACTGTTAAACCAGGCGGCCGCATCATATGCTAATTTGGACAAACCCCAGTAAAAGTCCGAAAGGGGGAATGGTTATGACAGTCTAAGACCAAGTAAAAGCGTATGGTCAGATGAAAACAAGATGAATAAAGCCGAGGCCTCATACTGAAATCCAATTTTGATCAATAACCAACAACAAACAGCGGCTGGGCTGAGTGAAGTGACAAACTGTGGGCAGAACTACACAAGGGAAAACGCGGAGAAGGTCCACATGTAGACTGCAACTACCAACAAGCTATGAGTAGTCATAGGGGAAGTTTATCACCCCAAAAAAGTACGTTGATCTTGACAGCTCCTAAAAAATGTGTCCATTCACCGAGACAAAAGTGAATACATGCTCTCTCCAAGTTCGTTGTCTGCAACCAAAGTGTTCATCAGTTGTTCGTCAGACACTCCGATCCTACTGACGACCACGGCTTTGAGCTTTCTTAAGGCCTGCTTTTTGACTTCCAAGCGTTTTGCAACTTTTTACTGACTTTTGGAGGAAACACTACTACCACGTAGTGAAATTTGTCACTTTTTTCGATCGCGGTACGCTGAACGAAGTTGGTTTTATATACGCAAGTCAAGCCCTCTGGGTCGATTTCATTGGATGAAGCCAACCGAAGGCAAGAGCATTCAGCTCAACGTTAAAATATTTCGGGTCATTCCTACCGCAAATGGTAAAAAACTGTAAATATTCGGAATGGTGAAAAAACAATACAGTGAGAAAATGGAAAAAATGGTGAAAAATTGAGTGACCACAGACTGAATCTGATAATGTAATTCACCAGTAACAGAAAACTTATCAAAAATTAGAAAATACGGTGAAGATACCGATTTAGTACTCCGGATTATCAGGTCGTAATCAGATCTCGAAGATGGCCCGGGTAAATGGTAGCGAGCCAAAAATTCCTAAGGTCATCCAAAGACAGCAGGCGTTGCTGGGATGGGTGACGGGCGGCTTTTATTGAAGGAGCTTTGATCTTGTTTACTTTTTAGAGTGACCCTGAACATTACGCTGGCCCAGGGGCTGAGGCCTAACCATCCGCAAGTATTGCGGTCAAAAGTGCTTCCCAATCGGCCAAAGCCTGTAGTGGCCACGGAAGACAGGCTAACAGCAAAAAGCCCTGAGGCAGCAAAAAACGCACTAAGTGCCTAAAGCTAAGCAGCAATTGTTCACGTTTACTCACAATAGCCTTAGCCTCCAGTTTACGCACTCAAACTCAGTCATTTCCAGGTCTTTGCATATCCGCCCGTGGCCTTATAAAGAAGACTACCAACGTCTAAACTAGGGAAGCACCGCCAACTGAGCCTGCGCTTTCTCCGGTCCCCGTCGCACCTGTCGCTACTAACCGCTACCAGAAGCAAGTGCAATAGTTTTCTGGACTATTTTAACCTAGCGACGTGCTGCCACAAGTTCAACCAACCTATTACATAGTAAGGTCACCGTCATTACAAAGCCCGACCGAAACCGAATTTCGGCACTTGCTGGATCTCAGCATCAATGAAAGTCATCAAGTCTTTGGGCTTCTTCACTACCCACTGTCTCAAAATGTTTGCTGACTATTGATGGCCTTGAGGGAAACCCCGGGCGGTGAGCAGTAGCATAAACTTCGACTGCTAATAAATCCAAAGTATCCGAGACCTCACAACAAATTTAGGTGGCCGCACGATTGTCCATCGCATACAACAAAGTTTGCATTATTCATAATGATAATATTGACGATTTATTTTGGGAAACCCGAAGTACGCTAGATGAACTAATAAATTGTACGAATGGTTTTATTGCCAGATATTTGGTGACAATGCCTAAAGACATGTGACCGGCCTAAAATAAATATTTACCAAAAGTATGATAACTTCACGCTCATAGAACAGTAAGGGGGGCTTGGATCAACACATCAATGAATCAAACGAAGCACCGGGAAATTTGTAATTGAAAAATGGATGCTGGACGTATTAGGACCAAGCGAATAAAGCTTCAAACCGAGAGTTGCGTATGGTGGAGGCTTGAAATGAGATGAAGCTACCGAGGCGGGGATAAACGATAAAGAGAAAGGCAAATGACAGTAGAGATTATATTAGGCTGTGTCACAGAAAGGTGGAAGATTGGCTGCTGGGCGAGAGACCCGACTAGCATCTGAAAAAGGTGTAACTGATGGAAGAAAGTGAGACAATTACCCAGAGATTTTGAAGATTCTGGTATGTCGTAGGAGTGGGGTGTAGGCTCATTGGGAATGGAGGCACATCATAGCGGGGTGTAAGCAGAGAGGAGCAGAAGAGTGGAACTAAGGGAGGTAAAACTCGGGAGCATCAATGAGAATTGTGTAAGAAGAGATGAGTATACCAACGGTTACAGAAGGCAGGTGTGGGTAGGTCGGGTGGTTCAAAGTTCAGTTCAGTTCAGTTCAGTTTGCACAGGACAGGTGATGGCCACTGCCAATCGAGCATCCAGAATTCCTTCGATGGTATGCACACCAGTAATGCACCCACCACTGCCGAGTGTATTTCGTCGAATCCCCGCTAAAAATGAGAGGGAAATGGAAAGTTACACGGGACAACCGTGATATATCGTTTTCCTTGTGGTAGACGGATCTAAACTGATTAGCGGAGAAAGTGCTGGCGAAGGAAACTATCTGTGAAGTGAAGAAGCCCTAAGGGTTGTGGTGAGCGTAACGTAGAGGGTAGAGGATGGGGGAGATGTTTAAAGACAAAGTGTAACCGCAGACTAGCTAAATTATTCAGATGCAGGTGCAACATATGACGGCTGAAGAAAAAAGAGGGGAAGCTTTGGGACTAGTAGACCTGGGATGGAACCATGGATTCGGGGCGATGGAGCTGAAGAGCTTCACGACTTTTGGAACGTGAGAGGACGGAGCGGGCGAAAATAACCTGACCAAGACACTGGCTGGTGAAAAGCTTCAGACAAGTTGTCAGCGGTGAGCAAGGGGTGTAATGTGGGAATGCATATCGACACTGAATGCGGCAGTGGAAGACTAGGAAGTTTGTATGATGAGTTTTGAAACGGGGACTGGGCGCTGTCACCAGCACCGCTAGTGGGTATTGGAGTGAGGCGCCCTAAGAGAAGACAAGGATATACCGAAAGCGCATGTAGTAGGGACATGACAGCGCGGTAATCAAGCAGCTCGAGCAAGGGGTGGTAGATGCACACTGGGGTAACAAAGATACGGGTAGGAAGGAAGAATATTTTTGGGCTTAGGCTGAGCGGGTGGAAAGGCGAAGAAGGTATAAAGTAGCGGGAGCTGACGTGATGGACAGCGATATTAGTGGGCTTGCATACCATGGTAAGGCGACGAAGGGCGAAACGTGGATAAAATCTTTGGGTGGAAGTACATGGACAGTACAGCGTCAACGAGGAGCGGTTAGGATATTCACGAAGTCGTTAGGTGAAAAAACCGTGACAGAAGGGAGACTGTAAAAGAGTGTGGTCCCCAAAAGGTTCAGTTAGATGCTGCTGGGTGATGAAAGTAGAAGCGGTTGATCAGCAACCGGTGCCAGTAGGTGGAGCCGGCCTTGCCCTGGAAGCCTCACCCGAAAAGCTCTTCGTGGAATGACCACGGGATGTGTGGTCCACCAGTCCATTTTAGCCCTCAAGTCGTTGTGGGCGGGCTGCTCTCCTTATGTGCTTCTGTCAAAGAGGTGAATCTGACCGTGCCCAGCAACTCCTGGATGGGCACGAGGGATCGGCGATGATCACACTCGAAGGGATATCAAATCAAAAACGGGAACATATGATCAAGGATCAGGTGGCCAACTTGCTTGAGGTCCTGAAGAGCAGAGCCAACTAAGATAGCCATTTGCAGACCGTCGCATAGCAGTGCAATACTGGGCTTCTTTCTTGGAAGCAACTATCACTGTGACCAAGGTGGTGGACGAAAGCCGAGGGTTAAACGCGTAAAAGCGGAGGACAAGAAACAGAAAACACGTAGGGAAAGTCATTCTGGAAGTGTTTCAGCTGGGGATCAAAAGTTAGAAGAGGCAAGTAGAACCTGCGAAAGGGTAAAGTATTAGGGCTTCTGAGGTTACAAGAGAGGGGGAAGCCCAGTGTGCAAGAGAGGTGAAAAGGTACTTCCCACAGATGGCGGCGCCTACATCGTCTTTCCTGTTCGAGTTTATCCGTGAGCAATCCGGTAGTTGCAATGGGGCAAAAAAACCCCAGCCATTCGTAGACCGGGTCTGTCAGGCTTTAGAGAGGGTTTACGTAGTCCCAGACCGTATTTTATGTGCTAGAGCAACCTATGACGACAAAACCGCACAGGTGCGAGCACTTTCTGGACTGCTGTCTTAAAGTAGGGTAAAAGTTTGGCTAAGAAGTGTTCGACTGTTCGGGAGAGTAGAACTTTTCTGATCAGGCAATGTCAGCCACAGATGTTTCACCCATGAGAAAAAGGCAGATGGTTTTTCAGTATCTCGAAGGCTTTTGTCTTTCAAGGAGCCCTGAAGACTCGACGGCCCCGTTAACTCTCCCTTGTTTTGTCCTCACAAAATTAACATTGAGGAGCGAAATAGAAAGAGAAAACCACTAAGGGCAAGAAAACAATTATTGACAAGATAATGAGACTTCACAGGAAGTCGAATACGTCTTCCAGAGCGGCCGGTGACAAGGGCTGGTTGTTGTGTATGGATTGCTAGGAAAAGTGAAGTGGTGTCCTTTGTGATGGTGGGCTGTGGTTAGTCACAGTGATTGTTTTTGTTTCACCTATGGATGATGACGATTCCAGTGCTACCAGTGAAGGAGATGTGTCAGATTACGTGGGTTGCCCTCCCTAGGTAGAGATAGCGTCGTGTTTACACCCTTATGAACAACAAAGTACTTCTCGGCAGGGCCAAGCATCTTAGAAGGACCACTTACGTTAAAGTGAGTGGTTTGCGTACAAAATCATTACAAATGAAAACGGACTGTGCACAAAAACTTGTCTGGGTGATCAGCAAGAGGAAGCCGAGCCTAGAAGGAACCATACGTCCCTAGGACGCTGAATGAACAGACAGATTGTAACGGTCAATAGGGTTTGGTAGAATATACTCACCTGGAGGCTAGAGGTGGCGCCAAAAAGAGTTCAGCTGATATTCCTTGAAGGCCATTTTTCACAAACGATTGCACGCCCAAGAGAAAGGGCGGCAGGTTACCCCCTGCAACAGGGGTTTGGCTCTGACGTTAATGCTGCGTTCAGCTGACGATGTGGGAGCTCTACCGTGCCGTAGGATGAAGAATAGCATGCAGTTGTCGTAACTTGTCTACATCCAAGTAGGTTAGCTAATTCGCGAGACAACTGGACCAGCACTGACTGCCACAGTCCTTTTTGACGGTAACTGGCACATCAAACGCAGTAATCCAGTGTCATAGTGGTATTACAGAAATATCCTCCGCCGAGGTGTCTGAAGTAGGCACTGCTTCGGGCGACGTATAAGGCCATCGGTTGCTGTCAACGTGAGACTATGCTCATTTGGTGGCGGTAGGGTCACAATGAGATCAACACGACTATGTGAGAAACGGAAACCGAAGAACGACGAGTGTGCTGGAAGAAAGTGTGTGACGGCGGGCCCAGTTTTTCTGTCATTATGAACACTTTATTCTATGATGCACTGTCAGAATTTTTACTGGAGCAAAAGAATCAGGCAGAAATGAGTTTGTGAGAAGCCCGAATTCCAAGATTGAAGCTTGAAACGGGATTTCGGAAAGGAATTTTCACGTGGGGAACTGGTACCTCTAGGGTAGAGTTACCAGTGGACCAACCGCCTAAGTTTGTAACATCGGCTGACGGTAGAGGCGAATCCTTCAGTTGCAATATGAGGGATGTGCGCAGTCTACGCAACACCGGATCGACCAGCTGCAGTTTTGCCAGCGCAAAAATATCAAAAGGTTCCTGTACCGTTTTGACGTGAGGTCTGGACGGAGCATCAGCCACTACGTTGCAGCTCCAAGGACGCAGTGTGTGGCTCTTGCAAAATGAGGAATGTAACCCAAGTGGTCTCCGGGTGGACATCTACCAGGCCTGGCATGAAGTTCATGAATAAGAGGTTGTGGTCGGCGTACACGCAAAACATCCCACTCCCTAGAAAAATATGGCGGAAGTGACGAATTGCCAAGTAGGTGGAGAAAAGTTCACTGGAAAATATGCTGTACATGGTATGGGTAGCTTGAAGTTTCTTGAATCAATGCCAATGGTTTTTGGCCGTATAAAATTGGATGGAGCAAGGCACCAAACAACAGTGGTGGATACGTCCCTGGTTGAGACAAACTTAGTATTCGAGTGGGAGTTTCGATAGTGGCACCTGGTGGCGTCTGTGAGAGCTTGTTTTGCCTTTTTGAAACCTGCCCCGGCCTTTGGGGTAAAATCAAACTCCTTGGCACTTGATCCGATTGGGTCGGTTGAAAGCGAAATGGTAGATGTACCTTAGATAATAAAACGGCAACAGTAAACCACGTCCTAGAAAACAGCGTATTTGTGTAACCGCTTCATTGTAAGAAATAAGATAACCTTACGCACCTTGTCTGGGAGGGGTATATGAACATTTGTAGGTGAGATGTCCCAGATAACCTGGGGGTGGGACGCAGGATAGGCATTTTCGGGTTAAGTTGTAGTCCATGCTGTTGGAAGCACAAAAGGATTGACTCAGATGGATGGAATGTCTCGATGGAAAAGTGCTGGTGACCAAAGTATCGTTGGTGTATCCAAAAGAAGGTAGTGAACCTCCGGGCGCTTCATAAATAAAGCATTGGAATGCCCACGTAGCCTTTCTCACCCCGACTACCATGCACAAGAACTCAAACGGTTCAAAGAGCTTGATGATGGCTGCACGTCCCTGACCTCTTTAGCCAAGAGAGTTTGATGGTGTGACTACACGAGGTCAATGTCGAAAAAAATTTCCCAAGGAGGTTTCTTGCGAAATCGTGTACATGTGGGATTGGAAACCTCCCAAGAACGGTGAGTTTGGGAATGCAGAAGATTCTAAACGATTGCCAGCCATAGAATGCCTTCGGGACCATTGATAAAGATGGGGCCTATAGGATCGAAAACAGTCTGATGAGGCGGAGGTCTGTCATGCTTCCGAACTCGGGGATTGCAGCGTGGAGTAGGTTTGGTTTGAGTCGGTGCACTTTAAAGTGAACCGGTTGGCTTCTAGTAGTGACTTGGTGACCCACGGCATGAGACCTTGGGCTAATAGGTAGACACTGTTTGGTTAGAGACGAAAACTCCTTCAAAACTTCAGAAAGTGGTGATTGCGAGATGGTCAGCGGATTTCCCTGTGAGGCTGTGCGTTTGATAATGCTATTAATGTACTACTTGACTTTGGTGTCCATCATCTTGCGCTGTTTGAGGTCTACTAACAGACCAAAGAATAAGATGAAATCTGAACCGACATTAGGAGTTTGATCTTTCCTCTGCATTGAAACCCACTGAGAACAAAGTTGGAGAGGCTAGTCACGAGTGACCGTCGGCTGGCCTTTGAGGAGCCGAGGAAAACTAGAAAACCGATAACTGGGGCGCTTTGCAGTAGGATCATTTGGTCCTCAGGTAAAAATGGAAGGCTAGTTAGAATCACTGAGAAGTTCAAACGACACCAAAAGACTGGAGATGGCCTTCGACCCCACTACTGCGGGGAGATGAAAAAGTTTGCTGCGATAAATGCTTCACATCACGCTTCAGATGCCCGCGGCGCACCCCGAGAATAGGAAAGAAGCCAAAAAAGGTGATTTCGATTTGGACTAATGGGTCGTGGTGGTGGACCCGGCGTAGGTCCTCAGTAACGTACTCAAGGGGTTTACTGGCAACACATATCTTTGAAGCCATTTTAATAATCTGTGGAGCAGCTGCTGACTCGTCGTAGCTTTTTGCGAATGGGGAAAAATTCACTAAATTCAGCTAGTTCCTCAGGAATGGGCTTTTTATGCTTCATCTTCAAACTTTGTTTAGCTGCTTCAGTTTGCTGTCTCTTCACAAACCGTTATGACATTTGGTTGTTGGTCCTTGGGCAGCATTCATTCTACAGTAGCCCAGGCGACACAAGGAGACACTCTACCGTCGCCCGGGTGTCCGCTAGAAGACATTTGCGGAAAACCACTCTAATGCTCCAAAAACAACCAAAATCTCTAGAAATACCGGAGAATCTACCATAAATGTAACAAATTCCAGACGAGAGTCTCAGTTAAGCCCCATTTTGGAATTTTTATTGGCCCGACTCCCACTGACTTTAGATACTAAAACCTCACCGGTCGTAAATAGGTGGGAAATTCAAAGCTAATACTTCATGACTAAAAACTACGATAATAATAAATATAGACATTTATTGACCAGTTAAATGTGTATTCTTAATAAAGATATTCCATTGGTTTGATTGCATCCCGTTATGGCCGCCGGTTTTCGGCGGTGATTGTTCGTTGTCACTGCTTCTGTAAGGTTGTTAGACACTGCGCCGCGTTTAGTCAATTCTTGCGATTCTTCGGTGGACACATGCGATTTATTCTCACGTATTTCCCCATCTTTTTATGGAAAAACACCCTGAATTGCCTGGCTATTCCAGAATAACAGTTTGAAGGTTCAAGAAATAGATCGCAGTCCACAGGGGTAATACGGCCGATCTCAACTCACCCCCCATAAAGAACGAAAATGTACAAAGTTAACCGTTTTGAAGTCTTTCACAACTTTTCAGGCCATTGTTCTGGTTCAACAGGTTACGAGTCAGATGATTTAATTGGTGACATTGGCAGTCCTGAAACAACGAAGGACTCACCTGAAGCAGTTGCGGAGGAACAAGTCATATTTTTTACCTGTACCGCTGTCAAGTGAGGAAAATGGAACTGTTAAATATAGATAGTTATCAGAGCATGATGGCAGTGTATGTGGATGCATTGAACTTGCAAAATAGAACTGTTTCGTCAAACACGTCTCTATGAACTAATTTTCCTATTCTAATAGCTGTTTTAAAAAATTCGGGCTTTCACTTGCACCTGAGGAATTAACTCCGCCAAATGGTGTATGCGGAATTGTGGTTAACATTATTGTACACCGGAGGCAAATTTCCATTAGGCCCTAAAACAATAGTGAGAAAACTGGGAGAGGTACGTGTATTTAGATGAACTAAGTATAAATTTGTATCTAAAACCAATTGGTAGCAAATGGATCCGTTTTAGTCAGTTGCGGTGAACGTCACTTGAGGGCCCCTTTTTCGTTTCAAAGGGGACACCCATGCGACGGCCGGAGGACACCAACGGGACACCGGGGGACACTCAGATGACAGTCGTTCCGTTTGGGAGCTTAAAAGAACCCTTCACTTCCTACTTGGAAACTGTGCAAGCGCTCCACGGACCAGATGACAGCGCAGTAACAACAGCCAACGTATTGAGTTGTCATGAATGCACGGTATACCAGATTGAGACATCTGAAAGCAATTATGTCCCTAGTGGATAAACCCCTACCTGGACAACTTACCGCTTTTCCGTCCTCGGTGAAAGCAGCAAAATTGAACGGAGGAGTACAGCACGCCTACCAGTTAACATGCACCTTATTTCTTCGCTACTTTGTAGGTCTCACAGCTGTGTACTTAAGACGACGAGCATGGTTCTTTCTTAAATTCCCGAAAATTTGCTTTAAGGAAGTCCACACAAGGATACACAGGCAGCACCAAAAGCCGGAACGAGGCAGAACCAGTGACTGGTACTCACAGCGTGACGCAAGCCAGACAGCCCAAGAAGTGGCGGCAAAATGAAGAAATCGCGGTGCATGCACATTCATATATAACCTATGAACCGATCAAAACCCACCACATCTAATAAGGTAGCAGCATTTAAAAAAATTACCGGAACACCGTTCAAAACCCGTTGGCAATTTAAAAGGAAAGCGAGTTATGAATTCCAAAATAAAACAGCGTGATATGGGGACATCCATCACATCGGTATTCCAGTAACTGCAGCTGGGCAAGGTTTCACTACTTCCCTTCACGTATCTTATTGTACAGATCATATCACCTACTACTGAAAAGCATCCCGGTGCTGGCCAATTCCACTACCAGACCCTGAGTTCAACTTTCCTGTGCTCTACCGTGACTGTGTCCACCTGAGACCATTTCCCAAGGTCTATCGCGTGCACACGCTTCTCTACTGATTCCTTAAAATCTGATCCAGCTACCACTTGTATCATTTGACCATGCATTGTAGCTTGCCTCCAAATTCATGAACTAAACTATCACCTAGCTGCAGACGTACACAAAAAGCTTGCAGCGCAAACCAGGCCGTCACCTTTTAACTCCAGCATATTCCAGCCTGCACAAATTCATCCAGTGTTTGAAGAAAACGTTCGTAGTGGGCCTCCGTCGCCCTTAGGACACCGTTAGCATCGACCGCTTCAAATCAGCATTCGCCGACCCGGATCCTCAGGCTACGGCAACCTCCACTGATGACCAAACCACGGAAGCGGACCTTACTCCGCCGGCATCTGGCCCCAACAAACGCGTGTCACAAGGCGATCCCTATTGCTTCCCATTAGTTCTGATGGACAAGTCGGCCTCTCCGACGGCTTTTTTGGTTCCACTGCTCTCAGGTAGTCTATCCAAGTTTTTCGCTGCTTGCTTCACCCAGCGTCTCCGATCTTTTCTCGGGTTAGTTACTTCACCTAGGAAGGATTTCGCATGTCAATATCAACGAACAAGTGTCATTTTACCGACGTGACTGCATTTTGTCTTTGTTTTACTTCTCTTTTACATGATTTTCGCACTTCCTTGTCCCCATATAAGGTTTCTAGATATATAGAGGAGAGGAAACTCCATCAGTTCACTTGTGAGCAGTTTTAGTGCTTTTTATATGGTCTGGCGGTCCTAAGATCAACTCCGAGGCTCGGATCACAGAACGTTTCAAATTGGAAGGTCCCAGTTGGTTTTAGTTCAACCCAAGACTCTCTCTTTGGTAGAGGCCCCCTACTCATTAGTCCTTCTGGAAGAGGGCTGACTTAGAAGACTTTCACCGACACCGAACCTTTAAACTCATTTAAGATGAGGTTTCGAGCCTAAAGCTTAGATGCGCCTTGTTCATAAGTAGGCACCTGCGATTGGGTCTGCTATCGGAATGACAGACGCCCTTTGGAGCTTATTTAGTTCCGACATCAGGTCTTCCACAAGCTAAGGTTTGTCCCACCCACTAACTCGAATCGTCTTTGCGCCTAGTCACGTAGAGCGGCTCGAAGTCAGGGGCAACTGTACCTCAAGGCACTTACTAGCATCCAAGGCAGGGAGGTAGGCTTCAGAAGGCTATGACACATCAGTGGCTCATCAGCCGTCCGCTAAGGTACATAACTGGCCAATCAGAATTTGGCCAGTCTCTTCCGTGAGTTGAAAATTCAGGATAGTTTCAATCCCTTAGGTCGATGTGTTGTTTAAAGTCTGCTTTTTTGGGTCAGCCTGGTGCCTTGCCTCATGGGCCCATCGCAATTTCTCTTCAAGCCGTTCCGGAAGCTTGGCATACATTGACTCATCGGCTTCCTATTCCCTGTCAATGAAACTGAAGAACTACTGAGACCACCAAAATCGATAAACGTCTGTCGTTTTGCTCATTCTTCTCGTGTGATGAAAGTGGCATCTGCGGAAATCGCTCGCCGATCTATAACGACAGCAACGGTCAGCAGTATCGTCCTATACCTGGTGTCTCAAATGATCCAGTGGGGCCCGGGGGCTTTATAAGGAACCTTGAAACACTCAAAACCAACACAGCTACTTGGCCGTTGTCGAGCTTCATGACAGGTGTTAAGCTACGCTCTGATTACATTGTATATGACATTAATGCCACGATGGAAACGGTCATGCTATACATCAAAAAACGGAGATGCTGTGAAATTGTAGTGGAAGCCCAGAGGGTTGGTGACTTCAAGAGAAAGTTAGAAGCACACTGGGACACCTTGCTCGGAGACCTAGTGTAGAATGGCAGACTACCTCATGACCGCCTGAGTAACAAGACAAGTAGTGCTTGAAGCTACAGCAAAACAACAAAAGGTCTGGGCCTTGTAGTGAAGCTAGCGTGTGGATAATGGCTAGGTCCAACTTCCCTCGCCAACCTACAAGGGTAAATTGAAACCCGGTTTCATAGGTTAGCCAGGCAAAGTTGGTCGTACCTATCGTCCCGCCTGTTTTTCACAATCTTGCAAGACGCCACCACGAACTAAAAAGCCTATGACCGCGCACACTGCTCAATCGCTGTTACATGTAAGGCACGAACAAAAGGGGAAGAGAATGGTTTTAATCGAAACACAAGGCAGCTCAGCACCGAGCCTATTGCCCTTTCAAAAAAGTCACTTTATTGAGGCAGTGATCCTTGGTCTTGCAGAAGGTTCCTATAAAACCAAGAAAACAAAAGCTGATGTGTTGTATTCCCCGGTTGGCCCCGATCTTATCTGATTGCGGACAGAAAGAGACGTGATAAAAAGAGCCACCGAGCCCCGACCGCGGGAGCCAACCGAAGGGTGAGGTTAGATACTAGACTGCCAAAATAATAGAGTTTTAAAGGAATCCCGGAGGCCACTAAGGAAGCCAAGAGGACAGAAAATTAGAAGTCAGAAAAAAATAGTGAGGTGAGCTCCTGGGCTAAAGGGGGCAGGGATCAGCCGCCCCGCCATCAAAAAACTAGACGCAGCATATAACCCACCGTCTTAAGCACAACTGGTCCTCAGCCTGTTTTAGAATCTAACTGAATATGTAACAGAGATTGGGCTGTGTCTCGTTGCAGATGGAATCCTATTGCGGTGAAGTGTCCTATATCTGACATCTTGAGTTATCAGCATTTCCGCTTCTTCTAACCAATTTCCAAGTCACTGAACTTCTCTTCCTCGTATTCCTCTGTTTCCATGCGTTGCTATTTTATTCTTCATCATCAATAGTAATTTTTTTTCTTTTTTTCTTTTTTTCCTGTCTTCCGAATCCACTACCACACCCCAGTCGCGCCTTGTAGACGGAGTATAAAGTTGGGAAGGCATCAGTATCACCCAAGCAAGCACCATCACGGACAGTCTAGAGAGGGAACCAATGAATATGAGCGTCATGGCTTCATTTTCGACGAAGGCTGCTTGTAGTGCTATGATGTCGCATAGCTCAGTGGGGCCCAAAGCCGCTTGTACATCTAACGGGGTTCTCTTGTTTGTGGGAAGAGGAAAAGGATGGACAGACAACTAGAGACCTGCGACGTTGTCGTGGCCACTGGAACGAATGCTGTTTTCGATTTTCTGTTGCAGCACGTGAGAATCTCTGAAGCCTCGGGTAGAGGAAACCGGATACAAATTCAGCTAACGTCTCCATATCCTATGATCTGATTTGGTCTGATCTGAAGTTGGTGAAATGAGGTATAGAAGACGTTCGGGGGTGGCTAGTGAACGTGTCTTCTGTGCAGTCTGGCAATGGAATACCAACGTTATTACCCCTATCGGACGGATAGAGAAGACGCAAGTCGGTTTACAGATGCAAGGTGTATTCTTTATATCGTGGCACCGAGGCAGTGCCTATACGAGAAATACACCGAACGGAAATGAACGCGACGGCTAAGCAAAGAGCGAACTGCGGGTGTGTACAATCGGCGAGAGACCGAAAGTGAAGATGGCTCAAAACGAGGTCGACGAAAGCCTCGGAAAAGTCTGTGCAGTAAAACGTACGCAACGGGACAACACAATGTGTTCAATGTCAAACGTCGGAAAAGATCGTAGAGGAAATAGATCTAAAATGATGTTCAGAAAACGGTCATTTTCTCAGACCGATCGAGGTCACTACAGAAGCTCTCCGCCAGAAAGCTTGGGAAGCTTTCGAAAAATGTCGAGGATGTGGAGGCACACAAATCGTATTCGTGCACGTGAATGCTTGAAAAATACGTGAATGTAGCTGTGCTGTAGGACGGTGACGGGCAGAATCCGTGGTATGCAGGAACAGTAGAATGATGATCGAGCGTAAACTCGATTCGTAGCCAGTGACACAGGTTGCGTAAATAGTCATCCAGGTATGCCACACCAATAACGTGCAGCGTCTGGTAACCGTTAACCAATATGATTTCCCAAAGCCAAATCGGTAGGTTCGTCAGCGGCAAGGAAGGACAACGATAGGGTCGATCCAGAATGCAAACGTTGGTGTCAGGTTTCTCCAAATTTCGTGATGCCAGCGAAGCGCACCATATGGCGAGGTTCCATGAGACGAAAAGAGAAGGAAAATGTTATAGTAGCCACAATGGATGTGACAGCCATACGGTAATAACCCGTGGTGTACTCTAAATCGTGTCAGAACGAATAATACGAAAGCTTTTTCTGCAAAATGCGATGATTGAGGTCGTGGTTGATCTAGTCGCTGAGACGTGCTGAGCAAACGATCTTCCGACCGGAACGTGAGACGGGAGCCTCATTCACGGACGGGTGCGTAAGCGTGCTCTGCTGACTTGAACGTGAGACTATAGCCTCATTCGAAGTCGTAGCAGTACCAACTGGGTGCTGTCCTGAACGTGAGAGGATGGCCTCATTTGAAGGCCTGGCAGGCAATGCCAACTGCAGACCTTGAAGTGGCACGGAAGTGCTGTCAACAGGTAATGCATGGCTAACATCGAATCTCATGTCAGCGGGCGACACGCTATCATCTACGTACGCGGCTTTGAGACAATCGATGCTAGCTGTATCAACGCGACCCTGTCAATCAACCTTAAAGGTCTTATCGTGACGAGAAATCACTCGAAATGGACCTCCGTAGGGATGTTGTATTGGTTTTCGTACCGAATCAACACGAATTGCTACATGCGAACTAGTTTCGAGTTCGGCTGGAAGGAAAATCTGTCATCGCTGCATTCGAGTCTGTGACCGAGCGAGATGTTGCATGTACGTAGACAAAAGATGAACGTAAGTCTGTACGGCAGGTGAATATGTGCTCCGTTGCGTAAAGAATTCCCCGATCAGTCGTAATGTCGTGCAGTAGACAGGTTTTGCGGGGGAACATTGGATATCTGTCTTTATGCAAGTTCTGATACCAAGCAGAACTAGCGGTAACGTTGCGTACCATTCGGGTCTCTCGTGGGCCTTAAGAGTCTCTTTGAGTTGGTGATGAAAACGTTCGACTAAGCCATTCGGTGACGGATGGTACGCGGTTGCGAGAATGCTTTTCGTACCCAGCACGGTAAGTAATGAAGAGAATAGATCAGACTCAAACTGTTGCCCTCGATCGGTGGTGACTGTAGAAGGACAACTATATAAAGCTATCCATTATTCTATCAAATGTCGGGCCCCCGATTCGGCCGTGACGACAGAGATGGAAACAGCCTCGGGCCAGCTCGTAAATCTATCGATGCACTTTAATAAATAGGTATATCCGTGTGACGGTGTCAATACACCCCCAATGTCTGCGTGAATATGATCGAAGAGAGCATCAGACGTAGCAAAAGTACCGATAGGCAAAGCTACTTGCCTATGCACTTTAGATCGTTGACACTGTAGACACTATTTTGCCCACATACGAACATTTTTACTCATGGACGGCCAGACGTGTCGTGCAGCTACTAATTGGAGACTGGCTGCGATGCCTGGATGTGAGAGTCCGTGTAGGGTATCGAACACTAGACTCTGATACGTAGAGAGTAAGACTGGTCGAGGTAGGTCAGTAAACACGTCAGAGAGTATAGTTCCGGCACTGGTGGCCAGAGGCAGGGACTGACACTGCAGCGACGATGACTGAGCGGCTTCCATACATGAGGTATCCTGTGCCTGTGCTGCAGCCATGGCAGGGATGTCCAAAGCCGGAGATTTAGTAGCATTAAGTGGAATACGCGACAAAGCATCTGCAACGCAGTTGGACCCACCTTTACCGTGTCGCGGGTCAGTCGTGAACTGAGAAATATAGTCTAAATGTCTGACTTCACGTAGGGAGTACCGGTCAGACTTAGTATGTAACGCATACGTCAAAGGCTTGTGGTCGGTATAGAGGATGAAGTATAGACCCTCGACTGCATGGCGGAAGTGTTTAACGGCATTATATGCAGCCAGCGATTCGCGGCCAAAAGCTCCATACTTCGTTTCCGTGGGACTGGGGCGTCGAGAGTAAAACTCTGATGGCTCTCAAATCCCAGGAACAGACTGTTGCAGGACCGCTCCGATGGCAAATTCGGATGCATCCACAGCTATGCTTAGCGTAATGGGCGGAACTGGGTGCTTCAGGATCGTGGTCTGAGCTAGTGTCCCCTAGTCTCCGAGAAGGCTACCCGTGCGGCATCCCTAAGCGACAACTTACGTAGATTGTCACGAATTAGGTCAGTTAATGGAAGCAAACGTTCAGCAGCATAGGGTGTGAAGCGACGATAAAAATCAACCGACCCCAAAAATGCCTTAAGCTCCTTGGTTAAGGACCGTAGGGAGTAATCTAGAATAGCTCGCACTTTATCCTCCCAAGGCCTAATACCCTCTCCAATGATCTTGTGACCGAGGAACGCAAGTTCCTGTTTGCCAGGTTCACATTTATCAGGATTGACTACTATTCGATGTTCTGACGAACACTGAAATAGTAGCGTCAAAAGTTGGAAATGCTTATCTTTGCTTGACGATGCGATTAGCAGGTCACCAATGTAGACGTGAACAAATCTTAAGTCTCGTGTAATGCTGTCGATAAACCTGTGGAATGTCTGGGCGTTATTTCGAAAACCAAAAGGCGTACGTAGGAACTCAAACAAACCAAAAGGAGTCGTGACAGTGGTTTTCTCGACTTCTTCAGTGGCGACTGGGATCTGGTGACAGGCTCGTACCAAATCGATCTTAGAAATTACAGACGTGCCATGAAGTTATGCAGTGATATGGTGTAAGTGGAGTATAGAATAGCTATCGTAACGGGTGGCCGAGTTTTGTGCGCGATAGCAGCCACATGCTCGCCAGCCAACGCTATCTTTCTTAAGAACCATTTGTAGAGGTGAGGCCCATGGACTGTGAGAAGGAGGGACAATACCTCTAGAAATTGAAGTGCGGAACTTACGTCTGGCTAAAGTCAGTTCGCCCAGTGTCAGCGGGCGAGGTCGTGCCGTGACTGGTGGTCCGCTAGTGAAAATGTGGTGTACCACACGATCGGTCACTGTATCTGTCTCTTCAAATGGTTCAGTCGAAATGGGGAAATTAATAAATGAAGACTGGAAATCGTGAAGAGTGTTAGAAAAACCTGTGATTCGGTGTGCATCTGTTCGAGCTGCGAGACCCGTAAGTTTAGTATCCCACGAAGGATCGATAAGCTGCAGCCGATGTGACTCGACAAGTAATTCGTATTGCTGCAGAAAGTCGATTCCCAGTATGCCTGTGGAAACGTCCGCAAGGATGAACTTCCACGGATATTGTCGTCGGGGTCCCAGGTTGGCCGCAAGCTGTCTCATGCCGTAAGTAGGAATGGAAGGACCACTCGCAGCGGACAGCCGAAGCAAAGAAGCTTGGTGCTTGCCTTTACCAACCGACAGGGCACGAAATTCGGTCCCGGTATCAACTGGGAACTCAGCGTTAGCGGGCGAATCCTTTACGTAAAGTCAACGGCTTACTTAAGAGAGACTGCCGGAGAATACGGCCGCTTTTGCCCTCCGGCGGTGGCGTTTCCCGCCGCTTATGAACACGGCTGTCTGCACCTACGAGCGGCTGGTCCGAAAACGCCGTTGGAACCAATGAAAACCGCTGATAGGATGGTCAGTTTTGGTGAAAGTAGGTGAGGCGGATTCGCAGCGGATGTGGGCAGCTGATGGGGCTTGTCAGTGCCGTTGCTCACTTGGGCTACTGCGACGAGTGGGTAATTTGACGGTCTTCAAGAGACTGTCGGCGCTGGATGGATCGAGAGTGCCGAGGCCTTTCCGGCGATTGATCCAAATCAACACTCCGAGGATTGCGCGATACTGTGGCGATGAGGGGAATAGCCCTGCTGCCAACACGTGCGACAATCTTGTCAGAAACGGCAGCTGCTTATTCCAAGGATGAGACCCCGAGGAGAGCAGTTACGATGGTCTGAACATAAAAGGGTAAGGAATCCAACCACAATTCCTTATCTCCGAATCCTTATGGGCCGGCCCTTCCAGGGACCGGAGGTTAGCTGGGTGGCGGCTGGGTTTTGTATCCCCCACGGGGTGCCGGGAAAGTGGCTGACGTAAGCTCTCCTCCCGAGAGGGAAGAAAGTTCTGCAGCAGAGCCTACTTAAGCAGATCGTACCGCTGCTCTTGAGGAGGATTTAGAACCAAATCTCTCACTGAGGCGATTGCATCGCCCGGGACTGCCTCTAAGGCATAGGAAAATCGTTGGCGCTGGCCGATATTCCCACATGCCTCAAATAGCAGCTCTAAGGCTGCAAACGAAACCTCAGGGTCGTGTGGGATAAACGCCACTGGCTTGAAAGCAACGGCAGACAAAGTAAGTTCTGTGTCGAGCTGCGTCTTATTCTCTGACACGGCTATGTCGCAATAATATATCGTAAAAATACATACCGTGCAGCAAAAAGAAGACGTGAAACAGCGAAAAAATCACTGACTCACCGAGCGGGCAGAAAGTCCAGGAAGGTTCCAGAGTTTTCGGGCTCACCAATATAGAAGACGTTCGGGGGTGGCTAGTGAACGTGTCTTCTGTGCAGTCTGGCAATGGAATACCAACGTTATTACCCCTATCGGACGGATAGAGAAGACGCAAGTCGGTTTACAGATGCAAGGTGTATTCTTTATATCGTGGCACCGAGGCAGTGCCTATACGAGAAATACACCGAACGGAAATGAACGCGACGGCTAAGCAAAGAGCGAACTGCGGGTGTGTACAATCGGCGAGAGACCGAAAGTGAAGATGGCTCAAAACGAGGTCGACGAAAGCCTCGGAAAAGTCTGTGCAGTAAAACGTACGCAACGGGACAACACAATGTGTTCAATGTCAAACGTCGGAAAAGATCGTAGAGGAAATAGATCTAAAATGATGTTCAGAAAACGGTCATTTTCTCAGACCGATCGAGGTCACCACAGGGGCCTGGATAGCCAAACGTCATGTAGCAGAGTATAGAACCAGATGATGGCGATGGAATAGAAGCCTACTCTTGGAGGCATTTGTGGTAAAATAACTATTTGATGATATTATGGCTATCTGAAGCTTTTCGATTTCCTAAGTTAGGGATAAGTATCAGCAGTCACTTTCACGGAACCAAAAATGAAAACTTCCTGTTCTTTAGGAAAGCGGCGGAACCGTTAGATTTCGGTGGTAAAATCAAGCAGTTCAAGTTCAGGTGTACTTCATTTGGATTCCACTAGTAACAAGTGGCCTACATGAGAACATAGCTCCGGGAAGTGCTAGATGAACTGAAAAAATACCAGGAATACCAGCGGAATACCGATTATGTAGAAAAACGGCAGATGACTAGTCTTTCTCGACCTGGCAAAAGGCTTCTTTAGCTTCGGCGGCTAGGTCAGGAGTGCACGTTTTCCAAAGCAGCAGGTGGGTGAGCTTTCGCATCTTCACTACACAATAGGCACATTGGGCTAACTTTGGGCTGCATCATTAGAGAGGTTAAGCAACGCTACCTGCTCCCGATTGTAAGCGCGTTGGACTAGGCCAAAAGTGCAAAATAAAAACGATGGAAATTGGTACCTCCTCTTTTCCTAATCCATCTCAACTACCCCCTTGCCAGTTCAGTCGCCTAGTATCCTCCTTTTTGCTCAAAATCACTAATCTAATTCGGCTTAAAAAAGATTGTTTTTGAAAATCAGTAAATTTATTATGGAAATGGTATCACGAAAACTTGTACAAATTTACAATTTGAGGAATGCTTCATTCTGAATTGTCAGATGGTGTTCGTCATCGTTTTGTGGTCACCGGATCTGAAATATCAAGATGTGGCAAGCGAGACAGTTGCACTTGAGAAAACGCTGGGCAGCAGAAAATGTTCGCACGCAAATTTTGAAGATGGTTTGGTTAAGAATCGTATTGCAAAAAACGGAGAAATATCTGAAAATTCACGTATTAAAGCAGGTATATCCAATGAAAAAGGGGGATATTGAAGACAACTTGGATGTTCAATCGTCGGAAAATAGGACTGTGGTGTACAACCGCCAATAAGCTATGAAATAAATCTGGGGAACTATTAGAGTTGCGATTTGTAATAAATTCCCACTAGTATTCAGAATGCCCTAAGAGATGCAGATAAAGTCGACTGAATGAAACAATTTCAAAGGAAAAATTGACGTGAACTTTATTTCGAGGAGAATGATAGTTTACGTACCTTCATTCTCGTCCTTCATTGCCGCGATCGATAGCGTTGATAAACAAACGCTTCACGCCTTTCAGTGACAGATGCCGGTTCCTCTGCAGTTCTTGGGGTGGAACGAACAGCGCCTGAGGTTAAGTCAGTAACAAGGGATTTCATTGACTTGTTCTTGACGGCAACAACGGGCCTGTGTTTTCAAAAGGCTTTTCATCAAACACTTCCAAATCGCAAGCCGGTTAATGCCATTTTCTTCCTGATGGACGTCATCTTTTTACACTCCAAGACAGATTTGTAAATTAGAAAAATGAAGGTGAAAAATACAAATTTTTGTGAACACTTGCAAAATCGGAACAATGGCGTCATAGGAGCTATTGAAAAGCGATAAGCATTAACAAGTGTTGGCCTGAATTGTTGCCGTAGGTGTTTCCGATAGTACTCTATCCACGGAAAGTGTTTACCTACGAGATGATGGCAGTCTGTGTGAAAACATTGACGAAAACGTTAAAACATTACAAATTTGTCCGATCAACCTATCTAGAGTTTCTACAGGGCCTTTGATGATAATCAAAATTTTATTTGTTTGAATAGCGGAGTAAAACAAAATACCCACAGAACAGAAGATGAATGCGTACTGCATAAACGGGAATCAAAATAATATCCGGAGCAATATTATCTTCCTTTTAGAGACACATGTTGCCCAGTTCGTGAATTTCCCAATATGATAATTCCGTTTATGTTGCGAGTCCCTTGATAAACGACTTGGATTTTCGTAAGTTCGATTCCCAAGGAAACCTGGTGAAATGGCCCAAAGTTCCATGGCACCGCAATTCATCCGTTAGATGCATCAAGCAATGAATGTTGTACATAACTTCGTCTGGAACACATAAACGAGAAATTTATGGCACGAAAATCAGCTAAAGCTGACGTGGGAAATCAGCATAATGTATAAGTATCTTCAGATGTGAAAATATACACCAGGATAAAAATGAAATCAAATAGGGGTCATACGGGTCATATGGCAATACGTCAAGCAGACATACTGGACTTGGGAACAAAAAATTGGCCGAGATAGCCTTGCAGGTGCATCACATATAATGACCGTCACTCGACATATTACAGACGAATCATCATATAGTATGCAATCATGAAGGCTATCCGCCAATCCGTCTTCCGTTCATTGCACATAAACGTCGACTAGAAATGCTTTTGCTGAACCACAGTATATTCCCGCGGTTAATACGGGCGGGCAGACTGTTCGGGTCATGAGTGTCAAAATCGGCTGCAACTAGAGTTTCGAAGCCCGATATAACGTCAAACCGTAGAAAAATCTGGCAACCGAGTGGGCTCTTCGTATACCAAACATGCACCGAAACAACCTAAGACACACTGTACCCAACGAAATTGGGCGAACTTTGGGATGAAGTGACTCTTAAAATGTGCCTGAAAAGAGTTCACAGGTTTTCTGGGAATTTTACAGGAAATATAATAATGAAAGTAACACAAGTATCACAGTGCGTTACAAAAACAGCTCATTTTGTTTTACTGAATGCCTGTGTGGCCACACGGTGCCATAATGGTTTGCTTTATTATGCTTCTTTAAGGTTTACTGTACCGGTTTTCTATGGGTGAAAAATGGTCCAGGACTCATAGAGATAACTAGAGTGCTCATCTACAGTTTATTTTTTTAGTTAGATGCATTCTGAATGAAAAGCAAATAGTACTGTAAAGAATCGATCAAGAGATACAATCTAGGAAAATTTTGAGGAGTACGTACATTGAGTTGGGAAGCACAATGGTGAGGATCAGGTCGATAAAATGTTTGGGTAACATGGTATCCGACAAAATCAGAAGGATTTCAAAATTTACGGGCTGAACACTTCAGGTGTTATATATCCTGTTATTTCAGGAATACTAATATCCGAGGAAATGCCAAGTACTTATTGGCTGCTTCGGCTGACTTAACTACTACACACGGGAAAAAGGCAGTTTTTCGTTCCTCCAAAGTGCCATCACAAGCTACGCACTATAGTTCAAGACGCTCGAAATAACTATCTACAACCTCACAAGCAACAGAAGAAAGATAGAAATTGAAGATGGCAAGAAGGAACATAAACGAGACCGCAGGTTGAAATACGAGTCGAAACTATGCATTCAAACAGTTCAAGGTCAAGCTTATCAAACCTAATCAATAAAGCAAAATAAACACAGTTTGCGTAAAATTATCACCATACCCTATCAGCACCATTAAGCAAGCCCTGAAAAAACCACGAGGCTGATTAATTCCAAATGGAACTCAACAGCAAAGAATCAACTACAAAACACAAGGACCTTAGTTTCTTTAAATCCCTCCTGTAAAGGTTGGATGACCTAAAAGGTTCCGCAAGCAGTGCGGTGCGCCAGAGCTTCTTTTCCGGAATTCAGCCAATCAAATGAAGCCAGACCTTGAAAGTCAGATCTTTCAGAGGATTCAGATAGCTTTATGATGGGACAGTAATTTCTCAGCCGATAATATCGCACCTTAATTTATAGATAAACCGCTGTGACAATTAAAGTTGTTAGTGCGCACACTTGTTATTCTCGTTTTCTCATTTCTAATGGCGCACAGTTAGGGCACAACTTATTCCACTGAATACTGTTAGCCGAGTAGGTTCACGTCCCAAATACACACGATGCCTCGCTGTTCACCTAGCTCGATTCACCAAGAGCAACATTCAGTACTCTTGATCCATAGGATAACCGGAACTTCTCGATTTTGTTCGAGCTTGAAGAAATCAAAAAGCGTGCGCAGAAGAGATGCAAAAGCTTGTACAAGCACCGGAAAGATGTTGGTAAATTTACTGTAGCAAATTAGAGTGTGCACGTATGCGGCCACGGCCTAACGGTAGCGACCCAGAGGCCTTTCACCAGAAGGCGAGTGAATTGAGGCTTCGATCCGACGTTAACACGCCCATGCCTCAGATCGCAATTAAACGCGATGATGAGACGATTGTGAACTGTTCACCATATCGAGTCACCAGGACCGTATTGCTGTTGGTTGTTCGTGAAGCTAATCTGGTAATCATACAAGAGCAGTGAGACCCAGGGAAACCTAGAAACAAAGCGCGTATCTGTATCTGTGCACCTATGGACGATTGGAGCTGCATGACCGCCACTGAAAGATACATCATGAAGATGTCTGAATTGCGAGAACAAAGAAGAACCAACAAACAATCATTGTCACTGTCCTGGTTGTCTAAATCTGTCTACAGCAATTGAAGGTCTATTTGATGAATTATCATAAAGATTTGCGAAGCTATCACAGGGAGTCAGAAAAATCTCGGTTGGAAGTTGAATGAAATAGTTCTATGGCGTTACTGTATGGCTCATCTCTTTGTTCAGGTGGCTCCATTTCTCCCTAGCCGTTGTTTCCGTCTGTATTCACATGGTCTTAGAATCGGTGACAACGTTAATCTTCAGAAAAATGGACAGAAGATAGATTAGTTCATTGACGGCTATTGCCACCTTCACCTAAGTTTGCAACAATAAGAATACCAACCTCAAGTGACACTTTTTTACCCTACTAGTAGCTAAATATCTTGTGAACAGAACAAGACAAACATCGAATAAAGGATCAAAATGGAATGGCCCCGAAAAGATGTTACTTATTCTGTCTCCAGTCCAAAATGGGACTGTTTTGTCATCAAACAACGATCACCGTCCCAACTACTCACGTAAAATGTTCATTTACTCCACCGTCGTGCGTCATACAAACCTGAACTCCTCGAACCAGGTTACGTTGTACCGCCTCCAGAATAGACGCCGAAGTCTCTCGGCGCGAGGATCAAAATCCTGGCCTTCAACTCTTCCGTGGTCTCCAGCTTTGGTTGACAAACCCCTGGCTCCACATAAGCCCAGGATGAGAAAACCATGGTAGTTACATCCGGAGACCGGGGTGACTATGTTATTGATCCTTTCAGTTCAACTCACTGCAGCGAAGGGGGAGGGGGGGGGTGTCTTATCCGACCAGGTGTGACACGCGGTAGTACTCTATCTTGCTTAAACAGTACCCTTGACAAAGCTTCGAACGGTAAATTGTCTACACAAGGACCTAGTGTATCCTGCAGTATTTGCAAGTACTGAGAATAGTTCATAATTTCAGGAAGAAACACTGAGTCAGTCACTTGGGAGCTAAGGAAAGCATGCGAAACTTTCTTCTTCCTGTCACCTTGTCAATGGTCTTCATGGTGAACGAATGAATTTCTCTTACGTCTAATAGTCACTTTGTAGTGATTTGGGCTAAACAGACCTATAGCCTGGCCTCCGGGGTCTAGGGATTTAATTCACACGGATTAATTTTTCTGGGCTTATATGAAGCGGGTGGTTTACCACCCGAGGCCGGGGAATATGGTGGATCTGAAGGTCAGGATTGTTTCTGTGTGCCGGGAGATACCAAAGTCTCTGTTGACAAGAGGAATCTATCACTGCTTAAAGTCACTCTGTGGCACATAGCAGACTGAACTCCATGTAATTGAATGGTGCGTGAAGAGTGCTGATCAATCAGGAAAGCTGAGCTAGATTAGAATGAGATACACGGAGGACACTAGCAATGGTTAAGGGAAAGATCACTGCTTTCAGAATAAATCAGGATGTTTTGAAAATTATCAGTTAGGTTATTGAAGTTCTCTTCGATTGATTTAGTGGGTGCAATGTCATCGTACTTAATTACAGTTCCCGAGGAGCCAGAGGGAGGTTACTAACTTAGGTGTGAAAAAGAGCAAACGAACAGTATCTTGAAGAACGCGGTGGTTGCTACTGGGGACTCTGTACGAAGTGATGGCAAATCTAGTGTTTGGGATACGTCCCGAGAAATGTACGGTTTGTCTTACCAATAAACTACGCAAGCAACCAAAGGAATGAGGCTTCCGGGATTTTGGGATGAAGTCAAAAGATTGAAGAATAGCCACGAAATATGCACCTGGCAGATTTACCAGAGTTAATAGGCAATTTGGGTTTAGAATGAGCTATATGGGAAACATATCCTTACCATAGTTCTCTGATGCTTCAGAAGGGTGTGCATGCATTATTTTTTTATTCAAAGGCAACTATCGAAGCTCCAAAACATCCGTGTTGAATCGTCTCGATCAGCCGTTGATTAAAACATCACTTATTTATGATGGAAAAATTGGCTTAGTGTCAAAATTTTGGAAGTAGTAACTAGATCGACTGGAAAAATGGTCCACGTGTAACCGTAGTATGATGTCTGAAGTAAAATGTTACAGTTCTTATTTACTTTTCTGGGCAATGCAACACGAAATAATGTAATCTTTTACTCTCATTCCACATAATTCATCTCCGTAATGTTATAAAAATGATTGAAAAGTCACGCGTTTTGCAGGGTAGAGTAGCGAAACCGAAGAAATACCTAATAAGATTAAAGGTTATTGGACGTGGACGAAAGTGTTAGCGCCCAGTACAGCAGTCAGCTAAAAACGAACTCAATTTTTTACGAATGAGATATTAAGTTGCTATCTGACGCGCCAGTTGGCCCCCGTGTTCGCAACCAACTGAATAAAAGTAGCAATCAAATACACGAAAACTATAAGCCGCCAAGACGGAATGGGTATATTGGCACACTTGCTTATCTGTTTGGAAGAAGATCATGATAACCGAAGTAGTAAACTGTCATTTATTGATCCTTCGATCATTTTGAATATCTTCCCTAATTCATTGTGGTTACCTAACATTTGACTACTGACAATTGTTTCAGTAGCAAAATCTGGAATTCGACTGATATGAACAGCCATTAGAATTATTGAGCAGATTATACAGGCCTTTACGCTTATTCTGCACCAGTGTTTCGACTGCTTCCAACTTGAACAATACCTATAAGTTATGTTCACCTAATGCGCGTATATATCGAGGAGGACCCAGGGCGCATGCCTTTATTTGCGGTGATTGATTCGGTCGAATGGAGGAGCGTCATGCGTGCTACATATGGCACTTAAAAGAACAAATACAGTTCTTGGAATGGGTGACTCTTTGTTGGTTCATTGGTGATGATTCCTGGTGAGAACGGAACAGCCTAGAAGTCTTCTCGGGGGGGGGGGGAGGGGGGGGCGGGATGTTCAGTAGTGTGCACAGATGTAGGAATCGTATTTACCCGGCCAACCGCACATAATAGAATAGTTCACACCCAGACTACACGCACAAGACCAGATAGGAATAGCAGGAATGTATTCTGTCTTATTTGGTTGACACAAACTCGTATACATACATGAAGAGATAGAAAGCTGTTGTCATATAACGTACAAATCAACCAGTAACTAACCTTGCTGATTGCTTGGGTAATGGGAATGAAGCTATCACATGCTGGGTCGTGTATGGAAGCATTTGAATCACTACAACGAAATTGACAATAAATGACTAATTTTAAATTCATTTATAATCAGATCAGGGGTGTGAAAGCTTGTTTGATGCACTGTTAAATGATGTTTGAAAACAAAATATACAGAATAGGGAATAAAATAAACTAATTTCCAAATTCCTCGTCGCTAGCTGCTGCAACATCGTATGCGCGTTGTTGATGGCAGATTTCTAGTGTCGAAAAATAGCCTATCTTATCTGTAAGTTTAGTAAAAAGAAGCTAGTAAAACCACGAAGCTGAATAATGTATATTGCCATTCCCCAAGAATGATGCAAAGTAGATTCATACAGGTCACACTGTCTCCCAAAATGCTAGCGAAAGAATAACGAATTCAGATTCTATCAATAAGTTTACCGTCTGCGTGTCATACGGGATTTTCTATTCTCAGTTACTTTTTAAATTCCAATAAGCAATGAACAGATCTGACAAGGTAGACCGACAAATACAGAGAAACGTCTACCAGCTGAGCTTAGGTCGTATCAGGACACCGAACAAAGAATCCTGTGGTGCGATTGGTTAAATTCAACTCGATCCATAGTACCAGGCAGATTGCTGTGAGCAGATATATGAAGCCCTATCCGTCAAATCAGACCACGTGAACAGTTCGCAGGATAACCCGCATTGGCCAACCAGTCACTCACGCTTCATTCGTCAGCGCGGAAGAATAGCTGTACGGAGTTCCGAGAAAACAGAGTTGAGCTACCGTCACCCGCATGCTTTTTTGTTTTCTCATAATCTGTTTGATTGACACAAATTTTTGTGTGATATCAGTCGGTCGAGGACGGTTCGCGGGCCTTGAGACCACTCTGTATCCAGATGACCGATGATGATTCGGATAAGGAAAGCGTAAAAACGGAAGAATTCGCGATCCATTTCGAAGCCACAATGGAACCGGGAGGTAAGTAGCCAGCGTATCATGATTCTCTTTCAAAATTTTCTGTTTGATCTTTGTTCTTTGGTCAGGTAATAAAATAGCATCAATGTTTTTCATTCACGCAGACTTTTCTACAGCAAAGTGTAAGTAGTTTGACACTTTGACTCTGATTCATGGGGGAACATTTTCGAAAAACGTTCTCAGAAAAACAAACAGACCAAGTGGAGATTGTTCGAACAAATTCATTGTTTTTTCATCTTTGTGGCATACTTTTGAAGATTCTTCATTTGTGTCATGGCTAGATAAGCCAACGAAAGTTATCGTAGATCCTAGTGTATAGTTACCAGTAGCCAAAATACCTATGAGATGTAACAAATAACAGGGTTCTTTAAATTTGACTTTAGCATAAGGTAAATAAACTTTCTTTAAGCCATCGTATTTTGGCTACTTGGTTACCAACATACAAAATGTGACTATCCTTCTGGCATTAGTTTCCGTTTAGGCAATTTTGAATGTCTATAGAACAATTCATAATGCACTGCTGAAATTCAAGATACCATTGACGACACAAGGAAGCACTCCCTGTGCAGCCGCTCCGCCGACTAACGACGTGGACAGGGGCTGGCAGGGTCGTCAGATGTGTAGTGAATGCGGTGGTCTTCTGTAAGGTTTGAACGTGTGCAATCTACAATGACAAAGAGGTAAAACTCGATGAGCCGAAGCTCACTTAGCGTAGAAACAGGCGCCAACACTCACGTCAAAGACTACGGGAATGACAATCAATGCCCAAGCGTTACATAGCGCCTTCAAACGAAAGAACACTGTATTTAATATCCCGTACTTGTGTGGTTCACAGAGTATGAAACAGACTGGAATTGCGGAGGCCACAATAAACATATATCCCACAGCTGCCATCAGATTCTTAGTCAACCAGATCGGGTTCGGGTCCCAGTTAGGAGTTGGAGGAGGAGTACAGCTGATGATTCCGAAAAAATCATTAGAATAGATAGAAGAAATAAGTCGCGGGATGCAAGCATTTCGCTTGCTCTTGTCATGTTTACGTCCGCGGTTGACAAGTGTAAACGAAGTGCTTGCATCTCACGACTTATGTCTTCTATCTGTTCTAATGAATTGGATAAAGGCGACCGAATGTTTCAGATTCCAAAAAAGTCAGAAGGAACAGGTGTTACCAGATTTTCATGGGATTTTAACGGCTAGTTAAGCGACGGTATACGAATTTACTTCATTTTTCTTTTAACACATTGTACATAAATTCGTGAATTCCAAACTCCGATGCAATAAGAGTCTTTCAATTATGCTCAAGGCAGTTGATCTGCATCATATGCATCACAATACAGACGTGCTTTTATCTAGCACCAGTATGATGGATGCCACCTTCACAAAAAGGGGGATATATTAGAGAATAAAATTATTTTGAAGGAACTTATGGATAACCGCCCTCTTGACGAAGTGATCGCTCTAAACCGCGTCCGATGGCTCAGTCATGTTTTGCGAATGCCCGCACATCGTCTAGATTTCCGTGCTCTATTTGCACATGCTGGGCAACGCTGCAAGAAGCGACGAGGCTGTCAGGCCATGGTTTGGCGTAGATGTATGATGAAGCTAGTATCAGGATTGGTTTCGGTTGATGATTCCCATCTCCCTGGTTTGGGCTTTATGGACGACGACTATCGCGGGTTAGAGATGTTGTGGGACACGGTTGAGAATAGAAGTCAGTGAAGCGAATGCTGTGCGGTCTGTCTGTTGAACTCTCGTGCCCCCTAATCACAGAAATGTCATTGCTACAAACAAAATGACAAAAATCCAAAAGGTGTGCTGTGAAAAAGGGGGGATACCAAGACCATTTATTTCTGACTCACTGTTCATTTATTGAAATCTACTCTTTCTCTGTCTCCTATTTTTCTAGTGGTGGTTGCTGCGTTGTAACCATGCTTCATTTCAAGCCGGTGTAATATATATATATATATATATATATATATATATATATATATATATATATATATATATATATATAGACTTTATCATATTCAACCTATCGTAACCACTCATGTACCTCAAATAAATAAATCGTACATAGGTATTGTGAAGGTATGTGTTGACTCATCGTTGGCGGACAGCCAAGACACGTTGGCAGTCAGCACTGGTGCGGTAATAAGCCTAAGGCTTGAGACAACAGAATCTCGAGTGCAAGACAGCCGATTGCTGGAGTGGATCGATGGATGGGAGCTGAGTCTTGCCAGCGTTGTTGAAGCCCAAAGGCGTGGTCGATCACACCAGTCGGACCAAAGCATTGTGTCCAACGTGTGGGCGAATGTGAGAGTAACCTATATATTCTTTGTTTTTGTGCTAATAGACAGAAATGATTCCGAGGCAGTACTGTGTCCTCACTAGAGTCAGTGGGACAAAACAAAACAGGTATGTGACCTTGCATAGAGATCGTGCAACGTTAGTGCGGAGTACAGGACACTTGATCGGGGTGGCATATTTGTTCAGTCCACCAATTTGCCTGGTTATACACAAAATCGCATGACAAATTATACTGGCGAGTAGTGTTTGTGCAAACGACTAATCATACCCATGAACCGTGTTCATTTTTTGTTTTTTACACTATTTCGCCTATAACCAAGTTACGTATTTTAACTCCCCCAGGGCGTCAAGGTCCTTATGAACGCGCTGTACAGTATTGCTGGAACAAAGCCACCAACTAGAGATTACCGAATAAGGAAGTTGGCCTTAAGTAGGATTCGAACCCGGGACCACCGGGGCTGATAGCTCGATGTTCGTGCCAAATTTGTTCATCATTTCGTCATCAAGGGTGTAAGGAACCTCAACCTGGAGACATGAGGTGATGAGCTGCCTGAAGCTTCAATATGTCAGATATCGTTACGAGTCGGTCGGTAGTAGATTTATCTGGATACTCGGGTTCATTTAACGAACTGTTGTAGTATTTATTTTTAATTTAGTTGAAGGCTAAAATAAGCCCATTTCTATATCGCTTTGAGTAGTAGTCCCAGTAGTATTTTATATACAATTTGTCAGGGAGCTTAATATAAATTAATTTACCCTGTGAGCGTTTGTGTGTTTAACTGTAGCTATTATTTGAAGTCGCGCGGCTTCCATGTTTGAATCTTTTAGCTTTCCACTACTCCCCTGGTAGCTGTCGCAGTCTTCATTAGTTTGTTTTGCATGTACTGGTAGCATCGAAGCTTGATTATTGGTAAAATATAACACGCGGCAAATCTACACATCTGATAATCAACATGGGTCATCCCTTTCATTTTTTCCACGGGAATGTTTTTGGTATTCACTCTGACACCACATTGGAGACCAGATCAGGGGCCCACTACCGTCCGTTTTATATGGTATCATAAGCTGACAGCTCTTATGTGATAGAAAAATGAGACTCAATGCCAGTGGCTACACACAGACGAAGGGGCTACCTAATACCGTATTAACGTTCTTAAAATCATGGCAAGCAGTTACCGGAGTTCAAGTTTAGGCTCCGTGACTTTCGAAGGCCTCTGACCGCTATATTTGTCTTTCGATATTGTCGTGTTTGGCCTAACCAGTGGACAGACGGGCAGTTCCGCATAGACACCCACACTCTGCCAACTAGTGATCCATATCCCTCACACGGATGGAGATACGCCTATAATTGATCGCACACAGTGTTGATGCCAATCGTGCTCCGTCCGAGACTGCGATGACCAGTCAGAGCTTGTCACTTGTTGGATGGCCTTTGCTGATTTAGTCCGATTGTACGCTTCGTTTGCACTTGCGCTGGCATGTAGCGGTGACTCACATGCTTAACCATTTACCTGGATCCTTACCGAATGCTCACGGTTGCGCTTGTCATCTGCTGAACTTCAATACGTGTTCGTCCGTTCATACAAGTTCTTGTTCTGTTTGGCGAATACTGTATATAACAGAAATGAATTACATAACATGAGACTCATCATGTAGTGTGGACGTTCAATATAAGAATAAGTGTCCTCAATGGTTTGGAATGTTGGTGTTGCTCGTAGCTCAGGTTTCCATAAGCTTGTGGTTGCTGAGTTTCGTAATCAGGTCGCGTTCGTTTCGTTACCCGACGACGTGACATCATCAGTGCGCAGGTGATCGTCTCTTTACCCGTCTGATGAAGCAAGAGCGTGACCTATGAACTTTCACTTTAGAAATAATCTTCGTCCACGTGAATGTACAAACGTATACAAAGGGGGACAAATCCTAAATCCGAAAAAGTGCCTTTAAAATTTTCACCGAACAACCGAGTTACACATGAACATGATTGGACTATTGCTAACCTGAACCATGATCTTACTGTCACAACTCAAAGCAAATCTAGAGTTCACTGACTGCAAATCCAAGTTTGGAACGGAAAGGTTAGCACATACACACAGAAAGAACCATCCATCAGAATTAACGAACGAGACTCAGAATATCAGGACATATTCCTAACCAACTGAGCCGGAGGGCTCATTCGCGTTGAATAAAGTGACGAAATTGTACGCGTCTATGATTCCATATTGAGTTCATTTTCGGTGAAAAGCAATGAGGTCCTACGCGGTTTCTCAATTGCCCTACAGGCCCAAGAGGTGAGGGTAATTTGCTCTCTATCAAGTTATTCCACTGATCGTTGTTCACCCATAGTCCGGTCATTTTTGTAAACAGACCGTTGGAAAATGGCACGATATCTTCGGATGTCTGTTTGTAACGTAACTGAAAGTTTTTCACCCGTGTCAAACACGGACACAATTCCATGTATTCACTTATTCCAATGTCAAGGAAATACAAGCCATGATGCTGTCTTTGTCTGGTCCCGATATGCGATTGTTCGCCAGGTAATTGACAGCTTAAGCGGTAAATGGAGGAGATGGAATTAGGTGGACAGGGCTGGGCTATAGAGTAATCGCCAGATTTATTTCGATAAAATGACTTATGGAAAACAGGCACTATACCCGATCTCATTGCTTAGAAGATATTTGAAACTATGTCTTACAAATAGGTGGAAAATCTAACATCGGAATCCTGCATTGTTTTAGGGGCAGAGTAATTTGATTTGAGCTTTTTCTATCGTCTGTAATCGAATAAAGTGGGAGTTCTTCCAACTGCTTAAGGTCGGGAGTTCTTGTGGTCAGTGTCAAACCGTCAATGAGGTTCGTCGGTGTGTTTCTGTCACCGCAAACTGAACCAAAGCTAGTGAGATGGTTCAGACACCGCTGTGTACGGTGCAGTGCGCGATAACTTCGTGTCCACAAATGAGAAAAGAACTGAGCATAAAATACACACACACACACAGATTAGCCTGATACAATCGAATCGCTGAACGATCGACCGGTAAATTGCCCGGCAATGGTGTCACATGTGTGCTCATAGAGTCATGGGAGTATTGTTAATAAAACTAGCAGTAATAGATACTCACAATTCTTGTTCTCTCACATTTTGCTGCGCCTAGTTCCGGAGTCGATCTGTTTCGGTACTTACGGTAGTCCGGGTTGAAGAAGATACTAAACTTACCACAGTCACCTACGGCTTCATCAACGCCAGTCGATGACCTTATACGTGACTGCGTCCCAGGGCCCTATATCACCCCAGATAATGCGTCCGACACAAGTGAGGCCCTTGAATACTCTCCAACGTGCTTCTAAAAATAAGCCAGCAATCTGTGACTTGTGGATGAGAAGAACTATAGCGAATTGCACTCATTCCAGCTTTGCAAATTCCTCGGCTGGGCAAGGAAATCCGTAAGCTTTGTTGTACTTCGGTTGCGGGGCGTGAAGGAATCATACAGAAGTCTAAAAGTATAATACGAAGGCTCAGTGAAAAATATAGGGGTGGCTCCAAGTTAGAATAATGCTAGTAATGTGTACTGTTGGTAGTAACAAGATCATATTCCGTTTGACCCTCTGTGGTATGTATTATATATATTGCTGGACTACAGTCGGCCCAAAAATCATATGCGTGTACTTCAAAACTGCGACTGAGAATTCCTGATTTGAGTATCGGAACAAATGATGCAAGAAGAAGCAGGTTACTTTGTCCCGACCTAGGGGAAGAACAACAAGAAGCCATGGGGAACAAAGAAAAATGATCGAGAAACTTCAAGTAAAAATGATCTTATTTACAAAAAGATATCAGTCCATTTGATCAATGAAATCGTGATATCAATAACTCTTATCTCACTTGATTATCGGTTGTGCGGACATTCGGAAACTGTACTGGATTCCACAACATTTAACGCCCACGGTATGACCTTCACACTTAATATAATCAAGGCATTCACGAACCAGAACAGATTTAATAATCAAAAACGCCTATTTTGAAAGCTCTATAGTCCAAAGTAGTTCCATTCTTCCACATAATCGAAATACAAGAACTGGTCTGATGCGCCTTCTCGTGCAATAAAACACTTACTAAGCTACAGAAACAAAATAGGCTAACAGACTGTTCCTTGGATCGGGTGGTTTGCAAATTGGGATGATAAACACTGGTTTCCTATTTTGTGCATAGGTCACAGTCCAGTGCACCGGATCAAGAGTGTTGTCAAACTTTGACTACTGGAAGCAACAGAATCTGCAATTTGCAGTCAAACAAAAGTAGGCCTTTAACCTTAGAAACTTACCGATGTGATGAGTGAAACGTGTGCCAACCAAGAACGAGATTAGCTTGAAAGATATACATGTGGGTCCAGTGCATCAATAGTAATCCTCATTTGAGGCAGGCCGACGGTGGTAGTAGTTTAAACGACTGTTACTGTTCCCAGTTCACCTACTTACTTAATAGCCCGTTAATATTAGATAACGGGATGGCTGCGCACTCGTTGAACTCGCGCGTCAGTAGAATTCTGTGTGGCGCATTTTTGGGTAGAAAAGGGCAGCTAATTTGCCGTTAGAGCGAGCAAATGCAGCTGGACTCTTGTTCACGTGGCAGACATGCAACGTAGATTTTCTTTACTGTCGCGGTCGAGTGTTTGTCTAGGTTTCTGGCGATCGTCACTCTTTAGACGGTATAAGCATCGAAATTTTTTTGTGTTTATTGTTGCACATCCAAAACGACCTTCGGTAGTTAAAGTTAACCATGGATCTTAGATTTTCAAAAACAGCTTCAACAAAAATAGAGACGGAAACTGGCCCGTATCTAGTGTTGCACGACCTGTCAAACGTTGACCTTAACTGGGCGAGACCATCATCGAATCTCTCTTGCAGTAGTTTATTGATAATGGATGTTGTGTTTGGCTTGTACAGTCATGTGTCCACTCGCACGCATGATCTACACACTATCCAATCACGGACACGCATGAAATTGGGCACACGAACACAACTGACATTTGTCGTGTTTCGTCCAATCGGATTGTATCACGTGTTGCACGACCTTGCGCAGCCTAATCTGGTTGTACAGTTGCCATGCCAGTACGATTGCATACAGCCTGGACTCGCGATTGCATGCGTGATGGCGTTTTCACGTGCTTGCTTGTACTCGCGTTTGCCGTACGGTACTACCGAACACAAGTTCATCCGTAGAAGCGTGGCTTTCTTCTGATTACTGAATTGCGGGATACAATTGAGAATGAGAAAGTGTTGGGGTCAGGTCGGGACATTTCTGCGTTGTCCCGAAAAGACTTTTGTTTGCTATTTCATCTGGTCCATAGGGTCTGTCCGTTGGACAAGATGAGAAGCATGGGCCAGCCATGAGAGGTGTCGACCTGTAATGATGGAAGGCAAAGAGATCGCCGACGCTTCTCGCCTGTTGTACCCATGGCTAGGGTGAACTATAGATATGGAACAATGGTTGTCCGGGTTCAGTTCTGAATTCATTTGGGTCGAGAAAAACTATACATTAGGAACAAAGTGAGTTATTACGAATGATTTACAAATTCTTGGAATGTGAGGGATTGGACTGGCACATTGTCAACAGACGGCTTGGATCGTGCAGTACACATCACGATTGTTTGGCAAGCGGCCAGCACGTCTTCGGCTGTCTTAAATCTAAGACAAGAGGGAAAGAAGCTGACCGAGGGATCAATCAGAAATCAACTGTCCTCTTAACCGAGCCAACCAATAGGGTTTGTACCCAGAATAACCACTCAGAAGTGCTGGTTGTGAATACCGGGTGAACCAACACGATCAAGGGGTAGGATTTGGCTATGATCACCATGTGTCACATATAAACTGTCGTTTTGTGCTAGCAAACGGAAATGATTCGGAAGTAAAAAAGTCTTCTCGCTGGAGTTAGTAGACGAGAGCAGAACATAGAACAATCTAACAAAGAAGGGATCTTTCAAGAAGCTTATTCCGTATTTTAACGTTAGTGCCTTTTAAATCAGTAACACGTAGGTGTGGTGGTATGGAGCTTTGAAAAGAAGTAATTATCGTCTGAGGGCCAGCCAAATGGCGGGACAGAATACAGTATTCCCGATCATTTTGAATGATGGTGTTGTTTATTGCTCAGGTTGATGGTTTTATGGCTAAGTGATCGCTGAGCTTGGCTTTAAGGTCACAAATGTTTCATCAGCAGTCGAGATGATAAAGCCCGCACACTAACGATGTCACCTCGACTGCCGATGAAATGTTTGCGACCTAAAAGCCAAGACCAACGATAGTTTACTCATGCATTATATATATATATATATATATATATATATATATATATATATATATATATTACACCGGCTTGAAATGAAGCATGGTTACAACGCAGCAACCACCACTAGAAAAATAGGAGACAGAGAAAGAGTAGATTTCAATAAATGAACAGTGAGTCAGAAATAAATGGTCTTGGTATCCCCCCTTTTTCACAGCACACCTTTTGGATTTTTGTCATTTTGTTTGTAGCAATGACATTTCTGTGATTAGGGGGCACGAGAGTTCAACAGACAGACCGCACAGCATTCGCATCACTGAATTCTATTCTCAACCGTGTCCCACAACATCTCTAACCCGCGATAGTCGTCGTCCATGAAGCCCAAACCAGGGAGATGGGAATCATCAACCGAAACCAATCCTGATGCTAGCTTCATCATACATGTACGCCAAACCATGGCCTGACAGCCTCGTCGCTTCTTGCAGCGTTGCCCAGCATGTGCAAATAGAGCACGGAAATCTAGACGATGTGCGGGCATTCGCAAAACATGACTGAGCCATCGGACGCGGTTTAGAGCGATCACTTCGTCAAGAGGGCGGCTATCCATACCCAACACACGACGGCGCACCTCGTCATTACTCACTCCGTGTTCCCACCAGACGTGAGCAACGCTTCGGAGACATTGATTGTCGAACATATAAAGAGGCTGAGAATCCTGAACGCGAATTGGTCAGGTCTCGCAACCGTGGTGACTTATACCCATCCGTTAAGAGAGATCCTGATATCACTGTGACACCACAGGTGCCGCACGTTTCAAAATCTTCTCCAGCTGTCGCTATTCGTGATTTCATCTCCTGCCCAAAACGAAGTCCATCTGTTACCAAGCTCCCAAGGTACTTGAGTTATCGACTAGCTCGAGCTGATGATCACAGAGGGTGAGTACAGGCACTAGCTCATGCATATCTTGCAAATGCCCTTTGCGCTTCAAAGGCCCAAAGTGCGGTTCCTATCTGGATAATTCAGTTGGTAAGTGGTCCGAAGCCTGTTGCAATGCGCGTGCATTATCGCTCAGCAAGGCGATATCGTCGGCATACTCCAAGTCGAAAACTCTGTTCCATGGAATGAGTTCAACTCCACGGTTTGGAAGACTAGATAGGAACCTGCGAAGTATGACAGACGCAAGCAGCTTCAAAGCTATCGGGAAAAAGCTTCGACCCCTTTGGTTGGACCAGTCACTGCGCGCGCCTTCCTTGAAGATGGGAACAACAATCGATTGCACTCACAAAGAAGGGACCTGGTTAGACTTCCAAAATTTTGAGAACAAAACATAAGTTTCTGTAATGAGCTGCATCCCACCATCTTTAAAAAGGCTGGTCAATGCCATAGCACGATTTGTGATATCCGAAGGCCTGGATCTCCTTTCGGATCTCCGCCGTGGTAGGTGGATCTGTCGTAATTCACCACTGGAAGTGTGCCGGAACAGGTATAGAAGAGGCTGACACCGAGGGCTAGCTAAAATGTGTCTGAAAGTGCACCGTCCAGCGATCGAAACGCCGCTTCACTTTGTGAATTTGCAGACCGTCAGCTTTGAAAATTAATTCACCCACACCTTGAGGCTTTCTTAAGGTGACTCGAATGAGATAGAACAGCTTGCGGGGATTTCCCATGGCGGCAGCACGTTCCATCTCTGATGTGCGTTGCGACCACCAGATTTCACTGTCCCTACGAAGACTCACGTTAAGTGCAAGTCTTATTACGAGTTGGGTCTCGTTATACTCGTTTGCAGCGGAAATTGTCTGGCTTGCGTCGAGAAGGCGCAGAGATTCAGCAGAAACCCAAGGTCTTGCGGCACCGCGAGACAGGCCACAATAAAATAAACCAGCAGAATGCAGAGCATCCTTGATAAGCGATCAGTGCTGGTTTATGTCACCAGATAGAACTACATCTAGCTTTTCAGCCCGCTCGTTCTTGAAGACGGATAAGCGAGATGGATCGGAAAGCTTATCACAATCCAACCGTCGTTACTGTATACGTTTGGAGCCCTCACCAAAGCGCAGGGACAGATTAATGCTAGCTAATGTGTGGTCGGAGTCAAAGGGGGTACTCCAATACGAGCGGCAGTCTTGTATGCAACCCCGCCATTTGTGACTTATAGCAATGTGGTCGGTTTGGGTCCACTGTTTACTCAGGCAGGGCGGACGCCACGTGGTGTACCGACGATTATAAAGTCTGAAGTTTGTACTGGCAAGGAACAGTCAATGGTCTGAGCACAAGAGGTACGGGAATTTAGCCCAAAAGGGCCTACTAGATGGGCCTCATTCGATGACAGCCGACTCACTCTGGTATTCAGATCTCCAAAAAAATCACGATATAAACTCGGCTTGCTTTGTGTCAGAGGATTTGGAGGTTTTTATGGAGGATATCTTTGAATACATCTGGGCTACAACCGGTAGGTATGTACATCAAAGCTACAAACCGATTGCGTCTATTGGAGCGGAGACTGCTCACTTTGCACGAACCCTTGAGTTTCACTGCTTCTAAAGGACTACCGACTGGAATCCAGTTTAGCATCGCCACTTCAGCCCTTTCACTGAAAGCAATGTCAACGCCAGCAAGACCAGAAGTCGCAGCCTCAGCGTCCCCAGAAAGGAGTAACTGAAACTTCACGGGGGGGGGGTTAGGTGGGATCGTCAGTCGAATGATGGAACTGGAATCTTGAGTGCGAGTCTCCTGAATGCAGCACATATCGATGGCAAAGGATTCATGCGTACGATATAAACCCGCCTCTTGTCCTATACGCATCAGGGTTTGCACAAAGAATGTGGCTTGTTTGACTGGGCATCAGCTGGTGACAGCGGATTCGGTGAAACTCGGAAGCTAGTCGAAGAAGGACCATAAAGAGCACAGGCGGGAGTTCCACCAATGGTAGCACAACCAGCACGGTCGACCGAAGAATCCGTGGGATGTGAAAGTGCAAACGAAAGTGGGAAGGGAGTGGAGATAGGAGGAAAATTTGTGTACGGTGTAGAAAAGTGATCGTTCGTCTGCACGGAAAAGCAGTGAATCGTAGCAATAGAATTTATCACGGTTTTCTGCTTTACGGGCTGTTGTACTACTCGGTAGCCCAGTCGCTCAGTTAAAATAACTGACTGAGCAGATTGTTGCACTGCAACAAAATCAGTGGAAAAAATTAGAGAAATTTTCACATATTACGTTTAGGTCTCTCCGATGGTGCATAGGAAGTCGATGAACCAACTTACAAGAACTTTACTCCGTTTTGTAGCCTAAGTTAGAACGCACGTTCATTTCGCATCGAGCAATTCAAGAATGTTGTTCCGGTTACTGATCTATGCAGTGATCTTGCTTTGATTTTTTAAAATCATTATTCATCAACGAAGACAGCAGACAGTTTGCAAGAGGCAGGAAATTGACGGTTTCAAACAAAATGCCTATATCTCTCGGTCTTTCTCATTTCTCTTTTCATGAATGTTGTGAGTAAATTAGAAATTGTCTTGACCAGCGCAACATTTTTCAAATATTTCTTTGCGTAAAATTATGGTCAGAGGATCGAAACAAAAGCCATTATATTAGGATAGACCAGTTTTTTATAGAGGTTTTGGTCATTTTCTTGGGAAGCTTCTTTCTCCTCTCATCATTTTCCGGTTATATTAAGGTCATTCCAGTCAAACTCATACAAATTGTTAAGATTGATACCTTCAGTTTTTACACGTCTGCTACAAAAGAACAACTAGACTGTAAACCAGAAAGTTTTGATTCGCTCAACCACGACCTCTAGTGAACAGACCGCACAGTGCTCAGCTTGGGTGACACAATCATGAAGTCTGGGTAGCAGATAACAATGAAAGTTTGTCAATGATACCATCTAATTTTGATCTATAGATTTACCAGAAGAAACTACCCTATAAAGAGCTAAGAGGGTGGATTGAGGCATGTTTGGATAGCAGTCCGTCTGGCTGGTTAGTGGTGAGGAGGCAGAACTGCTTTTCTCTGGGAAATGCCAGTGACAGCTTACCTGATTGAATCCGTATGAAAATACGGGAAACTCCGGTGGCAGAATAACTGGATTACATCAGTCATCTAGCTGTTAAATTAGCAGTTAATTCCATCACAACGACCCCTCACTTTTGGGCCGAATTGGGAAAACCATTGTGATCACCTGACTCTATATTTCAGGTACCGAAAAACGCAGTCCAGAGCTAAAACTAGTTTCTACTAAAGAGGATGAAAAGGCAAATCTGGAAACTCCAGTTTCAAATTTTCTCAGCCCATGCAGGTGAGTCGATTGCAGTCATTTTCGTTTTTCATTAACGTTGGAGTTCCGGTTAATATTGATATAATTTATACTGAAATATAATTTTACATCACAGCGGAGTGTTTGTCTTTCAGTTGTGAACAAAAAGCTTGAAACGTTCTTGTAATACCAATGGGACAATTTTCAACTTTGATCAAAAACACAATCACTCCCAAAAGAAGAATGTTTTATGCATCGAGAATACTTTTGAGCAACTATAGGTTGGGGATCGTATACGGGTGCTGTGAGTATCACCCTAGAAAGAAAATGAGTGGAAAATAGGAGTGTGTCAAGCTATGAGACTGATCATGGACGCGCATTCAACGCTGTCAGTTTATAGCGCGTCAATTCGCGTTCACCCGTTGGTAAAACCTAGCAACCAAATCACTGCATGAACACGTCAGTATGCCTCAGCAACTGACCCACCGTTAGCCTAGCTACTCCCACTATCCGAGCCAATCAGCGGAATGCGGTTGATTTTCAGTTTGACTAGTCAGCACCACAAATGATTTGTGTATGACTGTTTTGACTTATTTCTTTTTTATCGTTTGATAGTATAGTGAGAGTGTTGTAGTAACAGAACCACGAGAATAGCAAGTCGATAGGGCCAACCGACGGAGAGCCACAGACCAAAGAAAAGACAGCGAGCATGTCGGAGGCATCCAGAAGAAGACATAAGAGAGCATACGGACTAGTAGACGGGAAGCAGCGGGATCTCAAACAATCAACAAAATAGCCCGTGAGGAGCTAGCAATCAAGCTGCCAACCGGAACATTCGGACCAACCAAATAGAAACAGTGCACAGGAGGATCAAGTTAATCGCCACAGGCACCTGACCAAAAAGCAGCCGAAATGCTCGGGCAGCCGGCGGATCAATGTTACTGCAGCGTGATCTGGAAAAAGGGCTATATAAACGAGTATACATGTTTCATGGACTGGACTTGTTTGGCCACCCAAATACGGGTATCCTCACTCGTCTTCCGATCTTCGTCACAATAGTAGTGCATTACTTAAGGAAGATGAAAGCGACCCATTAGCGTACTGTGATACATTTACGGTATATTTCCTTATTCAGTTTGTCGATATCTAAAAACTTTTTTCAATAACTGGTTAATCACACGGACAACCATGTCAGTTTAACTCTGAAGGAAATCCTACCCAACAAGTAGTATGGTGTAGTACCTGGATGACGGTAAAAATTTCCCGGAAGCACACGATCGGTTTCCCCATTGTTGCCGCTCATCAGGTATGTGAGCTCGGTACTCATCTGCCCAATCACCCCTAAGTTGGGCAGTCCACGGTTGTTTTATGGCTGTAATCTTGTTTGAATCATAAGAAGTATGCAATAGACTAGTCGTTCATACACGGTGCTTGCGATTCGAATAAGATTACAGCCATCAACCTGCGTAAATTCAACAAAAGCCGCAAAGCTTACCACTCTTCATACTTAAGTACACAGTCGGCTTAGAGGCAGACACTCCTGTGACATGGTCAACGACATCTCCCTGGCCTGTCATAACTCATACTCACGAAGTTGACATTCATCATAGAAGAGCTCACTTCCCACAGACAAATGGAGTAATCTGTGCAAAAGCTTATGAGTGAATAAGGATCTCGTGAACCTTTAGCTGCGAGAGCTGCAGTCACTGGAACACGTACGACAAAGACGGGTGATAAACTTTCCCGTCAACTGTTTGATTTTCTAAGGTAAAACGTGACAGCTGAGCCGACTTCGGGGTTGAACAACAAAGACTAAGGGCAGATCAAAACGATTTGAAAAATGTGGATCACGCTTGTTTGCTGCACCAGCCGTCAGAAGTTGATACGGGCGAAGCAACGCTTGGGAGCTGAACGAAAGCCATTTTCTCTTAGTATAGGTAGCCTTCTTTTTCTGTCAGATCCGAAAAACCGGTTCACCGGGTGCGCTCAGTTCACAGTATCCTTCGGTAGCAATCTGTCATCATTTTTTTTTTGTCTTTCGAGGGATATGGTTTGATCGGCAAATTTACGGTCAATTTCAGCTAATCAGACTCTGACGATAACTCAGTACAAATGATCTCTCTTTTTTAGGGCATGGTAATTTAGTATTCAGTTCGTCAGCTAGCTGATCGTTGTCAGAATATGATAATTTTCCAGGTAGTTTTGTGAACTTAAATAGATCAAAGCTGAACAAGCATTAGATATGGGGAACTGCACTAGCTTTCTCCTCGTGCAAGGTGTCCTGTAACAGAAGCTACGCATTTTAAACCCGAGTACAGTTAGTACTCTGTTGAGCAATCTTGAATAGGAGTGTAAAATGTAGTTCAGTAAGTGTGTTCCCTCAACTTTGACCGTTTAAATCGCAAAATCTGTTGGGAAGATATTCCAGCGTGTCCAATTTCCACCGTCAAGGTTGAGTAGTGAAAATAAAAATCCAGTTGATAGAGCTTTTATGACTCTTGCCTTCCGTCTTTTGTTCAATGGAGCGAATTTAATCTCGAGAACGGGAGAATCGAATTTCACCTTCATGAAGTTTCCACCCCGTTTCAATAGTGCCTTGGTGCAAGTATTCACTACCTTGAAATGTTTCACGTACTCTCTTGCAAATGGCTTGCTACGGTTACACAAAAACAATAATAATTGTACTATTGGTAATAAAAATAATAGGAGTCACAGTCGTCTTCCACGGGGAACCACCGTAAGAAAGATCGCTTCTTAATAACTGAAAGGGTTAGGGTTCCACCTCTAATGAACTCTTCAAGCTACCAACAATATGCGTGGTTTGTAAAAGCAGCCAAAAGTCGTATGAGATGAGTGAACATACAAGGCGTTTTCTAAAGTCAGGTTTTTCATTCTCATCCGAAGCATACCAGTCATTGCTCATCGTATTCATGTTTTTATAGCGAAAAAGGGCTGAACTATTTGAAGTAGAATGAAAGAATTGGAAAAAAACAGTACTACAGTTTACCTCCGATGGCAAGAAGCATTTGGATTTTACACTTTGATGAAACCCCATATCACAAAGACAGCCCATCCATTAGCGCCGTGCAGAAACGGTCTTGAGGTTCCATGCTTTCTATTAGCTGGTAACTTAGTCCACAATTTTCGGACAGAGTATACAGGTCTTGGAAACTGGTCAAACTTATCTTGATATGTAACCGCAATTTATGAATCTGTATTTTCTTTTGCCTAACATTCAGTGGAATGGAGTCAAAAATACACATCAGTACCATGTCCGCCAGTTTCAAAGATAAACTGAACGAATTCGGCCGCCTACGAGCATCTTGTCACTCCTCGAACGGAATTGTCAGTACCGCTTTTCCAATCACACTGACAACTTCAAACAGGAATGTGGAACGGTCTAATTTAGGCCAGGTAATGTTGGAATTTTGCTAACTTTTTCGGGTTATATTAAATTGGTGTTGTTCGATGCACCTCATTATTGAATCTGAATATCACACACGGTTAACATTTCATTTCTGGTGGTGCATGAAACTTGTCATTGTCTCAGTCTCACTAAAGTGGATAGACAAGACGTTCATGTCACCTGCAATTGTACTTACTAGTCATCTCTGATAGCTTGATTAGTGGAGTTTGTTTGCAGCAGAACTATTCTTTCGTGAAGTGGTATTGCACAAATCCTCATTGAACGTCATTGGCAGTACTTGCTGCACAGCATTTTCATTCTTGTATGAATTATATCACCAAATATTTTTTTTAGAGCAGCATATTACATGCAGAAGACTAAAGCCTATGCAACTGAACAAGTACGGTTGAAGCCAAATCAAGTCAAGAGGCGAATATCTAGCAGTTACATTATTACAACGTTGAAAAATCAAGGAAACATTTCTTTTAGTTCTGGAATAATTGAATCGGATTGGGCGAAGTAGCTCGACAGATAGTATTTAATAAACAATGCAAGCTTTTGCACAAGCCAACGAGTGTTTGTATTTAAAACGAATGGAAGAGTTATAATCGCATTTGACGAGGTCACAGTGATTTGGACGAGCGGTGTCTACGGATAAGTTTTGAGGCTGTTTGTGGCATATTTGAAACATTTGTGGAATCGCACATTGAGGAATTTATTTGCACGAAAGGCAATTGCATCCGGAAACATTCTTGAGCGTATTGGAAATCAGTTTGAAATCCTTTACATGAAGACCTGAAAGTATAACAGGGGGCCAGTGAAGTTGAAAAATCGTTGGATGCGCGTTTACGCAGAAAATTAATTAATTAAAGCGGGATAGAAAACATTTTGAGACGTAACTCATAAAAAGTGAGGTTCTCAAACTCTGCAGTATTGTTCGACCATATCAAGTTTTGGGCTTCTTGGGATCCCCCACAAAAATGTACGTTTAGTTGCGCCAAAATACTCTCCTGGCATAGCTCGGACAACGTTTCCATTTATATTTACACGTGGATTAGATTCTACACTGTTGGTGTGCGTGTAACTCTTCCTTAACTTCTGCATATCTGCTATTTCAAAGACACTTTGCTACGGAGTACAAGTAGAGACTCACTGGAGTGAGGTACCAAACACTTTGACGCGAGGAATCACTGAAACTGAGCACACAGAAAACATGATGATAAGATGGCACCATTCAAAACACAATCCGAAGGTCTGAGGAAGCAAGCCCTTTTACGGTACAGCGCAAACTGTTAGTGTCTTGTGAAAAGTCATCGACCAATAAAGCAATATCCGAGGGTTAATCACTACCCACAGCGAGGATGAGGAGTGGTTTTTCCCCTTTAGACACGGCTGAAATCATCAATATAATCTATGAAGGGGACTCCGATGGTTTTACTCTCACTAACTGATGATCACAAGATGTAATGGGGTCAAATAAACAAAGAAATCTTGAGTGGAACTCGAAAGCTGATAGGAAAACTGATCAGGGTTCAGTACTTGCGGCTGTAGTGTCAGCTTTAGCAAAAGAAGTTTCCCAAGTACATTTGAGTCAACAGATGGACGGGCTATAGGGCGGAACTTGGGGCCGTCTTTTATTGGTATGGCCGTAATCGGAGTTACTCTCCAGTATACAAAATGTTTGTTTACGTCAATCTATTTTATGCATCAGGACAGTGAGTGGATAATTCTCTCAGAAGAGTCCACTGAGAAATTAAAACTGTGGTTAATACTTTTGTGTGGCTTAGCCGTAGCTAATCTGGATAGCAACGACGCTGCGGCTGCAAGTGGAAAATTTGGGATGTTTAGTAGTATTTGTAAATGGGTGGACACAGTTAGTCGAAAGCTCAGGATTGGCTTCGCGGTTATTGCCACTCATGAGGTATGCGTACTCGATACTCGTCTGCCCGTTGATCCTGGAGATAACCGCAAAACTTGTCATACGTTTCCAGGAAACCTTGTCAATCCATCCGTTTAAACTGCTTACATCGTAACAAGACTAAACTACTTTTCTGGCATATGAACTGACTGAATAACACGAGTGAAACCGGGGATAAGTTTGCTGCACATTGTTTCAATACCGTAGGCAATGCACCATCCGATCTATTTTTTTATCTTTTTATTAACGTTTGAGGAGTCTAAAGCATATATAAATTCAGCGTATGGAAAGGCTTCTTCGGCGCTCATGGTGAATAATCGCTTCTACATTCACATTTGACGCGCGACTTGCAGAATAAATCCCACACAGCTGAAACAGCATATTTCACGTTTCGTGAGAGCTTTGTTGCCCAGTAATGACTGAGCATACAATGTATAGAGTCTTTGCAATTCTGCCCTCACTGGTTTTGAAAGGGCGTCCTCGTTTACGTGGGCTCTGGACTTACATGCACGTTCCTCCTCTCGGTGAAGTCACTTGGTGACTGGGAAGAAAAATTGTTCTCATCGATTGTAAGCTTATTGGGATTCCTGAGTGAAGTGATAGCTATTCGCTTTTTTCTCCAGTATCCCATACCTACTTACTTTTCATTTCTGAAAACCATCTGTTTTGTTTCTCTCTGCATAATATCAGTTAATGCTATGTATCCGTTAGTCAGTACGGAAAGAGGACAAATACAGCAAGATGTTTGAACTTAATTTCTACATGCTTGCTAGATATATATGCCATTACATATATTGAGGGAGATTGGAAAAGCATTCATAATGTCAGCGTCTTGCGTTTTTGCTCAGATCAAGTCGTTATTTTTATTAAGGCGAAATAGTGCTGCAGTCATTCTGGATTAACATTTTACACCTAGGCAATACACACAGCCAACGGAACACCTTTGGAAACTAGTCGCTGGTTACTGGGACGTTGGCGCACAGATGTCGGATCTCCAGCTACTTCCGTTCGACCAACGCACTTGGGAACTCCATCCACTCCTGCCCTGGGTTCTGAAGCAAAGGAAACTTTCCGGTGCGTTCAGTGCTTGGTGTCAGACAACCTTTGAGTCTTCTCATTCATTTTGAAGTATTTATAGTTACTATGAGAGTGATAGGATAATCGATTGGGTGGCAAACATCTGGAGTCTGAAGCAGATCAGCAAAAGGTATTAGCAACAGTTTTAATAAATTATAGACGGCAAAGGGTTGTACTCACATAGAAGTACTAAGAGGTCAGATTTTTATAGTACGATTCATTATGCAGTTTCAACGCTCAACTCACGATTGAAAACTGTGAAAGCACTGTACAGGTGGTTCATCTTTATTAGGAATCATCAATGATGCTCATTTACCAACCCCCCACCAGGGCTCGGACCTGGAGTGAACGATTGTGAGCTGAACACTAAGCTAGCGGGTTATCCGGGCTGGTCATATTTGTTAGTTAACTTCAATAAACAGTATCGTTTACTCAGCCGCTGGTGGTCACTTACGTTCTGTTCTTCAAATTTACTCCTGATTGAAGTAATTTTAAGGCTCTACTGAACACAACTGTCAAGTAAAGTAAAGTCGAGTCAAGTCAGTCAACCAACCAATCAATCAATCATTCGGTCAATCGATCAATCAAATGGATCAGTCACTCGGCCAGTCAATCAGTCAACTAACTAACCAGTGATTCAATCACCCAATCAACTAACCAGTCAGTCGATCAATCAGTCTATCTTAGAAACATACAGACCACCGAATACACCGGACAATGTAAACGATACAACACAAGGTTTCTTTCTTCTAGAAAAATTTCGAAGTGGTATTTCGTTTTAGTAATACTGATATCAGAATAGCCAATGTCATAATGGTTACTCAAGTCAGCATCTCTCGAATCCCCTCGTCTTACTTTCCGTTTGGCTAATGATCATAGAGTAAACTACATTACTGATGCCTTAGCCAGTCGTGGCTAAGGCGTTCCACTCAGCTGAAATGATTTACTAACGCAGGGTCAAACAGCAAGTGAAAACTTTGTAAATAATGAACAAGCACTGTACTAATAAGATAATACATCTTTAAAACTATCAGAAAGTGATCATTACTCATCCTCATTTTGTTTATTGTCCAGTATCGGAAAATTGAAATAAATAAAGCTAAAAGGTTAGAGGTACACAACCGTGAACATCTACGTGGTTTCCGTAAGCGTCATCACTGCGAAGTAGGCAATTTAACCATATACTTGTAAATAACGGACTTCTTTGCACAGGTACGCAAAAACTAACGAAATTTTTATGGATGGATCATTTCTGCGAAAAAAGAAGCCACTGATGATCTACCACCCTCGCCAGAACACACAAGCTCGACATAATGAAAACGACGAACTTCACCCCGTCTCACAGAAGATAATCGAAAGCGAAGTTCAGTGGCTTTAGGCGTAGAAGACAGAACAGCGAACGAGAACCATATGCCGTCACTTCATTAACCTGCAGCAAACTCATTTCTACTCAAAACTGTCATTATATATGGCTTTCATACCGTGTTTATATCGAGTATTTGCAGCATTTAGGTGATTACAAAGTGCGATTAGGCAGATTAGAAAAAAGTTGAATGATTTGTTTAGCTGTAGTGGGATTCGAAAGCTGGCACGGGCGACAACCACGTTTTATTATCACATGAGCTCTAAATTTCTGTGGCCCGCCAAGCCGTATTTCAGTACCAAACATGCCCTTGCCCTCAACTGATGGACACCAGAAGGTTTGTGGAGAGATCCTTCTGTAGACGGTTGAATCACGAGTTGAATTTAGTGTCATATCATGTGCTGAGGTCTTTTGGGCGGGTTAACAGTATGATCCACTGATAATATTCCCTAAACACTGGCTTTGGTGTCATATCCCAGTACCTAGAGTACACGCGGTGTCAGGGTGTGGATAATATCTCATCCGCGAGCTCAAATCTAATCGCCGGAATGACTCACCTTTGATTGGTAAATTATTACATATCTCTGATCTATTTTCGACTGAGACATCCGTTCACTGACTTAATTGTGATACATTTTTATTTACCATAATCTCATTTGTGTGTCAGGAGTGTGAGTGGACGCTCGGCGTTGAAGTTCCCGGTAGGGAATCACATTTTTTATTGGTTGGTAGTTATTTGCGTCAGACGCCGCCGACCTTAAGAACGACAACACTGAGCACACAAGTAGGGGTGAATAGAAGGTAAGCACACATGATCAACGGCAATAACCCTAAACCGGTCGTATATTCCGGAAAACGTTGTCCACACAGCTACATTCTATTTATTCCTATATCATGCGGTTTCCTTTTATATGAAATTAAGTTAACGTTTTCATAAATAATGTGGCTAGACGCAAATTAGCTGGTCACGCCTCATGAAATGGTTCCTTGTGCCGTTTTAACTCGTAACTCACCACTGAAAACCGTGGAAACACCATACAATTGTTAGGCATTATCACTACCATCGTCAATGGATATCCAGTGAAACTGCATGGCGAATCATTTCACAAATCTTTCTTTCCTCGCATCACTCAAGCTAGTCACAGTTTGTCATTTTTTTCTCGTTGCAACAGATCCGGTGGAAAGTTTGCCAAATTTGACGCAGGGGTGAACAAGCTAGCCAACTGGTGTCCCATGAAACGTGTTTTGCCCACCTCGTGGCGAACAAGTGGTGCATCACAAACAACCGGAGACCAGCAGAGAATGTCCCACACACTACCCCCGGCCCCGCCAGCACCAACACCAACACCTGGAGAAAATGGCCGAGTGGCAAACTGTACGAAATTGTGTTTTGACGAGGTAAACCCAACTGACAGGAGCATTTATCCCAAGGAATGGGACGCAAGTGCGTTGTCAGAAGGTGAGGTAAGTAAATCCGAGACATCTCCCTTCAAAATACACAGCATCCTTTATCTAGCAAATAAAAACCGAAAGAATATCTAGTTTGCGAGATTCACGCATTTCGTTTACCCTTGTCAATCGCGAACGTGAAATATTTCATTTTATATGTTGCTGTTCATGAGGTAAACAGTGGACAAATGAGGAGAATGTTTGCCTCAAATCGGTAAGTAATTCTTGTGGGATCAGATGGCTAATACCAGGGAAAACAGACAATTCAAACTCCGCTCTAAGTCGAACACCTATGACAGCCCATTCACGCACAGGGCAGACCTCTAAAAGACAAAGATTCGGCGATCACGGTGATATTGTTCCTAATGTCTCACACATTGTCTTCGAGTTCTCTTCCAGTTGGGATGACACGTACTTGAGCAGGACAGAGCGATACTCAGCTCAAAGAGTGACTGAACACGTCCCAAAAGGCCTTTCCGCTCAACGAATAAGCTGGACAGCACTGGACAAAAATGGGCAAGAAATCCGGCACCAGTTTGTGCGAGGTATCTGCTCCCAACAAGTCATCAAGGTGAACAGACCCACACATACACAGCGCAATTGCGAAACCGGAATTTGAAGCTTCTATTGAATAATTAGGCTATGCTGATCAAGGCAAAAAGATCGCTCCATGAGCATGGAAACAATTGTTGCAAAATTCTCTGCGTCCCTTGGCACCAACCACAGAATCCCACAAGAATTGCTAACTCACTGGCGATGAACATTTTCCCCATTTGTATAACATGATTCATCATGCGGTATCAACGCTCAACTCACCACTGAAAACCATGGAGACACTGTACAGCTGGTTCATTCTTGTTAGAAATCTTCAGCAGTGTACGACCATCTCATTTGTCTATTGTTTGTCCCATTCACTAGTCCATACTTAAACTAACACGTTTTACAGCTGCAGCCTGGTCTGAATCGTGTGGAGCGTGCAATGAACGGAGATTCCGTTTGTAAACTCACACAGTGGTTCTTCCAAAGTTAATTCGTCGGTTAACACAGCTAACCTTCAGAACGTGAACACATAGTCCTAAGTACGAATTTTCAATATGATTAGTATGGCATTGCATCTGAATGACGAGACGAAATTTCCCGGGAAGCACACGATCAGCTTCGTCATTGTTGTCGCTCATCAGGTATGTATAGCCGGTACTCATTAGCCGAATCAGCCCTATGCTTGGGCAGTCCACAGCTGATTTGCAGCTGCAATCTCTACAAGTGGCCTCTCCGTCCATGCAAGCTCCATAACGTTTAAATGAAATTACAGGTGTAAATCAACTGTGCACTGTACAAGTATACGGATGATTGGACAAATGAGTGCCGGCTACATATATCTGATGAGTGGCAACACTCTTGAGACCGGCCGCGTACTTCTAGGGAAATTTTGTCCTGTCATCCAGATACAATACCATACTACTCTTGTTAAAAATAGCATGTTTTACGTTCGCGATCGATAAAAGTAACGGAAGTGCTTTCATGTTGCAATATATTTCTTCTTTACCCTCTTAGTACCTCCCTTCAGTAGACCAAAGCTGTTTGGAAAAGATAATTGGACATTGAAAACTAACTGGAAAATCAAGTAAAAATATAAAAGTACAGAATTCTAGTCCAAATACTTTATTATGGTTGTTACCGTTAGCTTTTAAGGATCAATGCTTTGTGGCGAAACACAAACCCTCAAATTGTGAAAGTGCATTTGTTTTATGGAATATATCAGAGGAGTGCAATAGCATCAATGTCTATGCTCCCTGTGGAGTCGATTACATAGGTAGTATTAATCAACAGCTGACCAAGGTAGTTCACGGGGTCCGTTCGGAGTGGCAGAACAAAGTACTGAAGAAAGTCATCCAAAGATGCACGGGGGCACTGCACACATGGCGATCTTTTACAGAAAAAAGGAAAAATTTCCTCTTGATAAAGAATGAAATAGTGGGTACTAGAATTCACCACTATAAAGTGTACTAACCCATTTGAACCCTCTCAACCTGAAGTCTACTTGGATTTAAAATGTCTTTCATTGGATGTCTGAAAGTAGTCTAAAAAGCCCCATGACGGTTGAAAGATATAAACCGCAGACTTTTGACTTGAAGTACGCGGTAACAACAACAACCACAACCACAACCACAACAACAACAACAACAACAACAACAACAACAACAACAACGACTAGCACCTTCGACTGCACCACCACCGCCGACAACAACAACACTAGCTTTGGTGAAGTTTGGTGGTAAGCAGAACTTCGCTGTCTCCAGGCCTGTCACTGATTCTGACCTGTTAGGGTTTGACTGCCACTCTGAATCTCATAACGCCGATCCATTCAGTTTTCAGCTCAGTTGGGATCATTTTTTCACCATACATCCAGTGGAAACCTTGCTGCTCAACGGCGCAAAAGGAGAGAAACTAATAGGATTACATGTGCACTGAAGGAGGCGAAAGTGGAAAAGGAGGCTGAAAGTGTGCCTAAGGACATACGAGAATGCTGCAAATGCTGTAACAAAGGTCCATTAAACTCTATTCTAGGAAGTAACTCAGGACAGTCTCCCCTCTCAAATGATCAACCAATTGTGACTTTGAACACGTTTCAGCTGGGTCTCTTTAGTGACCAAGGATATTCTACAAGTTGCCTTGTTCCATTCGGCTGGGCACCAGAACCAGCATCAACCTTGCTCCGAAACTCACGCTGGTCGCTGTACGGGCGGTAGCTGGCTCAGGATTGCCGGCTGCTGCTAAGTTGAGTCATCACAGACCATATTTATACTTGTGGTTATTATTGTTCAAAATGACGTCGGCGCTGACTGTTGGTGGGTCCATAGCAATCACCACACATATTCGGACCAATTCGCATCCTGCTGGTTCTGATGTAGTCCTCTCCGACGAAGCGGTGAGATGTAGAACAAGAATCCTAATGGAACTGTGTGTCGTGCTCTTATGGCAGATTTCTTTCGAGGAGAGGGGCGGAAGGAGCGGTGAGTTAGGGGGAACCGACTGAATGCTGACTGCTTCCATTACTGGCCCCTTTGTCACAGTGGTATTGCGGACCCCTGTGGATATGAAATTGTTGTCTAAGCTAAAACCACAGTAAAAGAACAGCAGCATCGAAAGGCTTCTTCAAAGAGGGAATAACTGCCAACAAAACCCCAGAATGTGGAGCCCCGGGTGTCGCGTCGCGCTATCTGTTTAAACTTGTCAATGAGTAGGTCATCAGTTAGGTTGCCTACTGTAAAAGTGGACGCCACCAATCGTCACTTGAACCGCTTAAAACTCAACGGAATGAACAAGTAACTACTCATTGATGCATAATCCTAAGTGCAGCCTCTTCGGTTACCACTTGCTGACTTCTTACTGTTGTGAAAATCTCAAAATAACTTTATCCGTCTATTCACTTAACCGCAGGTTTTGGAGTGCTAATTATCCACGTATTGTCAACCGGAAAACATAGACCCGACGGTCACAAACATTTTACACTTAAATAAAACACGCTAATTAATATAATGATCCGTTGTTTCGATCAAAGTTCTGCAGAAACGCAAATATCATGTGGTCATTTGAGCGGAACTCGGATTTAGAACGGAAGGTTCGATCAATCTAAAAATCATTCAGTCTGTCCAGATTTGTACCTGAAAGGCACGTTAGGAACAACTGGTTACCATAGAAGAGGGGAAGGGGGTGTGTTTTGTTGTTGTTCTCGTTTGAGCGTTTGTTTTTCATTCAGAGAAGCGCCAGTAATGAAGTTCGAAGGAGTCTAAGGAGATACGTCTTTGACAGAACGCGTTGCTTAGCTACAGGAGCACCATCAGCTTGATGTTGGCGTATCAGCCAAGTCTCAAGTTTTCTTTCCAGACTACCGCTGGGAAGAAACAATAGGACTCTCCTCATAATCCCACTGCTGCTGTTATCATTGGTGATAATATTGCCAGTGGAGACAGAAAATAAACAGACGGATTATGGGATGTTTTGTGAGTTGATTATCTGATGTTCAAAACAATATCCAAGATCACTCGGTCGTCGTATATGAGGCTTGCTTTTATCCTGTAGCAATAATGTTGCTCTTCCGGCTGTATGCTAAACGATGTTTGCAAATGGATTCGAATGAATTTTAACGGTGGGGCCAATATGTTCCAGGCCTAATGCGTAAAAGTATTCTGGCGGGCTGTTTTGAAATAGGACTATCAACGATTTTTGGTCCCCTTTCGAGAAATTGACCTCTCGATCCAATCATTCGCCTAACCTTAATAATATTGACTGGGAAAAACTGTACTTTGCTGATCTGGTTTCGACCAGATTTAGTATTAACATGTGTAAGTTATTTCGTAAAGTACTTCAATGAACAGCAGCAAAGCTCAGCGCACCAGTGGAAAAACTAGAAGAAAAATTCGTTTGTTTCCTAATTTAAAAGAATACGCAAGTAGAAGATTAGACATTACACAGTATGATTCGTACTTGTTGTGAATCATCAGAAACATTGCACATCTATTTAATACCAAGCTGAAATCAGCCCAGAGGTGGGGGATTTTACGTTCGGACTGGCACTCCAACGATCGCTTCTTCACAAAACCGTAAATGCCGGTAATTTCACCGTGATTTTCTGTGATTCCTCTTCAACCAAATCATTTAGAGGATAAAATTTGGCACACTTATATGTTAACATACTACTGTGTCGAATATGCACATGAATTTGAAACAGCATCCCGATGAGTCTATTTAATCTGGGCAGGTGTACCTGAGAGGGTGCGAAATACTGTTAAACCAATTCCCGGACTAATAAGAATACCAACCGTCTGGTTACGGAACACAGAGGCCCTGATTGTTAAGGAATCATTTTCAGTACTCAGGGGTGACTGACCATGTGTTATTGACTAACGGTGATCACGTCATACGTGATTCCTTAACGAATTCCACTCAAGCTATGCTTTTTGGGTAGAATGTGTGACCTCTCATTTATCATAACAGAAGAACGTTGCTTTAGTCATTACCACTAAAGTACTCTGTGTTTTGTAAGTAGCGGGTTGTTCTTGCCATTCGTCCAGGTGGGGATATAAGAGCATTTTGTACGCTCCCTGGTAAATTATCCGGATTAAGTCGACTCACCTGGGTTCTGTTTCAAATTCATGTGCATATTCAGTACAGTAGTAGGTTGACATATCAGTACAGCAATTTTTGTCCCCCTAAGTGATTTACTTGGAAAGGAATAGCGGAAAAACATAGTGGGCTTGGTAGCATTCTGTGCACTGTGCATAGCGCTTACTCCCGTCACGGTCTTTCGACGTCAACAGCAACTCAACAGTCACGCAAAACGGTCGACTCATTTGACGAAAGTCATCTCCTTATGGGTCTGAGTGGAGCGAACGAAAGACAAACGGACTACAGATATTTGATCAATTTAAGTGGTAGGACACGCTATGTGTGTATGATAACTGAAACAATAATTCACTACGCAGTTTTGCCGTGTGACCTGCGCGATGTGTCCATGTGAATGAAATGTACTCACTTCTCTGTCCTACGTCAAAGACATGCTGGAAATAGCCGTGCGACTACTCTAATTCCGTAGTATTACACTAACTGACAAATCTTTGAAATCGACATAAAGGCTCGTATCGATTGGAAAGATAAAACTCAGAATGAAGAGTAGAATTATTGTGAAATGCAAGGATAAAGGCAAGAAGACTTGACCAAATTTGCCTAATACCTGTCCACGAGAATCGGGCGGGACTTACGTTCAATCAGGACTAAGTTCAAATTTTGGGGGAAGGAGTTATTAGAAGCATGACTGTCCTCATCCAATTCCGTCAATGAACCTATCTAGTAGAATCGCGTACATGATCCACTGAGTGCCAGAAATTCCGCTACTCCGCTAAAACGAACAAAGCATTCATACCCAGAACCACCAATTCCTCCCACAATTATCAGTACTCAATTACTGAAGGTTTTTAAAGGAAGAGTTCAAAAGTGGTGACCAAAATGGAAAACCGGAAAGTAAAGTCACTAAATTCGGAAATGAAAATGGAGGATCCGAAATCCAAAACGAAACTTCGACGTCATCTGAGGAGTCAAGGTTGGGATTTAAAAAATCGTATACAGGTTCAGTCAATTACACAGTGAAAAATTTGGATCCCGTGACGAACTTGAGTAAACAACTCAGAAGACAAGCATCTGTGAGAGGAATTCCTTTCGTATACTCTTATTGCTCGCGTACGTATAAAATCCAGCGAGAAAACAACTATGATATGAAATGAATAATGAAAGCGATTTTATGGGGCTCGAATTGATGTGTGTGTGTACGTGCGTGCGTGCGTGCGTGCGTGCGTGTGACTGATTGTGGTTGGCTAAAGTCATGATAGGCTGAGGAGGAATTTCATATGCTTTTGGGCACAGAGCCGGTTTAGAGTGAGCGATCAATAATGTCTCAAGTGTCCTTAGTCGGTGTTTGTCGCGATTATTTAGCAAGACCAAGAACGCGTTGCCCGGTTATACCGTGTGAGCACTTTGCATCAAGTGGCGAACGATGGCCGAGGTCGGCCTGCGTGATGCAGTCGAATGTTGTAGGCTCAGCTGAATCATCGCGTCACGTGTGTACCTTGGTATGTGTTCGGCCATTCTAGTTCGCAGTGATCGGTCGATCCTACCGATGTATGCTTCCTTGCAGCTACAAGAGGTGTAGATGCAGTGGGAGGTAGATTCGACTGAATGACGATCTTTGAATGACGGTGCGGAGAGGCGTCTAATGAATGAGTGAAATCGCAGTATCACGGCATAGTGTTCTGTGTAGAGCAATTCTGATGCGTTGGGTAATAAGCCGTGTTATTGATTTTCCTTTGTACAGGAGAGATACATGCATCCCTTTTTCGGGCATCCAAGAAACAAATGACTGGGTCTGTTTTCTCTTCTGACTACGATGGTATGTCCTCCCCTAGTGATGAAACGTTTACAACCTCAATTCCAAGCACAACAATCAGGAGTTTATTTTAGCCAATGTCAAAAGATCATTCGCGTGATTCATACTTTCAGTAAAATAACAGTCAGTTGTACTTTATAAGCGCAGTAATAACCATGTCCCATTTCGCAATATGATCTACGAGAGTTCCACTCCATATCCTAGAAAGGTTGAGTTCGCGTCCCCCATCACAAAGGGATTAATTTTATCCGAAATGATAAGTTGGAACTAATTTGCTATTTTTCACCAAATCGTGACAAACATGGTTTATTTTACTTAAGTGGCACGAATACGCATCATTTGCCTATTGAATCAGAGTGTTTATTGGAAGGCTCATCATAACTGGTAAAGATTTTCCACATCTTCTGCACTAATAATATCAGGAAAATGTTTATGATTCCGACCAGTCTCACTTTGGCAGTGAAAATCAGAACGTTCGTGGGGAATATCCAACGGGTCCAGTCCAGTTCATAAGTAGACGCACAGCTGGTCCGGTTGTATTGGTATTTGCATTTGGCCAAACTTTTACATAGACAGAAATCCGGGTTTCAGCCAAAAAGATTTACACTTAGAACCTAATCGAACTGAGGGAATGCAAAAAGGATTCCGTATCAGAAATCGCTAACAAAAATTAGCTGATAATCGTTCCCGCTTTGTAGGAAATTGGACCAGATAAAGCACGGTAGAGTTTCGGTGAATGGTAGTGCAAAAAGGTATGAATCCAAAAAGGACACGTGTAGGGGCAAAAAGAGTCAAACTTGGACAGATTATTGTATAAATAGTCAGTGAAGTTGGAAGGGATTTTGTGAGCGAACTTTTCAGACTCAACCATGTGTACTTCACGCACCTTAGCAGATAGTTCAGTTAAGGGCACAAAAGACACTCGGCTGATAATAGACTGACTTCGGCGAATAGTTTTAAAATCCTTATCCAGCGGATCACCAAAGATAAGTGGGGCTAATGAAAGAGAACAGGGGAATGTACTGATAAAGGAAAAGGGAAATTGTACTTTGTTTATTGGTAAAATGCCGGAGCTTTCGTATTTGGAATGATAGCCTGCAAAGTCTCTTCAAAATGATCGAAACGTGGGATGACCAACTCAAATTTGCATCGATAAAGACTCCTGAATATTTTAGTGAAACTATTCTAGCTTGTGATTCTGAGGAAATAACGGATGGATCACAAGGATAAGCCGTCGAGAAAGGTTAAATATGCATTGAAAGCATCTGGACAAATTAAAAGTTAAGTCGGATCGAACGTCATGTACATAAGACAGATCACTAAAGAGGTTATTGAAATCCTGGGTTACAGATACCGCTTGACAAAGAGCCATTATCATCGGCGTACCTAAATAAATGTGCGGGAGAACTGAATAAAAAGTCACTAACGAGGGGGGAAGATAAATAAGAGCAAATTACAGCTCCATGCGGCATTCCTGAATTATTTACCATTGGTTTGGATGTTTTAAAACCTTGTCGTATGCACTGAGTTCTGTTGGTAAAATAAGTGGAGAACGATATCAATACTGGTGTTGGACAGCCAAAAGCCTCCAGTTTAGGAAGGAGAAGAGACTGTGGAATAGAACTGAAAGTGGATGAGTAGTCACGGAAAGCAAATCGTACAGAGTTCGTTGATCCGTCCAAGGATTTGGTGATATGACGGACTGGGGAAGTGATAGCTCCCACAATGGATCCGTTCGGTTTATTGGCAAACTGTAAGGGGTCATCAGGAGAAGGAATAAAACAATTCTAACCTTCAAGATTATCACACTGCAAGTTTTAGACCAGATGAAGTTAGAGCAACGAGACGAAAGCTCTTAATTAGGAGACTAGAATTACAAGATTTGGGTATCTTAGGAATAGTGATTAGTCTTCAGCAGCCTGGAACAAAATACGAGCACAAAGATTCGTTTATAAGAGAAGTAAATACATCGGTCAGAGCAACAGTACCATGTCTAGAAATTGATGACAGTAGGTCATCGGGATGGACACCTGGGGTTATTTTGGACACACGAAGGAGCCTCAACAGTTCTTCTGCAGAGAACAAAGCTATGTGCACGCTATCTTGTGAGACGAATGAAACAGGAGTGTCATCTGACTGGTGAGTAAATACACCGGTCGGCGGTGGTCAAATGACCATCACGGTAGGTTTTAGACCCTTCTGTCACGAGTTCGGATCCCCACGAAGTCACCGATCACTCAGCATTGGATAATACCAAATTAGAATAGTGTGTCACTGTTATATATTGGAAAGGTAGTGAATAAGGTAATAAAAAGAAGAATAAAGAATACTGTCAAGGTCCGCAGCACAGAACGGTTGATCCGTTTTCTCTCCACACAGAAGCCGAATGCCTTGCCGTAAGCGGTCATAGTTGAGGCTGCATAAAAGATGACTAGCATACAGTGAGTCAGCGCGTTTGATTTCTTTTGTTAATAAAACAGAAGCGTATCTTACTTGAGAATTATCTCGGGTTTGGCATAAATATTCCTTCCGTCTTCTTAAGGATTTCAACATTGAAGAAGTAGCACCATCACTAAAGATACAGACGGTTTTTTTGGGGGCAGCACTTCTCGAATATTAAACTTACCGTCTATACGAAACGTTTAGCATTGATTTTTTCGTGACTATACGAAGGAAAACCACGAAGATGCATGGGAAAGTGGCTTTTAAATGCGGGGAATGTTGTCACGTGAAAAAATTCTGAATCGGATATTGATTTGGCTGGTTTGCTTGAATGAAAATTAGATCGGCAGTTTATTTTAGACCTCAATAAAGGCAGACGATGGTCAGTGACTGAGACAGATGCACAAACCTCGAGGGAGAATGATTCAGGATGATTGGCAATAGTCCTGTCTAAAATAGTTAACTCTGGTTGGAGAAATACAAAAATAAGTTAGATGAATCGTAATTAGGGGTCGGGTTGGAGCATGATTGAAATAGCCTACGATGACGCTAAAGTTGTCATCTAACAAAGGAACAATAAGCGGTAAAATACAGTCGTAAAATATGAAATGTGTCCTGTGTGCGAAAGGAGCCCTGGATAAATCTGTTACGATGGTGCTGCTGTGGCGAGAAAATTTAGGATGGCATTGCATGGCTAAACAATCACTACCTTTCTCTGAGTATGCATAAACAACCTCAGATTCACCACAACAAGTGGCTTTGATGTACGTGACCACGCTACCTTCAGTTTTTATGTTGGTGGAATTCCTGTCCTGCCGGTGCAGCGTGAAACATCTATCACCGAGTGCGAGTCAGAAACAGGTGGGTTTAGCCACGGTTCTTGTACGCAAACCACACAGGTATGAACATGAATACGGGAACGAAGAACAAGTGTTAGATCTGATATTTCAGCGAACAGGGGACATATTTTGGTAGTGAAGGTTGGTGGGACAGACTTCTTCACTGGATGGGTGCAACTAATAGCGATCTGCCAACGAACACGGATGCGTTTTTGGGATCGAATCAGAATTCCTTGGTATATAAGAGCTGTTGAATCTGATTGAGCGGAAAGTGCAGTAGTATGTTTGAGTAGAAGAATTTCTGGTGACGTATAACGGCGTACAGTGGTCGTAGTGATATAGTTCCATTAATTCGATGAGGTAGTGATTGGCACAGCAATGTAGCGCAGTCAGTCAGAGGGCACCAGTTCGTCTTCTGCTAGGGATCGGTTCAGAAAACTTTACCTCCTATAAGTTGTGAAAGAGACATCTTGTCTGAATGCATTCTTCACGTTTTGGGATCTCATTTTCCGTCTTGTTTGATTTGTCAGTAGCCATTTGATTATAATGGTCGTGATTACGATGCAAATCTTGCCGGTCGAAGCTGGTGATTCATCACAGGTAAGTCTATTTCCTTGTCGGGGATGTGTCACGTTTGGGCACTATCCTAGCCTATGCTTCTGCAGTCTTCATCCAACCGAGCATCACATGTAGCCTACTGAACGTCGAATTTTTTCTAGTTAATAATTGAAAGCAGTCGTTTTGAAACGTTTTTTGGACTCCATCAACGACTTGCGGCTGAATTCTACGACCCTTTCTCCTGAGTATTTATGCGTGTACCAAAAAATCCACCTTTTACCAAAAAGGTCTAATCATAAACAAGATTATCAAATATCTATCAAAAATTTTGTATTTGCGTAAAACTATGTGCGAAGTAAGAAAATTAATCGCAACAGAATGGTACGATCTCAAACATTAGCCCTAATAAACTCGCCTGCCATAGCCACTCCTTTTGAGAACCTCAATGTCCTTTCTTGACCTGTCTTTTACGATAGAAGAGAGTGCTAATGCCTTTAGTACAACAACGGGGAATTCAAAATAAGACTACACTTCCTATTAATTCAGGCCTCCGGTGTTAACCAAGTTTTAAATCAGAAGGTGGATAACCCCAGTCATTTTATTTCGGGGAATTCCAAGCTGAGCGGCATTTCAGGGAAAAAGAATATCAGCATTTCACCAAGAACAAAACAGACTACATGAAATCAATAGGATGCGAAAGACCAAGGGGTATTGCTCAACCATATTTTACAGAAAATTAATGGATTTCACCATGAAACTTACGGGACGAGCCAAGATAATCTCACATCAAAACTTATACAAATTTACTTGTCTAGTCCCTGACAAATAAGGAGCAAATAAATTAGCAAACCAATTCAGAAAAGGTATAATTGAGGCCTTCAAACGGAATGGCCTTAGAAAGGAATTTAAAAACTTGATTAGACCATACGTTTGGAGGCCGAAAACCGTTAGTTTGGGAGGTATGCCTATGGACTACGGCAATACCGTCTCCACTTGTATGTTGGACAGTTTATTCGATTTTACTGTGATGACTGACCTTCCGCTTGTCACTGGTATTTCGTACAACCAAATTGGTCAAATATCTATCAAATCTACTTCCTTCCTGGCGAAATAACTGACGACCAAAAACACAGCGGTCATTCGGCGAGCGTCACAGCTTCGAGGTTAAGTACGCGGTGGAGCTTCAACCAATCAAGAACACCGAGGACAGGCATAGCAAAAGCTGGCTGTGATTGATCAACTTTTAATCTACCAATTACTTTCTTTGATTTACCATAATTATATGAACCACTTTTGCAGCACTATAAACGTGCTGTTCCACAGCCTTAGTCTTCTTGCTACCTCGATTTACATAGTCCCGGGTTAAAGTGATTTCAATACATTCTATCATATCGGGTATAGCGAGTAATACAAAATCACGTCTCTTTGTCTGTTATTTTTGTGTGACAAAGTTATCTTTCGCGTGAGTGTGGCTCAAGTCGATTGTAATCGAATGTAAGTTACCGCTTACATGAATGTACTAATACCTTATATAGTTAGATAGTCTGAATTGATGCTTACCTGATGTATATGTCAAGGTATGAAGCCGGGCCGGGATGGGTGAATGCGTTTTGAGTGAATTTTAAAGATGTTCTGAATAGCGCATAGATCACGATCATGACAGCTTTCGGAAATGATTCACTCACCCTGCTTTCTCGGGTAGTTGGCTTGAATTGGCGACAATTAGGAACGAGATGGAGGGGTAGAGTATATGTGGAAGATTCCAAAATAATACACTTTACACAATGAAGTGTTGTCGTTTTTGAAGAGAAATTGATAAGAGTCTCATATTTTCATGGACAAATGACAAAAATTACAAAATTCCTCCTTTGTGCTGCTTCACTAAGGACAGTCTGGTATACATAGATCACCATTTTATTGGTCAGATCTTTGAAAATGAGAACAAAAAAAAAACAATTTCAGTCCAAAAATTTCTCGACCCTAAGTCACTATACACTGAATAAAATTGTTACACAACGGTATCAATACAGGAATTATTCAAATTTTTCAGTGTGCCTGTGAAAGCAAGTACATCGGAGAAACTGAGAGACGGTCATCCAAAAGGATCTCAGAACACTTCGCAAAGAACCTAGCGCTGAGTAGTCCAAAGCTCCCATTCAGTTTGCTCGCCTACCATTTACTTAACTGTAGGATTTTTGACACACCCGAACAGGCTTTTCGGGTGATATGCCACCAGAAGACTAGGGTCCTGCTAAGTTTCTTCGAGACCCTGGTTATTGGACGTCTAAAGCTTGGTCTATTCAAGCAAATATACCTTGCAGCCGTTTTAGCCTTATCATGGTTTGGCAGCCAATGTGATCCCCTTCCATCCCGCTAAACGTACTGATTTCGACTTTTGGCCTACGACCTTCACACTGAGTATGGTTGGTCAAGTGTTGTCTGGTGTCTACAGATTTGTTAGTGTTCTGCACAAATTTTCACGCGAATGTATGTACATAGCTCAGAAGAAAACGCGAAACAGTTGAATTCACTCTGTTCCGGGATTATCCTTGTTTTTGCTGTCATAAAGTTTCTCAAGGGAACTAGATGTATGAGGTGTCTTCGACTACGACCAGATCAGAAGCCACCTGACGAGTGCCACCCACGGATTGTAGCACCGTTGCAAGGATGTTACAAAGCTTCAGTGACATTCGATAAGAAAATTTTTGATATTTTATACATGATTATCATTGGCAAACATCCGTTCGTGTTTCATCTTCACTCACTACAGATAAACGCGATCTTGGCGGAACGTGATGAACTGTATGAGATACTTCGAATGAACGAGGATGCGGAAAGCGCCCGTTTTGCAAATAGTCAAGCATTCATCAACTTTAAACAGGACGCATTCAATGAGCAGCAGCGTTTACGGCAACGTATCTCCGCTCTCGAAGAGGTTAGTTTGTTTGTAGGAAGTGATTCTCTAGCGGACTTTTCCGCTGCGTTTCTGTCTCTGGAATTTCCTTACTGGCGTCTTAATCAAATGTATGTGAACATGAGAAAACCAGAAGACAACGGCCAAATGTGTGCAGTACCGGACTAATCTTATACAGTGCCACATGAACTACTGAAATAAACTCTAGTAGCCAAGTGCTAATACTGAAGTTGAACTTATATTCCGGCTTGTTCATTGGGTTATATCAATAATGTTTAGTTGGTGTATTACTGGGAAAGATATGGATGAGCAAGACTCAAATAACTGCTGGACATGGACCAGTATATAAGTCAGCGATGAAGTTATGAGGGGTTACAAAGAAGATTCATGGAATTAATCGTTCATCAAAAGTTCTCTCTTTTGACAAATTCCCTCAGTTAAATTCTGGTTTTGTCAGTAGCTAGTACCCATCCAACAGCAGCACATTATATGACTCAAATACGGAGTTACTTGATGGGCTTTGAATTCAGTTTATAAGATGTTCGCGTTCTTTTTTCCGAATGAAGTGACACAACTGAACGGCGTCTACCTAAAATCACTAACTTAGCTGAAAAGTAGTATGTTGTTGTATCTAGATGACAGAAGTCATCCCCCTAAAGGCACACGACCTTTTTCGCGATTGTTTCATCGGGTACTTTCGTCTAATAATCCCCGTACCTGAGCACACCACATTAACTGAAAACTGTTCATTTCCCGAGGTAAACGATCAGTATGCTTTATATTACCTTCACCTACTTTCTCGCGGTCAAATCGAATTGCTCTTTGAATATACGGGTTTTTTGATTTCTAGGAATTAGAAATGAGCATGTGCCGTTTGAATCAAATGAATGGAGAGCAAAATGAGCTTAAAGAACAGCTGCACACTTTACAAGGCGATCGTGATAGCCTGGAACACGAACTGCACTCGAACCGACAAAAATATGAGCGGGAATTGGCTACCGTGAAAGAGGTAATTGAACAACCTATGCGTGTTTTTTGCCATTTTGCTATCCGTATCGACGGCATCGATCCGTCCAAAGCAAACGTAATGAATTACCTGAAACTGAATGATCGCGGTGTATGATTTTACAGGAGTATGTGCAACGGGAAAACCAGTACATAGAAACCATGAAAATCAAGACGGATAAACTGGAAGCAAAATGCGCGGATTTCATGGCAAAAGATGTGGAAATGAATCAGACAATTGCGGATTTGCAACAAAAGCTCTCCTATATGGAAAACGAAATGACCAACGTAAGGTAAGAGCAGCATGTGTTGGAGCTGGTTTCTTAACCTGTCACTTCCTTATAGTAATGAATAATATGGGCACTTATTAGTTTGTTGATGTCAACTCAATCAGGTCTGGGTTTGGTTGCTACCCATATTCGGTTCACAAAGTATGGTCTCGTGAATCCAGCAGTATTAGTGTACCAGAAGTGAGTTACCAGATATTTGTGAAGAAGAAGAAGAAGAAGAAGAAGACAACATTAGAAAGGAGAGGAAGAGGAGATGACCAATGCGGTTCGAATGTTGACAATGAGGATGTGGTTGCTGCCGGTGGTTTGGATTGGTGTTTTTATTTTCTCTGATACCATGTATGAGAACACTGTCTATATGAACGCGTTCTGGTCCTTATACACCGGTATTGATCATGATGTAGTGCATTCATCGGTTAGAAGAATACAACCTCATGGAATGAGATTACCATGTCGCAGCCAATTATTTGTCCGCCTCCAGAAATTTTCACTGTTCAAGTATGATTTTAAATGCTCTCCCGTTAAAACTTCATACCACTTGTTAAGCTCGATAACACACGGGGCGAGAATGGTAGATACGACCATGTACCCCATAACTTTCATTCTTATACAAGGTTTCATCCACTACGGTAAGCAAAAAGCTGACCGACAGTTACGCGTTTGAAACATGATTCGGATAATTCCGTGTTCGGAAATTGTCCCAAAAAACTCCCAAACAAAAGCACTGCATTATCACGAGAAAGATACTGGTAACCTCGTGGACGGACTGAGCGGGCCGGCTGATGAGTCACTGTCATGTTTATGTTTCTCGACCAGTTATGATGGTGGGCGGGAGATCGAGGCCGACCAAGCAGCCGAGAGTACGTCATGGGGTGTGAACTCACCATCACATATTTTATTTATCTGCTGTAGTGATGAATTCTGGTTCGTTGGATTTGGACAAATACATATTGAAGTGATCTTGGTAGGTTAGTGAATTTATCCGTTTCCGCAGTCCTAGGAGTGCCATTTTGTAGAACAATTGGTGGAGAAAATTCGGCACCTTCTTGATGGTCTAATCTCAACGAGACCGACGGATGACCTTGAACGTTTGGACCAAATCAACAGAAGTTTCCTTTGATATCTAGTCTGCTAAGAACCATACATAGCCTCCCCGGGTTTTTCTTGGGCTGATTAGTTAAAGTTTGAAGACAGCAGTTACCGGTTCTGATCATTAATCAGTCATCTAATGCTAGTGGATTTCGGGTCCACATGTTACGCTTGGGTATGATGTAGAAGTTCGAGCACATGAAAGTCATGACAATACTTGTATTTCCATTTGATTGAAAAAAACTTTTCAGAACTGAAAATTCGAACCTAAACCGTGAACAAAATGAGAGAGAAAAGTTGTGGAATGAAAATCTTGGGAATTTGGTCAGACAAAAACTGACAGAGAAGGTGAGATATATATTCAACTCCACACATTACTATTTTCTTCTAATTTGTTCCGATGACCGCGAGGGCAAAACGAACAGACAATGCAACAACCAGTTCACGAGTATTCTTTATTGTAGTAATTAAGAAGCTTTCTACAGCACTGATTTATGCATCAGTGCGATGACTCATTTATCAGATTATTTCACCATTTCTCTCTTTTAGTTTTTTAAGTATTTTTGGTTTTTAGAAAAATCATTTGATATCTCTGTAAAGTGGAACAGGGAGGTGAAATTGGCCCAAAAAGCCAGGATTTAAACCCAACGCCGCAGGTGCACAAACAAGCAACAGTTTAAACGATCGCTTCGTAAGAGGAAATTTGTATTCTGAGTGCATTTCGCTACGGTGAGTAGACACAAAACAGACAACCAGTAGAAAACAAGGTCAGCAATGACATTGTACGATTAGTGCGTAACGATCAGTGAGTGTCCAATCTGGATGATGTACCGAGTAGAATTAAGACTCAGCTCATCAGCCACGAACAAATCTGGTGTCCAAAACCAGGTTCTGTGTTTTGTTATGATGACCATTTGATCACAGCACTTCTTGGTCCATTATTCCGTGCACTTCACTGGTACGTCAGTTCGTCACTTGAAACCGCTTCTTCCTTCCGGATAGTCCGTAATCATTATTTGGGTTGGTATCGTTTTTGATGCATATCGCTGAGGGCCTGGGATTTTTGCAGATCAGTTGGCATTTTCACCGGTCAGATTCTACAACTACCGGTCAAGAGTAATCCGAGCTTGTCCCCTGAAACTCATTTGAATCGTGAGGAGCGTGCATGGACGAAGAGCTCATTTTTTGGAATCACAAGGTGATTCTTCGAAAGTTATTTTGTCAGTTAGTCAAGGACAGCCTTCAGAACGTGAATGCACTGTGACAAAATTTGATTCTTTATGTAAGTATGTTATTGTATCTGGTAGCAACCGCGAAACCTGTTGTGTGCTTCTGGGGAAATTTCGTTCTGTCATACAGATACAATAACATACTACTTACAATAATAACCACAGCTATATTTCGCTCAGTGCTTTTTGATGAGAGTCGTTTTGTCACCATCAAGAAAAAATACTTTCCCGGTATTTGAAGAAATAACATCTGTGGGGAAGCCGGAATGAATTAGTTTTACTCAAAAACGTTTTTACCATTGCACAGTGAAATCACCGGGAGTGGATCCACCCCCGGGCAGAGTGGAATGTCTATATATGCTACCGGAAACGATAGCAATAGTTAGGTTTTGACATACTACGAAAAAGATGCTTTGGGTTGTCCGGTTGTTCTACCGCTTTTTGTCGCTAACTGGATTTACAAGGCTGAAAACTCCATGATTTTCGGTGACCGATCAAACGTTCGTATAGCATGATAAAACATGACATGAAAATTTAAATTCCCTGCAAATACAAAGAGTGAGTAGTCCTCGATCTCTTCAATAGGCGATTCTGCCCCGATACTTTAAGACGAACCGGTAAGTAAATCTGTTGTTATCGAATGCGAAGTCAGTATTTCCTGCCTAAAAGATCGGGAGAATTTTCCTCCCATCAGTACATGTCTATTCATTATGCATCAGTCTAATCCCCACCCTTAGATTATTACTTGAGTATTAGTATAATATCCCAAGGTCACCCGTCGTTGTGCTTCTAGCTACTTGCATTACCTTTAGGTCCGTCAAGGTGAGTGTAATTTGAAAGTGCGCGTGGAAAATGGACCTCCTGAGAAGTAGGTTTCCTTGCCCAAAGAATTGTACTATCATACCTGAAGCTTGGTCAGGGTAAACGGCCAGCTTTCATCAGTGTTTGTCTACTTCGCTGCAGTATGACAGAACTGCACTGCACAAAATTTCTCATTCAAATTACCACACGAGGTACATTGCAAGTGTATTGTTTGGTCTATCAAATGGTAGAACTAAATTTAATAGTGGGGCTAAGTATTCGACTTGGGATTGATCAATCATACTGCCTTTTAGGCTGATGATTCTCTGTTGACATAAAGCCCTTTGAATCGTCTGACGAAATATGATATAAATTAGGTGGTACTATAAAAGTGCTCGGCGGATTTAAACCCCTGCGAGCTACATAGAAGCAAGTGTGGTCTTTCGAGAAGAAGTCGCGCCACTAGAGAAATAATGTAGACTGGTTCCTGCTAATTACGTCTTTGGTGCCACTCCTGAAGGTATTGACAAACACATCACCAATAGACTCCCTGATACGCTTATCAAACATCAAGTCGTTGCTTGTCCAGAATCCAGAACAAGCTTGGAACCAGAAAAGTGGGGCGATGCACCGAAAATTGGCTTGTAGTTGTCTGAGCCGACGAGAGCCGAACCAACCAATTGGGTTGCAACCAGACTAACCATACAGAACTATTTATGAATAACTTATGGACCAATAAGTATTTGCGCAAGGTTTTGGCTACGATCACCACGCATCCTAAGTAAATCACCTCTTGACACCAATGAAATGAGATCACCCGAAGGCAGAAGAATTTTCTCGCTAGAGCTGGTGAGACGAATCAAAACACCATGGACACAACATTAGGCTCCGATCGAATGGAGTGGTGTAAAGTAGGCTAGCACGCAGTGTAGCGCTCATCCGTTCGGGACTTGACTGCTTCTGGCTGTGGATGGTAATCAGCTTTCTGTTCTCAGCCATGAACATATCCGAAATAGCAACCACGTTCAACGAGAACACCGAATGAGCAAAGATGAGATTAATCATCATGTACTGGGTGTGGAAAACCGTCCTCCAAGCATGGTAGTTATTTTGCACTCTCAGACGGTTAGAACATGCACCGTACAAGCCTTTCCACCATAGAGTTTACCGATCGCTAATCATACTTTCAATGTATGGTTGGAAGAAGTAACGAGGTGGTCAATCTGAGGCTTTATTTAGAAGTGGCAAAAAGATGACTCTGGTCACTTCCTTGACTGATGCTCTCTGACTTTTGGTCTAAGATCCTGGAAATGGGAAGTATTGTGGGTCAGAGGCAATGAGGCGTATAGTTCAAAAATGAAATCATACGACATGCATAGTAAACTCCCGTAATACAAAATTCTTGAAACCCATCAGGGCCGATAAAAAGCTAATCAGAATACAAGTTTGGAAAACTAAAAAAAGTTGGTGTGGCGATTTCTACTTACCATACCATTATCTGTAATTTCCCCATATCTTTTTCCGTGTTGTCTTGTCAGCACCATGTCTAACAACAAGCCAATTTGTAATACTTAAACTTACATATACTTTTGAATCTAAGTCGTCACAATATCAACCTAAAACATGCTACCACACAAATTTTACTATACGTTTCATCAGGATGAAGAAATTATTCAACTGAACGAGAAATATTTTCAGCAAATAACAGACCTAACCGAACGTCTAACTGGGGAGAGCAGAGAGTCGATCAATGAAATTCGTAATTGCTATTTGGAAAGATTTGAAGAGTTACAAAGGACATTGGCGGTAAGAATTGGGTGTGACAATTTGAGGTTCCTTTATCGTGTTTGCCTTTTCACAGAAAAACTTCTCACTTTGAATTATACGAAACTCGTAAGTTCGGAGCCGTTTAGTCCGAAAATTAGTAATTTAGAGTAAGGATTTTGTGTATTTTTCAACGTTTTCTGGATCAAACAGTACAGTTGCCCAGTAGAAAATGTACTACTACGGGAGAGTTTTAATTCACGCGTTACACAAGCATATGCTTAGTCCTAAAAATACAAATCTTGTACAATGTGAAAGCAACGTTTCTCTCATTATTAGAACTCACAGAAAGATGCTTTCTGCACATGCCAGCTGATAATTCAGACTGTGAAATCGTAATCCGTAGGTCAGCTGGATGTTTTTGTTATTGCGACAAAAAAGGACTTCTTTTCATTTATTACCATAGTTTATTTATTGATAACCACTGATTAAGTAGAAACTGATGCTAATTAAATAAGTCATCTGAAGATTTGGCCCCTCAGATTGTATTAAACTTCAGATAGTCAATTGATACGGTCATCCAAACGAGCAGTGAGCTGTCGCGGCTTTTTTGTCACCGATACATCGATTATAATGTTCAAATTTTGATCATTCTATGCCTATATCTTATTTACTCAGACCTTATTCTCCGTGAGCCTGTTATAATGCGTTAGAAGCAGAAAAAAAGTTACAGATCAAATATTTATATCAGAGTGTAGTAAAGCTGTAAAATTATCAGAACAACTGTAGTAAATACTGTAAGAATGAATACCCTTTAAAACTCATCCCAACCACGTTTTTTAGTTTTATTTGAGAACGATAATCTGAGATTATGGACAACTTTCCTTCCATTCTCTTATCTCGTTAACACATAGCAAAATGGTTCCAATGATTCAGACACCCACAATGAGCTGCGTGGATTGGAACACAAATTGGACGAGCTACTCAGCCGAGATACCACAGAGGAACGACAACAGGAAATGTACAACGCGCTAATGAACAAACTGGTTGAATTACGATTGACCAATCCGCACAAATGTTGCTCGACTTCTGGTGAGGCAGCGGAATCTGTTGATCGTCTGGTCAATCTGTTACGCCAGGAGCTGCAGCAAGAACGAGAACGTTCGAGTGCGGAAAAAATGGAGGCGGAAAAAGTGCGAAGAGTAAGCAATTTTGTAATCCGAAATCATTACGACAACTCGGGGCAACCGGTACTATGATGATATCTATTTCCACCAGGCAACTTTTTAGCCATGACTGAAAAGATGAGGTTTATTTAACCCTTACGTGTAGATACTCAAGTTTAAAGCGACTAGATGAACAGTTGTAAAATGATTCTTCGTGCTATCAAATCACCAGTGATGATCTATGGAAGCAGTGTTCAGAAGTTCCGTCCCTGTTAGAAGTCGTCAATCGCACTACATTTGCACAGCGTGCTAGATAGGATTAGAATCCAGATCAAGACAACTCAGTAAAAGCCAGCTCGAAGAACCCAACGCTTAACTCATGTGTTTTAGAAACACAGACTTGTACCCTGACCGGGCTTCAGTCTCATTCGGGATTCGGTGGGCCACTGTGCTCATTGGATCCATAGACACTCAAAGACGCTGCTATATTGCATGACGGTAGGCACTGAAATCTCACTAACATACCACTGTTATAACAGTTTCCGCAACCAGAGCCCAGCAGCTTCTTCAAATCGTCCTATGCCAGGGTATTGGGGGTTTGCACAAAACAAAGTTAGCTGTGACGGAAAACTGTGTTTGAGCTGATTTACGAGTGAAAGTTGACAATCTTCCGTATAACCCCACAGCCCAAACTTATTTCATAGAAACAGCGTAATTTTTCTGATGCAGAATGGTCCGATTACTTCGTCAGAAAGGTCTATTTCTGTCAGTTTTCTCCGTTTCTTTAAACTGACAACAACGGTGACCTAGGTGAAGCGTTAAAACCTTAGTAAGCTAGTTCCGTGGGATATCTGAAAAATGAACGATCACGTGTGTCTTTTAACTAAGGGATCTTCCGGTGCTGACAGATTCTACGTGGTAGTATTATCGCATTGATTTTCTTGTACGCTATTATTTCAGAACTTTGAAGAGTATCGAGCAGACACTGACCGGCGATTTCTAACATGTACGCTGGAAATAGAACGCATAAAGATCAACCATGAAGCAGAAGTGTTCAAAATACAAAGTGTCAACGAAGAAGTGAGTTTTATAGTTGAAATTATGAACATAGAATTATAGTCACCGCAGAGTGGTTTGTTTGAAGGTGCCGTTCACACTAAAGATTGAAGATATCGATGACCAGAGTATCATTGGAATCATTCATTTCTATTATGGATATGGTCAAGTTTGTAGCGACTGAAACTTCATGTTTCAGAAGACTTTTGGAGGCGCACGACCAGTTTCGAGGTTATTGCCACTCATCAAGTATGCGTATTTGGTACTTCTCTGTCAATTCATCCTAGAAATAACCGCGAAGTCGGTCGTGTATTCTAGAGGAACGTTCTTCATCTGTCTATACATACTACTCAAATCAAAGTATTCCAACTGGCAGCCACAGTTTTGTTGTTCTCTAGGTTAGCTGATACCAACCCACATAGGGCTATGAACGAGTCACACTTGTAATTCTTCAGTAGATTCTTCTGACAGATGTATTCACTCCCAGTCCTGACACACATTAGACTGTTGTGCTCAAATATATACTGAGTGTATACGAATTAGGATGAATGGGCAAAAGAAAATCGGTCTCAAGACTAAAAGGTTTCCTTGAAGGAGCCGCATTGGGTGTGTGTGTGTGTGTTACTTAGATGCCCGTTTGATCGCAGATAATCAGTTATCGTTGAATTTATTTTCCTTTTTAAACCACTAAGAAGAGAATTTCAAAGCTTGGAAAGATTCGGTTAAATTTGTAATTCACCCTTGAATGGGGAAATGGGAGTTTTATCACATATAGGACGTGTTTTTCCATGGAAAGGTTCGTAGGAAATAAATTTCTGTACGATATAGGAAAGCTGTGGAGACGAATGTCGTAGTTTTGTCGAGGACTTTTCATTATCTTCATTATACAAATAATGAGCGTCTAGTGAGAATCTTAGTAACAATAGTGTTCCGTTTTTCATCCAGTCTTACTCACTTAAATAACTCAGCATTAATACAGTGATCAAGAATATTCCTTTTTGGGTCAAGTTAGGAGACCTCCGATCAAGGTATTTAAGCTGAAATTCCGAACTGGCTGGGAATTCAGTTTGTCATAATGTGACCAATTACACAATCAATTTGCGAAAGTTGGAAATCTCCAGTAGGGCCTTTCACGTCAGCCAGTCGACAGCACACGTGACTGAAGTACTGAGTTATGTCCACGAGTGACTTTGAATTTAGCCGGAATCGAAACCTTGTACGGTTTGGATCACTTCATCTATCATGGGGTGTCCTAATTCGTGGGAGATCCGGGGTCGTTTGTTCTTATGCCCAAGACCAATCGGTTGCGTTGTTTAGAAAAGGTTTTCAACAATCATTTGTGATCCATTCACTCGTTGGTAAAAAGTACAGTTGTAGTAGGCTTACTTGAGATTGTTGAACTGGTGAAAAACAGTCTCAAATTTGCTGAACAATGTTGGTCGTTATCGTGTCGAGATTTGGATTCTGGCTTTTCAGATACCACGACAATTCCGTTCAACTTCGCCGTTCTCGTATACCCTTTTACAGTGAACCTACTACTGAAAACTGTTGAACTGCTGAACAGTTAGTTCATCATGCGGTAACAAAGCTTCATTCACCATTGAAAACCATGGATGCACTGCACAGCTGCTTCATCCTTGTTAGGAACTGCTCGAAATAATCATCTATCTAGACTCCCCCCTAGGATTCGAACCCGGGGTAAACGATTTCGAATCGAGCACCTGACCATCAGGCTATCCGGCAGGCCTCTAAGCGGTTTGTTTAACTTCATCACTGCATGATATAGCGTTCTTCTGCCACTGGTTTTTCAGATATGGCAACTTGTTGACCGCAGATTATGTTATGCAAGAATGAGCACTCTTCCTCCCCGGGGGTTTCTCGTTTTCGACCTGAAACAAAGAAAGAAAGAACACTGCGTGATCCCAAAGCTCAATGAGAGTACCATCAGGAACTCACAATTAAATTAGTTGGTCACTAAAATGGCTGCCTACAGCCTAGATACTACAACAGCATTTATGGACGACGGAAGATGCTATATCATGCGGTGGGGAATTTAAACAAGCCTTTGAGAGCGAGCCCATACAGTGCGGGGCTTTGATGTTCGACTGACTGTCATTCCCCCGGGGTTCGAGTACATGTGTGGGCTGATGAGTTCTAACAAGGATAAAACACGGTTTTCAATGGCGCGTTAAGTTTTGTCGTTGAATGATGAATTATTTGTTAGTCCAGTCAAATCTCGTTATTGAACTCAGTTCAAGGCCGTTTGATTTCTCGCTATGCAATCTCTGATTAGTTTTCCACTTTTTCATTCCGGGTCTCCGGTTGCGTTCTGAGTTTATTTTGGTTAGAGGCTTTTTACGACTACATCAAGGTTTCGTGTCTAGGTGACGTGGAGCCTTGGATGAGAGGGTTAGTCAGTCCGTCTTCTTGGATCTTTTACATTTACAGTCGAATAATGTCAAATTACACGCTATTCAAAATCGGGTGCGATCATATCAGATTGTCAACTTCCATTTCACAGAAACTGAATCGAATTACCACACAAAATGCCGTGGAACTGACCGAACTGAGGAATAAGCTAATGACTGAACATCAAGAAGAGCTCTACTCAGAACGTAATTCTGTTGGTGAGGCGTTCGAGAAAGGAGTACAGTGTACCTCACAAATTCTTGCTGAAATGATACAGGAGGCTGGCACAACTTTGGACGCATGGTTAGCTCGCCTGAATGATAGTGTCGGTAACAATAAGAATACAAACAACGAAAGGTAACGTGTGATTTTTTCTGATCACTTTTGATATCCAACTGGGATGATAATGCTGCAACTCGGAAAATAATAACGTGCGCTAGACACAGCGATAATAATAATTATTATTCGAATGATACTGATGAACCAGACACTAGTGTTGATGATCATAATATCTTGCATGATATCAAGGATGTTATTTAGATTTCTTGTTTTGTTGATGATTAAATTATGGTCCTAATTGATTGTCCCTAGGGTGCTCTCAAAAAGGACCACTCAGAACATCACTTGTGACTTCACTATACAGACAATTCATCCAGCTTTTTATCTGTGTTTTGTTTTACTGCCAGTGACTTGAACTACTTCAGTCACCATAGGTCTCATCATCTGTGACGCCAACAATTTCAAGAAGTAACCACTTTTTCATCACAGGAAGCATTTTGGTACAGTGTACATTTCCTCTGTCAAGATGTCACAAACCCTTATGCAAAAGAATGTAACCATGTGTACGAATTCACAGTATAAAAGCAAAATAATCAGTACCAAATTCCCATTAGGTTTATCCCACCAGAAAAAGAATACCTGGACAATAAATTCGGCCTCAATGAATCGTTGGCGGAGAACTCTTTGGTTAAGGCTTTCCATGCTCAGCTTCTCCTGGTTTCTCGTGAGCGATCTCGTCAACTCGTGTCAGCTCTTAATCACACACTGGCCGATACGCAACAACGGTTGGACGATTTGAGACATCGGTTGGAGCGAGAGCGACGCGATGCACAAGCCACCGTTTGTCAGCTGGAGCATAAAGCTCAGTTGGAGTTAGAAAAATCTGAACAACGACATATTCTGGTAAGTCTACTGGACTATGAGGAATAATAATGAGTCCTTGTAAGAACTGTTTGTCTCTAGAAATGTGTTGTCACATTATTCATCCAAGGTAACATCACAAATTGACTGTCGGCAAACCCTCGTACAAGTGATTCAAACTGGGTTTATAGAGTTGTTACGCGTAACAATGATGTTTATTAGTGAGCCGCTAGCACTCCGGGTTACCAGGTACTAACTAGATCCCTGTTATTAACTAGTGGAAGAACGGCAAGTCGAAGGTTCCAACAGTGTATTTTATTGATCACATCTAGCGGTTTGAGCGACACCGATTATAAGGTCAGCCAATGAAGCTGAGGTTCAAACGTCTGCAAGCAGAGCGGTCAGAAATACGATTTCCAATTGACGAAAACCAACTGTCGCTACAGCAAGCGGACAAAAAACAAACAGCCCTATGGTATTGAACAGTACACGAACTACTTGGAGCTAAGTACTAGTCACTTGTGTTTATCGAGAATAATTTTATCAGTGGATTTACACATGCAAACTCAGTCACCTCCAAGTCGATACAAATCAACCGTAGACTGGGTATTGTCTGTGATATGACCAGTTGCATTGAAATAGAGCCAAACCTGAATTATACTCACGATACTTGCTATTCATTTGTACTCACTTGCGCGCTTGGTTCCAGACAATGCGAGGTTTCTGTGATGGCAAACCAAATTCGTAGTCACAGGTCCCGTATCTTAAGTTTTGTGGAGTAACTACAGAACAGAACAGGAGAGGAAACGGGAAGGCCAGGCTTTGCACAGTGGTGGTGTTGTACACCAAGGTGTAAATCCCACTAGCAACGAGCAACTTCGATGGCAGGCAGCAGTTTGCTGTCACTGAGTTCATCACAGAAGCTGGGGTTTTAAACGTGGTTCTCCACTTCAGTACTCGGCCCCAGTGTTGCCAGTTCCTTCTGATAGTCCAGCCGGACCATATGATTATAGGCACATGCGCCGTTCTTTACTCATACATAGGCGTTGCAAATGAAGAGTCACGCCCATATCAACTCCAGTCCAGTTGCGTACCAAACGTTTTACCTAAATAGAGCGAATACCACCATGAAGGCCTACAGGAGTCCATGCACACGGGTTTTGACGTTTTTAACCGTGATGGTCGGGGAGGGGCGCTCGGTGGTGGTCGGGTGGCTCAGAGCGTCTGCCCACCATCACGGAGGTCAGGGTTTCGAATCTTGCCACTGCCGCTCACTCTGGTGGTAGACAGGAATCCATTGTCCTTCAGTTCTTTACCACGCCTGACATACTGGTCATCGAATTCGAGTCTCAGGGTCAGACTGTTGGTTATCTCCTACAATGCAAACAGCCTTTGAAACTATGGGTTGATCCTATTCGAATGCAACCACACTCAAGCATGTTATAATATGTCAGTACACTTGAACACACCGGCACAATGGTGGCCGGTTAAACGTGAAACAATGAGGCGTCCTGACGAGAATGAGGTAGCTGTTCAGAGTGTTATGGGCTTTCTGTTGGAGCGGTTAGCCAAACGGCTTATTTGTCCAAATAAACTTCTGTTGTGCTTTACTGATGTAAGTATAGATAGATTTGAAAAAAACTGTTGGACTTAATTATGGTAATTTTCAAGTTATCAGCCGTCAGAAGTCATTCATATTTCGCCCGTTTCGATTAATATCTTCTTGAAAGTTTCCCTTGTTTGGACTTACGAGGTTTACAAAGGAGAAAAGTGATGACAAAGATGGAATCAGTCGGTGCATACATAGTACTGAAAACCTTGCTATTTATTTTCTGTTTTTTGACCGCCAAATACTACCTCATTAATAATCTTCGCTACCGAGGAGTCCATTACCGAGAAGTCCTCCAGTGAAAACCGGAATGCGTCTGCAAAAATGGGAGGAGATATAAAACACATGATTAGAACTCACGATTTTGGCGTTGTTTGTAGCCCAGGCTGATAATTGGTATGGGCTCGTGATCACTGAGTTTAACGTTTAGGTCGGAAACGTTTCATCACCAGTCGAGGTGACATCATCAGTGATTATCAACCCGTACAGAAAGCCCTATATTTAAAGTGTAACGGCAATTTTCCAGAAACTTTCACATGTGAATCAAGTACAGTGGCGGCCTTTCATTGTTGACAGGTTTGCCAAAAGACAAATTCGATGACTTTCCACGCACAACCGATTGGAAATTCGACCCTAGGTAACATTTATTTAAGGCTGGTTCAAGTTCTGATAAAAATACTATTCGTCATCCGAGAAGCCACTTTTGATTTGTGTTGATGTGGCTTCTTCCATTATTAAAGCTGCCCTTTCATGGTCAGTCATAATAATTACTTCCCCCAGAGACTTATATGAGCCTTATCTAATGAAAATAAAACACTATTTGATAATTTTAAAGATCAATGATCTCATGATCATAATGAGCATGGAGTGATATAAATAGTTCAAACGTTTATCTTCCTAAGCAAATGATATAGGACACCGTCCTAACATTTTCCATTCAGGAGTATCAGAAAAAAATACAGCAACTCGGTGAAAGCTCCAACGAGGCTCATCTATCGGCCCAACTTAAGCAAAAAGACAGCGAAATTTCCGAACTTCGTACACAAATCGATTCACTAGAATCCCAACTAAAAGACAAAATGAGAACAGCCATGAGAGTGGAATACGAGAAACAATTGGAAAGGTGAGTCTGTGCCTGGGAAACACGAAAATTCCCAATCCTTTCATTGCTTATTTAGACGAATTTATGCAAAATGCATGTCATCGGTGTGCACCTATTCCATAGAAAGCAAAAGAAAGTAGAAATATGAATCTTACTACTGTAATAAATATAGTATGCAAATTGCTGTCCAAAATAGAAAGCAAGGCCAAACGAGCTGGTGATATTTGTAATGTCTCATGCTTTCTAGCATGAAATGCGTTACGACAGAGGATGGCCAGTTGCATGACACGAAAACCGCCCCATTTAAAGGACTACCGGGATTCATTAGGAATATTTTCTGATCTACCTCAAACCGCTGTTGATAGAATGATTGGGTTATCACTGGGAGAATCACCGCTTATTCCAATAGCCATTTTCGTATAACAAGAATAAAATGTAATGCGTATCAGAAGCAAGTCGTGCGTGGATCCGAAGACGCGTACAGGAAGATTCAGAGACTGGTTAATTAACCCATGCGCCACGTCACACGTCAGTCAATAAAGTAAGACCCACCCCGGGGAAGACAATAAGATGACGTAAGTTTTCGGTTTTATGGTCAACAATGACTATAATGGAATGACCTTACATTTTAAGCATAAATATCTATTTCCCTTAAAAAGATGACCGACAGTTATGAATTCTAGCGGAGAGAAGTTGACACGTTTAATTCCTAGTGAGTGAGGCGCATTAGTAAACTGGCGTTTATGGGGTCCTAAACTTTTCCCTTAAAGTTAAGTAGTATTTTACCCACGCCACTTGATTCCCACCGGCTTAAAACGATCCACTTCTAAAGTGAAATAAACAAGTTCCATGCTCACATGTAGCCTAAGATTATTCCGAAGAAGCTCCATTGTGATTCCCGGTGTAAAAGTTAACGTCTTTGAGCAAAATAGTTTCACTTTATCCGTCTGACGGAATTAGTCACGACATACGCGGGTTAGGATACATTGATTAGGACACTGAGAGCTTTCATTCACATGCTATTTGATAATGTCCTTTCCATTTTTTTTTGATATGATATTTCATGTTATCTTGTCGCTCCACACGCCATCGGGTGATTCAATTGACTAAATAGGAGCTATGTAAGGAATGTGCACCCGCTGAATTCCGAGTGGGACTCGAACCCGGAGTGCGTGTTTGTGAGCCACATGTTGAAACTAGGTTGTCATGGCTTGCTTTCAAGAGCAAAATACATTTTCTCATCAGAATCATTCGCTGCGTCAGCAGACATAACCTCGGAATCTAACTGCTGGGACTGTACACCGTTCGTCCCTCTTGGTATTGACCAAATCTTTCGTCAACAGAATGGATCCTCGTAAATATAGTTTCCACCTTTCCGATTGATAAAAGTGAATGGGATGAAAAGAAAGGTTGAAAAAAATTGACTGTGACTGGAACAGTCTATTAGTTTCTTTAAATGATTACAGAACAAAGCTATTTCGCTTATTTGTCAAACTACCAGAAAGAGATCAGACACTCACAATCAAATAATATGTTTGTCGATGACCGGGAGCGAACAGTCGGGAGATTGCTGATTGACTCCAAGGTGGGCTTGTTTTATCGGATCCTCACTTAATTTCCTCAGATCTGTGTGCTTAAAATGCCCCGGCATTTGTGTACAGTAACCTGGGACAACCTGTCAGTCGGATCATCAAGTTGACTGGGCTAGTCAGATATTTGTGTAATATGGTAGTTGGCGGGGTCACAGGTCATTCTGTGAACGTCTATTAACACATGTATATGCCATCGGGTACGGGTGAACGGTGACGGTAAGTGCAAGAACCGCTCAATAACAGGTTCAAATGCAACCCAAGACCAGTAGATAGTTGTCTCTGCCCACAATTTCAAACCAGGAACGAGTAGCTGAATAGTAGGGTTGCCGTGGTTCCAGCAGTTGATCCGTGTTTTGATACTGTATGATGAACCATTTCATAAAATGACAAAAAAACAGATGTTGGGTTCTTTCCAGTGTTTCCATGCGTACGTGTAGGTGTGGGTGTGTGCATGCAACCATTGCTGGATGAGTGGTACAGTGGTGCTCACAGGTATACCGAACCAATATTTGGATATACAAATCCTCGCAGTTATTCAAAGTGCATTGTGAACAACACTGCTGATACTGATCTTACGATAGTTCAGATAATACTCATACGGTTTAGGGTCAATTACTTTATCGGGGAGGGATAAAGGTTGTGGGTTCTTCCTTGTAAGAATGAACATCCCACATAAACTACTGCTTCAGTTCGACAAAAATCAATACCTTTTCCAGTTAACAATCGCAACTTATTGAGCATTTCATTTAGCAAACAGGAATTTTGGTTACTATTATCAGCCATTCGCTCTAGACGGTTGAAATTTTCGTTCTCATTTTATTATGAGTCAGATGAATAAACTTACCGTCTGCTATGTATTTCTTATGATAAAACGCACTTTGATCCTCACGCTGAACCTTGTGTTCTGGTGACTTTATTTAAGAACGATTATATAAAAGTACTTTATATTGTTTTAATTTTTGTTAATAGGAATACCGTTGTGATTTTGTTATTTGTGAGCGCAGTTTATGTTTCCCCATGGCCGTTGCAGATTATTTTGCTTCATTCCCAGAGGGGCATTACTTTACCGGTGCATTTTAGGGTGCATCCATGAGCAATAAATTGGTATTTTGTGAACTAAATTCCAGTGGCTACAAAAGGGGACTTTTGGGTCGTATTGTTGGGCTGCAGGCTACATAAGTTTTACGTTTCCCATATTTCGCATTACCTGGGTATGATTTTCTCGACTTTAAGTATTGATACTGTGTGCCGACGAGGTACGACTGGAGTAGCAGTTACTAGGCCTTCTTTTTTTTCCGTTTCATAGTGCATTCGCTACTACTCGTTAGTAGCAATTTTCGGTTCTCGTTTTTTAATGGTCTAAGTCCAAAGCACAGTCCTATCGCTTGTTCCCATAGCAAACTGTTGGAACCGACAAAAATGGTTTCAAATCAGGACTGTCTTTCCGGTCCGGCAGCCACAAGAGTTGTAATAGAATTAAAAAATCGAATTCAGCGACTACGGGAGGAGAACCTGTCATTGCGTAGACTTCTTTTGCGACGTTTGCCCTCAAGAATTTACACGGGCTCATCTGCCGTTGAGGTACGTTGTTATGATGACGAATCTGCTTTGCCTTGGTTTTTAATCCCACAATATAGATTGTGGTGCTTTGAAAAGCACTCAAATCCGTGAATAAAGTCAGGAGAGAGATTTGAGCAGGAATGATATCGGTCATCAATGTATTGCGCTATCAGTCGTCTGTTCACGTACAATTTCACGTGGTCACATTAAGTGAGGAAACGTAGCAGATACCGTACTGACAGTCGCAGAATGGAATATTAACGAAGAAAGGAAATCATTGGTTGTGAAGATATGGGCGAAACGGTTTAGTTATGGTCTGGAAAGATTAATGATATTCAACCATATGGAATGCATAGAATGATTTGATACCCAATGGAGTTAGGGAAAATCGGGAACCAAAAATGCAAGAATCTCTTTGAGCAATGATCTATTTCACATGCTTTTCATGTCAGCTGGTAAATGATGCGAACCGGAAGCTTATCTTTTTAAACATGTTTCCCATAAAACGCTGTGACCGGTGTTAGTTTCACGACTAAATAAGTAAATTTAAGCAACCTCGGTAAATGAAAATGTCAAGAACATTTAATTTCCGAATCGGAGGATTTAGTGCATGATTTCTTCAAAATACGTCAAAATAATTGCAAGCAATGTGATAAGAACACCGATTTCCACCAATCATCGTTGTATTCGCCAACCCCCCAAATCTCCCTTTAGTTCCATATGCACTTAATTCCAATAATAGGCTTAGATTTATCGGATTCAAATGATCCACTAGACGGTTACTCACTTGTGCTTTTGGAGCACACACAACTTTGTCGATTTTGACAGAAAAATGTGACTAGTATTGACAATAAAAAATTTTCTTTCTATTCAAACACAGTACAATGGTGCACTTCTTGATGGGAGGGATTGCGGTCAGTCGGTCTGTCTAACGTAGGTGAGCAGCCAGGTATAATGGAAGCATTTGAACCTTGAACCGCATGATCAATAATCTGAGGTTGTGTCCATTCGACCGTGGCCCTGTAGACGTGCGCCAGTTTATACTTCGAGAGGGTACATGAGCATCGGTGTTTGGGAACGTTTCAGTTTGTTTTCTGGTGCAATAGTGAGCAATTCTCAATGAACACACTCACACCATCACTTTGACCATGTTGCATAGATCGATACACTCTACTTATGGAGACTAGTTGAGATTTTGGTGTCAGTAGATCGTGCTGAACTCAAAGTGGAAACTTTAAATCAAATAGAAACAAATTTGGAGCATCTTCGGTTTACAAGAGTGATGAATCACACAACTGACACAAGAGCCCTCTGCAGTTTCGAACACGATTTTTACTCATAGCTCAGAAAGTAAGATTTCAAAATGTAGTATGCAAGTATCAGTGCCTCCCGTGGGAGGTTCTCGTGTTCGACCTGCAAAATACAAAATCGCAGAAAACACCGTGAGCACAGAGGCTCGGTAAGTGCATCAACAGGATCCTACAATTACATTAATTGAACACATATGGCTGCCAACAGCCTGCTCACTACAATAAGCAACCGCTGGCTGAGTTTAGAATTAAGGTCGCAAACCTTTCGTTGCCATTTGATGTACCATCATCAATAAACAGGTATATGTCCATACTCTCACTTGTCTGTATTTATTGGAACCTTTACTTTTAATGTGATCAGCCCCCCCCCCCCCCCCCCCCCCCTCGAATAAAGTCCACGCTTTTCGGCTGCTAATCGTAAGATCTTGTTCCTCCTACACTTCGTGACAGTCGATCAAGTGACCTGCGTGCGAATGATGTCATCTTGGCTAATTTTGAAACGTCCGTTACCTTAATGCCATGGTCGGTGATCATGAGAGCTAACTATTCCAGTGTCTTCTTGAATATATTTAGGCACTTTATAACATTGCTGATGCAGTACAACTGATGGGACATCCGGGCCTAAAGGTATAGATAATGGTTCTGTATCTCCAGAAAGACTTTCCGTACACGTTCACTTATGTCAAACATTTCCAATCAAATGATTGCTACTAATAATACCATTATCACAACGACCGATTCTGAATTATGTTGTTGAAATGATCATCGTTTCCACAGGAAAGCAAGAAAAAGAACAGGATCCAAGCTTGAAAAGTCGAAAGTTTGTACAAACCAACATTGCCCCGGGTCAGCCGAGCATCACGCACTAATTGAGATGTGAATTGTCCCAAGAACCGCGACAGTTTAGATCTTCAGTGTAGTTTACATATTTCCCTACCGTGTGTGTGTACGTGAAGTGGATGACGTGAAATTTCAAAAATATCTTGCATTTCGCCCTTACCAGTAGAGTCACCTTTTTTAATCTGTTACTTGGTGAGAAAATTTGAGAGACAACAACCCATAGCAGCAGCGGCTCTCTGTGTATAGTTAAGGAGAAATGGAATCCATATATCAGAGCTTTGTCCCGCCCTTATGTCTGAGATGGTTCGAACCACTGAAACAACAGTGACAAGATCGGGCAGACGTTCGATGTCGTGTTTGATCCCGCTGACGGTTCGGATACGTCTTCCATATTCAGTTTTTTAAAATGATAGTTGGTAGATATTTCATTCTGACGAATTTGGATGCATTGCTCAAAATGTAAGTTGCGTCATCACAGTGGAAGACTTGTCAAAGCCCTGTGTTGTGCGTCAAATACAATACGGTCGCAATGGAGACTATCGACCTTCCACGTAAATTGCAAGTACGGTCCTAGAGCTTCAGACGCAGTTATTTATGCATCAGTGGATACACCAAATCCTCTATTCAGTCGGAAAACCCGGGACTGTGATAGTGTTTCGTCGAACCACTCCAAGTAGAATCGAACCTTCCAAGCCATTGTCTCAAGATTGGACGGGTCTTCATTCCGTTTGAATTCCATTGTCTACAGAATGTTAGTTCATATACTTGGGCTTCATTGGCTTTGCAGTTCCTACGGTTCATTTCTTGCATTCGATTCTGAACAATGGTATTGTCTCCATTCCAATTTTTCAGTGATTCTCTCCCTTGCGGTATTTACACTTCAATTCCACTCGCTTACTGTGGGTTCCGATTATTTGACCGGATATCCACCAAGGAGACTATCACAGAAAGTGGGGGGCAAGTTTTTATTGCGTCACATGAAGTAGTGGTTTGTTGCTTATCCGTCGACTCCAGATTAGAGGATTTGGAATCTCGGTTGCAAAACCAGTTCTCACAAAGAAGGGTCCCTTGGTTGGGCGCGACTGATTAGATAAACCCAGGCAAACCAACTGTCCATTTTTGACAAATCTCTTCAATGTAAGGTGTAGGACAAATACATGCCCGGACTATTGTGACCGTTATGTAGAGAATGCAGCGCAGAACACCAGCAGAATAGTGACATTAGTTAAGTACCTGAAACGTGATCAGTGGTCTACTATGATACTGATTAGACACAACCAGACATGCATATTTAACACACATCACGTATGTCTTAGATCAACACAAAACTACACTTATGCGGTAAACCAAGTAAGAACAAAAAAGTCTGACAAATTTGTCCTAACGGCACCCAAAGTTAACTATCATCTGAACTTTTCCCGATAACCAACTGAAGCTTTCGTGTTGACTTCCGACTCCCACCAATCTCGAAGTCAAAAAGTTGATGCACTTTACAATCTTTTCTATTACTTTGAAGCGTTATCGAAAACGCTACAGAATGGATCGATAATGCGATAATGCGAGACCTACAACGGACGCGAGGCTTCACTCTGGAAAGTCAGCAAGATATAACACAGGGCTACATGTTTGAGGACTTGCAAAACACCCTGAGAAACTTTCAGAAAACGTTAGTATTAAAAATGCTTTGCCTCATTTGAGACACACCGGTGAAAGGATTGTAGTTTGTAAAATGAATACCGGAAACGAACGGTATGTACGCTGAATCAGTTTAGTTATGCCCGCTAATCCAAATAGAGGACTATATGCCGATGAATCGTGTTTGACTCAGGCAACCACGTTCATGTGAAGCGTGAACAGATGCTGCCGAGCTATCGATTCATACATCATGTCCGTGTATTCACACTTGCAACCACAAACAAGTGCAAGCACACAGACACACACGCAGCATGTTCATACCGGAATAGTACTGACCTAGATGGAGCCAATCCGTTTGCCGATCTATGGTGGTCGAACAGTTCACTTGATTGTCCGCTATATGGCACTTTCACTCGATCACGTGACCTAACCCAGTACAGATGGTTTATTCAACAACTTGAATACCTGTTGGCTGTCTATAACTTCGCAATACGGTGGGGATATAGTGACAGAGGGTCATGCAACAGCGACAAGGTTTCATCCAAGTGAAACAAAGAAATCGTGTCGTGCACGTAACCCTCGTGCACGAGGGGGGATAGTGGCTGTTATACGTGAGTGAGTGAGTGCGCGTGTGTGTGTGTGTGCCAGTGACACGCTCATGGGAATGCCGTTTACTGATTAACTTGGTAAAATTTCCTACCGGTTTTGCCTTTTTACATCGCTCGCCGACTGCCGCGGAATGTACTCAAGTTAGTGTTGTCTGTAAAACAATGCTCAATCAAGCTCATATTGTTTATCGTTAACTAATTCAGCTTTTCGTTGGAGATAAGGCTCGAGCACAAAGGTGAATGGGAGGCCAGACTGAAGCAGTTGATTGAGTCTGAATTACGATGCAAGAAATAAACCAATATTGACATATTTTCATCGAAAATGTCAGCCAGTGTAACATGCTACACCCTACCTAAAGGAAATGGTGGGGCCTTTGGTCAATGTAACATTTTTAAAAGCCCAATATAGCTTAGTGCACAAATGTGCATCTTAGTCAACAGGGGAACATTTTAGAATGGTTTCGAAACACGCGGAACGATGAAATTGGGTCAGCTGGCTTTAGTCAGTCCTAAACTTGTGACAGTTCATTCCATAACACAAAAGGATTTAAACTCTATGCTGATTCATAGAAGAGGCAATAATATAGTTTCATGACGAAGAAGCTTTGCTCACGCATACAAAAATACACACTCATAAGTAACAGGTTACCAAGTACTAGTATCGACAGTGAAATTGATTAAAAAGGACTGAATGTTTCTGGAGTCAATTATCTCACTGAAACGATCAGAAGGTCGTCCTAACGTCCGGTGAACCAAATCATAGAATGAAGAAGAGGGCATACGGAACCGGTTCAATCACTACCGCGCACTTCAGAAGATGCACCAAAATTCGTGATTTTCCGCAACTCCAACAACAACACATTTGAAAAGGCCCCCAGGAAAGAGTTGGAAACGAAGAGTGATTTCACCAAGTGTGACCGGAAAAAAGTGATGAATATGGATTCATGCTCGGACAGCAGAGTTTGCTCTAGACATGCGGATTATGGACGGGCAGTGGAAAAAATTTCGTTGCATTAAAAAACACACTGAAAATCATGACCTTGAAAAATTGGTATGTATAGCAAACACAATCAGATATTCAATAAAAAGTACATAAAGAAAGCCCTGAAGCAAAAAGTTATCAGAAAGTCTATCAGGAAATAGCTGGAAACGAAGAATAATTCCACCACTGCGGCGATCAATGCTGGAGTGAAGAGGCCAGTCAGATAAGGGATTACCAGTTTTCTCACATGTATTTTTCACCCAATCAGAAGCAAAACAACATAGTCAACATGAATGAAGAAGAAGCCAAATCGAATGACTAACAATTATTTGTACAAAACGCTCAAATCTTCTGACCGTTTAGTCGTGCACCACCCATTCTTCTATTCACAACTGGATATACGGGACACCACATCACTAAAATGATCAACATGGCATGAATATAGTAAATGATCTACATGAACTGAAACACAGCAGCCTAGATGACAAATCTCACAATATAATTGTTTACCCACTCGAATCGTCCTTCGTATCACGACCAAATCATGTAAAATGTGGACGAAAAACTACGAACGGCTATGAAGTAGAGTTTCACTACATGGTGGGTTTTCAGTACTCAGGACAAATCGGACACTTCAGTATTACAGATCCAAGCGACAACACTATTCGTAGAATTAGTAAAATCGTGATCAGTTTTATTACTATAAGTATCATCGTGATGGACATTGGAAATAATTTATCAGAAATGGGTGGACACAAGATCCGTCAGTTGTTTAATCTGTTATTCAGCGCACGCATCTTCCAGACGAAAATCAAAAATTAATCATGTGGTAAATCTACCCACAATACAGATCGATTTGCATTGTATGGTCCCTGTTTTGGGTGGAAATGTGTTAGCTTGTAAGTCATTCGAGCACCACAACGATACAGCGACGTTCTACATCATGATCAAAAATTGAGCCCCGAGTGGGGCCTCAGTGCATCGAACCCAACAAATGATCTGATGACAGTGGGAATTGCTTGTTGGAATGACCAAAATTGATGACGTGACGGTATGCACGGGATCAACCAAGTGTATTCAGACCAATCGATTACGCCGAGCATTATGAATTGATTGAGAATCTACTTGTAGGTAGCAGCGATGAGAGCTTCCATTTTAGTAGTGGTAGGATGAGCAGTACCAGATTCAGTCAGAGTAGTATACAAAAGGGATTTTGTATCAGTAGTGATATTAGTAGAAGTAGTAAGGAGTAGTAGTAGTAGTAGTAGTAGTGGTAGTAGTAGTAGTAGTAATAGTAGTAGTAGTAGTAGTAGTAATAGTAGTAGTAGTAGTAGTAGTAGTAGTAGTAGTAGTAGTAGTAGTAGTAGTAGTAGTAGTAATGGTGATATTTGTAGTAGAATCATGGTGCTCATAATGAATTTCGTCGCATATCATTCCTAATTGTGATTCTATTTCCCGAAAGTATATTATGCACATCAATCAAGGCTTTGGAAAGCCGAAATTCGCGTGATCATATATTTTGCGGTAATGCAGTTGTAATTTACAAGAACATCTCTTATTCACGCAATACTTCGAAGCATTAACAGTGATGATGCCACGGTAGTCAGAATCCTCGGCAATAATATGGGTCGAAATGCGGTGAACACACAAGCGAAAATATTCTGCAGATCACGGTGATAGCCGTCGTAAGGAGTGTGACTGTTTGATTGGATGACTCTGTTGAATAGTCAAGTTGTTCAGTTAGGTTTCAATTGTGCTTGGTATTTTCAATCGTTCACTCGCATTCACTTTTGTCCGTTATTTGAAGTAACTTGCAGAGTGAGTAATCATGGATCAACTTCCCCCAACAGTCTTGTCCTCCAGTTGTCATACCGCAAATACACATCCGCACACATGCAAATGCAGACAAATGCCCACTTACACACACACACACACACAAACACACACACACACACCTGTGAATATCATGAGGGATTTCCCCTGAGTTCGGGTTTCGATAGAACACAACATTTTGATCACGAGTTTGTCAGATTTACGCTTGTTCAGTCGGTTTTACGAGCTCTGCACAGGAAAATCAGTCATTGTATTGATGGTAAGTGGCGGAAATGTTCCAAATAGTTTGGGTTTTTGAAAGAATGAGGGAGAGTTTAAATTCACAAGTCCTAAAATCTCCTTTTGAATTGCACATAATTGAATTTTGGTTGGTCACTATTCTTCTTCGGCTAGAGTGGTTTTTAATTCGCAAAATCTAAACCAAACCACGTTGAATGAAATTTAGTGCCCTACTCTCCAAGTGAAATTCAATCGCTAAAATTCTATATGCCCACCAACTCTTGTCGAACAAATTGGAACTGATACCTTTCGCCACGTATCATCTTATGCATTTGTTGCAAAACAGATGCGGCTTTGAGTGACTTTGAACGAGTTGATTTTGATTCCAGTCTCTCCTCTACCCATATGACTAGCATTACTTCCAGGATCATGTACCGATAAACCTGAGCACGTCAAATTTAGATGAATCAAATGTACTGCAACCAATTGATGGACAAGTTCGCAGAAAGCACACCTGTCTGATGGGCAAAAAGTTATTCCTTTATAGCAACTCATCGACTAGATAAATTTCTCGTCTCACTTTAATTAAAAGCGAAGCGTGTTTGATCAATCTACTTGTTACGAAAGCGGCTGAGTTTTGCCTAATATCGAAACTCTGATTTCGTTAAGATAGTTATATTTCCTTTGGAACGTTCGCTTTCTAGTAATTTCACAGCTTTATATTTTTGTTTATTTGAATTTAACCCCTGGATGCAATCTGTTTTTCCTGACTGGTTGATCCTTTTACTTTCACATCCGTTACCAAAGTTGGTCGCTCCGGCCCGAGAAACACTTTGTGTACGATTGAACTTCTTGCTTACCTAAGTCTTTTTCTCGCATGTTTTACCGTGCCCCCGATATACTTTCGGTCGCACTTTGAATAGGTTCTTTCTGAAACTAATTGGAGGTCTGGTTTTGATTCCTACAAGCCCGTTCCAGTGTTCAGACCTGATGGTTACAAGCCTAGGTGTCCGTTCTCGTGTCTGATCTGCGTTTCGTGTCCACAGTTTCTGTGCGATGTCTATTTTAGAAGTCTGTTGTCACGAAAGCCACCGAAGTTCTGTGGTCTGTCAGGGGAGTGATAATACTTTCCTAAAGCACTTCAACCCCATAGATGTGTAGAAGGTTGATGATACTACTGAGGCTACTTCGTAGAAACGTTTCATTTTTTTAGTTTTTCCTTTCAGATTCATTTCACTGGATAGCTGACTACTAAAATAAAACGACATTAAGACATCGCTCCTTTAGTACAACAACCGACAGCACGTATGGACATGAAAGTTTACATGCTCTCCTTATGCGCGGTTGACCATTGATTGAGGGTTCTTCCATTGAGTGTACTTCAGTCCACTTTTGCCTTACTACGTAACTACAATATGCCAGCACGTTTGCTGCTGTGTAACCAAACTTCTGATAATTATATGGATCTAAAGCCGAGTTTATCCGTATGTATTCTCTTCTTCAATGGCATGAAGAATAGTAAGAGAGCTAGATGAGAGATTGCTCCTATATCACTTTTTTCTTCTAACTTGAAGGAATTCCGCCATTGGATAAAATCAGTAACTGCGATGAACTTACTTTTAGCGTTTCAAGACCCATGCGTACACGGGCGATCATAGCTACGGCTCAGTGCCTGATCTGTTTGCACAATGCCCGGTCATTCGAAACATTCAGATGAACAACAAGCAGTAGAATCAACCATTGGACAATACATCTTTTCCCGAACGTCCTTCACAGTGGGTTTCCTCTAACCCTTAGTTACATCAAATAAACAATCACACTAGCGGTGTTGTGATTATTTTTTTCTTATTTATGTTACCTTTCGAGGCTTCCTGTGCCTGCAAAGGTAAAACTACTCTCGAAGCCACAAGCAGAGGAGAAAGGAGGGGTGGCCAAAAGTTCCAAAAATGCAACACAGTCTAATCGGAGAATGAACTCCCAACTCCTGTACATTACAAATACATCATATACGTGCCCAATAGTAGAACATTTCTATACAGAAACATAAATCCGAAGTGAGCAGTGATAGGGGTTCAGAAAGTTTGCAAATTTCCTCGAACATCAAAGTTTCCTTCCAGTTCTGATCTCGGTAAACCATTATGAACTTAAAAATTCGAAGACTATCCCATCCGAGATGTGCTACAATTTTCACTTATACCACATTGAGCACAAGTTCTCTTTGTGATAGCTGAATACAGCTCAGTTGTGCTCAAACCTCTTATTCATTTTCATTTATACAAATGACTTTCCGCCAGGATGTAAACTGATTCCATTACACAAAGATGATCAAATGGAAACTGGCTGATTCGGGAGCCACGCTGTTGCGATTTATCATAAACGAGCACACGTATGCAAAGCTCCTGACATTCTTTCATGAGTGTGTGTGTGTAGGTGGGCATTTGTCTGCATTTGCATGTGTGCGGATGTGTATTTGCGGTATGACAACTGGAGGACAAGACTGTTGGGGGAAGTTGATCCATGATTACTCACTCTGCAAGTTACTTCAAATAACGGACAAAAGTGAATGCGAGTGAACGATTGAAAATACCAAGCACAATTGAAACCTAACTGAACAACTTGACTATTCAACAGAGTCATCCAATCAAACAGTCACACTCCTTACGACGGCTATCACCGTGATCTGCAGAATATTTTCGCTTGTGTGTTCACCGCATTTCGACCCATATTATTGCCGAGGATTCTGACTACCGTGGCATCATCACTGTTAATGCTTCGAAGTATTGCGTGAATAAGAGATGTTCTTGTAAATTACAACTGCATTACCGCAAAATATATGATCACGCGAATTTCGGCTTTCCAAAGCCTTGATTGATGTGCATAATATACTTTCGGGAAATAGAATCACAATTAGGAATGATATGCGACGAAATTCATTATGAGCACCATGATTCTACTACAAATATCACCATTACTACTACTACTACTACTACTACTACTACTACTACTACTACTACTACTACTACTACTACTACTACTATTACTACTATTACTACTACTACTACTACTACTACTACTACTACTATTACTACTACTACTACTACTACTATTACTACTACTACTACTACCACTACTACTACTACTACTACTACTACCACTACTACTACTACTACTACTACTCCTTACTACTTCTACTAATATCACTACTGATACAAAATCCCTTTTGTATACTACTCTGACTGAATCTGGTACTGCTCATCCTACCACTACTAAAATGGAAGCTCTCATCGCTGCTACCTACAAGTAGATTCTCAATCAATTCATAATGCTCGGCGTAATCGATTGGTCTGAATACACTTGGTTGATCCCGTGCATACCGTCACGTCATCAATTTTGGTCATTCCAACAAGCAATTCCCACTGTCATCAGATCATTTGCTGGGTTCGATGCACTGAGGCCCCACTCGGGGCTCAATTTTTGATCATGATGTAGAACGTCGCTGTATCGTTCTGGTACTCGAATGATCTACAAGCCAACACATTTCCGCCCAAAACAGGGACCATACAATGCAAATCGATCTGTATTGTGGGTAGATTTACCACATGATTAATTTTTGATTTTCGTCTGGAAGATGCGTGCGATGAATAACAGATTAAACAACTGACGGATCTTGTGTCCACCCATTTCTGATAAATTATTTCCAATGTCCATCACGATGATACTTATAGTAATAAAACTGATCACGATTTTACTAATTCTACGAATAGTGTTGTCGCTTGGATCTGTAATACTGAAGTGTCCGATTTGTCCTGAGTACTGAAAACCCACCATGTAGTGAAACTCTACTTCATAGCCGTTCGTAGTTTTTCGTCCACATTTTACATGATTTGGTCGTGATACGAAGGACGATTCGAGTGGGTAAACAATTATATTGTGAGATTTGTCATCTAGGCTGCTGTGTTTCAGTTCATGTAGATCATTTACTATATTCATGCCATGTTGATCATTTTAGTGATGTGGTGTCCCGTATATCCAGTTGTGAATAGAAGAATGGGTGGTGCACGACTAAACGGTCAGAAGATTTGAGCGTTTTGTACAAATAATTGTTAGTCATTCGATTTGGCTTCTTCTTCATTCATGTTGACTATGTTGTTTTGCTTCTGATTGGGTGAAAAATACATGTGAGAAAACTGGTAATCCCTTATCTGACTGGCCTCTTCACTCCAGCATTGATCGCCGCAGTGGTGGAATTATTCTTCGTTTCCAGCTATTTCCTGATAGACTTTCTGATAACTTTTTGCTTCAGGGCTTTCTTTATGTACTTTTTATTGAATATCTGATTGTGTTTGCTATACATACCAATTTTTCAAGGTCATGATTTTCAGTGTGTTTTTTAATGCAACGAAATTTTTTCCACTGCCCGTCCATAATCCGCATGTCTAGAGCAAGCTCTGCTGTCCGAGCATGAATCCATATTCATCACTTTTTTTCTGGTCACACTTGGTATTCAATCGTTTTATTTCTGAACCGAAGACCTCTTTCGACGTTCACTCTCTCGTATTTCACTTTTTACTGTACAAATGTAATTTTGAAAGCTGGGGATGATTTCATGTGACAAGTTGTTCTTTCGATTCCTTTTTTGAGCTTTTCTCCAATCAGGTTCTATCGTATTGATAATGGGTTGTGTTCTATTATGTTCTGTTACTGGCTGATAGGTCACATCAAACGACCCTTTTGGTTCTTGTTACTATCCGTGATGCACTTGCAGTTCTCTATTTTTTCCACAACACGCACTTCTTCCTCCCGTCAGTTCATTCTTCGTACTTTCTATGATACAGATCTGTTCATGGAATAGCAGTGCAGACGTGTAACTGTCATTTCCATCAACCAGTATTATTCCCCATTTTTCCCAGCCGTTTCGATTTTGCCAAGGGCTTCATTCTAAGAATACATGTAAAAGCAATGTTTCCAAATAAAACTCGTATCAAAAACAATTCATCGTCTGTAAACTAGATATGAACCAGGTGTTAGTAATCCGACCAGCATCGATCGTAGCCCGTAGAATTTGCGCAAACTGAAGAGAACCACTTGTTTTCTGACTATATGGAAGAACGAAAAATTGCTTTCCTCTTGACTAATAATTTTCACTCCTACTTATTGTTTTGAATTATCAACCGAATATCAGGCTCCTTAACTAATCATATATTTTAGTTCAATGCCGCTTCACAAGTAACAGCGTAGAGACGAACAGGTTATTTTAGCATTTACTCGAGCATTTCAGACAACTCTATCCGTTGTGCATCCAGGGTATGCCCGTCGAATGTTCGAGAATGTACGACAAGAAACAGGTCGATCTCATGTGTGACATGAGATGCAACACTATCGACTTTGACGTGATTACCGTAAACGTCAACGAGCAAAATGCACGTCAGTAAATCACGATGCTTTTGATTACCCAGAGGATAAAGTAACACTCGAATACTGTCCAAATAATCGGACAAGGAGGCGAATTCACTTCCGACCCAAAAAAACGCCGATTGGGACAGCAATAAACAATGAATAAATGTATCTCGCACTCACAGTAATGCATCTTCCGAGTTACGTGGAATCTGACTAACGTTAATTTGTAGAGCTGACAATTTTGTCCCACTATATACAGTCATCCATATCTCCGGCTTCGGAGTAACGAACCTCAGGATCTATGTTTTTTCGTTTCGTGATAGTGCATATCATTTTATTCTCTTTCTTGTTTGCAACTGACCACCGCGCTCCCGGCTATTTCTTGAGGTTTTATTCACTATGCATAGGAAAAGAAACAGTTTTCGGAAAAATGTCTAACTTTGTATTCTTCGTTCATTCTTCATACTTCATAATAGAGGCAGAGGGTATCTCTCTCGTGCAAGCTTCCTCATCACAGCTCAGCGAAGTAGGCTCAATTTTGAGTCGTAAGCCACTTCCTCTGCAGAAATACGTTTAGTAGTCGCTTGAACAATATGTCATTAGTCTCTTCCACCAATCTGGCCGGCAGCGCGACCCATAGACTGACCACCCTTCGAGATAGACGGTGCACCAGGGGTAGGCCCACCGACTGCAGCTTCTTTAGAGTTAGCGGTTGTTCTCTCATGCGGTCGTTTTCGCGAAGACAGAGCTGTACACGTAGTTATGGGACAAAGTGGCCTCAGATGCTACTTCTGGTGAAGATCAAGTCTCTTCGGACTCTCCGATATGCCACTGGAAACGATCCAGTAATCTTCAGCCGCCCTTTCTAGCTGATCCCGCGTAGTCATCCAACAACATGGGTTACGCCTCTTTGCACTCGTTCCAACTTTGTCACTTCTGTCGCCGTAAAAGGGAAAACAGCTGATCCGCCGTATTCCAACCTAGGTCACATATGGGGTGTTTACACTACATTGAAAGCGTTGAGTGAGAGATGGCAGAATGACTGAGTAATCGACCCAAGGATACTCCACGCGGAAGCATAAACGTTGTCGGGGTTATTCTTTGTTTTTAGTGACGAGGCCACCAGCACTCCCAGATCTTTTTGTTGGTCGACCAACGACGAAGAGGTACCTCGTGTACATAGTACTTCCCATTACTGGACGGTACTCCTACTCGCCTATGTGCACACTTGTTGGTGTTGACTGGCAGGGACCACAGACCAGACCATCTTTCAAGGGCCTTGATATCCTCCTGAAGAGCAAGCTCATCTGCGTTTGATGTGTTCGTATGCCGGATCTTAAGGTCCACCGCGTAGATGAGACACGATGACTGGAAAACTGCTGATAGGTAACTGATGTAGGTTAGGAAGAGAAGCGGACCTAGAACCGATCATTGTGTAATACCACGGGTAGGCTCTTGCCACGTCGACATTGACTGTGCTACTCGTACGGCAGAGGTCCTCCCTTTAAGAAAGCCCTTGATCCACAGAATAAAGGGATCTGAAACACAGTAAGCTTTGAGCTTACCTAACAGACAGTCTTGCGGAACTTTGTCAAAAGCTTTGCTAAAACCCAAGAAGAAAACATCCGTCCCTCAGCCTTGGCATTCGTTCAGCTTTCTCTTGCAATTAGCTAGTTTGTCAGGCAGGACCTACTTTTCCAAAATCCACGCTGTTGTCGGCATAGTAGGTCGTATACCCCAATATGGTCCCGGATTCGCGTTGCCAGCAGGTGCTCCATAACCTTTCCCACCACCGACGTCAAACTGACAGGTCGACAGTTGACGTTCTCAGCCTTCACCTCACCTTTGTACAGTTGCACAACGACAGCTTTCTTCCATTCCTGGGGAGCTGTCTCACTGCTAAGGAAGCGCTGAACAATCGTGTGACTGGCTGGGCTAACACATCGACCAGCTCCTTTACCACTACGGGATGCACACCACCTGGTCCCGGGGACGGGTTAACTTTGTTGCTACCCATGACTAACGCCACTTCTTCCTCAATGGTTTCCTAGGAAGACAGAGGGAGCTTTCACTGCAGTATGTGGAGGATTATTATGCCTCAGAGCAGAAGCGTAGACTGACAAGTAGTGCTATGCCAATATGTCCGCCTTGAGTTCCCCTGTAACTCCCAGCCAGCATCCATCCTGTAGGGCTGGGATGGCAGTTGTAGCCGGCGCCCTCCGTCGCATATATGCAAACAGGCGTTTGGGTACACGAAATGAGTCTTCTAAAATATACGTTGCTTATCTCGCTTCAGTTGGGTGCACTGATTACAGGCTGTGTGGTATCGGTCAGACCCCTCGCTATTTGTGCGACATAGTTTCTATGCCCTATTTCGAAGCTTCAAAAGACGCCTGAGTTGTGAGTCAAGCCGAAGTGGACCTTTTGCATGCAACCTTTGTTAAGTATTACGACTGGCTAGCAAATAGCTGTTCTTGTCTGACACGTTCCATTATCCATCATAGTGATTCCCTGTTGATCCGAGGAAATCACGGTGTATTTTGTTGTGAAACAGTAAATGACGGTTGTGCCACATTACCGATTTTTATGATTTTTCTTATCAGATTGCTGAAGGAAGTTCACACTGGGGACCAACGAAAGTCTCTAATCAATCTTTAAATAAATAGCATGATTTATTCTAGAATCTGGATGTTCTTGACAAGCTTTTGCTAATTGTTCTTTTGAACTGATGGGTCTACCGCAGCTGGTAAACGGGAGAAACACTTCAAGGAAAAAACGAACAGTCGATGCCAGACTCTGGTTCCTAGGCTAACAAAAAGGCACCGTAGAACTCAATCCTCATCCGCTCATCACATCCAATGAGAAAACCACCAGGAATTTGACCTAATCATGTTCCGAATTGAAGTCAAACACACAAAAAGACCAAAGCACAAGAATTAACAACACCGATTAGTTTAAAAGTGCGATGCTCATGATCAGTCCGGTCGATCGGTTGGAAGACCTAAGCAAGTACAAGTTACTAATCCTTAGTGTTGTACTGTTTATTCCGTCATTACTGTATTTAATTGTGTTGTCTTTAATGTTGTTTTTTTATTTTTTCTGGTAATTATATTATCTAACTTTTCATTGACCCAATTCTCAGCCTTGATTTTCTCCCTAAGCTGAGCAGGTAGATTGTAAAATTCTCATCTCCGGTCAGAATTGCTAGGTTGGAGAGGCCAGTGCCCGGTTGCCTCCGTCCACATGTGTAGGTTGTCAGCCTACATGATTTATTCATTGTTTTTTCCGCCTTTCGTCCGCTTCCGGGGATAAGGGCATCGACACCGTCTCATTGATTTACTCGCAAACTTCTATTATAGATTAATTGGGCTGAATTAAGGCGAATGTCTTCGTAAGTTTTGTGTTTTTCTTTTAATTTCATGTTGCTATAATTATCATTACCGACTGACATTTATCATTAAGAAAACCCAGGTACAGTAAGTTAAAGTTCAAACCTAACAGCACAAAATCAGTTTCAATGGAGTAGCATTAAAACTGTCATTGGCGGATACCGTGTGCGGTACGTGAGCATTCCATGTGTTCTTCTCTCTCTTAGGGCCCTGGTGGGAAGCCAGGAATTATTACAGGTTATTCGCATGTGCCTGCTTCACAGTTGTACAAGTCATAATTAGGTCAATTATAAATGTTATAACAAGTAATCTTAGTAAATATGCTCTACTGACCTATTTTAGCTAGCCAGAGAGTACTTTCACCACTTTTAATCGGTGCTGATAAGTTTACAGAACAAGTTTAGGGTCCCATGTCTGGTATCTCGTCATTCTGAACTAATAGTTGTTATTGCCGGTATTGTTGAAAAACTCTCGCTTTGAAAATAAAAAGCAGAAAACCTGAGAGTTTCGTTGTATTTTAAAGACTTATTACGATTAGACTCCACGAAAGCTCCTCGTCGGTCTTCCATGCTTTCCTATGGATTTGTAAAACTTACAGGGACCCCATAAAAGATGGGGAACGAAATTTAGATCTTGCTCGTACCACAAAAGAGTGGCTCACGAAAATGTGACTCACGATGAGCTCCAAGCTTTGTTCGGTCAGTAGTGTGAAACAAAATGCAAAATGAGGAGTCCAGTGTGGTTGATGGGCGTTTGTTCGTTTGAATCTAACAATCTTTATCCTTTTTAGGCGTAAACAAAACAAGTATCATCGATCACATGATCACCATAGTTGAACAGTGGCTTGATCAGCCGGTATAGCCTATAAAGAGGTATTCGGTTTTTCAGTGGTTTCTCGCCTAAAGAAGCTTATGAGATTTCCTTTGACTGCCTTGTTTTTGATGATAACTTGCACGAGAAGGACTCTTGCACGTAAGTCGTAGAATCAACTTCCGATCACAAGTGCATTCATACCAGCGGGAACAGATCTGATTGTTCAAGGGGCTGTTCGTACTTGAGCCTTCTGAAGCTAGTGCAAAGTCTTTTGGGCCCGGGGCAGACCTGCTTCTTTGCCAAGATGGATTTTGTCATGAACAGTCATCTGGTCTTGATAGAATTTTCCTGGGCGGTCGCGCCAACGATACATACCTGGTCGTAAATACCTTCCATTTCCTAAATTCAGCTACCCATCTGGTACTTGGGATATTTGGACAACATCTCTTCTCGGGCTGATGCTTTAGGGATTTATATTCTCTGACCAAGGTCACCTTAAGACCTCTTGATTCTTTATTCCTTGCTGTCCACTCCCTGGGAAGATTAGAGGCATTCCGCACCAGATCTCAGACGTTTTCTCATTTTTGAACCTTATTTACTTACAAGAATATACATGGCGTACAGTAAATCTTTGAAACCCCATGGTCCAACTCATTGACTCCATAAACGGAACAGATTCCCTAACCATTTCCTGTCACGTGAATTCTACTTCTACCGACTCGAAACACAAACGCTAACTGCGGACTTCTAGGCTAATCAACAAGTGATTAAATTAAGTGGGGGATAACAAGGGTATTGGGGCAGAACCTTGAGGTACGATAATGGGCTATTTTCTTATCCGAGACATGCTCACCTCAATCACTTATCCTTGACCTGACTTTGAATTCGTTCGTTTTTTCTGGGGACCAGGCAGAAAGTATTCATGTAAGAAGGAATTAGGCAGTGTGTAACCCATGTTATTGGTGTTTTATAATTCAGGTTCTCGTTTCGTAACTCACTACTCTATCGCACTTTATCGTTTCCGTCACATTGACTAAAGTGCGATCAGGGGGACTGACTGTTACTTTGAAACCGTTTATCTGGTCCTGAACATTGAGAATCAGGTGTGACCGTGGCTTTTAGCAAATCGTCTGCTATGCCACATTACCTGATATGCAGCAGTTATGACTACGGTCATCAGCTCCGCCAGATGCTTTAGTCTAGCCGAATTGATACCTTTGGGTACTACAACTTTGGTTTTTGCCAGCCTATTCAGGATCTAACAACAAAATAATGATATTAACTTTTACTCTACATCCTTTGATGAATAGAATACACTTTAAATAAGATGTTTTTGACTCGTGAAAAGTGCTAAATTAAGTGATATTATTCCACACCCTTGATGACCACACTGTGGTGTATGATGCCTAGTTCCGATACATAGTGAAGAACAACTCCATGTTACTATCTGTGAAAACAAACGAAGCATGCAGGTAACTCGACCAGCTTTCAAATACCAGTTATCAGTAGCTACAAGCAGTCTACTTTTATTTTTCATATCCGCTATTAAAGTAGGTCTAGCTGTTTTCCGGTCCATGCAGTATTTTTTTCACTTCGCATTTTTGTATTTTTCGTGGAGGAGTTATGCAGGCAATATGCTGACATTTTAGCCACAAAGTGGCATTGGGAAATTCTCCAGGACTACATGTGACTTGTAAGCTCGATTCACGTGACTTCGTCTCATGTGGTCAAGCATGTAGGGCCAATGAACGGCTTCATGGCTGAAGAAAATTACAACGATTTAACATTTAGGAAATCACGTGAGCCGATTTCCATCCTAATAGATGCTTAATGCATGTGGATTGTTCCAGGCTAGTATTTTCACGCTTCAAGCTTATGATTCTGTAAAATTTACTCATTTTTGTGGCTATGTTGAATGACCGGGCGACAGGCCGGCATTAATACCTCCAGGTCATAGAACGACTGGTTTGAACACGTCGGACTTCAGCCACTAAAAGGTTGTCTTTGACGAGCGATTGAGCTGAAGCAACAATGAAAGACATTCTGTCGAACAAGGCTGACAAAAGAGACTATTATGAGACTTCTGACGGCCATAAGCGAAATGTACGAGTTCATAAATCGCTCTTAATCTCGCTAAAACAAAAACCTAAACAAAGGAACTGAACTCACTTTTTTCCTTTTTTCAAGAACAGGCGTGGTCTTACATTTGCACGATCAATCATGCATCACAGTGATGCATTCCGAGCACAACACTGATTTGTGGTGCTCGAGCTAGTCTCAAGTTCGTCATCAAGCAGATCCAGAGAAGGGACTTCTTATAACTCAGACCACATTGATTGTCGGAATACGTGGGAAAATTTTTATTCTCCTTGAATTTCCAATCCCTATGTTTTGATATTTATTGGAGGGTCGGAGTATAGAATTTCATACGAATAATTATTTTTAGCATTAGTTCTGTGGCGAACAATGACAGTTGGAACTGTGTGACATTGGCTGCCGTGATAAATAGGTGTGCCCTTTATTGGTGTTGTGAGTGCATATACTACTTGGTAAGTAGTTGATTGCTGGAGACAAAACTATGGGCAGTTGTGGATTAACGAACCAGGCTAAGTTTAGCAGTCCAGACGCAATAAGGCTAACGACTATCTGCAAACCATATGGCTGCTCCTCTGTTAGACTGTGACCGTCTTCAAGTGAACAGGACAGAAGCTTGGCAAATAAGCATGTTTGTAACGTTTGGTTTGTTTTGTCAATGTCCGAACACGTTAGTTGCAATGGACGATCAATCGCTCAGGCATGTGCTTTAGATTATAACAGTAGTACGAAATTGATAATGTATTCAAAATGATGAAATTTCCCCATAGGCAGTTTTGCTAGCTGCTGAGTAAGTGCCAACTCCATCAAAATTAACTCGGCTGAGGTATCTATCAAGCATGCATCTTGTAGAATGAGGCAGAAGCAATACAATCACATACGGAGGAAGCTGTAATCCATCTGACGGCTCTACGGTAAATTCTCGGTAGTTGGTAGGCTCACCGGAAAAACAGTTCCTTGACATTTCGGGTATATGACCTTCACACCAAGGTTGCGTGAGAGTGGCCCGTTGAAAATCGATTTTATTTACACTAAATGGAGAAGGGTACCCTAGGAAACAGAGAATTTTACTAGTTTATTAAATTGGAGAGGGATAAAATTGTTTCAGACTGTCCAGTCAGTGCTTTTGAAACATTTTTTAAAAGATACTTTCCCTAAATGATAGAACGTCTGCTCGTATTATTCTTGCGAGATATCGTGCCACAAGAAGACGGAGTGAACAAAAAACCAAAAAGTCCGGCTCGGGTAATGAATCTACTTTATTGGCGATATAAAAGACTCTTTACGTCGATTAACATTTGTTGCACGACATTAAGGTCAACCTTGTGGGGGGACTGTTATCGACGACAATCTGAGCGACACCGAGAATCTTCAGATTCAGAAAATAAATATTTCCAGTCTGGCAGACCAGACGTTCGTTTAGAAAGCAAACATGATCTGTATCGTGTGCCACAGAACGTTGAAAAGTCGTAATGAACGTATACATTCATTTGACACGAGCTTTTGCAGCAGTGAAACTTCTACTCTGCGATTGGTAAACTGCTCTCTAACAGCACAGATTTGACCGAGACGGGGAATTTATGTTCCGAGTTGGAGAAAGAAGTTGATGTACGGTCTGTACGTCTGACTTCGAAGATGGAAGTGACGTACATAACAGAACACGGGCCGACTAGTGAGCTCACAGATGAACTGATGGGCTACAGACCTGAAAGGCTGAAATAAATCATTGACAGTGGTGCAGGCGAACATGCTATGAGCCGAAAAATGATATTCGCCTCAAACATTACCGTATAATCTTACTTGCAAACTAACAGCTCTGGCTTTTCTACTTGTGATGCACATTTTCTCATTTTTGATCTTCAAGAGCGTATAAGAAATAATGAAATAACATCATGGTTGACGTTCGTAGTTTGAAGGCTAACTTTGAAATCTTCAACAACAGAGTAAGGTTCGTAGTAGACCCATTTACCGTTTCAGCCGACTGCACTGATCGGCCGATGCAATTGTGTTCCAATCACAAGTCGTTCCTGGTGAACACTAATTTTCCGCATAAAATGCGGCACCGTCTCGTATGGCATCCTGCGCTTACACAAATTTGGTTTCTGTTTGACCTTATTTTTGCTGCTAATCAATGGCCTGGATTGATCGAAGGCTGACATTTATTTTGGTCTACACCTGTCAATGCCAACCGTGCTCCCGTTTGTCTCGGTTCCTCAGGTGAACGTACCAGTACCGGAGTCAACCAATACCCGCAGCTGTTAATTGGTAATAACTGTCAATCTCTTTCTAGAAAAATACAGCTCTTCAGTTTGTGGATGCGATAAGATGCTAAAAATCCAGATGAACTTTGGACTCAGATAAAACAAGTTTTATTCGAGGCTGCTAATGGGCAGTCTGACTCCTGATCTAATGAAACACAGCAATGCCGAATATCTGCAACTTCAGTTACTCGGCGTTTAGATCAGTTTCTCAGGATGAGGGACCCAATGAGTGATGGAAATGTCTCAGATGCCAACCGATTACGAGCTTGAGAAATGACAAAAAGTAATGGTAGATGGGGAAACGCACAAAGATTGGGACAAGTGGAGGAAATCGACATCAGACGCATAGAAGTTTGCCAGTTTTGGAATACTGGTACACAGAAAATGTGTAAACGAATCACCAAAGCTAACACCATACTGCGGCTGACTGAGGAACACCATTCAGAAAGTGGATGAGGCACTGAGGATAAATTTAACTAGCCCTCGTGTACCCCGAGTGTGCAAAAATGGCGCAGCTCTGATTTTCTTTGCGAGTCAGTGAATATCCATGAAATAAGTCATCTCGCTCGAAATAAACCGGACCGACTGACTCCGTCTAATTTAAGGGACAGAGACCAATCTTTGGTATCAGAGTTGATAAAACTCATCGGTTACATAAGAAATTTAACGAAAATTGCTGTAAGTCAGTCAAAGAGTCTTTCCGTGAAAATACCCATAGGCTGAACCTGATAAGCATCGCATCTAAGTTACTTCCTGGCGTTATTCAATACTATTTATCTAACCGTCGTGAATTCTGCTCGCTCAAAAGTCTGCCGTGTTCAGATCAGGTTGACTTTAGGTCGACCACATGTTCACTGTTAAGCAGATTTTAGAACACAGGAACTTCTTCCGTAATCACATCAACCTATTTTTTTCCAACATAAAGTTGCTTTCCGCTCAAAGAAGTGTTCTTATGACGTTGCCCATTTTTGAAGAGTACGCCTTAGAAATCCCCTGCGACCAATGGACCCCTACAAATCAATAACCGAAATTAAGTTCGGGCTCAAGATAGTCCGTTACCCTGGCTCACTGTGAGACGTGGTGTTTGACTGGTTGTACCCTCACTCTCCTACTCCACTGAACTTTTGGTAATAGCCTGATACCGGAGACAAATTTATCCTCATATGGGAATATTGTGACTAAAATTAACCCAGATATAAAAGCCGTAGTTGCTGAGTATGTGGGCCAACTAGTGGCTGTGAGTGATGATCCAAGCTAGGCGCGAACTCTCCTGAAAACATGATTGAGTACGCAACAATGTCAGGTAGGCGTTTAGCACCTTAGAAGAGTTTAGAACTGGCCAAACGTTTATCCTGGTTGGCATCGGACCTTTCGGTCCCCGGTTGGAATTCTTGGGTCACCTCCGGTCACCTCAAAATCTGACAGTCTTCAACGGGTCTCTACCGCCGTTCCTAACATATCATGCCATCAGTATGTAGTAAATAAAAGAAAAAAGTGCTGTTGCAGAACTGGGTTAGTTCAACACCAACGTTCACATTATGTGGTAGATGATAGGCCGGACACGTCAATTCCGTTACCCAGACAGCTGTATTTCACCTCAAGATCGGGTACGTAACGAAATGTCTTCATACATACATAGAGTTCAGATTCTGTCGACCCCAGTCGCATGTGACATCAAGGATATATCCGTGTATTCAGCAGAAATCGGGCGTACCCCGTTACATTTAGGCCAGCTCATCTATATCTGTGGCATTGCTCGAATCGGGTGGGAATACTGAGTTGACGATTGTGAAGTCAGACACAAGTTTTTGGGTACTCGAGACAAATATTGAGCTTAAACCCTGAGGCTTGTCTAGTTGTGGTGATTAAAACTTGTTGAGCACGTCTCCAGATGGACTGCCTTAGTGTGGAATTTTTCCTTTGGAGCATATGGACTGGAAGATGAGGGAAGGTGGTCGATTCACGACGTGGAAGAAAAGTATGCAAACTCTGAGCAATCGGCTTGGCCATGTATGACATGTCGGACTTTATGGGTGGTGACCAAGTGGGTTCCCTAATTAAATCAACACACTTTTCCACAGCATAGATCTTCTCACGATTTTGGCTTACGTAGACCAGGGTCGGAGCCATTTTAATACGTTTTACCGACCAGTGCTCAAGCTACCAGAACGATGAGCATGAACCAACATTGGTTCAAAAAACGTGTCTGATTAAAATCAACCAGGATGTCGGTAAACATCAGCTATCTGTACTGGCCCCTTCTGACAGCTACACCAGGTACGTCCTGTTCATACGCGGACAAATTGGTCCGTATTACTTTGCGGTGATCCAAATCTATCTATCCAAATCCGCTGACCCCTCAACCGTTGCAACTTCTTTTAGGTATGGTGACAAACCGAATTCGCTGTGCAAAGTTTCTACTTAGATGACCGGAAAATCATGGTAGTTATTGCCATGGGCACATTACAGCCAATAACTGACGGATATACTCTTTTGGAGAAATTTCCTAGCTAAGGATCGAAAATCGGTGCATACCAAATGGAAATATATAATTCATTTGAGCTAGTCATAAAATGCCAACGGTTTGCTATGACGAACTCCAGATTTTGAATTGTTTGAGGTCCCAGCACTGATTTTATGTTGTTTTCAGCCATCAGAAAGTACCTGTTTATGTTTTGCTCCACATCCTTAAACGGGTGGTCATTGTTTGTTGTCAGTTTAATCAAAGCAGAACACAAGAACTGTATTGCCCGAGTTACACGAATCCAGTTGAAAATTGTAGTGTTTCTGCTTAGCTTTAACAATCGCGAGCAGTCCTTGGTTCGTGTAACAACATCTGAAAAGGGTTGACATTATGTCTTGAATCTGTTGCCTTGTTGGTTAACCATGCGAGAACTGAATGAGAGTTACTGGCAAAATGATTCAGCTTCCTGAAATTAGATATGGCCCTCCTCAATAACCGGGAAGCATTATTTTCGTTTCTTGTGTCTATGGCTTCAAAACACGCACACAAAGCTGGTGGTTTTATCACTAAGTTTAAATCAGTTGCTACTGCGTCTTCCAATTTTGGCACCCTCGTCGATATCATATATATCAACATAAATCTCCAAATCCACTTGGCTCAAGGATAAAAACTGTTAGATAAAACCGCTTTTCCGAAATTACCCTGTCACCAGTTTGTCTCGAATTAGAATATCTTTCATAAGATTGCAGACACTGCATAAAATGAGTGAAGTTGTCGGTGAAGTACCGTGGTCATGAGTAGGCTGCTTCGTTCTCAAAACTTTCTTTGTGGAAAAAATATAAGCCTTCGGAGTCGGGACTTCTGACTGCAATAAAGCTTCTCGTTACACTTCAGTCGTTCTGGAAAAGTTTCTTTCTATTAATCTGATCCCGTATCACAATGAGTCCGGTGATACCTTGTATGAATCACCATCTGAAAGCTGATAACCGGGGTTTTCATTTCTCCAAAAAATAAAACAGCTCTTAAGGATTCCGATCCCTTTAAAGCATTTATTGTTCAGCGTGAAATGAGACGACAAGACTACCCGTTATGGGTGATGTGTCTTGGCAATCAGATTAGATCGTGAAATATAACCATCAGTGTTCAGAAAACTCTGACTAATTTCTGGAGTTTTCCTTTTTCACTTGATGGTCAGAGTTCATCGAACTGACCTCAGGACGGCGTTCAGTAAACTAACAGCACACAAACTTTTCGACAAAACTCTAGGCGAATAACTTTTCTGGGGCCATAGCGTTTAAAATTTCCGAGCCTGAATTCTGCAAACGGTATGACATAGTGCGGCCGTTGTTGTTTTCGCGAATTCAGAAAGAAAGTTTCCCTCACTTTCACACGAAACCATCCCTTCCTCCCTTGTCCCTCAACTCATACCTTCCGAGTCGTTCACTACTCACAAGATTTTACTAATTTTCTAAAGTCGCCCTATTTGTTTGTTGTCAAGCCAACAGATAAGGTACACTCACTCACTCACAGTTACACACTAGTATCAACAAAGCTGCTCTTCTATCTCTTTGCTCATGAAATTGCAAACGTGAAGTAAGATATCCAAAATAAATATGGTTTAATCCAGTTTTGTTTACACTCAATCAGTGCGTTCAGATATCGGTGGAATTTTTATATTCTAATGACCACAATACACCGGCGGTCTTTATTTATCGGCTATAACTCACGTGTCACCCTAGGCAAAGACCATCATTCATTGTTACTGCTGTTATTGTTAAACGGGATAATTCCCTGGTAACAGATAGATCGATGCGTTCTCTTTGGCACACATTCTCTGTCCTTCCAGTAGTTAAGTGAAATTACATGAAAAGATAGAAACCAATATTAGTTTTTATGGCCAACAGAAGTACAAACTAAAAGAATCTTGGGGTTTTTGTGAAAGGTTGAGTCATATTAATGGCGCTCATCATACCATCTGCTTTTCAGAAAAGATATTTCAATTGGCAGTCAGAATAGAGAAAGAAAAATAAAGTTTGCATATGGATGTTGTATCAGACGGGTCTTGGATTCCAAGTTCGCAAATGAACTAATCAAAATACAGAAAGTATTGAACAGTTTTCTTTGTGTAACTGTAAATACTAGATTTTATTTACTTACAATATGATTCACCAGGTAGAATGAAGTCTCAGGTTACCTTTGAAAACCATTCAGGCCCAGAACAGTTGCTTCATCCTGGCAAGAAATCTTCATCAAGGTACATTCATCGAGGTCCCTGAGAATCAAAACGCCACAGTAAACGATGGTAAGTCTAGAGCCCACACATCAAGCTATCCAGAATCGCTCTCAGAGGTCTATTTCACATAAAAACCACATGATATTTCACCCTTCCGTCACTGGATTTCGCGTATTACCAGTAAACAAACAAACTGATCTATTCAGTTTTAGCCTGGCAAAAATGGAACTATTATCGCTAGCCGCTATATTTCGAACACGTAATTTGATCTGCAGTGACGTTTCTATAGCACTTTTAAATGTTTTTCTTTTCTGGAAAGATTCTGGTTTTTCCTGGTGATAGACCGTGTGTGATGTGTGGACTCCAAAAGGTTCACGAGGTTTCAACCAATCCAATGCTCGCTACGAAATGCAAACATACATCGCGTGATCAGATATATACTTGAGTGTAAAATTCTACTTTGCTCAAAAAACTTATCTGGCTTCAGTCTACTTGATTCCTGCACCCTAATCAGGATTGTAAATAACGTGCATTAGGATATTAGAACAATCAATATACTGTTCACGTGACACATCCTAACAAAATTAATTTGTTTTCGTGCCCGTACTTGAACTTGGCAAAACTGAAGAAGAACCAAAGAGATTAGGTTTTTAAAGAAAAAAGACTTCATTCTTTTATCAGATCTGTAAAAGGCTAGAGACAACGAGATACAAACTGAACAGGTCTTGGGTGTACGTGTGTGTGTGTGTGTGTGCGTGTGTGTGTGTGTGTGTGTGTGTGTGTGTGTGTGTGTGTGTGTACGTGTGTGTTTTGTTCAGATCCTATTTGCCCCGTGTTTTGTAGGGTTTCCTCTAAGCGGTAAAATGATGCAGTATGAGGAATGCATCACCTTTCGACGATACCTCTAGCACAACACACCACCGTCAGCCCCAACAACGACAACAATAACAGATACTTTCGCTAAAAATAAGCCTACACAAAATGGAATAGGATTTCTGGATATATTTTTGAATCACGTACACGCTTATTTGGGGTTGAAAAATTGCCATGCTTGAGTGAATGTTTGGTTTCTCTCCACTGTGTTTTGTTCTCGTGCATGGATATTTTAGTGATGGTGTACCTGCGGCTCATTAGCCGTCAAGAATGAATATCATGTCATTTTGGTTAAGATCAGACGAAGTCCATTCTTCTCGACGTGGTTCATTTACCCGACAAAAAGTTGGTCGTTGCTTTGTGGAGCTGTCATACATTGAATGTTCCCTCGTTCCTTCTCAGTTCAATTTATTCTCGGCTTCAAATTATTACAAGGCTTTTTGATTTTAATGCTAGAACAAAGATTTAAAACCTACATGATTGGCTGTTGTTGGAAGTCTCAGAGCTATCTTAACACACTTGTGGTTTTGGGATGTAATGTATCTCTCACATGAAATTTGATCTTGGAGCTACAATAAACACCACTTTCAACGTCGCCGAGAAAAGATGCGCGCCCGTCACTTCTCAACAATCTAATACCGTTGTTGATCTGATCCATGATCAACTTCCACTTCAGGTTCACCTATGGCGCTAGTTGAATAGGTCGGACAACAAGGTAGCCATCAAAACGTATCAAAGAACATCTCCCAAGATAATATAGGAGTAGAGGCAATGTAATAGTATCAAGTTCAGTAGTTGCGCAGTTGGTAGAAACTACGCATTCGCTCGTCACTGAGTCTACCCTCCGAGTTGCCTTCCGGATCGCACAGCGTGTGTCAGGAGCAGTTAGACTTCGGACCCTTGTAAACGCCTAATCAATTTTCATCGACCTCTGGAATTCTGAACCCTGGACACAGCGAAAACTAGTCCAAACACTCCGAATGCCATGGCCAACAATCAGCTGTCACACATGAGAGTCACGGTGACATAAACTAATTGTCATCCATTAGATAATCCGGTCACCTGCAACGGGTTCCACGGTCGAAGATGATTCATCCTTACAGCTCCAAATTTATTTCACCATACTGACTTAGCAAGACTTTTTCCAACTTTTCTTATTAATACATATCTCAAGACTACTTGTTGGTAGTGGGCGGGATCGGTGTTACTTTGCTTGAATGACTATATTTTGGACTCCACCTCGCATGCACAAACCGCAGGTCATCCGCCTGACCTGCACTCGAAAGCACCAGATTCCAGTTTCGCTCGTGTTAGAACTCATCAATGGTGCATATCCTCCGCGACATCAGATGGTTTGAACCCGGGCCTTTCCACCTCGAAGGCGTGTGTATGTTACCACTGCACTACCACACACACCCCCCACACCCCCGTCCGGGTTGATCCAAATCACCCAGTCAAGTTTGTTCAGGTGTCGTCCTCTATGACAGCTGGCAGTGCCCGACAGCATAATAAGTCGTTTTCATACACCGGTGATTGTCATGGCTTGCGAATGCGATTACCGAAAACAAATGTCCGCCCACAACTCATGTTCTGCTTAGAAAAACTAATTGATTTTGAGTTGAACCAAATGGTGCATTTGACCGCCCCGGTGGACTATGAGCCCACTTCGAGATTCTAGCCACTCCCCAGTGTGGCCCAAGTCTAGTATGTGGGCGGTGTTTTTTAATCACTAAAACTGAAACCCGAGGAAGTCAGTTTCGACTTCAGTCATTCAAAATACACGTTCATTACGGTAGGCACCTTTAACTAGTGCTGCTTGGACAGGTAGATAAAATAAACCGCCTGCAAAACATGCTATTAGATGGACTTTGTAACTTCGCTGATAGAGCGCTTGTGGCACTGCAGTTTGAAATGCGTTGCATGCGTGGGATCAAGTCCCACTGGGGTCGGCAGCGTTCACCATTTGTGCCAATCCGGTATCAGCGACTGTCTTAGTTATCTTGTGTTTAAATTAGGAACAACAAAACGGACGAGCAAAAGATCGATTTCAATGGTCCCTCATCGCACCCAAAAAGACTATATTGGTGACTATTACTATGGTGCAAATAGCTGGTTAGCTGTTGGTCTGAATAAAGGGTATTGGAACAATGTTATAGTGTAGGGGTGGGGGACGTCGCGATTCTAATGTTCATGTGCGATGATGAGAACTGAGTTGGATTCCAATTTGACCTAGTATACCTAGGTGTGTCATGAAATGGGGAGAGAATCACTCGCTCATGTTAGTTGGTGTCCAATACACCAAACACGTACTCACCCTAACTAAACGTACGCGTGCTCCATTCACGATCTGAATATCATTTTGCCTTATAAAGCAGTATACTGACACCTCTCCACACTATGTGGGCTTTTTCTGGCTTACACTGGAACACTTGTGTTATATGATCTGTAAACGAAAATTCTGTACACGGGTACCCCCGTAGAAATACCAATAAGAAAATGAACGTTACCCTTATAGCCATACATGAACTTCATAGACCAACCCTACACTCTCCTCCAACTGTGCACTGATGACTTTCAACCCAACCAACGGTCAATATAATGTATGCGGTTTTTAAAAGCCCGACCGGTAGGCAATGAAGGCCGATCTTTTGTCTACAGTCATATTATTGTTCTTATATCAATGAATTCGATCTCTTCAGTTTCTGGAAGATGGTTATGCGTTTATTCGTCTAACTGTAGTGACCCAAGCAGACAACTAAAAAAACATTTTATAGTCAGTATGGAACGGGAAAAGCTTCATACCCGGTCAGATTTGTGCACGGTCAATTTGTTCTTGTTTATAGAAATACCCGAGTGACTTGATTGCGAAATTCTTGTGAACAAGGAGATAAAATAACCACGTGTAAGTGACTAAAGAATACCAATACTATCGGGTTAAAGTTTAACTAACATCCCTTTTCTTTCATTGAGGACTGTTCCACGGCTCGGTCTGCGCTGTCAGTAGTCTTGTTCTGTGAGTACAAGTGGTACTTGATGGAGAACAACAGAATCACATGAAATATTCTGAGCATATGCACATTTTTATGGCATCTGGAAAAAATCACAGTGGGGTTTGTGAATTTCTCTCGAAAAAATGAATGCCCCAAATGCTTGAAGGAATTCCTGCATTTTAAACGAACACAGTGGAGTTTCATTTAAGATGACCGACTGTAACGCTTAAGGCTTTGCAAGGAACCAACGGAATAAATGCACTACTTTGGAGCAGAATACAATCAATAATAGGTATGTCAAGATCGAGGGCTCCGGAATTAAACACCACTGATAGCAGATTAAGTAAGTAATGTATGGTGCGGGGTTTGTGAGCAATATCGAGCCAGACTGCGCCTGTCAGAACCCCGGCGTCTGTCCTACTCAAAGCAAGAGTGGATGAATACCGAACTTCATTCGGATAGATTTTCCAGCTTCTCTGCAAGAATTCACCGCATTCTTGGTCAAAGGGTAAAGAAAACAGAATAAGTGTCCAACAGATTATTATTATTACTAATAATATCATTATTACCATTATTATCATTATTATTAATAATCAAATTTTTCCATCAGTCTGGCATGACGTTCTGGTTTTATCTCCTAGCCTCAGTGTTCTCTTCGTATGTGGTCTATTCCGTGGGTTTTGAGCACTTTTTTTAGTTATACCTCGGCTCACACGCCGCTTCAAACATTTTTTGAAACTATTGCAAGGTTCTTTGACGACACTTTGGCATGAACTACGCACGCGAGCTTTTGCTATGTTTATGGTTTGTTGATATATATATATATATATATATATATATATATATATATATAGTCTCAAGACTTCTCGGCTGTCTCTATTACCAAGACGTTTATTAAAATGTCTCGTTTTTAGTTTGCACTTTCCATTGCTGCGTTACTTGGGCACGATCATTTTGGTGGTGATTCCGTTTGAACTTACGTCTGCAGCGAACACATGTTTTCAATGTTCCACTGGGTTTTCCGATGAATGAGAATTCCTGTCTTACCCAATCCTGTTCAGTGTGAGCTTTCTACAAAACCTATTTCGTCTGGTGGTGGGCGCCTCCCAGAAAACAGCCATCATATCAAGTGCTTAGCTAAGTGGTCAAATGTTTATAAGTCTGTTCAAGCCTTTTTATTCGACCTGCTACTCAAGTGTGAAAGCGGTCAGTCATTCACCGGGTCAGCAGTGGTATATTTCGTACTACTGTGTGTGAGGGTATGGTCTGACGAATTGTTCGATAGACAACTTAGTCTAACTAGTAGACAGCACGTCAGCACCTGTCCAGAATGCAGGTCAAGACTTGAATCAGCGGATGCGCCGTCGACAGGACGGCGGATCGGTGAGACGAGAAAAGATTCCCGTCAAGTGGTGGCCGGCCGTACCACCAACCAACCAATCAGAAGAGAGCTTACTCAATGTAAGTTTGGACCAATTATTCTGAGTTGCAAAGACTGGTGACAATGATTCTTTCTTCCTATGTAAACGGTGTGCTCTGATCTAATAAACAGATTACTAGAGGAAAGAAAAGTCTTCTCCCTAGAATCAGTGGGACGAACCAGAACACAGTGCAATTTCCCTGATCTTTGCTACCGCTAGCTGATAATACAGTCCATCAAAAAGTTTAAAAAAAACCGCTTAAACCTTGTTTCAGGAATTTTAGTCCAACATTCTTCAGCTGATTTTAAGTTGACTGCAGACGTGCCATTATGACAAGACACTTTTTGTCCACTTATTCCCGCCCAAGCTATTCGTTCTTGAATGCTAGCCCAGTCTCATTTGGGAACGTTTAAAATAACCATTTTTCAAGCCTAAAGATAGCCAGCTAATGACAGTCTCTCAATCAGTCGGGTGATGCGCAAATTGCTGAAAGTAAACGACAGTTAAGTGTGGACAAATGGAGTGTTGCTTAGGCAAACGTTGTGCACGGATACCCTCGCTGGCCATGAACACATCTAAAAAGGAGCCAGAGACTTAATCATACAGTTTTACACGAATTGCAGGAAATAAATATTGGTAGTTTGATGATTACTTTTATGATCTATGACTCCACCTGACTGTCTGGAGAACCTGCAGCAGTCCGTGTTTGTAGACAAGCTCACTGGAGCGATTTGAGTGTTGAGTTGGTGTGAACTTCTTATCAGCTCACCAACAGAGTTTGACCTAGATCGCTCTATGCATTGACACCTTTCTTGATCACATCGAGTTATGTAGAGGAACAAAATCGAAAGAACTGTTGCTAAAACTGATATCCTTGTTGTGAAAGTCGTCGAATATCCAAAAGAAAGATGACCTACTTTATGATCTGAATTAAAGTTATTTATTGATCTACATTCCAAATTCATTTTAGTAACCACATGGAAATAAGAGAGGAAACTGTTCGCGTGTTGTGATAGTTATTTATTTTTTGTGTTAAGTTAGAATATTGTTTCGATCTCTGCGAAGCTGGGAAGTGCCGGTTAAGAACAGAATTGTGATAACGGAGTATCGTTTAACGACTATTGTTTAATTAGAACGTTAAAAATGCTTCATTCTCTGTTCGAAGTGAACAAATTCAAGCAGAAAGGAAGAAAACGTTTTATTGAACACGAAATCGAATGAGTTTGTCCTAGTCTGACTGATCCGCCTATGGACAGTGTACCGGTATTCGCCGTTCTCCCTGGATTACATAATAACTAACACAGAACACAGAAGTCAGTAGGATTAGATTGCACGATATACTCCGGAATATTTGAAGCAACTTCGCTAGTGCGTACTGCAGTCACGGTGATCACTGGTAAATGAGAAGTTGAAAGTAATCATGAGACCAAAGACGAACACACGTGCCTACAAGCATACAACTAGCGTTAGCATTTTGAGGCGAGCTACCAACTTGAGACTAACGAAGTTATCCATTCTTGCTGTATGCACAGTGGGGATTGATGATGGCTCATTGTTAGTGCCTTCGTATTTCTCACTTCTGATATTCACACTCTGCTGGTCGCACCATGATAACTCATTTTGCTAGTGCATCTGCCTGGTAAACGGAATGTCTCCTGTTCTGTTCGGACGTGAAAAATGCAAGTGGATTTCCACTATGAGATACTCAAGCTTCTCTTGTCAGTAAAACATTTCATGAGTATATCTCAATAGTTTTTGATTAATTATGGCGTAAATGCCGGTGTACTGCTTGCTCAGGTTGACACAGTGTTTTTATCTGTCATAAGTCGTACTTAATGGATGACTTCAACGTTCTTTGTGCGCCCGATGACGTCACTATGGTACGTGTCCGCTCATTGTTCTTTGTAGCCGTAGCGGAATGTATTCACCGGTTGTCTCCAAATGTCTCCTCGCTCTGCCAATGTGGATACCGACACATCCAAACTTAAATTTGTAAATGCGATTAAACTTGGCACTGAGAAGCAGAGGTCCTTTCATCGATGGTATTTTTGTGCTGAATATCGTAGGGAGGAGGATGATCTTCTCGGAGTCATATGTACCAATAATAAAGAAGATGAGTAGGCTGCTAACGTTATCATCTTTGTAAGGTAACTGCGGGATGACCGTCAGCTTTAGGCCTGTGATGAATTGCTTTTCAGTCGGAGGTGGCCGTGAGTGTCTGAAAATAAAGGGATTTAGCTATCCGTTGGCCTCAATAATTGCGGACAGTTTACGGCAATCTTGTTCCAGCTCGTTCGTTGTACATTATTAACGTGCCCTGTAGAACATGGTCCAGACAAGACCGATTTTGTTCTTCATAGAGGCAAAACTGATGAATTGTGGATACTGTCCGGACCGAGTAGTTTTGCGATGGACTGATCTTCGGATTGACTCACCGTTTAGGCGGGCGATTCCTACATCGGACAAGGGGATTCACTATTTTCCGCCCGTTTTTGATTAGCTAAACTTTTGGGCATATGGTGTTGACTCGACGTCAAGTTTTCTCATATTGGTCCCTGGTACTGATAGTGACGAAGATATGCTCCACGGCGTCGGTAGATAATAGGTTGAGACATGCCTGTTTTCATTTTTTGTTCTAGATGTGACACAAATATATCTGCCAGCACAAATCCCAGACTAGTGCCTATGGCAACTCTGTCAATCTGTCGGCATCCTTGTCCAAGGAAAAGGAGTTGTACATTCAAAGCGCACAACAGTAATAACCGAGACAGCTCGCTGTTTGGCCATCTGGTGTTCAAGCTGCTATCATCGATAGTTTGACAGCTTATATCAACGGTCTCGTGAAGTGGGACGCTTGTGAATAGAAACTTATTTGGAATGTTTGCATCACTCACCAGCTCAGACATTTTAAAACTGTCCTGCGTGAAGTTTTTCGTCACTGTCTTTAGCAGTTCCGCGAGCCACCTTACCAGTTTGTTTTGCGGGGAGTTTTTCATAGACATTACGGGTCCTAGCGGTATGCATACCACAATGCGTAAACCGTCAAAATGATTGCTTTGAAAATAACTCAACCGTGCACCAAAACTGGGAACCTGATTTCACGTATATGGTAGAGACGGTATTGACGTGGTTGTGATACAAATTTCTTCTCTGTCACTGTTATTTCATCTAATCAGTTCTGTTGTAGAGTAGACCCACCACCGTGCTCGATCAATCAAGTAAAACTAACCGTTTATCATATCTTTCTTATCGAAGGAGGATACAATGGATAAGTGACATGTCATTTATCCCGTATCACTATTCCTAATCACACGAACTAACCACGCATCAGCCTTGATCGTATTGGTTTACACATACCTCGTGCGATCCGCCCGTCATTCATGTTGTTCATTGATTCCCTGAGGTAATCCAACCAGATCTGTATTCCGTGTCAAGTCTGAGAAACTGTTTGTTCCACACAAAAGCTATGGTGAATTAGCCGATTTTTCTCAAAATATTTATTCTCTCAACTCGACAATAAGCATTTCATATTTGAAGTGAGCCTGCTCGTATGGAATGCCAACACTTCATTGCTTCTGGTCTGAAGAAATATATTTCTTCGTAGCTTTGGCAAGTTTGGTCTGGCTATGGTGTACCCCAATTCAAAATGAAGATTTATGAATTATCCTAGCTAAGTGAAAAAGTCTTAGTACACGACTTAATTTGGAATACTGGTTACATACGATTTACCTAATTATCGTGACCACCGGAATATCATCGGAACTTGACTAGGAGTTTATTGAGAACAGCTGACGAAAAAGAAACGGCCCTCAAACGTCGGGATCTGTTTTACTGAGCCATGAAATGACCTTGCTGAATGATTCAAGTTGAAAATACGGATACTTAATGAACAAGCTGAAGGAGTTCATGTGTAAAACACACAATAGGAGATTGTTAATGTCTCGCTAAGAGCAACATGGAAATAGGTCATCTGACTTTCCCAAACAATTGGAAGTGAAATTCAGAGCTCAAACCTGAGAGTGAATTAAACGAGGATCTTTCTCGCAGGAATTCATTGCCAGTTTTATTCCTTCAGCCCGCTAGCACGATTGAAATGGGATACGAAAAGAAGGACCGGTAGACGGGCAGACAGACAAACAGTCTTACATGGATATGTACGTACATACTTACCTACAGACAGACGGATAGACACACAGACAGGCGAATAGATGGACAGACATGCGCACGTATGGAACGACGGACTGGCTGGCAGGCTGGCAGACAGACAAACAGACAGACACAAAAGCACAAAGACGGATTAAGATAAAGACTGCTAATTTCGGAGGCATGCGATCAGCAAATGTGTCTGAAACATGATGGTGAAAGTGGCTGGTTGCGTCAGCAGAGTAGTGGCCGATATGGATATCACGAAAGAGTGATAGGTGCCAAGATGCTGATGAGTCATGACCACAAACCAGCGAGAGAAGCAATGCTGAATATCTTTTAAAAAATATTAGTGTGGACAGTCTGGGTGGAGTTGTGTAATAACTTTATAAAGAATATAACCACGGTGGGTTAGTCGCATGGTGAAAATTCAGCTGACTAAACAAACGAAAGAATTGAACTCACAGATCTTTATGCGGTTAAACTGGTGAGACACCAGTACTTACTCGATCAGACACCTGAGAATGGAAAAAGCATGTGCATCCATTCACGTAGTTTTCTCACTTCCACTTTATAACAAGACTGATCGTCGTCCGGCTGCCTGCTCACTTCGTCTTGGTTTTGTTCATGTTTCGTGAATACGGTCAGCTCGATGGTCACCACTATCGTCAGTCACAGCCGTGTGCATCTCTCTCTCTCTCTCTTTCTCTCTCCGGCCCGAGATTCCCCGAGTCCATCCAATTTGCGACTGATTCCGTTCCTGAATAGCCGTCGATGATGAATTTGAAAATCTCCGTACCCGATTCGCTAGCTGCACGACAGTCTAGAGTTATCCATTCAAGTGTCAGTCCTCAGCTCTGAACAGGTCATCGAGACAAATACAATTATTGAAAGCTTGTAGAATAACTTTTCGCATCAAACAGTATAGAAAGCCGATTTATAAGGAGAAGGAATTACTCCATTTGTTTTCATATGATACTGATATGTAGAATCAGTGATCATACTTTAGTACCAAAAGACTTGAGAAAAATACCGATGACTTTAGTCTTCATTTGATGATGAAAATTTGTATTTGGGCAGAGATTTGCGTAGACATACGTCTGCATTTCACGCAAAAAGGTCTAAACATAGCAACTCATCGAATTGGTGCAAAGAAGAATGACTGCTTGTGAAAAATTCCCGGGAAGTTAAGCTGAGATTCACGCCCAGTCTGTGAAGATTCACGCCAGATAGGGAACAACGGAGTTTTTATATACGTTAAAACAAGGTGTGGATTGAGAAGGGGAACATGGCGAGGTAAGAAAGTTGCTGTAGTTTAGACTGCCATATTAGGAGCCAATGGCCAACTACCACCCGAGAGTCTCAACCCAAGGAGTAGGTTTCTTAGACCAATAAATTCGGACTATTCGGTCCTTGGTCTGCCCGCTGAGAAGGTAGAAGCTGAACTATCGCGGCCACACCCAGACAACTGAGACCGCTTCTTCACACGATAGATATGCTCAACTCGGTCAATGGTTAGCCTATTCTACTCTAACCTCATCCTTCTGAACTGTAACAACACACCTAAGATTCCCTCTCCAGCTTGTTGTATTTAGTGGGACTATGGAAACAGGACTGCTCAAATAATTTGTTCCTTGTTGTAGTGTAATCAGTCAATTTTCCACGATCTTGGGAATCCCAAAATCAACCCCTGAACCAGTCAGGACACTTTATGCTTCTGTTAGAACTGGTTGTGGTTGCGGTCACACGAAAGATTTCACAAACCTCTGTAACTGTACGGTTAGATGAAACGTTGAATGGTGACCGGCTTTTGTGCTACATAAATACTACTTCGGATGTTTCTGTTCTCCACAAAAATCACAGGAATTGCTACCAGTACCGTTATTCGAGGTGGTTTCTATGAGTCTGTAGCAGTAAATAATACTGATACCCAAAGGCGGCTAAATCTGAAGTCCGTCACATAACTTGTTGGGCTTCCGAATCACGGGCTTAGCCAGCTGGTAGAACACCGCAATCAACAATGTCGTGATTGAATTTAAGCAGTCAAAGTGCCACATCCAGATTGGGGCTGTTCATATGGGTTCTCGTCATGTTATTTATACATTTCTCTATCAAGCATACGATTGTTTCAGTTGCTACACACAGCCGTTCAAAAGTAAAAATCATTCAACCATGTTTCTTTTCCAGATTAATAGACTCGTACTTCTGTATTTTTGTTCAAGCTGGAGCTGGCTACGGTTTTATCATCAACCGAAGTCTTATTGCTTTCCTGAATCACGAGCATGGCCATCGTTGAATACTTATTGCCGTTTAGTTTTCTTAATTCAGCGACAGCTTAGATCAGGGTCAATAAAGCGCTGGGAATTCGCCGTTTTTTTTAATAAATCTGTCTCCCTCTCTCTTCCTCCTTCTCTCTCTGCATGTATATATATTTTGTCCGCACGTTAACATAATACTTACCATCAATATGAGCGCTTGCGCATGCAGCCTCGTTGTTCGTTGGGTTAGCAGTGACCCAGACACGAATAACTATGAGAAATCACGGTTGTGATTCATTTGTGGGCTCTTCAATCAAGAGTACCCATTCACACTCCAGACGATTCAGATTAGATTCTCTTGTATATATATATATATATATATATATATATATATATATATATATATATATATATATATATATTAGCTTGGAACGAAGCAAGTTGCCAAAAAAACCAATACAAACACAAAAAATTAGAGGAGAAAACTATGCCGGAGAATAAGTAGTTCGTAAAAGATGTGATGTTTTGTGATTTTCTTGGTTTTAACCATAGACTTTGTGATGTCTTTCTGCTTGTCTGGATGACATTTTTGTGATTATGAAGCATAAGAGCTCCACAGACAGACAGCACAACATTCGTGCCATGGACTTTTATTCTTAGCCATTTCTAGCATAGTCACTAACCAACGACAATCCTAATCCCTTGGGCCCCAAACCATGGAGGCGGGAAACACTAACCGAAACCAATGCTGATGCTAGCTTATTTATGCATCTACGCCAAGTAAAGTCCCGCCTGCCACATCGCTTCTTCCAGCATTACCCAGCACCTGCGAATAGAGCACGGAAAGGTAGACGATGGACATGCATTCTCAAAAGGAGTACAAGCCACAGGACGTGTTTTAGAGCAAGCACTTCGTTAAGAGGGCGGCTCTCCATGCCCAACATACAACGGTGAGCCTCGTCAATGCCCACTCCGGGTTCCCACCAGACGCGAGCAATGTTTTGGAGACATCGGTTACCGAACATAGAAAGGTATCGGGCATCCTGAGGGAGAATTGGCAAGGTCTGGCAACCGCTGAATAATCACCACGACCTGTGGCTAAGTATACCCATCCCTTAGGAGAAAGCTGGATGTCACAGGGACGTCATAGGTATCGCAGATTTGCGAAAGCTGCTCTACCTGTTGCAATTCGTAAACAGATCTCGTCCCCTAAACCATCTTCATCTGGTACTGAGCTCTCCGGGTACTTCAAATTGTCAGTTAACTCCAGCCGATCCCCAAAAAGGGTGAGCACAGGCACAGCCTCCTTCCAATCTTGCAAAAGTAATTCGCAGGCTTCTGACTTTGGGCTCATTCACAAAGCAGCGTTTTTACCGTTGTCCTTGCAAATGAAACAAAAAGATCTATCGAACATTGAATTACTCTCCGACTACCATTCACTCCGTTATGAAAACAAATAAATAGTAGTTCAGTTGAACATAGCATAAGCATACTTGATTGTTGTCCCTTCTCCCGATTTTCACTTTTGGTTGAGTGGCCGTCAACTACGTGTTCGCATCTCGGACTGCACGGACCATATTCTAGGGACAACTGCGTGACTAAAATGCAAATTTATCATTTGTTCCCAAAAGGCCAACAGAGATTCTAGTTAGCACAAAAGACTAAAAACAAACATAACTTTGTGACTGTTATACAAGTTCTGATTGGTACGATCTCTTCTCAGTCCACCTCGTTGTTTTCTTTAGAGTTTCAACTGGGCATATATTTTTCAGGACTTACTAGAACTGTTAAACAGGCTGTTTTGAACATAACAGGCACCTAAGAAATTATTGAATTTTGACTCAGTCAAACTTATCCGGTGATGCTGGGCTGCTCTGACCAAGGAGGTGCATGAAAATGCGTCCAGTTATGTCAGACTCAGGGCGTGAATGACGACTAGTTTACTGAATGAAGCTCAAAAAATAATCACCGTCATTACAGGTAGATCTGACGTCTCGTTAGGTGGTGGGTCTTGATTTTCCCATGTTCACGAATCTAATTTCCCAGCGCAGGTTGCAAATAACGTACATACACGGGAAACCAGGATCACGATATCACCTTTGCATTAGTCAAGCTTGCGACATCTTTTTCATTTTACATCTCACGGAAGTAGTTGTGAAAGGCTCGATAGCAGGGCAGACAGGAGTGCAGAATCATGGAATACTCACCTGAACTACAGTAGAAATGTGCAGATACTTCTTCCAAACGATGAATCGATTGAAGTTAATTATACACCTCGTCGGTAGGTTTGGGTTCATTCATGTTTCCTGTTCTGGGTGATTGTCTCGTGGAGTCACGAGCGACTCTGCCTTCGAATCAAGTTTCACCGATTACTCGTTTGCTGATAGGCATCCCTTCAAGGCAGACAAACCAAGACCAAACCAACCAACCGGACAAGTGAGCTTTGGTTTTAAAAATTTACCAATATCACTCATTCAGCAAAGAGTTGTAATTTAGCTTCAGTTTCTTTGTGGGCTTGTATTTCTTCTGTTCACTATATATAGTGTCTTTTGTCTGGTAAGCTTGAGGTTCACTATCATCTTTCCGGAAAATCACTAAGATTGTAATTACTTGAGTTAGTCATTTTTAGAGTGAAGGTTACTTTAATTATCGCATAAATACTTTACATATACGGCAAAAGGACGTACCCATTCTATTTGAAGCACGGTGATACTGGTGTGTACTGTACATGTGAAAATATACCATATTGGAAAAGAGATGGATTAGAGTTGGTTTGACATTCCTAGATTCATTTTTGGATACTGTTCCCACCAGTAACTTTAAGATAGACCGTTTCGGCTACACCCGTCATCTCTTTTTTTAATTAGTATGCGTGCTTGTACTCAGTGTAATACGGGTGATCCTAGAACTCTGACCATACCATCACATTATTATCTCAAAGCATCATGCATCTGCTTCATCATCTGTGATCATCACTGAATGCATGAGAAATCGTTCCTGTGGGATAGCTGAGCTGATCACGTGAACCCACGGGGTTCACATTAGCACCACACAATGTCTACGTCAATCTCGTCCCATCGGTAGTCCAAAGCCGTCATCATACAGATTTAGCAATACCACAAGTTAATATCAATGCTACCGAAGTAAGCTCTCGACAGCTTGCTGCATTCCAATAATGCACTATGTAGCACCCTCATTAGTTACAAGCTTTTGATTTTAGGGACTCCTTAGCCAAACAGCAATCGGCTTCATGAAGTGAACTGCAACTTCGAAGAGGTATAGGAGTAACCTACGCAATTTGGATTCAAGTCCAGGTGAGGGCTTAGTGATTATGCATCTCAGCTGATCATTTTGATCAAACCGAATGAAGCATTCAGTGGGAGCAAGCTGTTTTCAGTGGTTTGTTGCGTGTTGATAATGCATGATGAATCAACACTGGTTACCGTCTTTCCAGTAGGAACCCACCGAGGTGACTTGATACACTTCTGAAGTTACTAGTATTATTGTTGTATGCGTTCCATGATCACTGTAAAATTTAACCGCCACGAAATGTTTCGCGCGTTGTATTTTTATTGTTCCCACCTACCTGGGAAGTCTTTGGAGGAATTTCGCAATCGCCTAATCCTAGTCAAACAGCAATAAGACACGGGTGACCGTTCGCTAACAACTCAGGGCGTGAAGCAAACATTTTATCCACAACCGATGGTCACACCAAAACAAAGACAAAATAACATTTTGAATAAGAATTCTGCACAAAATCTCCAGTTTTGGAAGAAGAACCACTTCTATTGTTTGACAACTGTGTTGTACTCTATGACAGTAGGTGCATATATCCCAGCATTGAAAAGATTGCTATTCAACAAATATCCAACGAAATTTTCTTACTGTGCACATATAAACCATGGGGTTTGCTAACTCGCAAGGAGAAGATTTGTGTCGCTTTATTTACCCGCTGCAACGATACAATCAAACGATTTGTGTAAAAAACGCTTTTCACATTAGTGCCACCTTTTGCCCAAAATCAATTAACTGATGAAGTCTGTAGGATCTAACTGTTCAGTAAATAGTGGACTGTGGAATGATCTCTGCTCAGGTTTGTGAACATCTAATTACAGAATAGATTTTCCGAGCATGACGTTATTTCACAGCTCGCACACACACATTATATATATATATATATATATATATATATATATATATATATATATATATATATATATAAAGACACAGAGTTCCATTCGTAGTTAATACATCCACTAGTCTCGCACTTCTGTGCTCTGGTTTCGGCAACTACCTTCCAACATCCTCCAGTAAAGAGCAGAAAGAATAGAAGCATAAAGTAAAAATGATCCAAGAGTCAAAGGAATAAACGAAAATTAAGAAGATAAATAAAGAGTCCGAATGCAACTAAGCTGATGGCCGCAACACCTAACTACACTTGATAGGCGGACCACGTTTACCCCAATCTAAAAGTTTAACACGTCCTACTTGGCCAAGTTGACTGGTCAGGGTTTTCATACCTTCTTGCCATGTCATTGAACTACCTCTCAACCACTACCTGCCTCGGAAAACAAAGTAGGCCAAGGAAAACCACCTTAACCTGCTTAGATTCAGTACTTGATCCACAGACTGACCTCTGGTTCCCAACACATTACGTCTAACCTCAGCGTTGTTGAGAAGGTGTTGCCACCATATTGGAGCAATACTGCGGTGACATCGATGCTCGAAAGTCGGCAGTCTTCTTCCATTTCCTAGCCTTACCGACCATGTCAATGAGCTGTATAGAAGAACTGACCTAACAGCCACAGTGTACACTCTACCCTTAACAGACAATCGGATATCGAACCGAAGCCACAAATGGCTGAGTTTGGCAAAAGAAAAACGCGCCTTCCGTATGCGCGATGACACTCCATCTGATATCTGTCCACCTAATGAAATGTAAACGCTGAGGCAATAGAAATTACCCACTTCGGCTGGAGCTTTCCCTGCCAACACGAGGCTTAATGTTGAGCAAACTCAATCATGCAAGAGCATTTTGCAATTTGGAGGTGCAAAAAGCATCCCAAACGTTGCTACAGTGTTTTTCAGGCTGTCTAACAAACACTTGTACCTCAACAGGATCTTCACTCAGGAGAACAAGATCGTCCACTTATCCCAAGTCAGGCAGTTTACTGCCTGACCAAAACTTTGATTTCGAGAATAGAGATATCTCAAGGGCCAGTTCAGTCGCAAAATTGAAGATGAGGGCGAAAGAGGACAATCCTGACGAACATTACTTTCCGTGGTGAACTCAGGTGAAAGATTGCTGTAAGCACGAACTCAGCTTCGGCTGTTCATAATTAAGGACTGGGAAAGAGGAACAAATTTCTCTGCCATACCATTCAATGAGAAGCAGCGGCAGGGAAATGCGCGGTCGACTGGGTTGAAGGCCGCTTTCAGGTCAAAGAAGACAAAGGTTGTGGGCTTACGGAAGATGTGCCTGCGCTTTGAGGTTTGCCAAGGTTAAAGATGCGGTCGATATAACCTCGACCAGGCCTGAAACCGGCTTGATTCTCACCCGTATACATTTCGCGAGAGCTGGATAATCGGTGGAGAATAAGCCCGGTGAGCAGTTTGGACGCGATACTTATCCAGCTAATTCCTCTGTGGTTTTCACAAGAAGATCTGTCACCTTTCTTGTCAATCGACACAATCACCGATTCACACCATTGCCTGGGAATCTGCTAGTTATCTCAAATAACTCGGTGGAGTTTTGGTAACTCCGAAACAAAAGTTTCGCCCTCATCCTTGAAAAAGGATGGAGACAACCCATCCCAGTCCAGCAGCTTTGTACTTTTCCAAGTAACTTATCTCCCGCATAACCTTCATTTCTAATGGAAAGATGATATCCATCTGCATCTTTCCTCTACTAGGTATATTCGGAAGGTCCACCTATGAAGTGCTCCAACTGAATTGCTCCCTAAAGTGCTCCAACCAACGACCCAGACGACGTCCCTGACAATGAATCAGTGAGCCGTCGGAGTGCTCGATTAATTCACTAACCCCGGGGCTTTCGTGTACCAGTACCTCTAATAAAACGTAAAAGGTTGCGAGTATTGTCAAAAGACGAACCATTTTTCATTTCTCCAAATCCAGCAATCCACCTATGTTCATGGTTATTTCTCAGGCTCCTAGTCATTTGGCGTCTCCGGGATTTACGCACTTCGTTGAATGTGGCATCCGGGGGGGGGGGGGGGGCGGATTTTTGAGTATCCAGCGGAGCAACTGATGTCGAAGATATCTATAGTTTGTGAGACTGACTTGAACCAGAGTCCTGTATGGCTTTGGACACGGCATAAAAGGCTTCCCTGATCGGTTGCCAGCGTTCATCTCGATCCTGAACATCCGGCTGCATAGATAACCGTGTAGACAGCTCTGCCTGGAAAGCAGATCGTCGGTTATCGTTCGTGCTAACACAGACGAGATGTAAACAGAAGCGAGCACATATCAAAGAGTGATCCGAGTTAACATGCGAACGACAATCTTCAACTGATGCACGCCAGCAGTGACCAGTGAAAATGTTTCCAGTCACAGTCCACCGTTGTGAAGACGTAAGAGGAGGCCATATGAGTCTATACCGCTTCTTGTGGCAAAAGTTCGTACTCTCCAGGAATAATCTGTGGTCAGAGCACCGCTGAATGAGACGACCGCCGTTATCAGTACAATCGGCTGGGATAGCGAATGAGCCTCCGGTATGCCTTCCGAAATCTCGCTAACAGCCAACTTGGGCTTTGCAATCCCCAGAAATGACCACCACGTCAGTTGAACGCATGCTTCGAAGCAGCTGAGATAAATCCTGATAGAATTCCTCCTTGGTCTCAGAGTGCAGTCAGTGCACGCATACATGGATATGACGAACAAGCATCGGCGCTTCAGTTTGTTATTGTTGATACGAACAGAACCGTCCAACCGAACTGCACACAAACGACCACTGGGTGAAATTCAGTTTAGCAGTGCACGCTCAGCTCTCATGCTCAAAGCACTCCCAACCCCAGCCTGGCCACGAGCATTGGATACTGGAATATCCGACACACGAAGAATAATGCGACATACTGTGGTTGTATCCGGGGTGCAAAGCGTGATCACAGAAGTAGGGTCTTGTGTGCGTGTTTCCGAGACACAGCATACTTTTTTGAATATCTCTAATGTTCTAGCGAAGGCAGCCTGTTGCCCCATGTGACATAATGTGCGAACTTTAAAGGCGTCTAAGTAAAGTGAACATTTAGGTCTGAAAAGTACGTTCGATTTATACTCAACTTCTGAACTACTGCTTTCTTCAGAGCCAAAATAACCCGTGGCGTTTTGTATTGAACTTAAATTAAGGACGGAAAAGTTGGTAAGGCTCTTTACAGGAAAGATGCTGGAGGTTTCTGGGTGAATGATACCTCGCGGCTTCCCACTACTCAGAAAGGGTTTTTCTTTGGGAACCCTGACAGAAACCTTCCACTTAAAAGTATGACCCATAAGGCAGCGAGGCTTTACGCAGCTCGAGAACGTGACCGAAGAACGCGTGAAGGAACTTCTTCTGGTCTGTCACTTGAGGCCTGATTACTACGTGTCTTCTGTCTTGTGTTTGCCAGTGCTTTGTTATCGATAAGCTCTTCGGATTCAGCCCCATGCACCCAATGGGGTAAGCGGAAAGTGGACGGAGCATCATCCTTTGGGCTGCGGCTTGCCCAGCTTAGGCGAACGGTAGCTGCCCTATGAAGTGTGACGATTTCCCCACCGTCGATAAACTCCAGGTACTCCACTCCTACTTTCATCTAACGGAGGTTTTAAGACCGGTAAACTGTTTTTCTCCGTGCTTATTCTCCGGAGTTTCCTCTCCAGAGGCGTAGTGGTTAGAACCAGATGCTGTCCTGCTTCTGGTTCAGGGATTGGACTTCGTCTCCGGCTTAAGGAAGTCATCCTGCAAAACTCTTTTGGTCACGGAGGCACGCAAGCCCTCACACCACGTCAGGATGCAGTCTCGTCGTGATGGCACACACATACACAAAATTGTTCCTGTGTAAAGTAGCCGTATCTGGGAGCAAACCTATGTATTCACTGCCACTTGGGGGATAACAGGTACCGGACGCAAAATCAAGTATCCAATAAACGGAGTCTCACCAGAGACTCCACTGAAGATGGACTCTTCAAATGGACCAATTTTTTCTTCAGTTCGGATATTTCATATTTTCCATTACGAAGAAACGGGGAAAAGTACCCCCACAAATCTAGGCTTCAAGTAGCGGAAAATAATCTCCTGTGTTCCTCCAGTTCGTTTGGAGAAAATAAGATATCTTATATTCGTGATTACACGACTCCAAACCTCCATCAAACCTGTGGATTTTGCTGTTGAGCTCGACTTTTTGCCCACCTCTCGATTAGTTCTTCCATTGCAGGCGAAAGAGACGCTACTTGCTATGTGTTTCTGTTTGCCTGCAGCTCAGCGGCAGTTGACATAGGTCAAACAACGAGATGGCTGCCCGAATGCTCAAGAAAACTTTAAAGTTTATATGGCTGGTTACTGATAAAACGTGGATAAAAGATGATCATTCTCCTTTCAATGGTATAAAACCATGCGGCCACTAAAAACGAGGTTTTTTTCTTATGTACACTGTCTAGGAAAAAAATGACAAGAAACGTCAACGGTCTTTGCCTAGCTAACGCCAACGCGATCGCGAATTGCCTAAAAATCCCTCCCTATGTACCCGTAAACAACAGGCATGACGTTCAAGATTACGTTAGCCATTGACACAAGGCATGGTGACGCAACTTCCAGCTAAATGCAATGAAAATGAGCGTCATCAAAACAATCTCCTGTGATATAGGTTATTCTATGACTAGATACGTGGTTCGCGTCATGATGGTTATTTATTTTCCGGTTTTATCTATCAACCTAACTTCGATAGTTGGAAAACGTGCAGCATTTGGTCAGCGATGAAGTATCAAAAACTACCGCTTGTATTAATCTCTCGGCCAGTGTATATTCAAGTATATGTGTCGTAGCATACTCGATTCAGTCGGACGGCTGTCTCCATTTGATTGCGGACAACCTTGCTGCTCCTTCAACTGCCTGTTAGGTCTAAAACAGAGCGGTTTTGGGTGGTTCATTTTTACCATTGATTAAAGTTAACCCAATCACATGCTTTGCCCTTTGGATCATGCAACCTATCTTTGACAGATAGAGGGAAAGAAAAAGTGGCGGCCCTTGCTAAATTTACAGAAGGATGTGGAAATCATGTCAATTTTGGAAAATCAAAACGTCAGATTGATTTGAAATTGTGTGCGTATCCAATTATCCACAGACTACAATAGTAGTTAACTACCTGGCATAAAACTGCATTTGTGTACTATATGAAAGCTTCTAGAAGGAAATGATAGATGGATCGGTGATAATGACAGTAGCCGTAATAAATGTTTCACCCCAGTCCATGAGACTCTTCCTCGTATTCAATCTCGAAGCTTGGTAAGCAACTCGAAGGTGTCCATGATTCACAAAGACAGAACGATTGATCTCAGCTCACTGAAGGATTCAGGCAAATTTACCTTTGTATAACCTGTGTTTTTCATCACAAAGATGGTCACCAGTTTCTCCGAGAGGAAATTCGGTAAAAAGAGGTCGAACATTCATTCAATGCATTTGATGAGTCATTACTGTTAAACCATCAAGAATTTTCGCCTACCGGTTTACTTGCGGTTGTGGTGATTTGTACATCGGTGGAACAGAACGATGTTTGGCTCCAAGAGTGACTGAACACATTCCAAAATAGCTTTTGCACTCAGTGGCTCAATTGGACTGCACAAAACAAATTCCGGCAAGAAGTCCAGCATCGGCTTTTGCGAGGCATCTACTTTCAACAGACCGTCGAGTTGACCTGACCCGGTCATCCAAAGTGGAACTGCACAACCGGAATGCAAAGTCGCCGGCTTTTAGTGAAACTATTTGGAACAAGACCCCCCCCCCCCTTGTACACAGAATTAATCATTGCAAACCATCTGTCTTCCCTGACATTACCCACAAAAACCCCCACGCGAACTGATGCATTACTTATGATAGACATTTTCCTCATTTTTCTGTGCACTATGTCGGATATAAACTGATGTTTCACGCAAGCGATTGACAAAAGTGAACGAAATGCCTACATCTCACAACATACCTTCTGTCCGTTTGTAGGTTTTTCTGTTCCCACCTACTCCTTTCCTGTTAGAATGTAGCCCTGAAAAGTTACTGGATTCACCTAATCACCAGATTATAAAATTTCCGGAAAATAACTACCTAAAACAAATCAATAAAACCCCTCTTTCCTCGACCAGCATTTACTTTTTGTAATGATATTCTTCACCCACGTGTGCACACACAGCTGCCTACCAGATTTCGGCATTTTGCAACCCACACCCCCTCCGGTACAAACGGTTGATCAAACGAAGCCAGTCCGAAGCTTTTCATTTGGAATAGGGGTGGCGTTGATGTTTCAACTTCCACACCAAGTCAAACATCCGCAATCGAATATCAAAGTGTCAAACACAACTTTAAGATTTACCCTATTGGACTTAAATATCAGCACTTATGATCGATCGCCCCATCGTTGTTAACGCACCCACTCGAAAGCCCACATGGTTGTTCAGACTCATCAAATTCATTTGTCGCAAATACCTAGGGCAGACTCTTAGTGGTTTGTTGGTATATCCTGGGCACTCGGCTCCACAGCGTGTTCGACGATCACAGCTCAACTCGGATCGATAACAACGTGTGATTCGGAAAACGGGTCTACGACAGACTGGTGAGATTCATTTATTCCTAGGCTAACTTTTGTCATCGTGATAATCACTCGAGTGCGGACGTTGTGAAATGAGGACATTCCGGCTGTGTGACTCATCATAACTGTTCGCATGAATGTTCTTTACAAGAACAGCTCTGATGTCGAAGATGTCTAAAATGTGTGTATGGGGGAGGCGAGTGAATAAGTTGTGACAGACATTAGGATCTTAACATGAAAATAGCAATGACAAATTCTAGAAAAAAGGATGAAAAACAGATAAGTGTCTAATTAGAACTATCGGTTAGCTGTACCGGTCTGGAATAACCAGAGCAGATATGAAAATTGAGACCAAATTCCCGTCCATTTTCAGCGTACCCATCAGGAAAGTCAATCGGTTCATGAAAAGGCTAGTAGCATAGCCCACAGAAATCTGTGGTGGTGCGAACAGCTCTTGCGTGTTGCCAATTCGAATCTGGTTGGTTTAATGAGATATAGTGTCCTAATTTGTTCTAAACTTTTATGAAGTAACCATGGATGTAACTTCTTTTGAGGAGGTTAGAAACTACATTTTCTCGCTTCAGAGACTTCATGCTTCTGTGATAAACTCGCTAAAACAAAATAGTTCGTCTGCGTTGCTTATCTGATTTGTAAATTCGTGTTGAACATAGTAAAAGCCAAACACTTATGAGAAAAAAATCTGTACGAAAAAAAAATTTCACGTCAGCTCTGACTGCAGTAATCGTTGGCTGTAGGGGAATGCGAGAAACCAACTGCGACCTATCTGGCACGGCACTGTCCCCAATGACATGGGGAGGAATTTGCAATAATTACCCAGGTGAATATTATACAGACAGGACGCAGTCCGGAATGTCTGTGATCGTGAGGTAGCTAACGAAATTGCTGTGTTTAGCGGACTATGATCAAATTACAAATTAATAACCACACGGAAAACGGGTTACAATAAATTTGTCTGACTGAAAGTATTTATAGTTACAGTCGCTGCCAGCCTTCTACGTGCAAAAGATAGCGCGAACAAACAATAGATACTTTCATAGTTCCCGTCTATGGGGCCCGAGACACCAATTGAAATTCGAGGGTCTCAGGATAATCAACCAGTTTAGAACAAGGAGTGTTCGGTGCTCTTTCACGAAGTGGCCTTCGGAGCTTACGGCGCAAATAACATGTACTAACTCGAACGGAGCCAGAACTTGGCAACCAAGGTAACCAGATAAATGTCCAGCAGGGGATAGCTAATCCCAAGCGATAAAATCATGAAGATCCCAATTCGGTCAGCAGTTGACAAAATTTTGGTCTGTTCAGTCCACTTGCTGCCGCACCGATGAAATAATTCCTCACTGGGGTGCATTCAGTCCAAGCACTTACGCTTGAGGTGACGGACTACCTTTAACTCTATCTCTCAGTTAGCTACAAATCGAAGACATCAAAATACAAATCTCGTAAGTTGGACAAACACCAGGTTTTGGAATAAAAGATGCCGCACCCTGGAAGGACTGTCACTACCACATTTTTCGTTTGCCAACGACGGTGGATAGATAAACATATTTATAAATGGTCCAACCACGGTCTATCTGGAAACACTTATCCGCTGGGTATGAAAAGCAGTTATTTGTCTTCAAACGGAAGCAGCCTCAAGATGTTGGAGGAATCTAGCACTTGCTTGGTTAAGCAGAGTAGCCCGGAGTATAGTCGTCGCATTCATAACATGTTCACACTCTGCCAAGCGTTTTTTTCGTCTGACAGGATGAAGGCACAAGGTAAACCCATCAAAAATGAAATTACTTGTTTACTGGTCTGACAGCACGTTTAGGTACACGCGCATGGGCTAGTTTATGCGGCAGCTCTGTCCAGCTCACAGGCGATTGACTCGTAACAAGTGGGTTATAGAGTTGACTAATTTGAGGTTCAGCATCAGGACTTCCTTACACGGTTCTGTGCTCGGCTAAGTCGACGGAGTGAGTTACATAGCCGTAATTAAATGAACCCTGTAGGACCAGTGCATCACTGACCAACAAAAACCTTGAATGACTGCATTTGTTCCTCCGTTGGTAAGGGTCATCGGTAAATTAATCACCGCTTGGATTCACCCACTACGAAACTTTCCCCTTCAGCATTCTACATGCAAGTGCACACCAAGATCGATGGCACGATGTCGTTTCTTCGAAGATTCGCATTACAGAGCTCGCTATTGGTTTGGGACTTAACTGAACTGCGCTTCGACTCAAATTAGGATCATTGTAACAGCCTGTGGGTTAGACTTAGGACTACGGTGAGCGTATTTTGCTAGACTGTACCACAAAATTAAACCTTATACTAAGCCCTTATTCCATTGACAAGTTAAAATCATGGCAGAATTACAGGTGTGCATATAAAGCTCAATGCATACAGCTCCTCTGTACACGATTCGTGGATTAGGCCTCCCGGCAGTTTTCACCAGATGAACACTCGGAAACCGACACACTAGACTTCCACGGAGCACCTTATAAATAAGAATGATCCCGTTCGTTATCAGGTCGTACACCTCAGATCATGTAGAATCCACATACATAGCATTCGGGCATAAACCTGTCTATCAGCATTCAGACCCGTTTGTATCATTCCGAGGACTATGGACGAAGTCGATTCGGCGCAAGCAGAAAACCATTCGAGGAGGAACGCGTTTTTACCACTAAAATGGACCCGGTATTTCAGAAGGCATAATTTGCCGCTTAGCATTTGAATTCCAATCTGAATTTCGGTGTCCCCACCACGAAAGCTCTGAAAAAAACCCATGGTCTCCACTCCGTGCCGTCATCTAATTGTGGAATGGTTTTGTCAACTGGGTAATCCCCTTGATTTAATTTAATGTATACCAGCTGTTCAACCGATAAGCTGTAGAATTGATTGATGCCCATCATTCATTGTTGGTATGAAGCGATTTGGGTTGAACAGCACACTGTTCAAAAGCTATGAATTGCGTATCTCGATTGATCCTAATCTGAACTGCGGTACTCCTATTTATCGAACATTGTGAGAAGTCGCTGGGGCGAATCAATGTTCTCCTCATCCCTAGCGCCGTCGAAGATTGATTTTGGAATGCGATCGGACAGCAATCGATTCACTTCAGTCTATCTAACATGTTAATCCGTTGCGTCATGTCTTTAAAATTAGCTAAGATTTTTGGTGCATGCACGAAAGACTGAGGCCATGAGATCTTAATCCTGGTTTAGTCAAAACAAGTTGATCGCAGACTCAAGGTTAACTATGGAATAAGCGTTAGGTTTTCAAATATATCCGTCTGAAGAACAGAACACTAACAGCCCAAAACCACAAGAATGTGTCACACACACACAGAGCTTCGTGATTTGACGAAGGCATACTGGCATGTAAGACGTTCGAAAATATTGACTGATAGACCTGTCATATCCCAAGGGATTCATTGGACTGATCAGAATAAAGTCTTGCTCCCGAGTCACATCTTTTGTGCATTACCCACCGCATAAGTCTTTAAGCCTTGTGTTCGAAAACAGTGTATTAGTTAGTTAATACACACTCCACTAGCTATAACAGACAGCTTAACGAAAAACAACGAACAGTATAACTGATTCAGACACACCGGAACTTGAACGACTGATTCTGAGTCCCGAATTACACGCGCAGAAGGCATCGTCCCTGAAGTGCCTCTGTAAGACTCATTTACTGTGAGATGCAGCGAACATCCAATAACGAGAAACCATTATTACAGGGGTTAAGTTTGACAGACTACTACTCTCCGTTGTGCATGGCAGTGAAGTGTGTGAAACAGCACATCCCTGCCGTGAAGTTGAGTTAATAACACGGTGACTTACAGACGACGTGGAGACAAGACTCGAGAAACCTTTTCACAGAGGGATGACGAAAATTAAGTGTCACGCTTCTTCTCCGCTGGAATTCGCATAACCCTGCTGTCTGGGTCAAGTTAACAACAGCGATAAAAATGTTGCCATAAATAACTCAAACTGTTCATACAGGTGCATACACGATTAAGCCGCATACACGCGACTCAGTGAAACATACTGCAGCCATTTACTGTGAGACGACGATGATCCCAATGGACATTTCCTCCATCCTTCTTTGACTGAAATCTTATTCGTGGTCACCTATCGTGTTTGTGAGGAAATCAATGGTCGAGACCACGCACCAGAAACCAGAAAAGTCTTTTTATCAGTACGGTCTTGAAAAGACAAGTATTAACCCATGCCATTTTTCCGACGAAAATCAAAAGCCATTCGTTGTCCTCGTCGAAGGCGTACTTTACAACGAACCGTTGAATAAAGCGTAATTACGGCACTGAACTAAAGCAGACTTGGGGGAGCATCAACTGACTGCGAAATCAGCAGAATGCGGTAGCCACCACATCGTGGAACTGAGTATAAAACTAATGCCAACCCCCCTCCCAAATCACATGAACAAAGCAATGCGCGAAACGGACCGTCAAGTGCAAGAATACATTCAGGAATCCTCAATTTGTTTTGTTTTCCTGACGGCAGTCAGTTAGACATAAAGTGTACGACGGGAAAATCGACTCAAATTTCGCCACCAATTGAATGCATGAACAGGAGACAGTTGGGCCGGCGCCGCGCAAGAAATGAAGGATCCGCATGGACGAAATGGATCAGGACAGAGGTAACCAGATGAATCAATATATGGGAAGTCAAGTGGAGAGAGAGTATCAGAGACAGAAGAGCACACAAAACGTGCGCACGCACAAACAAGCATGCTCAGAGCAGAAAGACTCAAAGCAGCAGTGAATGATATCTTACGGATCAAATGTTTAGTTCTGATTGGACTGACTGATCTACACAAGGCGTGATGAGTAGCGAATAATTTTAGCGCTTGTATCTGTGTCGATGGGGTTTGGAAAATAGAGCAAAGGGTCGAGGGAAACGATAGTAGTCTGGAAAATGTGTCGGAATAGCTCAAGTAGGAATTTGATGAGAGAGATAAAAACATCACGCACACAACAGCGTACCAACAGAAATGACAAGGCAACCACAACGACAGAACACGGGGAAATGACCGGATGACGATAACACGAAAACCGAAGAGATTTGCATTATGATGGCATGAAAGTGTACTGGCTCTTTCGAGGGCTAATATGAACGGTACACCGCTTGGTCGGACGACAGAAACAAGAAGTGCGGAGGAGAAAGATAAGGCGCACAGTTAGAGAGGAGCAAACCCTGGAACAAGAGAGCCACGATAGATTCGGAAAAACGACACACTGTTGATTTGTGCTCACACGGAAGAACGAACTGATTGCCCGAAACGTTGATACGAGTAGCACAGCATCGACGATTGCCTGAATGACTGACTGAAAGCAAAAAAGCAAACAAAGCTGTCCAAGGTTACATGCACACTGGAACATATGAGAATAGAAGATCCTACATAAATTTGAATACGTGTTTTTGGGGTGGGGTTGCAACCGGTGAAGTGGGAAGCAGTCGTCAAACGGGCAAAACGTAACTGACCATATTTTATTAGTAAGCCAAAAGGAGGCAAGCAGTAAATGGACCGATGGCGAGATGAAGCAAGGAGAGCACGTACCAGTGTGCTATGAAGGCAACACGTGTGTCCATACGTAAATGCAAAATGCAACCGGAACGTTCAGGCAGAAGCAGCCCGAGATAATGACAAGCGAGACGAAAAAAGAAATGAATACGGTTAGCTGGAGATCACATACAAGCATGCGTAATAAAATGTCGTCGTTTGGTAGAAACAGGAAATGTGGGATGCGTTGGGGCGTAGCACAAGCACAACTAAGCGAACACGAGAGAGAAGGGAAGGGTTGTCGATCGATCAACCATGCCACAATCATGTAGACGTTCATGACCAGCAACTGTCCGGTGATCAACAAAGGTGTGTACCGGTTGATCCGGTTAATGCACCCACTTACCTTTGAGAAGCAAGCTTAGTGTGGTGCGGAGCACACTGCACCCAAGTGAATAGAGGCTTTTTCTTTCCGAGCCATACTGGCGACACGAAAGGCTTAAAGTCAGCAAACATGCACAATATCGTCAATTTCATAGAATTGGAAGACCGGACGTTTGAGGAGTGGGAGATGATTGGACATGTATGACGCTTTCGGCTCCTGCTCCTCGTCCACCCCAACTACCAACGTCACGATTCTCATATCCCGACTAGTGGGACAGATTGAGACATTACGTTTGACGTGCGGAAGAATGCACAGTAGCGCGTAAATGCGCAAAAAACAGTCGGGATACTGTGAACCGCAATGCGGGCGGGCGGCTGGATGGACGGTGAAGTCATAAATATGGGCAAGAGCGGAGGCCGAAGAAAGAACGTTGTGTATAGTGAATGACGAGTAAAGCGCAAAACAGGAAGGACACGCAATGGATTGGTGGGGATTATTATTAAGAAACAGACGGAGACAGGACGGGATGAGTTAGAGCAATTCGATAATTTTATTTCGAATTTGCAGCGTCTCTAGGGACGTTCCCGTCGTTAATTTTCAATATTTCTTCCAGGCACTTGATACGTCGTTCGTGACCTTTGATGATAATTTTCATCTTTCTCATGTCATCCAACAACTGTTGCACATCGGCCGGATTGATTCCGGCAGGAGCTGGTGCGTGAGTGCCATTGGTATTCTGTAATAGTAGAAAAATAAATTCACGAATGGATGAGTGAATAGTAACTTCAAACCAGCAAGAGATTGGAGTTAATAATGGCTAATTTTTGTCACGGGAAATTTTGTCTGTGGATCGGAACCGGGGGCGGTTCGGCGTGTGATGTAATTTGACCGCTTTACAGCCTCAATTATTCATTTTGTTTTACCATCATTAGATCGCAAAATTTGGGCACGCAGATTGCACTTTTTGACTACAGTGGCGTATTCAACCGTGGACATGGGTCGGTTCAAGCTACTACAAGTTCTTGCGGATTGTGGAGTTACCGCAACTGACACACACGATTATTGTTTACCTACTCTCCAATCGCAAACAATCCACCGAATTTCGTGGACGAACTTCCCAAAAGCTGCCTTTAACAACGAGCATTTTATAACGTACGATTTCCTTTTCCATGTCTGTGTGCAATGTCATTTGGTTTATCAAATTTGCTGATGATGCTTTCCTTGGCATGTTCTATTCCAGCAGTTCCGTTCAGAAGCCCTTGCCACAAAAAGTCAACGAACTCGCCAGCTTTTCATTCACTCAACCTAAAAATGAATCCTTCCAAGTGCCTCGGTATTTTGTCTCGGATTCACAATCGTATCAAGTATTCTAATCTATGCGTACTCAATCCAAACTTATTCATTAACGACGATCACACTGTTAAAACACCAACTACGAAATATCTCGAAGTGACTATTACCCGTGAGCTTTCCTGGTCCCCCACCCGGTCGCAGCTGTTCTCATAAAAGTTAGTCGTCTAACCTTTTTGCGTGCAATGACTGAAGTTCAGTTCCACACCTATTCGCTCAATTAAACGCTGTATATTCACACGTATCTTATTCCACCGGTTCTGCGCTCTCAAGTTATTCTTCCACGGTTACTTACCAAAGACTTCAAACTTATTGTCGGATCCATCAAACATCTTGCTCGATATGGTAGGATCCACTTCGAGCAGCACGATGCCGCACTGAAAACAAGCTTGACAAAAGTTTTCCTCAAAAATACTGGATGGCTAATCACATCCCATTTATCCAGATCTCAGTCAAGGTGTTACGACGTATTCTACTGGGTCCGGATACAAACACTTGTGTTGGCCGTACTAACACTCATAAATCATCTACTGTCCCCTATCTCGCCAGATTTCCAATCAACCCAATTATAGTTAGCAAAAAACTGAAAAACCGATTAAGCTGGACATTCAGTTTATTTCTGATTGTAAACCTTCTTTTATAACTAGCTTGGGGCAGTAGTGTAGCGGCTGAATAATCACCTTCGGGTGTACAAAGCGACCACTTGAATAGTTGGCAGTCAGTAACAGAAAGTTGTCGGGAGAAATCGTAATTAGTCGACACTTCAGTTGCTGAGACCAACCTTTCTCAGGACAAATTTATGATGAATCGCAATATGTGAAAGGACCTCCAACACCGCTTAGTTTTATTTAGTTCCAGTAAAGCGATCGAAATATCCGGGTATTTAGAACGTTGAGAAACATGATAACAACAATGAAGCTTGAATTCGAAGACATGCACGCCGGTGAAGTCAAATCCAAATCGAACAAAGATAGGGTTGTTTCAGATCTCACATCTCCGATTTGGATCAGTGAAGCGTCACTTGATGTGCTCACATAGCTTAAGACTCTTGACAAAACAGGTGGACAAACGCACTGATTATGATATGTTTTCATTGGCTAGGGAACCATATAACTATACTAAGGTCTTGTCGGCAAAGTGGCAAATGACTGTGGTAGTTTCGAACAAAAGGAACTAGTATTGCTTGATCAGCCCTACTAACTCAAGGTGAAAGTGATATGAAACGTTGACTAGTTTATACGATGTTAAATGAGATGTTTCTCATATAGTACAGGAGTTCAAACCATTGCAGGCAGGTAGTGAGACTCAAGTCATCGTGTACGATTCACAGATGCAATGACGTTTCGATGTCATTTGACCAATCATGGATAACTAAGCTGTTATGCTTTTTGAATCACCTGACACCTCTCTCACCACGTTTCTGATTCGCGTTCATCTGAACACAGAATAATGAGAACAGAAGGGTAGAGAGACGAAACAATATCATAGACTAGACATCCATGGTAGAAACAACGTTCTCACAACAGTATGACCTGAATGTTTGCGAGATGCGAAGTAAGCGAACGGGCCGTAAGCTCAAGGTAGCACGATGTTAGGTGACAATTGGGCAATGGAAATATGACCTAGTCCGTATAATAACGATTTTGAGCGCGAATTTGTGTGCGGTTCAGGTCAATGATTGTGAAGTAGTACATAGCGATATTCACACGCACAAGTTGAGTTATAAGCAACCAGTGTGTTGCGGGTGCGGATCCGATTCGCCAATACAAAAGCGATGGCGGTGAAGATTGATCGCAACCAAATAGAGAGGTGATCAATTACGTAGACAATGGGAATGGATTTATCAAATCAGACAACCATAAGGAAAAATCTGAACAGTGAAACAGAAAAAATAAGGTTCTTGATTGGAATGAGGTCTACTATGAGCAGCGGTGCGCATCAGCCAACCAGTATAGATCAGAAGTGTTTCTGTGAACCGGGCAATAGAGGAGTTGTTTTCTACTAATCTGTGCCAAAGTATTGGAAACACAAAGTAGATCTTTAGATCAGGTATCGAAGGTCGCCAGGCTGCGGCAGTCGGGGGCGTGTGCTGAGTATTTCTCCATAGATAGGCTCCATCGGTGTGAAACGTTCACCGAGTTTAGTAGTGGTTAAAAAATGCGTAAGAGTCGCTAGCTCAAGAGCATTGAATTAAGTCACAGAGTGTTTCAGGCTTCCTAGGTACGGTGCGTAAGATTCCCAATCAGAAGATATACCGGAAGATATGTCGGCGAGTCACGATCTTACATTTGGAAAATCTTTTCATATAACCATGTGCAGTTCTCCTCGATTACGTCTACTTCCCGAATCAGATTCTTTCTGAGAGACTGCAGCCAGAACCGTAACACCCGAAGCATAGTTCTTAATTGTTCGAAATAAAACTGAAAATGAATGACTATTCACAACCGTCAGTTTTCGCGGTGACAGTGGAAGATCATCGCTAAGAATAGATCATAGAAGCAAACTACACCGAAAGGTTCATATCGGTCAAAAACCTCAACTTTGCCTTGAACTGGTTAGTGTGAATAGAACCCTATTAAACTAGGCTTGGTACAGGTAAACCCATGCACACAGCATTGCTGGACAACACGTACCGACTGTTCCGTAGGAGAACTGTGAGTATCGCGAGCGGGAACTGAACTGGCGGTGGTAGTGGTGGAAGCCGGACGCGCTCGGGCGGTATCGTTGGTTGTCATCTTTGACGTGTCTCCCATTGGCGATTTCTGAGCCGCCCGATTGGCTTGAGCGCCTGACAACAGTTTGGTGACACGGTTCTTGGTACGCGTTTTCGGGACATACACTTCTTTGAGAGAAATCTAGGGAACACAGAAACAGATAGACGTGTTTGAAAATGAAATGATGGTATGGATCAGGTAAACTGGCAAAATGAATGAATAATTGTGACGGTTTTACCAGCAACAAAAAACTGGAATTATGGAGCATAAATTGACAGCGGCATTATCAGGCAGGTAACCCTTACTCAAATGTTCGGTTCTCCCCCAGTTGTGATTGTTTACATCGGTTGTGCTGTGACCGTGAGACTTACAGAAAAGCGATGAAAAAGTGCAGTCTAAAATATCCTTTCACAAGCTGGTCGAGGACATGATGACGTGTGGCAGTGAGCTGTAACCGGCGCCGATCTTGTTATAATTAGTCAGGCCGTTCGCGAATGAATGTGTACGCACGCGATCAAACCGTGTACTCTGAATGTCGATTGAAGTGACATCTCCTATATTCCCTCTGTCTAAGAAGATTCATCTTTCGTTCATACCAAAAGTGAGTAAAGCAGCGCTGCATTGCCACTAGCGACGCAACAACTTTGATGATGCCTGCATCATGTGCTGCGATAAAATAAACAAAAGAACTGAGTGTTACCGCGAGGGTGAATTGAATCTGTACCTGAGACTAGTTAGAACGATTTTAGTTGTGCACCCATGACAGTGAAATCCAATTGGAAGGAGAACACTAGAAATTAGGCAAGTCTTAATGGGGTGTCCCTAACAATCGATTGAATTAGCCTAGTTCATTAGGCAATGAGTTCGGTCTTAGATGACAATGTTCGGCTCACTGTTGCAAAATTGAAGAAGCATCCCTTGTGTAACTACATCCACCTGGTTCACCAACGACCACCAGGTCCGAAATAGGGCATGCTGTTTTATAAATCAAGAACAGACATGAAGAGAACATACCGAAATAACCCAACAGTGACTCAAGCTTCGACTTGGATCTAAATTTTAATTACATCCAAGAAGCTGACTGCCGCTGTTAATGAACGGTTGTAACTGGGCCGTGGTGGCAGATGCGGCGCTGTTTTATTTCCTGACGTGTAGCAATACATTGGAAACTGACTCCGATACCCTGTACCTTACCAGTGGGACTCAATCCTATACTCTGGGTTTCTAACACCGACTGTGAATCAGTAGATGGCTGTTCTCTGTAAGCCACGTGGTGCAACTGTATAGTGAGTGCCTCCGTCGCGTTCTATAACAGTCGGTTTGCATTTCTGAACCTTGCACTAAAGCACTATGATCTTGGATGTCACCTATCAGAAATAGCATATGCAAAAGGAAGAGACAGAGGACAAATAACCAGAGTGACCGTTTAGACCCGCCGGCACGGAAATAGTCAAAAGGCCTAACGACTAATTGTCGTCACTAGACCAACACAATGCACAATCGAGTGGTGAAGGGATAAAACCAAGAAACCTTAAATACACGATACTTCTCTAATGAACTGTTCCAGTGGGTGTAGAAGAAATCAATGGTTGATGATTTTACTGCTGATTGAAATTTCGTAGTACCGTTCAGGTGGCAGTGAATGATGCCTTGCTTGGATGACTAAACAAAATGGAACAATCCTACAAATCGTAAGTAACGAGGGTGAGTTCAAATGACCAGTTTTTTCCTTAATCATGATTCCACTCGTCAGCCATAATTTTTGTTATCTCGAATATTCGAGTTTTCATCTGATCGAAAGAGTCCAGGAATGCCGGTATTCTCAACTTGTTTCGTTAGCACGTGAACTGGAAAGTGAATGTGAAACAAGTAATTTCATGCTCAAGACTATTATCACAATACTGCACTTTCGAAGAGAACTATGATGCTTTCATTGGAACTGTTTCCATCCATATGAGGACAGACATTTCCAGAGGACTAGTGTGCGTTTATTCTGTTACCCATTCCCAGGAAAGGAGATAAGACAGTGGGCGAAAACTACCGAGTGATCAGTTTGGTTGACGTCATCGCAAAGATATTCTGCGTACTCCTACCAAACCAAGTGGACTACTGCCGTGGCAGAGGCTGTGTGAACCAAATCTTCCCACTGTGTTGGGTACTGGAACACCATAAGTTCCACTAACAAACGGCAGCCTGCCTCATTGATTTCCGGGCTGCCTTTGACTCGATTAATCGTGAACGTCTATGGGGCATACTAGAACCCAACGGTATTCCTGCCAAACTCTCAAGGATCGTGAGGGCTTACTATGCCTCCATGTCTTCGAATGTATGGCGAAGAGTCTTCGGCGTTCGTAATCAATTCAGGAGTTAGATAGGGCTACCCTCTCACCGGTGTTGTTCAGCTATACAGTGAACAATGAACAAATCTTTGGCTGATTACCTCGGTGCCCAATTGAGTCCAACGGTGCACCTCTCGAACCCGGAGTTTGCAAACGATATTGTTGCGCTAGGAGGTTCTCATGCCATACTACAGCCAGTCCTGGACCAACTCGATTGTTTCTCGAAGTCAATTCAGCGAAAACGAAGGCTTTTTCGATTCACCACCCTAGGGCCGACAGCGCAGCGGTTCTCCATCAACGGTCAGGCGAGTGAGTATGTACTATCGATTAGATATCTGAGATCAATTCTGTTTCCGAATGGTCAGGCGAGGGACGAAGTAATGTCAAGGACCGACAATGCACGAAATGCGCCTCTTGAGCTCCGCCGTGTGCAATGGTCAAGGAGTGAAATTAGTCTTCGAACGAAGATTCGTGGTTTCAATGCCGCTATCTCAACTATGCTTACATACGAGTGTGAAACCTGGTCATTGGGAACTGAAGATACCAGAACGCTGCGGGTGTTCGATCACTGGTGTCTGCGCCGAATTCTTGTGTTGCCAAATAAATGCTGATGAGCAAGTATGACAAAAAAGGACCAAGGGTGATGATGGAACATTGCACTGTTACTCACTTCAGGCTCCCTTTTATCCCATACTTGTAAATGAGTGCAGTGAGGAGGGTACACCAATAACCATAGAGACAAACTGCACTACCAGAGAGAAATGACAACGATGACCGTATGACCTGGGGTGGAGTGGAGAATTATATAAAGTCTCGACAGATCGCGCGTGGTGGGGATTCGGGCGACAACAAGGACGCTGACTACCACTTACCCATCACTCTTGTTTCACTGAACAAACGAGAAGAGGGCCATACCTGAATATCGCACCCATGAACGGTCCACCAGCTAACATGGGACAGGAATCGTACGTCTGGGTTGGGAAACTATGGTTTTCATTTCATGTTAATCGAATGAGCTGGAACGAGTGTTTAATCAGTGTAAACTGGTCCGCTTTTTTACTGTGATGTAACTGACAGATTTCTGTGATTTTATAGCCCATGAATGCATACGTTCGCCTTTGCACCCATATGTTTACACCGAGAATCGGAATCGATCCGATGATCTCCGGCATGTATGGCGAATGCTTCGAAAACTGAGTTATTCTAATAACGCTCTTCGGAATGCGAATCGGGCGGGGAAACCCATGTTTCGGCTTGACCGGTATTCTACTGAAATTGTGCCGGCTCTAGTTTCTTTCTAATTTCGTCAGTGACAGTAGGTGGAGGGACATACGTTCAATTAAGGTAAGGTGTGTAGTGGACATTTTGTGAGCGAAAACTTCCAGTAGATTCTTCGTTATAGGATATGACCTGTGTTCTGTTGAGGGAGTGCCTGGTATCCGGAACCTATTTCACCATGCCCCGGTAGCAAAGACGAGGGACTTCCGATACCCTTGGGTCTCGTAAACCGTCATTCGATCAAGAAACAATCGTGTTGGATTTAAAAAGTTATGAATTTAAGTGGTGCACACCTGATTTACTGATTTTCAGGCGTATGCAGATGCGCGAAAATGCCAGTTTATGTACGTGTGCGTGCGCAAAAAGTGCACAAGTCGCGCGAAATAGATCAAAACACAGATGTGGGGGACCGAAATCTGGTGACGGTCACATTTTGTCGAGGTGAAGATGTAGAACGCACACCAATCCTGGCCGATCATAAAACGAGCTGAACGGAGGCAGTGGTTGTCAGATTTGAACAGATAGATAACCGGCGGGTAGAGAGAAACTGATAAACCACCATATATGGAGTTTTGCGAAGTATGTGCATTGGTGGGCAACCGAACGCGCGCAAACGTTCGAACACACGGCACACGATGTGCGGTGGCCTGCATGTGCGCATGGGACCTAAAACGTCAGTCACGTGACGGAACCCGAAAAGCACAGATTGGCCAGATTGTGCCCGCAGCTAATCGATCGTGTGGTATGCCTACTGGACTTGTGCACAGGTCTGGTACCACACGGGTGGGCAGTCACGACAGGGGCCAAACTAACAGGTATGATGTCTAGGTTAACGAGTGCTCCAAACAGCTGTTAGGTGAGTGCGTAAAAAAGTGGCACGGTAGCGTGTTTGAACGGGGAGTTCACAAAAAGGACATTGTAACTTAATGACTGGCCCGAGAAAATGTTACTAAGTCCGTAGATTTAAACAGCGGATGCAGGAGAAATTGGGTTATCTTGTATTGCTAAATTTGTAAATATGGGTACGCTTATTGACTAAGCGTTTTGAACTACATTGTACAATTTGTTGCTGCCCGAATCAATCAGTATCGATATATGCAATCGACCAAGAATGGCGAATTACACAGGGTCCTGATGTATGAGGCACGATGGCGAGCCAGGTAATACCGCTGGCAAAGAAGTTCATCCGAGGTAAACTTAATGGCTGAGACATTCCGTTTGACGTTCTTGGACGACTTCTGATGCAGAATACAGAGTCGAATCCAACTACCAAATTGACATTTGAAAGTTCAGTGTTCAGAAATATCCCAAAATAAAAAATGAAATGCGATATGTATTCGTGATACTAAGCATCTCTGGTTTCGAATCTTGACCTCCGGAGACGCCCTAGAACAAGGGTGGCCGGGTGAGACTGGAGTGAGCATTATATTTCAATAATCTGGAATAATACTGGCTCCTATGAATAAGCACTGTTGAGGCGGTCTGTGTTTATTGGTCAAGTCAAAGACCAGTGGAAAGGGGACGAAAACGTTGCTCATCGAACTTGATCTGGACACCATATAGTAACCGGCAGCCGAAGACATGCCAAAAGGTTACGGCAGTTATAGGATGTCTTCAGCACGGATGGGCTAAGCGCTGCATTGAGAGCTCTCTAAGCTCAAGAAATTTTCGATATGTTTATCTGATCCCTCATCTTTTTCCTCACATCCGGAACCGACCTGTTCGTCCCCTCGTTTATACGTTTTAGTCACGTGGATGACGTCATGATACGTTGAATCAATCTGGTTTCATCTCTATTTCCGACCAACTGTGCAACTTTTAGAAATATTTTAACCCATTTTATTTATGACTATTCTTTTTACACTTATCTTTAAAGAGTAATGGATACTGAACAATGCAATTATCTTGAGCCACTTCTGTTAAACGTTTGGATGACACTACTAACCCCGTGTGAAATGCATACTGTGGGTTCTGTTGAGAAACTGTGACAATTGCAGCGGATATGCCTAACACTTGACAAATCGTCTTGGTCTCTATTCATTCAAGCACTTGCTCCGTTTTGTTCCTTGATTCACTTACTTGGACGCATCACAGTGTTTGAGTAATCATTTATCAACTTGGTTATTCTTATGCACCCTCTTATTGACACACAGTTTGTATCAACTGAGTCGAAGCGTGCATTCATCGGAAGTGGTGAGTAGTTCTGGGGATTTCACAGCCGAATTTGACTTTTTGGGGAATTCCGTAGGACACATTGGAGGCCCGTTTGTTATCCCCGTCAATCGCACTGACAACGGCGATTGTGTCATCCAGATGTGCTCTGACCACAGATTATTTCTGGCGAGTACGAGCTTCTGCCATAAGAAGCGGCATAAACTCACATGGCTTCCTCCTACGTCTTCACAACGTTGGACTCAGATTGGCCACATTTTCGCTGGTCACCGTTGGCGTGGATCAGTTAAAGATTGTCGTTCTTTTTGGTCTACGCCTGTGGACTTCAATCGCGTCTTGGTACGTGCTCGTTGGATGCTCGCATATCCGTACCTCCGGACGTCACATTCAATGAAATGCGCAAATCCCTGAGGCATCAACCGACTAGAAGCCTGAGAAATAACCGTGAGCAGTGGATTGCGAAAGGTACAGAAATGGATAAGGCCGCGTCTATTGGCAATAGCCACAAACGTTTTCACGTGTTCAGAAGTACCGGACCACGGAAACCCAGTATAAGTGAGCTAATCAGGGAGTCCGACGGCTTAATGGTTTATTCTCACAGACGTCGTCTGGACCGTTCGGTGGGGTACTTCAGGGAACAGGTCAGTTGAGCCACTTTGACAGAGGACCTTCCGACCATGCAAGAAGATATCACTCTCTCACCAAAAAAGGGGTTATTTGAAAAGGCAAAAAACTGCTTCATCGGATGGGTTGCCTCCATTCAAGGACGGAAGTGAGGCTAAGGTTTTGGAGTTAACAAAACTCCTACAGGCTATTTGGGATAGTGAAAATATTCCCAGGGAATGATATGAATCGCTGATTGTGTCGATTTACCAGAAAGGTGACATGTTCTCTTGTGAAAACCACAGAGGAGTGAGCTTAGTAGGGATTATTTCTCACTGATGATCAAACGCCAGTGAAAAGTCTACGCGTGATAATAAAGTCGGTTTCTGACTCCGTCAGGGTTGTATCGACCACATATTGGCCCTTTACCAAATTTTAGAGCACCGACATATCTTCCGTAGGCCCGCAATCTGTCTTCTTTCATCTGACTCAGTCGACTGCACAATCCTCTGGCGCTGCTTCTCACTGAAACGTAGGCCACAGAAATTCACGTCTCTTTCCCAATCTTTGTATGCGAACAGCCGAAGCCAATTTCGTTCTTACGGTGATCTCTCACCAGAGTTTACCGCAAAAAGCGGTGTTCGTCAACGTTCCTCCTCAATTCCGTCATTGAAATGGTTCTCGAGCTAACATTAGCCTCGTGTGAGAATGGCGGCATCGACAATTGCTCAGGCGGCGAACGATATTGTTCTTCTGAGTAAAGATTCAGGTAAGTCGCAAGCTTTTTTAAATAGATAACAACAATGTACCAATATGTAGGATGCGTTTTGCACCTTCAGAGTGTAAAATGCCACTGCAGGAATAGATTGGCACAACACAATCTTGTCTTGGTAGGGGAGGTAGTGACTAAAGCAGGTCAGTTTTTCTACCAAGACAATTACATCTCACCGAGTGACCAGACAAGGGATGAGGTGTCATTGCGCATACAGAAGATGCCTTTGGGTTTTGCTAACCTCAGCCATTTGTGGCGCCGAAGTAACATCCGACTGTCTATCACGGGTCGAGTGCACACTGCGACGGTTAGGTCGTTTTATTGGTTACTGAAGCGTTCGTATTGCAAGAGGAATCATCTGATGACTCACATTACCTAAGATGACTGATTGCATTCCACCTAAAATGAAGCATTACTTGTTGTCTCTCATCACAAGGAATGGAAGAATCATGTGTATAATCGGTCTGTTTGAATGACTTACCAGCACCGGATCTGCATTTTTGCCCGCCATCCACTCCTCGGCTGTCAGAGCCGGTGTGTCTCCGATTGTGTCCGGATAGAGATCATCCTGAAACAGTTCAGATTTTCGAGGCACCGTAAACGGGATCACTTCACAAAGCCCTTTGGTGTGCAACTTGTAGAACCGAGCAATCTCGTTCTGATTCACATCCAGTCCGCGTTTCGGCATCCACCCCATACCCCGTTGTGGATCCGAACTGGTTAGCATGTTGATATAGAACACATACGGCTCTTCTTCCGTGATTTCGAAATAACGAATCGTGCTATCCCCCTGGATTACAAAACAAATAAAAAACACTATTACCGTTGCTAGTTTCCAAACCTTACTAACGAACATCAGCGGATGACATTAGCACTTACTGATTTGAGTGATTAGAGACGGAGAGTAACAGTGGATATGGTGTGACTAAATCAAGTAACGAAAAACTCACTACAACTCAAAAACGCTTGCGGATGCTCAACGAGGTCTAGAGCACAAGCTATGGAATATCGTGATTCACAATCAGGTTATTTCGGTTCAAGTCATAGGAATCATCACCCTCGATTGATAAACATGATTATGAGGTTATTGCGATGGTAGTGTTCAAGTCTGCAGATAAATGGGAATTATTACATTCATAATAATCCAGACGCAGTCACACTAGGCTTAGTGTTTATCCATGTGTCAATCGTAAATTCTACAGCCAGAGACGAATGGACGATCAACAAGCAGTGTTTGGATAAAAAAGCAAACCGCTGCTGGAAAGTCATATCAGCACTCTCAAACATGTTTATGCTGAGCGAAGCGATGGCAAGGCCGTGTGACGAATCACACTGCGAAAGCAAATACATCGGTGTAATCGAGCAGTTTTATTAACAACCAGGTTTTGTTTATATTTAGTGAAAGTGGCGATCTGGCGCAGTCTTAAAAATTCAAGTGCTGCACAAGTAGTATGACTCATATAGAATTTGAATAGCTGTGATATTTGGTCAAATCAAACCACGACGTATGGGACAGCTATCATGTGTGTAACTGGCGAAATCAAACCAGGACGCGAAAGAAACTAGTGTAATAACTCAGCTAAGGAAGAGCACGTGTTTCGCACACAATGAGGTAACCAAGTGATTCCAGCCCAGTTTAGAACACAGTGTGTCGAACAGGTTCATTTTCAGTGTTTGGAATCGTGTCATTACATCGCATCAGATGTGACTATTGTTAACTGGGACTGGAACAATAGATGAAAAGGTGCGGTTTAGCGGGTGGGTCGAGAACAGTTAAGGTGGGCAGTTTGTGTTGTTCGCCATGTGTTCTGTTGACCCATATAGACAGTTAACTTGATATGTGGGACGTGGAAACGCATTTTATGTTCCTCGCTTACGCATGGGTGTATCAGTGGAACAGGAACGCTGCGTAACCTCAAAGACTCACAGTCTATTATCAGAGAGAAACGGAAGCCAAGACCATGAGATTTGGAGTAAACAAATACACAAGGTTCTAACAGGTCAGGTGTAGCAGTGAGTAGGACAGCAACGTATTAAGTGCCTACAAGCATTAACCTAGTGAAAATTCCAAAGCTGAAAGCATCTATTTAGTGTAATTTGACCACCGGAAAAAAACGTGAAAAATACTAACACACAACTGAACAAGTTGATCAACTTTATTTGGCCTAGTTTGTTGTACGACGAGTTTGTGAGATTTGTCGCTCACTATCCCGGTCATCAGCACCACGAATGTGCACACAAGATATCGAACTTGCGGTAGAGGCGTGAAAACACCCGCTCAGTTTGCCACGTCACAGCACGCGATCAAGAATCGATATCCCACGGAAGTAGTCCCAATTCTACAGTGCAGTGTTGATAGCAGAAGCACAGATTGCTGTTGATGGTAGATGAAACGGCATCAACCACTGACAGATGGCAAGCATGCTGGAGACGAATTAAATGCACCTACTAAAATTATGTCGTTTTTCAATCTTAGTTTGGACACAGCGACGGACAAACAGACACATTCGGCGGCACTGTTCTATCTATTCATTCTATCGTTCGTCTGAACAAGTGTATGAATAATGTGCCCCGAGTTGGAGGATTTCGGACAACAGAATTTCGAGTTTCTGATTATTTGGAAAACATTTGGCAGCATAAAAACGAGTCTGATCACTTTCCAAAGAAGAAAAAAGACACGTACAACAAGCTGACCGAACAGAATACAATGCACGCACTACATTCCTTTCCTGGGCAACTGTGAACCGCCTGTAGAGCATCCGCATACTAAAAGCCTGCGGTCATCTATGGATGGCGAGATCTTTCGGGGTCATTTTAATACAGGCTATAACAGATGCTGTGTCCTTGATGGAAGTTGAAATAACAGAACGGAATGGATTGCACGGCATGTATTATGCCTCGTTTCATTGAGATTCGTGGACTAGATATTCTGTTTTGAAAAGACTTATTCGTATTCCAATGCGAAACAAAACTAGTATAAAAACATGGTGTCATTTTAATTCATTCCCTATCCTATGGTTTTATTTTATACGTTGTATTTAAGTCACCGACTTTTTTGCGTTTCAGCCTACGTACGCTCCTCACTAGTTGAATAAAACGTTACATCCTGAATGTGAGTTCCGAAATCCTTTCCATTCATTACATATGTAAGCGTTGACTGACGTCACAAATGAATAAAAAAATGTGATGTCATGTGGGGTGTTTTTGACGAAATTCTAAGAGGACATCTAAAATGAAACGTATTGAAATCGTGGGGTAAGTGCTGGGAGAACAGTTAAATGGGTCAATCATGGCTGCCCAACGGCACACCAAACACACACCCACAAAGGCAGACGCATGGAAGCGCAAGCACTACAGAGATTGACAGGCGTACATGTGCACGTTTACGTGAACAAACGCACATGGAGGGGAAAAACGAGTGGTCGATGGGAAATTGCACACAGATCAATAATGAGGATCTATGCCACTGACAGTTATCAGTCGATGTGACATCTGCCTATTCATCAACAATTTACGCTTCAGAAATGAAGCCAGTACTTCTGTTCGCCTCAGAAATGTGGCTATTGCTGTCGGAAGGCACACAAATATTTTCATTATCTGAACACCGACATCTTCTCAAGGATGCGAGAATACGAGGGAGCACCGCATCAGTAATACTTCAGCTGGACGAAGAATAGAGCACACGAGGCAATCCGCTAGATCAGACACTAAAGTTTACGATAGTTTAAATACGAATTGCGCATTTATGAATAGACTTTCTCAGTATGAAAACACTGCGGTGGGTATTACCTGGAACCTGAATGAGAGTGATCAGTCTACTGGAAAGAAGACTGATATGAAGAGCCTGGCCAGTGGACTTGACCATGCAAGGTGTGTTAGGCTTCCTGCACGATATTTATGAAATCCATCTACCTGAAGGCAAGAAATATTGGGATATACGTCGGTACACCGCGACCAGTGGAGCTCTTGTATTCCAGTATTTTAATGACCTAACTGATGTTATTACTGGTATACCTCTTTTGACTGTTCCAGTTGCCTTACTCTTTAAATATTCAAGTGACTGGGGTTCTTGCTGCGATGGGAACTAGAACTGGCAAACCAAACACATGCTCGATGGTTGTTCGAACAGAACTCTAGAAAAAAATTTTCATTAAATTCCCAGGTTCACTAGTTTTACCGGCGATACCACTGAGATTGATCACAAAGACAGAGAGGTTGTAACAGCATTGAATTCATTAGGGTCGCGATTTCATGACAGGATACTAACGTACACTGTCTTGTTTCCCTATTTTTAAGTTGGGGGTGCCTGAATGCCATTAACATCGAAGAAGAACGAAAAATCTGTCAAAAGCAGTAGGGAGAATAAAGATTCGATGGGTTAACCGCGACAAAGATAAACCTTGCGGCCGTGTTCCAATTCGGTTCACTTCATTCAGTCATTAACCACACACTTTTGTGCTCCGATTTATGTTTCTATCTCGCAACATTGTACAGTTGAGGGCAAGAAGAATAGAGGCATATGCTGGAAAAGAGCTAAAAACAAAGTAATAAGCGGATGTCATGAAGACAAAAGAAGAGGCCAAATGCAACTACGCCACTGGCCGCAACATCTAGCCATGCCACTTACCGTCCCCAGCCACCTGGCAGGCGCTTCTCGTGGACCCCAACCCAGAAGTCTCACAAGTCCTAGTTGGCCATATTCAATGGTCAAGGTTTTCATACCTTCCTGTCATGTCATGAACTGACTACCTCGACATACCTTTCATCCACTACCTAACTAAGAGAACAGTGTACGCCAAGGAATTCTATGGATGGGCATGCTTGACACATATCTCAGTCACATTAACCTGTTTAGATTCGGTACTTGTTACAGCGTATGAGTGACCGCGCGTACAAATTTGCCATTCTAATTCCACTGTTGTTCGATTTCTTCTACGCGGATCCTGAACCGTAATCGACCAGACTCACGCTACAGCGTAACTAAAATCCGTGACTAATATTTATAATTATTCCAAGTTTGCCATCCGGGAGAACCATTAGGAGGAAATCTAACAAAAATTAAATGAGCGACTGAAGTACGTAGTTTTAAGAATGATGCTGAATATGAACACATAATGTTCAACATCAGATAATAATCTATCGATTCAAATCCCTAATACTGTGCGTCAGTTCTGCCAATGGCCGAAATATGACCGTTTTTAGTGATAAAAAACGGTAACCGCCAGTTCTTCGTTCATCAGACACTTGGTGTAACTAACAAAGAACATTGATAGTGCCCATCTTCGAAAAGTGTGGTATGGAAAATGAGTGTCACATACTTGCTGTGACACGATCATCGTCTTCACCCGTCTTCTCTGCTCACAGATTGCAACATCTGGTTTCTCTATTACATGTTTGCGCATGAGTGCAATGGAAGGAGCATACCCATAGCCACAAAGGCTCATTGCACTACTAGAGATAACCGACAACCAGACCCTGTGGTTTGGAGTAGCGGAGAACCACAGAAGGTCCCAATAGGTCAAGTGGTAACGAGCCAGGCGACAATGGATTACAGTCTACCACCAAAGTAACCGGTGATGGCGGGGATTCGAACCTCTGACCACCGCGGTGGTAAGCAAATGCTCTGAACTACTCGACCACCACTGGTCGTGATACTCATGACTCCTACAGAATTTCGAGACATTTAACTTATTCTCATTGGGTCAGCGTACGATGGGCACAATAAAACAATTTTTCAGCTCACGTTTTGCCTTGTGTGCAAGAAAACATTGGTTGCAATGGTTCTGGTTGTTACCTCCTGGCAAGAATCTCAATCTCAATCAAGAGTAAGAAAATAACTAACAATAATAAAATTCAGTCGGTAAAAAGGCGAATGAATGCAACAGCGCACCTAGCCATATATTCTGATGTCTGTAAAAAATAAGTGGGTGGATCTTTTAGACCGAACACATCGTACATGGCCAAGTCCATCCATCAGGTTCCACATCCCTTTCTTGTGTTATAGACTAGTACCCTTTCTCATCCCCTTATCAATAATCGTCTCGGCAAACATCTTACTTTTACTTTTGTGGCTATCTCCTGAGATATGATGAGCCGGCCTCATGGATGTCGCGGATCGCGCCTGCTTATGAACGGCGGCCAGAACCGAGATCGGAACACAAGGAGGTCCAGTTCTTGTTCCAAAAACGAGCACCGTAAATAGACCGCAGTCCCAATCGCTCGACGTTCGACTGAGGGTGCTTATTCAGGTTTTCAATTGTCCTCCAGGACGGCAACGCCAGCCGTGGCATGGAACAGACACTATTTTGAGATTTCGGTGTAGCCGGAACACTGCAAACGTCACCGTTGAAGGAAGAGCAGCTTTTTAATGTAGAAGCAGCGTTCTCTTACGGTGTCGTATGATATCGTATTGCGCCAGGTCACTCTGAGGACCATTCGCAAGCATCAATGGCGAAATGCTCTCAGCTTTCTGGTGTCATCGACGCGAAACAGCCACGTTTCGCAACCATACGTCAATATGGGGCGGATGGCGGTTCGGAAGACACGGATTTTGGTTCGCAGAGTGTTGTTTCGCGCCCAAAGTGATTTACGTAGCTGGAAAAACTCTCTCCGGGTGTTGTCAATTCGCACTTTGACATAGACCTTGGCTTGGTCGTTTGGGAGGATTGTGCAGCCTAGGTACTTGAGTGCCTGCATTTGTCCAATCAGCTTGCAGCTGACGTATATTGGTTGTGCAGGCTGTTCAGGGCAAGTCGAAAATATTTAGTCTTTATTGTATTGACTACTAGTCTCATGGTTTTCGCAGAGAAAACTACACGATTCAGAATTGGCTGTAGAGTAGTCGGACTGCCTCCTAGGATAATAATATCGTCCGCAAATTCCAAACCAGTCCGGGCTGAGCTGTACACCAGGGTAATCGATGTGCGCCTGCCGCACTATCCAGTCGACGGCGTGGTTGAATAGGACTGGCGACAACAGGCAACCATGTCGGACACCCGAGTTGAGGGAGAATCCGACGGATTCTTCTCCGTAAAACCCTATTCTTGCACGCGTGGTTGAGTAGTACGACTTCATGAGACTGACAAATTTTACCGCCATGCCGTCTGGTTGCAGAATGATTCATAAGGCGTGTCTGTCAACTGAGTCAAATGCTGTGCGAAATCAACGAAACAGGTCGATGTCGGTTGTTGAAATTTATAGCGATGTTCTAGTACTCGATGTAGAGTGAATATCTAGTCCAGGCATCTCCTACCGCGGCGGAAGCCTCCCTGATTGGAACGAGTGCGTGTGTTCGTCACAGTTGAGGAGCAGTTCAGTAGGAGTAAGGAGAATATCTTTGCAACCCGTCGATCAGGCTGATTGAGCGGTAGTCGTCGCAAACTGTCTTATTGGGAGGGGGATAAAGGGTCCACAGTCCGTAGGAAATGGTTCTTTTTCGAAAACCAACGTGTGGAGAAGCTTTATCAATGTCGGAAGGCAGGACTTATATAACTCCGGCCCAACGCCGTCTTCCTCGGTAGTCTTTCGGTTCTTTAGATTGTGTATCACAGTAATAATGTCCACTAGAGACAGAGGGCTGGTACTAATATCCTAGATTCCACTTTGGATTGTGGGGATTTGACTTGTCAAGCTAGCCGTGGAATGACTCAGTAGATTGTCAAAGTGCCCGACTCATCTCTGCATATTTCTTCCACTGTTCCAGAATCAGTAGCCCGGTTGCGTCGCGAAGGAGTGGCTCTACTGGCTGTCGCTTTCCGGATGCATTTCGAATGAGACGGGAGAGTTTTGAGAAGTCACTACAGTTAGTCGCTGCCTCCATATTGTCCGCGATTTCGGACCAGTGGTTGTTTCAGTCTTTTCTTGCCAAGCGGGTGGCTTTCCGTCGAACCTCCCGAAAGCCGGAGAGGCCATCTAGGCGGGCGTCTCCAGCCTTCTTGGATAGATAGAGGATCATCGCTGATATCCAGTCTTTCTGTCGTTGTCGCATAGTGCCCAGTTCGTTGATCGCAGATTGCTTGACAGATGATTTCAGTGAATTCCATTGTTGTTCTACCGTTGTTTCTTCTGACAGAGTGATTAGTTAGATGGGCGATGATAGCAGCTGATACTGCTTGTCGCGTTTTCGGTGATCCTAGGGCAGCTACGTTGATTTTTCATAGGACAGAATTTGCTGCGAATAATTAGGTGGACCTTGAGGCGTACACGGACGAGAGTGTGGTCGGTGCCATTCTTGTTTTCTATCTTTGCACTTCTGCAGGACCGACAGTCTTTGATCGTGGACGCCCAGCGAGATCGTACCAGCTACAGTCGACCTGGCGTGCAGTGTGACCGTCATTTGAGTATACGTCAACAGGTGTCGCCTGGGGTGTTGGAAGCGGTTAGTCTGCTACAGTCTACGAAATTAACGAGATAAGCGGCACTGTCGCACTGTTGTCCAAGGCCATATTTGCCTAGGACCTGTCTAGCTGCTTGGTTTGAAGGATTGCTGCAAGCCTTCCAGTCCCCCCGCATCAAGAAGTATATTTCGATTTGGGACATTGTTGACGACTTCCTTTAACCTTACGTAAAACTCATCTTTTTCTGTCACTTCGGATGTTCATCTCGAGGCGTAGGTTGCAACAACTGATATGTTCAGAGGCGAGGAACGAAAACGAGCTACAGCGATTCGAGAGGATTTCGGGTTCCATGAAAGCAGCCCTTTTTTAGCCCCACTACTAACAGTAACCGCGACGCCGTGAAGACCGGAGTTAGCATTAGTCATTTACTCCAAGAACCTTAATAACCGGTGTGCTAGAACTGGGTAGACGAATTTCGGAGAGACATGCAATGTGTATTTGGTAACTGTGTAACGCGCATGTCGTGATGACCTGGCTATCGATGTCCAGGAGCGCACTCACGCTTCAGCAGGCAATGCGAATGTGTCTGCGCAGATTGAGGTCCCAGCTAGTATATTTGACACCTCGGCCGCTTGGATAAAGCGGGGCGTGTGGCTTCCCAGGGACGCCGTTGGATGATTATTGTGTACCGTAGCGGCATCACACAAAGAGGAATCCCATCCGTGGACATGCACAGCCCATGCCCCAGTCACTCTAGCTTGGTGAGTTTGTGGTTCACCGAGTGATTAGTTTTGTGCGTCTATTATTCTGCGCCTGACCTCATCATTTTCGGTACGGTTTTCCCACCGGACTCGATCAATACTATGAATACCGATAACCTTCGTGTATCCTCCACCAGCAGCGGCCACGTTTCCGAACCTCGCCTGCTGGCAAATTTAAAAATTGCTTCGTTTTACGACGCATAAAGATACGGAAACAGAATAACAGCACCGATACATTAATTGAGACAATGAGCACAAACGTGTTGTTTCGGATTCAATAATTCACGTTTTGAATATCGTTCGCCAACAACAATATAACCGAACTTCCCCCTTCTGGGTTCGACATTAGTTCGTTTTTTGAGCGGCATGAGCATTTCTGACATCATATAAATTTCCCACTGAGAGAAAACGAACAGATGTACGCGGTGTGGTCTGTACTATTAGTAATACAAAACGTGAAATGACTTACTTTGCCGCACAGATAAATTAGACTCGTGTCCGGATCATAGAAGGGGAACATCACACCGTTGCTTGTGTCCAGTTCTTGGATGTGAAGGGGTTCGTTGAAGTTATCCTAGTGGAAGAGAAACAAAAACGAGAACAAGGTAACAACATAAGACGTCACTGAAGCAGTGCTCGTGATTAAGCTGTACAGTTTATCCAAACATCAAACTCGTACTGCAGTGATCTAGCTTCGAGTGCTATCTGTTAGTATCACCCAGTCGCAAGTGAAATAAAACAAAGTATGAAAGGTGAACAAACAGTCAAGAAAGCTGTGCGCGGAAATCACGTAGATGAAGAAAGAATTCGAATGCTGGCGCGCCGCTGACCGAAGCATATGAGCACCTCTGCAAGTTATTATGCGCATGCTCATGAGTGAAGTGGAAGGGGTTAACCACATAGCTGCTAAGGCCCACCGTACTATTAGAGATAGCCGGCAACCGGATCCTAAGACCAGGAGTGATGGACAATCACATAAGGTCCTAATAGGTCACGGGCGGAAACGAGTATCTCCGACCATCCGATAGGTGAGTCGCATGAACCCCAAACTGAAAGTTTCATAACGGGACTAACGATCTATCGTGCGAAAAATTAGACTTGAGCTGGCTGGATTTCAGACCCACAAATTTAAACAAACATACGCAAACACACACACGACTGCACTATCTAGGTACAATCCTTCATCTCCTAATGCTCAATCCGATGAAGATTCCATATTACGATTTACCGCCTTCACAAACCGTGGACATCAATGCGTAAAAAATTAGCGACCTCAGAAACGATCTAAATCTGATCAGGTATTAGTAGGACCATGCGGTACACTGCATATGCCACCTAATGGTGGAGTGGGTTACAACGTTTGATTACCACCTCGGAGGTTCGAGATTCGGATCCCCGCCACCGCCGGTTACTTTGGTGGTGGACAGCATTTCACGGTCGTCTGGATCGTTACCACACCTGACCTATTGGGTCCTTATGGGGTTCTCCACTCCAAGTCTCAGGGTCTGGTTGCCGGTTATACCTGATAGTGCAGTGGCCATGGGATATATAACTGTTCCACTGCACTCATGCACAAGCAAGTAATAAAAAAAATTACATACCATCCTAGTTGGGCAATTATCTGAAAATTCTATCCTATTTATATGATTTAAAATCTGCTGTGAATCGGTTCCCCAATAAAATTCATCGAACGCGAATGGGCATACTTAAGCCAACAGGTGAATGCAAACAGATGAAGCAACATTCCCCTGTTTCATAATGGGCATATGTGATGGAATGGGTATATCATACACACACAAGGGTTGGCTGAGCTGGCAGAAGGAATGGAACACCATTGTCCGGAGACTCTAAGTAGAGAACCGGTAAGACCAGTGTTGGTCGAGTAGTTCAGAGCATTTGCTTATCACCACGGAGGTCAGCGGTTCGAATCCCCGCCATCACCGGTTACTTTGGTGGTAGACTGTAATCCATTGTCGCCTGGCTCGTTACCACTTGACCTATTGGGACCTTCTGTGGTTCTCCGCTACTCCAAACCACAGGGTCTGGTTGTCGGTTATCTCTAGTAGTGCAATGAGCCTTTGTGGCTATGGGTATGCTCCTTCCATTGCACTCATGCGCAAACATGTAATCATCTTCATCATCGTACAGCGTTAAACAGTAGGGCAAGCCCCACTGACCACTGCCTTTCTCACCATGTTATACGTTGAATTAGAAAGTATGAATATACAAGATGGATAGGGAGTGGACCTACATGGATGGGAAAAGGAAAGAATGCCCCAGTAGCCAACACACGAAATATACCGTCTAACTGTACAAACGCACATCGATCAGTCATTCTGATTCGACAGAAAGTGACAACACGATCGCCACTGCTCGCGGTTCGCTGCCATATCCTTTAGTGTCTCCAGCCAACTGGTAGACGGATATTTTGGGCCCCAACCACGAAGACGTGAAACACCTACTTTTCCTAAGTCTGCTGTACATTTTCTCATTCCTCGCTGTCAGGTCATCTGTTGACCTCCACGTGGCTTCTTTCCACTCCTGAGTAAGAACGGAAAATAGGACATGGTATGGTAGACATGTTTGCCATACGTAACACGTGCCCCAATCAAAGAAGTCCACTGAGCTGGATACGTTGTGACAGAACGTTCTCTGAATTAGTACCCAATAATCCATTTCTGACCTCATCGTTGCTTACTCGGCTATTTCACCTAATCCTAGCGATACTACGTAAACATCGATGGTCAAAAACCTCAAGACGACGAATATCTGCAGCACGCAGACTCCAAGTTTCGCAACCATACAACAAAACTGAACGCACTGCGGCACAGTATACACGACCTTTCAACTTCAGTGAAATATCAGGTCGGCGCCACACGTGCTTCAGTCCAGTGTACTCCCCTCGAGCCTGAGATATACGCGTGTTCACCTCTACTACCATGCTCCCATCCGTCTTCAGCTGCTTCTGAAGCAACTAAAGCGGCCGACAACTGCCAGCACCTCCCCGTCGAGCATCAAGCTCGGAACTGCTGGCGTCCAGTCTTGTAACATCACTCTACACTTTGAAGGTGCTAAGTGCATGCCGAATGGAGCTACAGCTCTTGAGAGTTTATTTAGTGCACGTTACGCGTGTTCTGTGCATTCAAACAAGCAGACAACGTCGTCCACGTAATCTAGGTCACATAGCTTTTCACTATTTCCTAGTTCGACGCATACATCCTGAAGATTTTGCTGCGCACTCTCCATTACTTCGTCCATGACGAAGTTGAACAGGAATGGAGACAAAGGACATTCTTGTCGAACACCACTAGTCGTTTCGAACCGACCGGATAGTTCACCGTAACCCCCCCCCCCCCCCCCCCCCCCGCGGCCAGAAGTATGAGAATACAATGATCTCTCGTCGTGATGGTACATGTAATAAAAAAGGCGAATGTGGGTAGGTAGTCTTAGGGCATTTCAAAGCACTGGGCTCCGATGGTTGTCCCCTAGCCGTTTAAAGATGTTGAGGTAAAGCTTGTTAGAGAAGTGTTTTGCTCTCGAAGGTTTGTAATTCAGAGCAGGTGCACTGCCAATAAAAGGCCCAATTACGATATCAACAGCCCGTCATCACCCGCCCAGAATTAATAATAAAGCTAGAGCCAGCGAAGCGGATCGATGGCCCAATCCGTTTGTGGCAAAACGGAACTAAATCAAGCAATCACCTAACAACAGTTGTTCCAGCTGAACCGGAATTCGGCCCATCGATTCCGTAATTAAGGGCCAGCCAGAGGACCCGGTTGCGAAAAACGCTGTGGACCAATGCTCTTCGTACAACATTTTGACTGCGGTCACCCGGCATCCTATAGAAACTGTCTGTTTGTGTTAATAAAACGAGATACTTAGGAAGTGGAGAAGTTTCCTCCCTAGGATTAGTGGGACGAACTAGAACAGTACCCTCATCCTGGGGGACCGATTGATGTCGCTCTCTTCAAGAAGCGTTTGCGTAGTGATTTACCTAACCACAGGAGTACAAACCTTATCATGATAGCATCGAAGCTGTTATTGTGTGTCATCATTCGCAGGTTGTGTAAAACGCCTGAAGAGTAGGCTGGGTTGCACACCGGTTGTGGATGCATCAATCAAATCTTCACTCTCCGACAGCTGCTAGAGAACCATCATACCACCCAGAGACCAATAATCATTGTGTTATTAGAGTTTCGCGTAGCTTTTTCGGCTAATTCGACAAGATTGCACTGTGAAACTGGTTGATAAGCATGCGTCGGTCCTCAAATAGTTGTACCGCCATACCTCGGGTCACTTTAGAGCATACGACCAGCTTTCACCAATCTTTTCCGTGTTCAGTGAAGTACGAGACTGTGCCAGATTCGTATTTTTCAACTTTGCCATACAGGATGTACTAAAGAACGCTATGTCTGGCTTTGTAGACGGTGCAGTCAAACTCCGCTCAGAAAGCAGAGTTTTTGACTTAGAATACACCGATGATATTGCCTTGCTGAGCAAAAACGCACAGACAGTACGATGTCTTGGATCGCTTGGAGATTGAGGAGGTGTGTTCTGCGCTCTCCAAGTGCGAAGCGCTCTTAAAAGACTGACGGGAGTTTGTATCTACGCTCACCCCTTGCGGAGATCAGCTGGAGTAAGCGGTTAATTTAAAGTAACTTGGAAGCTTTATTACAACTGTATGTTGGGTTGAGGAGGAGATTACATCACGAAAAGTGAGAGCTAGAGTCACACTTGACAACCCGCGACATCTATGGCACCGCCACGACATAAATCTCTCACTGAAGGGACGGTTGTAGAACGTCACAGTTCCTAGCGTTTTGCCTGGCCACTCCGTGTTGCTGACGCTCAACGACTTTCTGTGTTTGACCACCTACCTATCCAATGCATTGCTTTCGTCTGGTGGAAATATCGAGTACGCAATGACGATGTTAGTCCCCGTGTGTGACTGAGACAGTCGTTTTGCATTCCCTCCGACGGCTCGGATATATTTTGTGTAGGCTTTCCTATCGTCTACCTTTCCGTGCTCTATTCGCACGTGCTGGGCAAGACTCGAAAAAGAAACGTGGCGGTCAGACCTTGACTTTCCGTGGGTGCATGAAGAAACTAGCAACAGCACCGGCTTTGGTTGGTGCTTCCCGATTTCCTGGTCGAGGTCCAAGGGGTGAGGACCGTCGCTGATTGGAGATACAGAGGAACATGGAACATAACAGAGGTCAGTGGCGTTAATGCTATACGGCCTGCATGTGGCAGTTCTGCTCCTTATTAACAAACTAAGTCAAAGAACCAAAAAGCATACGGTGAAAAACAAAAAGGCTATGCTTTTTATTTTTACCACTCCCCTCTCCCAACCCTTTGCAATTTATTCCTCCCGTTACTGTTAATATTTCCGCATTGGAACCGAGCTTTATCTCAAGCTGGTGTTGAATACAGTTTATTCACCTACCGAGTTCGAAGCTCGCAGATAAAAAAAACTGATAATTTATAACTAAAGCCGTTTAGCCGTCACTGATTTTTCCCCCCTCTCCACTGAATCACGGAGATGAATGGCTTCGATTCGAGACAAACCGCTGTATTGCCGAGCGACAAGGCTCAAAACGGTTACGAAGCAGAAGTTGCTGACCAACGAACCGATGGTTCAGATCCATCTCTGCCGAATCAGCTTCACTGATGTGTAGCTTTGTAGGGACTTTCTTTAGTTCGACCGTAAGTTCACTTCCAATAACATAGTGTATCTTTGTGATCGAAACTTCTTCCATTACTTCTATCCATATTTGTCTAGCATAAACGGATGCAGAGATTTTGATTAGTTTTACACCACTTGAAGATGCGCCGAACGTTGAAGCTTAGAGCGTCCACTTAGTATATCAAATTGGTAATTTACTTGGCAATTTACTGAGCTTATTTTCAAATGCATAGTAAAGTGGAACGTTTCAAAGTCACAGGCAAACCACCATGCATGCACCTGAAATTATATGACAGCAAAGTCTACAAATGACGCATAGAATGAAGGAAACATCATAGTGCGCAAAATGCCGGTAAACCCATTCTGATTTTTCTGTGACTCCTTCTGAACCAAATTGTTTAGGGTGAACAAATTTGGCATGCCGATGTGTCAACTCCCTGTTGCATTAAATATTTACACGGATTTTACCGGATAATGTGCCGCAGAGTGTGCGAAATGCACTTAAACCCATTTCTGGACGGATGGAAAGAACAGCTTGTTATGAAACACAATGATTTGCCTTATTAATGACTGAAACATGGCGTTCAGGCACATTTTCAACGATGTTTCAGATGATCTGTTCCGCTGATTGAGGATACCGGACGTTAATCCATGCAGTGTTGCATATTCTTCCACCGCGATGAATTGCTTCGCCAATAGACCCCGGGTATTTCCAATCGGAATCAAGTAAGGACTATGAGCAGATCAGTTCATTGTCTAGATGTTTTAATACGGTAGTTGCTGGCAGTATGCATTACCGCATAAGGTCTTGAAAAGCCAATGCAGTTATTCGGGCCCTGCGATGCGGTGCTTCACAAAACACACTTTCATACAATGAGCGACAATGGTATAGGATACTTTTCATTTTCCCGCATATTTTCGTTCCTGTATTCCCAAACAAAACCGTATCTGGTCAGAACGATTGAATGCCCATTTCGATGCGGAATTCCAAATTTCATAAGGCATTCGATTACGAGCCAATTAATATAAAATATGCGAAACTGGGGGTCAAAAAAGTACGGGAAGCCTTCAGCTGGTTTTCAATAGTTAGTACTTGAGCTTGAGGAGCTCGGTGTATCTCCCCAGCAAGACTTTTGATTTTCCCTTGGTCGATATTCACCCATTTACCCTTAAGAAAGGTCACTAAGTCACTCTTTGACTGGTAAACAAAGGAAACCTTGTCCTTCTGGCGAGCAAGTATGCTCCTTAGTTTCTCAACTGCATTTAGATTTGGGTTGTATGGTGGCCTCTAGATGAGCCTGACCTAACGGAACGATAGCCAACAGTTTGTAGTGTATGAACAGTGGACAGAACCATTGTTATTTTGGAATACCGCGTCATCTTGTAGTTTGCTGGTAAGTAGGGGAAACAAAAACTGTTCCAGTGTGGGAATATACGCAACGGAATCTTGTACGTCCTCAGGTATAACTAGCCCACTTTAACTGCTGATTGAGAAGGTTTATCAAGTCTTCGCTGAACTCCTGCCGTCGTTTATTTGACTCAAAAATTCTTCATTTCTGATATCATGTCATTAATAATTCGAAGCATCCGGTTCATCCAAATTATTTTTTCGTCAGTAAAGTGAACATTTTCTCATTTGTTTGTCTATACTACGTGCGTTTCAGTCCACGATAAGCGTTGTTCTTAATGCAACTGTGGGAGAGTAATAAACCTTATCCTTTTTTGTATTTCATCCAAGGCACAGCTCTGAGCGTTCTTTGTAATGTTCATTTCGAAATACTGACTTCGACTGAAGTTTTCAACATTGACAAGGAGCACGTGTTACTGGAGGTTAGCCGAACGAATCTGCGTTCGTCCGATTTCGTTAGTTCATTTAAGACGACCCATTAGCTTTTTAGGCGCACACTGCTAGGTATATTCAAGGTTCCGTTGTTTGACGTTTCTCGATCTTTTATGTTGCCTGAAGATCTCATGCGAATTGAGTCCCACTTGGTAGAACGCAGATATTTCGACCTTATCTAGGTGTGTCGGTTTCTTTTCGTGTGGCACGGCGCAGATAAAATTCGGTGTGGGTTCTGTAAGATGTAAAAATGTAACCAAGGTCAACGAAGGTCACCTAGTTCATAAGGGTGCATCACGTACTCTGGTGCACATGACTCACGTAAGTCCGGTTCTCATGGATTTGTCAGTCGCCGAATCCACAGACCGAACTCATCAGCTTGTTGTCAGGCTCAACGGTCCGTCTCGTTCTGAGAAAATTCTCCATGGGATAACGCATCGGAATGGGGGTTTTTGTACTTTTGTCACCCTCGTTTTTGTATTCACTGATCTAAGTGGCACATAGTTTCGTTTTACATTTTGGTATGCTGTACTGTACCGTGTGTTTCACCGTTCTGATCGGATATGGACGGTTCGTTGGAGAATACAAAATCGGAAATGTGCGGGGAAACACGGGGGGTCCACGAAATGTATTCTTCATGGGTAGAATGAATGTACTTGACTTAATCAAAAAATCCAAAGGTCTTTTCTCCGTCAACTTTGATTTTGATCTGTTACAAATGTTACGAATTGTCGACCCCGGGGGGATTCCACGACTCACGCGTGGACGTCACTGACGCGGCAGTACCGTGTGAGCTCGACTATCTGAGCAACAGGCTAAACCGGTGGTTTCCGATCATACTACATTTACCCCAACAATGTACATTAGCACGATATCCGCCACAAGTAACTCGTAACTATCCGCGATTACGCTCACAGTGGCCCTGTGAACTAAAACCAACATCTGCTTTAGCCCTGATGATTGGTGAGACTCAAATGGCTTCCATAGGTATCAACGCTGTTGTACTAACCATAATCAATTCTTATTAGTGCTACTCAGTAGACAGACGAATGGGTCGGGAAGAAAAAAGAAGATGCATCGAATTCTTAGTCGATTTAATGACAACAGTTAACGCGGTTACCGTAACAAATTCACCAGTAAATGTGTCCGAAATGCGACCGGACATGGTGAATGAATATAGAGCGGTAAGATCTGAATTTCGACACCATTCTTCCAGAATAACCTGTACAAAAACTATTTTGTGCGCAGGTACTGACAACAGAAACAAGAGTAAAACGGAATTATTTTCTAAATCTGGTTAATGTTTCCCTTTCCTTTTTCCTTCTTATATATCTTGCTGTATATTTTATTTCTACCCTAGTTTTGTCAGAGCATTTTTGACCGAAATTTAAGCATGCCACCTGCAAAAATCTTTCATACAGATACAAAGAGCTCATTTTGATCGTGCAAAGGGATAGTTTGAACACTTACGAATATGCGTCGACTGATCAAACTGACGTGTACGGAAAAATGGTAAAAATAACTGAGACAAACAGCTTACATCTTTCCACAAGCCAAACTGTCGTTCGCTCATTGGAGAAAATCCAGTAGTGAAAACGCGATCACCCTTGACGTACACAGCCTCCTGTGGTTTTGTGCCTTGATGACATATACCTTCCTGAAAGAGAACACAAGCGACGGGGAATGCTTTTCAAAAAAACGAGCCGCAACTGTTTGAAGAACATAGAAGCTTAATGATTCTAAAAACCCAATGGGTGCTAGGTGGATTGTTGATGGATGAAGAGACCTTAGCAGTCCTGGGAATCGTTGGCACGCAGACAGACATGTGGTTCTTATTCTCATCGTGAAAGTGAAAAACAGTTAAGCGAAGCCCATTGTGCCTCCAAATGCCTCAGTAAGGCCGGGAGTGGGTGTCTCAGGCTTCGAGGTGGCTACCTTCCCTGAACGCCTCTCCAAATGCTTCCAAGTGACCGTGCGTCTAACACAGCCTCTGTTGAGGAAATCCTGCTCACCGCCTTCCCGTGACGGAGATATTCCCACTTAAGTGACAAGACGAAAGCGAACGCCCGGCGCTCTCTACTGAGTTGGCTGACTAATAGTCAGTCTAAGGGAGATGGTTGAACCCTGGTTTCAAACCAACCATGGATGGCGTATGAGGCGTACAACGGTATGCTCACCGAAATCTGTGGCAGAGAGGTGCACTGGGCATCCAAGATGTTTGGCCTCGTCCGAAGGGCGCCTGAACTGTACAATCAGTCACTGGCCCCCAGTGGGTTACGGAACCCACGCTTTATCCTGCTGCCTTGCGGGTTAAGCTTTGGATAGCTGAACGTTCCGGTTGTGGATCCCTAAAAAAACCACCTGGTTTGGCTTGGGCAACCTAGCAGTATCGCGCCCACAAACAAATCATGGACTCGGACTATCCACTTCTTCCTCACCGACTGTGCCATGTTTTGTTTGGCACACGGTCTGAAACCAGACAAATGTGAAATATATATTTATATATAAGCCCACTGAATATAACCAGTTTGGAACGATCTTCGATTCATGGAGCAACTGATAATGTCATTTTTATCCAACGACGAATTGTGATCCGCTGCAAACCCAACTGCTAACCAGTGGTTCAATAGGTGAAAAGCGTTTATAAAACCGAGTTAAGGCGAACGATTGCTTTCGAAAATTAGTCATCATGATGTTACATATAATACGACGCGGAATCCAAAGAGGGAGCAGAGATTACGAAACAATGTATTTCACGGGTCTGTGCGTGTTTGCTTGATGTGAAGTGACGTAGAGTGGACACGATTATACCATTTCATCAGGAAATGTTATTGAATAATTATGCTCCAGCATGACGACATCAATATTAATTTTTGGAAATCACTGTTTGCCTCAAATCGCGTTCGTGGTGAACGCGCTTATTTGATAAGCATGTTTCAGATTCGTAAAATTTCACGCACTCTCAGGTTATTTCAATCGCGGAGAATCGTTTCAATAGAAGCCTGTGACTAAACAAGACCCCACCACGTAAAAGAGCGCATGCACTTGGAAGCTGTAACTTCATGAATGTTATGAACGACCAAAGTGACTATAATGCCACTAGGGGTATTAGAACACCCGACGGGTTCGTGCCTTCTTCGAATGACGACTTTTGTGGATTTGAACAAGGGGATCAACTGGGTTATGTGTATTTCGGTGGTAATATTTGCTAGTGACATTTTGTTTTAGAATTCTCGTAAAATACCATCGAAGAGGGAGAGGGGCGCAGAGACTCTTCGTGGTCACTTGATGGTCTTATTACGGTACCATAAATGAGGTTGTCAGCAAACACGACAACTTGTCACATAAGAACCGACAAATAAGCTCGTGTAGTTTAACTGTGAATCACTGATGTCTATTCACCGTGGCTTTGGTTAGCCAACTCCAATTGGCGGTATTTATAAGCGCATACCACGTCGGGTGTGGATCGCGTGTATTGGCATGACATACGCATTTAAAATGACAATAAAGAGCTTGTGGAATTTTGATAAAACGAATCGTTAGCACACGCAGCGATAGTCAAATGTAGGTTTTGCAGGTGGTTTTCTGGTGTTATCCAATGGAATCTGCGCATTCCATCAAGACTTTGTAAAGATAGACTGAACTCAAAAATTAAAATGTCTATTGTATAACACAGGTTAGAACGGGCTGTTGTCGATTTGTAAGTGGGAGAGCTATTCATAACAATCGTTAAACGAATGTGCCCAGTGCTCGTAGTACAAACTGGGAAGGTTAAAACAGATACGTCTAACAGAATCTGGTCAAAATTGCACCGAAATAAACTGACATCAAAAGTGAGGGGAGGGGCTCTTCTTGACAACTATACATACAAATGCACACCGGTTCCGTTGCCAAATGTGAATAGAACAGACAAATCGCGAGTGTCTTTGAGCTCAAGTTGATTTTTGTTCTGAACAAAGTAAATCACAAACGAACGGAAATGTTCACCCGAGCACAAATTTTCAATATTAGCTGTGCTACTCGTTTCCACTACTAAAGAACTAAAAAGATTACTGAGACCAGAAAGGAAATTTCGATAGGCATTTACTACAGAGGTGGTTGTAAGCGGACTTCAAATATTCCGGGATGTTACTCTGAGAAGGTTGGTCCTTTTTTGAATCAAATGGCTGTTGGAATGACTGCGTTCACTGAGCAACTGAAAGAAAAATCAATGACAAAATTTTGATAACTACAAGAAGTTTTTTACTATTTTTCAACGCTTACCACAATAATTTCTCCAGATCGTGGATTCAGTACGCGCGTGTGCCGGTCTTTGCACGTGGTAACCAGCTTGGATCCATTATAGTTGAAACTGGCCGACAGAACCATATCGGGGAACATGATTTCCACCAAGGGCTCTTCTGTGGCCACGTTCCATATGTACACCATATTATCAGCACCTGAATCAAGATTAAGCGAACAGTGGATAGCACTAACTGGTGACAGATACATCTACTCCAACTGTTATACACAGACACTTAATCAGGATACCTATTCCATGTTACTAGAAATAAACACCCTGATAATCTTCGTACTTTTCTCAACGAGTCCCGACTGATTCTTTCGGCCATGTAAATATCTGCAGTTTTGAAGGGAAAAAACTCTTGGCAAGCAATTTATGTGGCATCTTGATACCTGATTAATTCGTTCAGTTACCCAAAACATAGTCGCCTGGGCCACTTTGATCCGAAAAAGGTGAATCAAGTAGGATTTCATATCCGAATTCATCCCGGCTATGTGACATATAGCCAGACTTCAGCGATCAAAAATCACCGATGAAATCAATTCATATATATGTGAAAGACACGGTGCAAGTGACGCATACCCAAGATGAGACTGGTTATTATTCTGGCGACCCGCCATAACTGCTCATTACAATGCCGCTCATACGCCATCACGACGAGACTGCATCTTAACGTGATGCGATGGCTTGTGTGCCTCCATGGCTCGAAGAGCTATGCAGGACAGCTTCATTAAACCAGAGATGCAATCATGCCTCACAGGCCAATGCGTAAAGGCCAGACGAGGTCCAGTCTCTGAGTCAATTGCTGGAAATATATTGTTCCATCCGCCTTGCCCCTAGAGATGAAACTCCAGCGAATAAACACGGAGAAAAACAGTTTACCGGTCTAAAATCCTCCACTAGATGGACGTAGGAGTGGAGTATCTGGGGCTTCTCTCGACGACGGAAGAACTGATCGCATTTCACTGGGCAGCTATCGCCCGCCAAAGCTGGGCAGCCCCCGGGCCAAAGGATGCTGTCCCGTTCGCGTTCCGCTCGCAACAGATCACTGAAGCTTCGGATAAAACGGTAGTTCAAAGGTAGGATACGAATTAAACAAACTTCTCAAGCCTACACGTTCATTGCACTTGGCTGCATTCCACGTCCGCACACTGTGTCGGATACGGAAACAGGCTGCCCTCGCTGGAACTCTTGGAACCTACTAAACAGACCTATGCTGTGTCTCGGAAACAAGCATACAAGATCCCACTTCTGTGATCATTCTCTGCACAACAGATAAGGTCTCATGTTGTCGCGTTATTCTGCGAGTCCCGGGGGATTCGGTACCTAGTACTCGTGGTCAGGTTGGCGCTGAGATTGCTTTGAGCATGAGACTTGAGTGTGCACCGCGAGCCTGGATCCCAGTCAAAAGCTGTCAGTGTGCAGCTCGCTTGGACTGGGTTGGTCCAATACCGAACCTTCCAGTGTCTGGAGAAAATATACCTCATGTAGCTAAGTTCCGTTATCTGGGGAGCCGTAATTCATCCAGCGGTCGCGTATCCGACGAGGTATCTTTGTGTATACAGAAGGTTCGTTTAGCATTTGACAATCAGAGTCATCTGTAACGTCGACATGACATTCGTTCATCTACCAAAGGTGGAATGTATGCTGCAGTAGTCAGGTCAATGCTTCTGTGTGGTTCAGAAACGTGGCCACTGCGAGTGGAGGATATACGAGGATTGTCGGTATTTTAACACCGACGTCTTCGCAGCATTGCTCGGACCTGGTTGGAACACCGTCTAAGCAACACTGAGGTTCGGCAGAGAGTCTTAGGTTCACGGATTAAAACATTAGATGAAACACTAAAGTTCACCAGGCTAAGATGACTGGGATATATGTCACGCATGTCCTTGGCAGGATTCCTCGGCGATCAGTGTTCGCTGAGGCGGGTATTGGTTTTAAGATAAGTAGTACTGGTCATTCCATGGCAGAAGAAAAGCATGAAGAGCCTGACCGGTATACTTAGTTATGTAGGGCGTGTTCGGTTTTCTGGATAGAGTCCAAGAGATCCCTCTCAGTTTTTTCATACTCTGTTGTACTTCATTATTTCCTTTTCAGGTTGTCGCTGAAGATAGCAACCGAAGCAACCACATCCAGTGCATGGTTAATTGTTGTCTGAACTGAACTGACTTGACTCAGTTGACCGCACAGTTTTCTACCGCTGCCTCTTACTGAACGGTTTGCCAGAGAAATTTACTTCTCCTTCCCAGTCCTTCAATGCGAACGGCAGAAGCCGAGTCGTGCTCAAGGTGATCGTTCACCCCAGTTCACCACGGAAAGTGGTGTTCGTCGGTTTTCTCTTCCGTCCTTCCTCTTCAATTTCGTAGTTGAATTGAATCTTGAGATAATCTATCCTCCTGTGAGAATAGCAACATCGAAAATAGCTCAGGCAGGAAACTGTTTAACTTGGAATACGCGGACGATATTGGTCTTCTAGTGAAGATCCAGATTAGTTCCAGGCTTTCTTAGATAGCTCAAACAACAGTGCAGCAATGTTCGGGATGCAATTTGCACCTTCGAAGTGCAAAACGCTGCTGTACGACTGAGGTGGAGCTACGCTAAACCTTGTGTTGGCGGAGGAAGCTCTACCTGAAGGAGATAAGTGGCTGGGCAGTTACATCTCGTCAGATCGAAATATGTCATCGCATAAATGAAAGGCGCTTGATATTTGCCAACCTCAGTCATCTGTGGCGCCGATGGGACATCTGATTATCTATTGATGATCCAGTGCACATTGCGACGATCAGGTCAGTTTTTTTATACGGCTCAGTGACATGGCCGATAAGGGTAGAACACAGACGAAGACTGTCGGTATTTGAGCATCGACGTCCCTATAGCATTGCTCCAACATGGTGAGAATACCATATCAGCAATGTGGTTATGCGTGGGATATTGAGAACCAGTGGTCAGTCACTGGATCAAGTATTGAATCTAAACAGGGTCAGGTGACTGAGATATGTGTCAAGCATGCCCATCCATAGAATTCCTTGGCGTACACTGTTCTCTTAGTTAGGTAGTGGATGAAAGGTATGTCGAGGTAGTCAGTTCATGACATGACAGGAAGGTATGAAAGCCTTGACCATTGAACATGGCCAACTAGGACTTGTGAGACTGCTGGGTTGGGGTCCACGAGAAGCGCCTGCCAGGTGGCTGGGGACGGTAAGTGGCATGGCTAGATGTTGCGGCCAGTGGCGTAGTTGCATTTGGCCTCTTCTTTTGTCTTCATGACATCCGCTTATTACTTTGTTTCCGGGTCTTTTTCACCACATGCTTCCATACATTCCGCTCTGAACTGGAACATGGTGCAAGCTAATAAAACCAAAGAACAAAAGTGCGAGGTAAATGATTGAATGAACTGACCGAACTCCAGACTGGTGATTTTATCATGCCACTGGTGTTGGTCGAGTGGGATAAATTGTTACCACTAGGGAGGTAAAAGGTTCAAACTCCGCCACCGCCGGTTACATTGGGTGTAGACAGGGTTGCGGAGACAGTTCAGCTTCCTCAATATTGAGGAGAAGATCGTCTGTACGGCCTACTGAAGGTACACAAAGGTGTCCCATTGAGACGGATTTCGAACATGAATAACTCTTCATATCAAGCAGTAGCAAAGTGGTTCAGTAGCTTACTGGAACCAGTAAGGGTGGCAATTTCTAGAGAGTCCACAAAACACATTTCATTCTGTAGAAACTGTGAGGAATCTGGTTCTAGAAGGAAAGCAAATGATATCACTTGGTGTTACTCCAGCGTAAAGCAATCGATTTGGGTATTCCGTTGGATGAACTGAAACAGTTATTATTTGTCTGCACACAATATCCAGTTTCATTTCAACGGTGAAAATTATCATCAAAAGGAGTGAGTGGTAGTGAGATCATCTTTGGGACTCTTATTTGCTGATATTTTCATAGCAAAACTTGAAAATAATTAACTCGAGTCCATAATTCGAGATTCCACCCTATACAAACGATATGTTGACGAAATCATACCTGAGGTTTACACAAATATGGACTAAAACCTACTGCCTGACAATTTTACCGCAGCTCATCTAAATATCAAATTTACTTTGGAAGAAGAAAGGGGCAACAGTCCGCCATATTTGGACGTATGCATGAGCCATCGGAATGACTGTTCCGTTCAGTTATCAGTGCATAGAAAAGCTACATGGAACGGGCAACACAATCATTCTCACAGCTTTGAACCCCCCAAAATGAAGAGAAGTCTCATACGTTGCTTGATTAATAGAGCAAGAAAAATCTGCTCAGAAAATAACGAGGAATGAACTTCTTTTTCTGCGGAGTGTCTTCCTACAAAACGGCTATCCTGAACGGTTTATTGAAAAAATGATGCAAGGAAATAAAGAGACCAAATGAGATAGGAGCCGCAAAGAAGCCTTTATACGTATGTTTGCCATTTAAAGACGATACTGCAGCAGAAATTATTCAACGAAGACCATCAGCAGTCAACAGACCACTCTACGCTGCGCAGTCACGAATTCTGTTCGTTTCCAAACCGATAGGATAGAGTACCGAATTCTGCAACTTCTTTTTATGCGTATTGATTTACCTGTTCCTGTGGAACCAGATAAATTGGTTGCACGACCTGGGCTTATCTGAACGCGTTCGTGAACACCAACCGGCTTGGTTGAACACGAGAGCTATTAAAACAATCGCGAGTGCTGTGCTCACACCTTGTTGGATCAAACCACTCAGTGGAAGTGATAAACGCTTTTCACATAACATTCGGGGTAAGCAATCAGAACCTGTCAAGTGTCGAATCCTAGCCACAGCTGAAGCTGAGTATCCGCCTCTACGGTCTTTCCCTGCGCGCTCAGTAACGACTTAGGCAAGTACTTAAGCTCCGACTTCATGTTCCTGAACACGTGCAACCACTCGAACATTTCACATTGGTCAATTTCACATGCACACACGCACGCGTGCAGGGATAGATTTGAATCATCACTCCCCTTCCTTGTTTTGTGAGTCACATGTAGTTATGTATTGGTGAGTAGGAATAACTGAGGACCAGCTTGTTTGTCACTTTGTTTGTTCTCGATTTTATTCACCCAAAATATCTTACTTTGTGAGTTATTTGAATCATCCATTTACCTGTTAAGTTGAATTCGTATTTAATCGCGCCATGATATATTGGTAACATACATGTTGCTTCCCTCCGACTAGTTGGCTGCCCTAACTGTCCATCGATTCCCAAGGTCAGCCTGCTCCATCCTAGTGGAACCTATATGAGCAGGCAAGTTCAGTGCTCCATGAACCACACGACTTTAGTGTCCAATGGAACAATAAATTTCTGCCCGTCGACACATTACCCTATGTTCTTATCCAAGCTAGTGGCTGGTCTAGCTTTGATCATTGCGCTTCTATGGCCGATCTGATATTGTGATCCAAAGAAACATTGTGCTGCTGATACGTGTTTAGGTGACACTTGAGCGTCTAATACCTGTTTGGTTCGGTTCATCAAAAGATTGAAACGTTCGGAGATTGTTGTCAAAGATGCAACAGACAGCAATGACCTTCCTCACTCCAAATCGTGGTGTCGTGTTTCTGATCATGCCCAACAGTGCAGTGGGGCTTTGAAGCGACGTGGCACGCCTCCTCCCCCGCACTGATACGTATGCATGTAATAAGAAAGTAATTTCAGTAGGAGATGATGAAACGTCCACAATCTTAGTGCACACTAACGACAACAACCGGAAGAAACGATCCTACTTTTGTAACAAACGACATTTGGGAAACAAAAACACATTCGCATTACCAACGATTCTAGTTATCGAGTCTAAATAGTTCTCTGAGTTAGTTAGCAGTTAATTCGACAAGAGGTTGGGCGGTGAACGGTAACACTAAATTGTTGGGGTGTTCACAAACAGCACTGTCAAAGTAACGGAACATGGACAATACTGAATGGGAACAAACAGTGTTGTGATTGAGTGCATTCGAAAATACTGTCGAATAAACAAATGAGATTTCTTGTTGAGAAGAACGCTTCAATCGACGTATTACTGGGCGCACATAGTTAATTGTTCTTCCTAAACATGTCCGTGCATGCCAACACTCATGCAAAATAACCGACCTTGGGCGGACGTGTTCAACACGAACATATTTGATCAGATACGGAACCCAAAATGAGGATGGACAACGAATGGCACGGATGTTCGTGCCTGAACAAATCCGATGACTCATGTATGAACCAGTGTGCTTGGAGTGTGTGATGGGAAAAGCGAATAAACTTTCGATCTCTACAGTTGACGGACACAACCGCTTGGTTCAGTTGGTCCAGTTTAATATAAACAGCAATTACCCATATCACTGGTGTAACGGTGTTGATTACTATCGCCGAGTAAGTACTTCATATGAAAGTCAATGAAAACAACATTCTGCATAAAGCTAAGGAAGGAACTGTATACAACAAATCGAAAAAGTGGTAGTTAAGCAAATTAGGCATCAATCCATCCAGAGGTGAGGGGTTCAAGTCCCACGAATGTCAGTCACTTTGGCGGTAGACAACATCATCATACTTCCACAGCGTAAAACAGTAGGGCAAACTCCACTGATAACTACCTTTCTCACCATGTTATACGTTGAATTAGAAGTTATGAATATACAAGATGGATAAGGATTGGACCTACACGGGTGGGAAAAGGAAAGAATGCCCTTATAGCCAACACACGAAATACACAGTCTAACTGTACAAACACACACCGATCAATCATTCTGATTCAACAGAAAGTGACAACACGATCGCCACTATTCACGGTTCACTGCCATATCCTTCAGTGTCTCCAGCCAACTGGTTGAAGGGTCTTTTGGACCCCAACCACGAAGATGTGAGGCGCCTACTTCTCTTGAATTCTCCGTGCTTTTGCACATTCCCCGCTGCCAAGTCATCTATTGACCTCCACGTGGCTTCTTTCCACTCCTGAATAAGAACGGAAAATAGGACACGGTGTGGTAGACATGTTTGCCATACGTAACACGCACCCCAACCAAAGAAGTCTACTAAGCTGGATACGGTGTGACAGAACGTTCTCTGAATTAGTACCCAATGCTCAACTTCTGACCTCAGCATCACTCACCGGGTTATTCCATCCAATCTCAGCGATAATACGCTAACATCGATGGTTGAAAACTTCAACATGACGAATATCTTCAGCACGCAGACCTCAAGTCTCGCAACCATACAACAAAACTGAAACCACTGAGGCACAATACACACAACCTCTCAACTTCAGTGTAATATCAGATCGACGCCACACGTGCTTCAGTCCAGTGTACTCCCCTCGAGCCTGAGATATACGCGTGTTCACCTCTACTACCATGCTCCCATCCGTCTTCAGCTGCTTCCGAAGCAACTAAAGCGGCCGACAACTGCCAGCACCTCCCCGTCGAGCATCAAGCTCGGAACTGCTGGCGTCCAGTCTTGTAACATCACTCTACACTTTGAAGGTGCAAAGCGCATGTCAAATGGAGTTACAGCTTTCGCAAGTCTATCGAGTGCACATTGCGCGTGTTCCGTGCATTCAAACAAGCAGACAAGGTCGTCTGCGTAATATAGGTCACACAGCTTTTCACTATTTCCTAGTTCACCGCCCACATCCTGGAGATCTCCCAGGGATTTTTCATTATCTCGCCCATTACGAAGTTAAACAGGGATGGGAAAATGAAACATTCTTGCCGAACGCCGCTGGTCATTTTGAACGGACTAGATAGTTCGCCGTAAAATTTCACGCAGCCAGAATTATGAGAATACAATGACCTCAGCGGATCTATGAACTTCTGGGGCATACTTTCCTGGTGAAGAGCATCGAATAGCGCCGTCCGGTCGACTGAATCAAAGGCGCCTTTGAAGTCTAGGAAAACAATTATTGCCGGTCGACGGTGTGTGTGATGCACCTCTAGTATTTCACGAAGGGTAAAAATCTGGTCGATGCATCCTCGATGTGGGCAAAATCCGGCCTGTTGTTCACGGGTATCCCGCGAGCCGGCGTCAGACAGCGCGATGATACCGAGGCTAATGTTTTGGTGACTATTGGAATTACAGTGACCCGACTCATACAGTGAAAATTGCCAAGCTCTTCCGAGATAGGGATGGATGAACTGAAAATGCCTGAGTATATCAGGTTCGATGATCCTGGATGTAAGCAAGGTCTACTACTATCAACAAAAGTGATCAACTGAAGTGGAGTTTGAACTATCGTTCTCGAGCTCGCTGGTTTGAATACCACTAACTGAATGGAATTATATACCCTTATGAAATCACGCGATGGTCAGCGACGCTTCGCACTTAATCTTTGGCCATAAAACTCACCAACGTCTTTAGTTACATTCCGTTAGAATGTCGCTATAGCACTGTAGCACAAAGTTAGTTACAGGTAGAGCCAATACACAACGAAAAGACTAGACCCCATAGCCATAGTCACCTATGGAAAAATCAAAATTGAGGGGGGGGGTGGAAAGTAGTGCGCGGGTTGAGTTACATCCATCATGCAAAACAAATGGTGATTTGAAGAATTATGAAAAAGAACTACTCAGCACGCGTGACAAACTCAAGACGACGTCCTTGTTCAGTAAACGAAAAAATGTCATCTAATTGACTGTTCACGGTCACTGACAAACCTGCCGAAAGGAGAACATGTTCCGCGGTAGGATGCCACACAACCAGACCAACTCGTCGCTGATGCGCGACCAGATCGGCAATGGGAACGGTTAAATTGGTTTTTGGTTCCAAACCACCTTCGGGAATTTGCCAAACCTTTACAGTAGTATCTTCCGATGCACTCGCAATCAGATCATCGTTATGTGGGCACCACTGGACATCTAGGACACTGGCCTTGTGGCCCGCAACAAGCGGGGCGTCGCGCTCCACACGACCGACCTTTAATGAAAAACGTGGACAGAATTTCCATAGATGAAATCAATTTATAAGCAAAAATAAAGATGGGCATAGTTCTGTATTAAAGCCTTTTCACAATCTAATGGCTAACAAAGACTGTAAGTCAGACTTACTCGATCGACCGGAAGTACCAAAAAAGCGCCACCTCCAGCGGCCTCTGTGATGATCGCCACATACTTAGGATTTACGGCACAAAAATGTCCGTCCCAGCTGCTCTTTGTAATCCGAATATCTTCATAGCACTGTTCCTTCTTCAACGGTTTGCCGAAAACATGCTTGAATTTGCTGCGGCGCATGAACATCTGGAAAAATGAGTTCGACAATCAGTGAAAAGGTTGTATCCGACAATTATTAAGCATCAATCGACCGGTGATAACTAAAATATATGTGTCGGCTGATGTGTCCTTGCGTGTGTTCTCTAACTCCGCCCATGATGGGTGGTGGTTCCGCCATCGCATGCCTCCAAATGCCTTAGTATGGTCGGGATGGATGTCTCAGACCCCAAGATGGTTACCTCCCCTGAACGCCACTCGAAATGCTTCCAAGTGACCGTGCGTCTAACACAGCCTCTTCTGAAGAACTTCTGCACACTGCCCTCTTGTGGTGCAGGTGTTTTCACCAAAGTGTAAAAACGAATGCGAACGCCTGGCGCTCGCCACCGAGTTGACTGATATTCACTCTAGGGGAGATGGATAAACCCTGATTTCAAACCAACCATGGATGGCGTACGAAGCATGTAGCACTACGCTAACTGGCATCTGTGAGGAAGGGTGTGATAGACAACCGGGATATTAAGCCTCATCCGAAGGGCTCCTGAACTGCACAATCAGTCACTGGCCCCCAGTGGGTTACGGAACCCACGTTTCACCCTGCTGCCTTGCGAGTTAAGCTTTGGATAGCTAAAGCTCCGGTTGTGGACCCCTAAGAAAACCACCTGCTTTTCCCCGGGCAACCTGGTGGTATTATGCCTGCAAACAAATCAAGGAATCCGACTCCATTTGTCGCTTCCACATTGGTTGTACCATGTTTAGTTTGACACAACCTGAAATCAGGTGCATGTGATTATATATATATATATATATATATATATATATATATATATATATATATATATATACATATATATATATATATATCGTATGGCTTGATGCCACATCTGATGCAGTCTACCACAGTCCAAAGGTTAAGATTTACAACTATCACCCAATGCAGTGGGACCTTGAGGCCTTGAAGCTTGACCTATCCACTGTAATCAAGCGTTCGTGTTTTCCTATTAACGGCTCCAGAACACCTAGGATAACCGACTAATTTGGTTTTATCTCTTTTGATGAACGTCACTTTCTCTATATAAGGTGAACACAGTTTGAACAACCAACAACCAGTCTATGAGTGTGACACTTCTAGCTGTTGCTGCTCAGCAGGAGCCTCATCCAGAAATTAAGACAACAATGTGAAAAGGTAGGAGTTACTGAACTGACATTATATCTGAAACCCATCTTCTATGCTTGTGATTTCCCATATTATTTTGTTTGCATTTCAGCTGCACCGTACGACTACAAGCCGGTTGAAACCAAATCAAGGCAAATTCTCTCCTCCAATTCTACTCAATTTGACCAACCGAGTCGATTTTCTGTAAACGTGGGGCACTGAAGATGATGGTATCAATCAGACGAAAAGGTGTGCATACAACAATGCCATCGGTCGCGAGATACCAATATATTTCCTAAAGATTCTAAATAGTAGGTGGGTGGGTCTCATGGATCCCACCAAGGAAGACTAACATGACCTGCATGGCTGAATCTACTGGTCAGGCTTTGCCTGTCCTCCTTTCATATCGTGAACTGACCATCCTGGCTCATCTAACTACTGTCCACCTCGGTGAATATTGCATACCTAGGAGGTCTACTTGGGGATATCCACAACTTACACGCCGGGGATGGTCGAGTGGCCTATGGAGTTAAAGAATCGAATTCCGCCACCACAGGTCGTCCGGTTCGTTGCACTGCTTGATCCACTGGGACCAGTAATCCAAGCTTCAGAATTGGTTTCCGGTTATCCCTAATAGTGCAGTGGGAATCTGAGGCCATGGGGTACACTCATTTCACTGCACTGAAACGCAGGTAAGTAATTAAAAAATATAAGAACAATCGCAGCTTAGCAGTAGAATCATCATCACCACCATTGTACAGCGTTAAACAGTAGGGCAAACTCCACTGATAACTACCTTTCTCACCATGTTATACGTTGAATTAGAAGTTATGAATATACAAGATGGATAAGGATTGGACCTACACGGGTGGGAAAAGGAAAGAATGCCCTTATAGCCAACACACGAAATACACAGTCTAACTGTACAAACGCACACCGATCAATCATTCTGATTCAACAGAAAGTGACAACACGATCGCCACTATTCACGGTTCACTGCCATATCCTTCAGTGTCTCCAGCCAACTGGTTGAAGGGTCTTTTGGACCCCAACCACGAAGATGTGAGGCGCCTACTTCTCTTGAATTCTCCGTGCTTTTGCACATTCCCCGCTGCCAAGTCATCTATTGACCTCCACGTGGCTTCTTTCCACTCCTGAATAAGAACGGAAAATAGGACACGGTGTGGTAGACATGTTTGCCATACGTAACACGCACCCCAACCAAAGAAGTCTACTAAGCTGGATACGGTGTGACAGAACGTTCTCTGAATTAGTACCCAATGCTCAACTTCTGACCTCAGCATCACTCACCGGGTTATTCCATCCAATCTCAGCGATAATACGCTAACATCGATGGTTGAAAACTTCAACATGACGAATATCTTCAACACGCAGACCTCAAGTCTCGCAACCATACAACAAAACTGAAACCACTGAGGCACAATACACACAACCTCTCAACTTCAGTGTAATATCAGATCGACGCCACACGTGCTTCAGTCCAGTGTACTCCCCTCGAGCCTGAGATATACGCGTGTTCACCTCTACTACCATGCTCCCATCCGTCTTCAGCTGCTTCTGAAGCAACTAAAGCGGCCGACAACTGCCAGCACCTCCCCGTCGAGCATCAAGCTCGGAACTGCTGGCGTCCAGTCTTGTAACATCACTCTACACTTTGAAGGTGCAAAGCGCATGTCAAATGGAGTTACAGCTTTCGCAAGTCTATCGAGTGCACATTGCGCGTGTTCCGTGCATTCAAACAAGCAGACAAGGTCGTCTGCGTAATATAGGTCACACAGCTTTTCACTATTTCCTAGTTCACCGCCCACATCCTGGAGATCTCCCAGGGATTTTTCATTATCTCGCCCATTACGAAGTTAAACAGGGATGGGAAAATGAAACATTCTTGCCGAACGCCGCTGGTCATTTTGAACGGACTAGATAGTTCGCCGTAAAATTTCACGCAGCCAGAATTATGAGAATACAATGACCTCAGCGGATCTATGAACTTCTGGGGCATACTTTCCTGGTGAAGAGCATCGAATAGCGCCGTCCGGTCGACTGAATCAAAGGCGCCTTTGAAGTCTAGGAAAACAATTATTGCCGGTCGACGGTGTGTGTGATGCACCTCTAGTATTTCACGAAGGGTAAAAATCTGGTCGATGCATCCTCGATGTGGGCAAAATCCGGCCTGTTGTTCACGGGTGTTTCTCTCGCGAGCCGGTCGAAGAGGACGCAGCAAAATTGAGACCTTTTACTTGGTCACTTTTGGAATTAAGGTAATTCCACGATGATCACCACAGTGACTGCGCATTGCGTTCTTGAAAATCGGTAGATATAATGACTCATCCGATAGTCGTGAGATACATTTCTCCTCCGAAACGCCTCGGAGCAAGGTGGTAAGGGATTTTATCAATGCACCGTCACCCATTTTCAAAAGAACTGGAGGGAATTCGTCAGGACCGGCTGCTTCCCCTCGCTTAAGGAATCGAATGCACGTCTCTACTTCTACTTCTGATAGGGTTTCAAGTGGTACTCTCCAAGGAATCGCAGTTGTTGACGCTAGAGTAACTAAATTAGCGCGCAGCCAGCTGAACCGCTCCTTGAAGTATTCGGCTCAACGGTCCAGCCTTTGCTCTTTGCTATGAATAGGCTCTCCATTTCTATCGCATATTGTTTCACTGACAGGGATTCGCCGCCCACCGGTGTCGCGAATGAGTGATATATGTGCGTTTGTACAGTGAGACTGTGTATTTCGTGTGTTGGCTATAAGGGCATTCTTTCCTTTTCCCATCCGTGTAGGTCCACTCCTTATCCATCTTGTATATTCATAACTTCTAATTCAACGTGTAACATGGTGGGAAAGGTAGTTATCAGTGGAGTTTGCCCTACTGTTTAACGCTGTACAATGATGATTATTATTATTATGATGAAGGTGGTCTGATGAGCGATGTCAGAGAAGTGAAACAGAAAAACAAAGTCAAACCTTGACGTACACTCACGTAGTGAACCCAAGTGACAGACCATCTTAGGCCCCAGCTAGGTTCCGGCTATTTGTGCAGCGGTTTCATGATGGAAATGAATTGCTTCGGCAGATCTTCTTACAACAGGCATCATTAGCTCAGTTCAGTTCAATACGAACGACTATGACGATACACTGGGTGCGATGGTTCTGTAGGCTATCTTCGATCAGGAAGCTCGATCGAAAATCAAAATAATCAACAGTAAGAAAATAATTACGAGTATCAGAAACAAGTCGATAAAGAAAGGCGGGCGGCTGCAAGCGCCAGTGATCATGACACCTTGCGATATCTTCCAATTTGTTCGAACAACGAGTGGGTGGAACTGTGGGAAGCCTAACACACTCCGCATGGTCAATTTCACTGGCAAGGCATCGCTATAGAACTGCGGATGACTGAGAAATACATTATCAGTATTATTAAACATCAACATTATCGTCATCATCACCGTATAGCGGTAAACAGCAGAGTGAGCCCCACTGCCTACTGCCTTTCTCACCGTTGCACGCAGCACTAGAAAAAATGAATATACAAGGTTGACAGTGAGTGAACCCACAGGAGTGTTGTTATAGACCGTGCCTGACTCCAGGCTAGGTGTCAACACCACAAAATATAGTAACGGGTAACAAGCAGGGGAAAGTGAATCAAAGCTAACTGTTTTTTATTTCACCGCACACAATTTTTGTAATTTTCGGAAGTGTTTTTTGATATCCATGCGACCCAATAGTTTGCTAAGCACGCCCCACAGCATTCACACCACTGGCTCCAGTATTGAGTCATATCCCCCAACGTCTCTAACAAATAACGAATGTTATACGGATTATTCCGCATCCCTTGGGTCTCAACCAGGGAGTCGGGACGCATCAACTGCGGCCATCTACTTCTGCATACCCCTCAGGTAAGTCGTGGTCTGAAAGCCACGTCGCTTCTTTCGACCTTGTTCAGCCTTGTCCAGGAAGCGCAAAGTGCGCAAAATGCCAGACGATGGGTAGATATGCGTAAAACTTGCCGAAGCCACTGAAGGCGGTGTGGAGTGATTATTTGTGGCGGAGAATATTGACACCCAACACACGACGACAAACCTCGACGTTGCCCATACGGTGTTCCCACCAAAAAATGAGTAATGCTCCGGAGACAACGATGGTCGAATACGGAAAGCCGCCGAGCGTCCTCGGCGAGCAGTGACCAGGATTCACAACTGTAAAGCAAAATGCTACGTACTGTGGCACTGTAGACCCGACGATCCCGTGAGAGAAGGATGTCTTGGCCGCACCACAGGTGACGTAGGTTCACTAAAACCAGTCCGACCTTTACTATTCGGTATGTGATCTCCCAGCACCACCTCCAGCTGCAACGTAGCTCCGGTGTGCTTCGAGATATCGACTAATTATAACTGCTCACCACAAAAGATGAGTGCAGTCACGGGCTCTTATCAGTCTTGTGCTTAGGTGGGGTAAATCAAATACCATACCTGGACACCTCACCTAGCAAGTTCAGAACGTGTTGCATTTCCTGTGCGTGGATGCTCAGCAGGATATCACTAGCGTTTTCTGAGTCAAAGACTCGGTTCCCTAGGAGTTAAACTCCACCACCAATAAGACCATACAAGGCATTCTTCAGAATATCTGCGGATCAGCTGAGACAAATCATGGTAGAATTTGTCTTTGGCCTAAAAAGAAGCGGTCAGTGGGTGCGGACAGATGCGACGAACAAGCGTCGACGGTCCACTCTACTGCTATTGACATGCACAACACTATCCAACCGAAGTGTTTTTTTTTCACTACACGCAGGCGCGCAGGCGCGCAGGCGCAGGGGAAGGGACATACCCCATAGCTTCAAGGGCCCTGTATGAAATGACTGCTGTCTGGAATCCAGTCTAATAGTTTCTGCTCAGCTCTCATGCTTACAACGATGCCCACGTCAGCCTGATCACAGGCAATAGACGACTCATCCAATAAGCCATGAGCGAAACGAGAAGCCGATTCTATCTCACTGAAGCGAAATTTCATGCACGAAGTATGCGTGTTTCCGGAATACAGGGCGGCTATTTTGAAATTTTCTAGTTCTCATGAGGGCAACTTGATGCCCTGCTTGGAAAGCTGTGTGAACGTTGAAAGCCGTGAAGTGGAGAGAAGGCTCAGGACTGAGAATCGATGCCCAGTTTTTAGCAACCTAGTTGTTTTTTTTTTTAATCCAGTCCCGTTCAAACGACCATTGATGCTGCATTAGGTGCGGTGGCGTCGGTTGCTATCTCTCAAAAGTAACCTCAATCGGAAATCGTGAAAAGTCCGGAAAACCACAAATAGTATCAAGTCGAAAACGAACCCTCGTGGACACAAGACCGCCAACGATCGCAACATCGAGCCTTATCTTCCAGCGTGTCTAGCCACTGAGAGGGATCTCTTGGACTCTATCCAGGAAGCCAAACGTCCTACATAACCAAGTCCACCAGTCGGGCTCTTTATGCTTTTCTTCTGCCATGGAATGACCAGTACTACTTATCTTAAAACCAATACCCGCCTCAGCGAACACTGATCGCCGAGGAATCCTGCCAAGGACATGCGTGAAATATATCCCAGTCATCTTAGCCTGGTGAACTTCAGTGTTTCATCTAATGTTTTAATCCGTGAACCTAAGACTCTCTGCCGAACCTCAGTGTTGCTTAGACGGTGTTCCAACCAGGTCTGAGCAATGCTGCGAAGACGTCGGTGTTAAAATACCGACAATCCTCGTATATCCTCCACTCGCAGTGGCCACGTTTCTGAACCACACAGAAGCATTGACCTGACTACTGCAGCATACATTCCACCTTTGGTAGATGAACGAATGTCATGTCGACGTTACAGATGACTCTGATTGTCAAATGCTAAACGAACCTTCTGTATACACAAAGATACCTCGTCGGATACGCGACCGCTGGATGAATTACGGCTCCCCAGATAACGGAACTTAGCTACATGAGGTGTAGTTTCTCCAGACACTGAAAGGTTTGGTATTGGACCAACCCAGTCCTGCAACAGCATCTTGCACTTTGAAGGTGCGAAACGCATACCGAGCATTGCTACGCAGTCCAGTCCATCAAGCTGTCCAGAAAAGCTTGCAGCTTGCCTGAAACTACACTTGGAAGAACTAAACCGTCCGCATATTCAACGTCTGACACTTTTCCACCAGAGAAAAGTTCAAAGTCGTTATCCTCACATGACAAAATCGCGGTTTCTAGGCCCCTATCAATTACAGCCCTGACATACATCACTTTTTGATGAAGTTGGGTGAAAGAGCACCGTAAGCTCGAACTCGGTTTCGACCGTTCATGTAAAGGGACTTCATAACACAAATGAATTCATCTGGTGCACCCTTCAACAAGAGGCATGCCAAGCAAACTCTCCTCTCGTTCTATGGTTACATTTTATGCGCTGTAATTACGTTGCTGTTTTTTGGGTTTCAGCCTTTGTGCGCTTCTTACTAGTTGAGTATAGCGTTACATTCTAAATCGGTGTCTCGAAGTCTTTTGTATTCAGTACGTACGTAATGGGTGACTGACGTTACAAGGCAGCGCCAGAGAACTGTGCGGTCGATTGAGTCGAAGGCCGTTTTAAAATCAAGAAAAACGAGGATGACTGGCCTACAGAAGGTGCGCCCATGTTTTAAAATTTTTCGAAGAGTGAAGATGTGGTCATACAACTTCGACCAGGTCTAAACTCAGCCTGAATCTCGCGCGAGCACTGTTCGCGAGTGGTTCATGAGCGGTGGGGAATAATACAACCAAGCAGTTTAGATGCGATGCTGACTAGGTTTATTCCCCTGCGGTTTTCACAGGAGGACATGTCGCTTTTCCTGTAAATCTGTACGACCACTGATCGAAACCAACTTCTTGGAACTTGTTCTGTATCCCATACTAAACCGACGAGTTTCGCCAACTCCAATAACAATGTTGAGCCACTGTCTTTGAAAATAGACGGAGGCAACCCATCCGGTCCGGCAGCCTTATATCATTTAAGATAGCTTATTTCACTGATAACCTCCGCTTCTGGCGGAGGACCGGTATTTACAGTCAGAGCTGGAGCTACGGTGCCACCTAGCAAGCCTGTTGTGGATAAAGCCCAACTAAATTGCTTCTCGAAGTGCTCCACCGAATAAACTGGACGGTCCTTCTGATTCTGAGTCAGTGAGCCGTTCGCCTCTTTGATCAATTCGCTAACGCCTGGCTAGCATGGCCCGGTATTTCTAATTAGACGGAAAAGATTGTGGCTGTTTCCAATCGCCTACACTTCGGAATCCATCACTGCTCACGGTCGTTTCACTGGCTACGAATCAGTTGCCGTTTAAGACATGTCCGTGTTTCATCACATCTGGAATCCGGAGAAACCGATCTGCGAGCGTCTAACAATTCGAATGGGGATGCAGATATTCATCGTTTCTGTGTGTGTCTGATTTTTGGGCCTTGGGCAGCATCACCAGAGGCACGTAGGGCCTGTTTGATCTCTGTCCATCGCTCTTCTAGCTCCTGGGCATTTGACTGCAACGATAACCTGGCGGATAATTCCGTTTGGAAAGAATATCGATGGTTATCATCCAGTAACAACTGCGAGTGACGGTTGGCTTTGGCGTTGTTTTGGCCACCGACAAGACGTAGGCTGAAACATTCCCAGACAAAAGCGTGATCAGTCTATGCAAGCGTGGACCAAAATGATCAAGTTCTGAATTGATCCGCGCCAGCGGTTACCGATCTGAGTCCAACGCTATGAAGGTACAGGAAAACGCCAAGCTAGTCGGTGCCGCTTTTTGTGCGAGAAACTTGTATTCACTAGCAATAGTCCATGGTCGAAACATAGCTGGATGAGTTGATCACCGTTATCGGTTCGATCGACTGGAACGCCAAATCGACCTCCTATGTTTCTCTCCGTCTCACCTAGGCTTCCAGCTTGAGAACTGAAATCACTAACAACAACCATGATGTCCGTAGAGCGCACGCTATTGTGCAGTTGAGACAAATCATGGTGAGCGAGTGTTTCTTTCATTTTACCGTATGGAAGATTTTCAGATGAATAGAGCCGGCATCGTATTTCCTCGATTTCTCGTACTGCCGTACTTGTTGTGACTGAAGAATCGCAGCTGATCGCATTACAAGTCATTTACTCGAAAAAATAATGGACCGTTCTTTTCGATTTGATCGGTTTTCCGAAGATCCAAACTCGTCAAATGCTGCGGACGCGTGGACTCATTAGGTCTGCACATTGACTAACTTAATCGATTCAACTTTAGTGCATAATCCAGATAAACTCAAAACGTTAATTACCTTATCTCACCGTTGGTGTACCAATTCATTCCGGATTGTCCTGATTACGATCCAGCTATTACAACACTTCAACCTTGGTACGTCCAACCAAACATGAGGTTTTAGCTCCTCATCTATCGGCCACTTGTAAACGAGATAGTGGAGAAAGTTTTGATCAGTTTTTGTAAAGACATCGGCTTCTGGCTAACGGCTGCAACTTTAAATCCGTGACAGCAGAATAATATTTTGACAACGCCTTGCGGGATGCATTCGTTACGAAAATACGGTCTAACTCCATTCGTTACCGTCTTCTGGAACACAAAATTCTCGATTTCAAATCCGCTCATGAACAAGCGAAGGCCTTAGAATTGGCCCAAAAACAAGCTGTTCCATCATTCAGCAACTGTGCCAGAGCCATGTGGTGTTTCCACTAGTACTGGGTTACCTCTAAGTATTGCGACACTTTAGAAGAAAAAGCTTCTGTGGTATCAGCTAAATGAACGTTTCTTTTGCGGCTCAAGTTGGCACCCCAGGTGTACATATTCAGCATGGGACGTCACCCTTAAAGCTTGTGGAAGGGGCGGGCATTAACAGAGGGTCAGTCGATCCATCCGAAAGTCAAAATATCCCGCGTCAATGATCGCCTCTGCGCTCTCATCCATTTTCAATGCTGCCGCTCCCAAGTTTCTATCAAAAGCAGTCACTGATGTCCCTGTCAATGGGCTGCCACTAAAAGCACTGATCGACATGGGGAGTTTAGCTGTTTCAGAATCCACTGCCGCTCGTAACAAATGGTCGGTTGAAGGTTCCATTATTGAAACTGTACTGGCATGCGTTAGAAGCAGCACTCGTGGTCATTGTTACGTGCCTCTCATGCACCAAAACAATTTTACCCACGGATCCGTTCATCAGTCTTACTCGATTTTTGCGCCTATATGCTATTCGATCATGGTTTTTTAGGACTATATGAGAGTACAAATACCGTTCGAAGGAAGTAAACCATCATTCCCATTGTGGCCTTCAGTTCAATTCAGTTCATTCAACAATTAAACTCGCATTTTGGTGTTCTAGTTTCAGCTGTTACCTTTCAGTATGGTCGATACAAAGGCAAAAAAAACAGAACCAAGAAGTGGAGAGCCGAAAGCAAAGAAGCGGAAGTCACAAAGACCAGGAGAGTTCGAACGCAACTATACCACTGGCCACGACACCTAGCCATGTCATTTACTGTCTCGAGTTATTTGGTAGGCGGGTTATGTGAACCCAAGTCCCGAAGCCTAAAAAGTCCTACTTGGCTACGTCCAATGGTCAAGGCTTTCATACCTTTCTGTCATGTCATGGACTGACCACCTTGACCTACCCCCCAGCCACTACCGGCCTCGCAGAAGTGTACGCCAAGGGAGTTTATCCGTGCGCATGCGTGACACGTGTCACATATACCTTGTTGTAACTAAATCTTCTCCTATGAAACAGTCTTCTTATCGTTTGCAGTCTTCCACGTTAGTGCCTTACAACCCTTGTTTACTTGTACTATAGCTTTGGGCTTGTTCCACGGTGATTAAAGCCTTATACCGGGTTCCACCTCGAAGTCTGCTATCACTCGTTTGTAATTGATCATAACGCACCTTGACCTGTTTAGATTCAGAAACCTGATCCAGTGGCTGACCACTGGTTCCCATCACCCTGCACCTGACCTCTCCATTGCTGACACAGTGCTCTCACCATATTGGAGCAATGCTACAGGGATATCGATGCTCAAACACCGACAGACTTAACCCACTTTCTATTCCTAACAAACATGTTTCTGAGCCGTATAAAAAACTGACCAAATCGTTGCAGTGTACACTCGACCCTTGATAAACAGTTAGATGTCCCACAGGCGCCACAGATGATTGAGGTTGGTAAATATCATACGCATCTTCTGTATACGCGATGACAGTTTACCCGACATCATTCGATCTGACGAGATGTAACGGCCCAGGTTGTTAAACCTCTCTAGGCGTCTAACCAGATTAATTGTGGACTGCCCTTGATTACTTCTGATCTGCCCATGGTGCCTGCGGGCCACATTTTCCGGTGTATAGGAGACTCTCTTTGCCAGTGTTTATTTGACATTCTTGGGCACTGTGTCTTCGGTCTTACGGTGGTGCTTATTTTCCTAGAATCAGGACCTTTGTGACTAGTTCATGCTTATTTCCCTCGCTGGTCGAATTTCGATGCCGCTGACATTCGCACTATTGACGCACCGCACGTTGCTTTTAGCACGACCCGGAACGCCATTCTCACTTGTCTGGGTTGTCGCACACTTGTTGACCCACATACATACGCATAACTTACTAGATGGCCCACGGGCCCTCTGTTCTTTGTCCTAATTCATTTGTATGCACCCGGCTTGTCTCAATTGATCGGCTCCTGTTTTAAGCGACGTGTCACTGCAATCTTTCCTCTATTCACGCGTATCACGTGTTAACCTTGAAGATATTTCGTTTGACTATCGGTGACAAGGTTCACTGGCACTTCTGGACATGGACGAGCGCTGTCTTGTACGCTCCCTGACATAGCCACGGCTGTCTTTGTTTAACGCACCTTAATTGACGGTACGCACTTCGGACAGCTGCGCGCTGTCTTATTCCTTCTTGGTATGTTATACAATCTCATTTATTATTCTCTCATCGAATGACGTGCTTTATTTCGAAAGGTGTACGAACGACTATCACACCCGAGATACTTCACGATTTGAGGTTTGCATTATTCATCAATTTAATGGTCGGTTATTGGTTAATAGAACCGTATATTCAGACAGTTTCGGTGTTTATTACGTTTGATCCGGGGCTTTACGCGTATCTCAATTGCTCGGTTGCTCACGGAAGGGCAGTCTTACTCTAATTCTGTGCGCGGAATAACCACAGGTACTTATCTACTTCAGCTGGAGCTTCCCGGCCAACACAAATTTTAGTGTATCGCCAACTAAGTCCTGAAGTAGCATTTTGTACTTCGAAGGTGCAAAATGCATCCTAAACATTGCTACGCTGTTGTTTAGGTTATCTAAGGAAGCCTGCAACTTACCTGGACCTTCGCCAGAAGAAGGATATCGTCCGCGTATTCTAAGTTAAACAGTTTCTTGCCTGAGCAATCGTCAATGTCGCTATTCCCAAACCAGGATAGGGCTATCCCAAGATTCAGTTCAATTACGAAATTGAGGAGGAAGGGCGAAAGAGAGCAACCCTGACGAACACCCAATTTCCGTGGTGAACTCAAATGAAAGATCGCCGTAAGCAAGAAATTGGCTTCGGCTGTTCACATTTAACGATTGGGAGAGAGGAGTATATTTCTCTGGCAAACCGTTCAATGAGAGCCAGCGGCAGAGAACAGCGCGATCGACTGAGTTGAACGCCGCTTTCAGGTCAAATAAGACAGAGATTGTGGGCCTACGGAAGATGTACCTGTGCTTTAACGTTCGTCGAAACGCGAAGATGTGGTCGATACAACCCCGAACGAGTCCGCAACCGGCTTGATTCTCATGCGTACACCTTTACCGGACCCGGATAGTCGGTGAAGAATCATCCCTGCGAGCAGTTAGGATGCGATACTTACCAAGCTAATTCCTCTGTGGCTTTCACAAGAGGACCTGTTACCTTTCTAGTAAATTGGCACAATTACCGATTCACACCATTCCCTGAGAACCTTTTCACTAAACCACATCACCCGGAAGAGTTTTGTTAACTCGCAAAAAGCCTCGTCTCCATCCTTGAAGGACGGAGACAACCTATCCAGTTCAGTAGCTTTGTACCCATCCGGCCGGTAGAGAAAATATCTAGATATCAATTATACAGCACGCTGGAATTGGAGGGAGCATATCATCAGTGCCCAATTTGTGAAAACGAAATCTATACTGTCTCCGAAGCATGCGGTAGCTTGTACCAATTCCGATGCATTATCCCGGGCATCACTAATGAAATTTGAATAAAGAATCCAACAACATTGGTTTGCCTATGTATAGTTCACTGTATCCTGACGAGTGGTTACTGCAGTCATGCTGATTGCTTATACAGTCAGAATAAGACGGACGTTTGGGGTAAATTGCCGGTCAAACATACATCAACACAGTAAAGAAGTAAGGAAAGGATGGGTCAGATTTTCAACATGGTAGGGCTAGATTAATGGTCTATTCGCGCTGCCTGCACAGACCAGGGTTATGATTATGAATGGGCGGGGCTTCGGCGTAATTTAGTATTCTAATGTTTGTGCTTGAGATGATTTGAAAGGCGTTGCTGAGGTTGACACAATGCCTTAATTCCCACAGACGTGGTTATCGACAACCTAAACTTTGTTGGTTTTGTTGACGACGTCAATATGGCGAAACTGTCTTCCATCATTTTACGTAACTACACCAGAATGTGTTCAATTATTCGATGACGCAACTACCTCTCTATCCTGCCTATATAGACGGCTGAGCATCCACACTAAAATCGGCAAATGCGTTTGGATTTGGCGGAGGGGGACAGTGATCCTTTCACCGGTGGTGTGGGTATCCGGGTGGTTTTGTAGACGACAGTTACTTCGGTCGCGTCCGTTTGACTGCAGAGTTCAGAAGTTTTTTGATTAGCCGACTGACGCCACCACCTTCATATGTTCTACCTTAATGACGATCAACCACTTAAGAAGCCAACACATGGGAAAGATGGAACAAGTTTTCAAAAACAGCAATGATAACAGAGCATTCAGTTGAGAAAGGATTTTTGAGCTGTGTTGTAAACCAACACAAAAACCGGAGGTTTGTTTATTATACGTGAAGTGAATTACAGTAAAACGGGTAAATCCAAAGTTCGGAAACGTTATAAGACGAGTCCGTAGGGAACATTCACAACAAAACCAGTTTGTTGATTCCGTTCTTGAAAGGAGAGGTTGTAGGTGGGTGGAAAAACAGAGAGGGAAAGGGTGTTCTACAATTTGACCGTCCGGGGGGAAAAGGAAGATTGAAAGATCGAGGCCCGGGATCGAGCGATAGAAATCTGATAAGAGTGACTAGTTGACTGTGCTCTGGATTAATGCTGAAAAGCACTGAAAGTAGGAACAGTCGACGCAAGCTCCGAGGAACAGAATCCGAAATGTTAGCGGTGGAATATTGACAACGAAGCAATTGCTCGGCAATGGGCAACCAACTGCAAACAGGATGTTTAAATTGCGTCATCTACCAGACGAACGGCTTTACGTTGGGTCCGGTCGAGAAGACGAATTTGAGCTTCGCACATGGAGAGGGGGTGGGATGGTTTCAAAAGACATCTGGCGCAGAACAGAAAACCAATCTTGCGTGAAGCACGAGAACCAAGCGAACATACGTTTGAGAACCAAGATAGAGGGATGATCGAAAGATCCAGGAAAGGCATCGAGTTGGAGGAACGAAGGGGAACCGAATCAAAGTTTAAGTTCGAAGAAAGGCCATCCGGCTGACCGACAACTCTCCTTTAACCACGAGTCTGCAGTCACTAGCCCATCGTAGGGCTGTTGCTTCGTTGTCTCTCTTCTACCGGTACTATTATGGATTTTGTTCTTCTGAGCTTGCTTCGACAGTTCCTCGTCCCAAAACTTTTTCCCAAGCATCACCTATCCACGCAACCAGTTACCCTCATCAAGTTTCCATTACTAGATGTCGTACTTCTATCTTTCAATCGTCTTTCTTTCCCGGGACCATTAGATTACGGAACACTCTCCCTCCTTCTGTCTTCCCGCCCACTTACAACCTCTCTCTCTCTTCAAAAGTAGGATCAGTGAACTGATTTTAACGTGAATGATTCCCACAACCCACTTTTACAGTGTCTTCTGACTATAGGGTTTAACCCTTACGCTGTAATTCACCTTAAATGTCATAAGTGGGGGGAAAAAGATGTCTGAGAGAAATTGGGAGATGTTTTAGAAGCACTGAAGAGAACACTATTTTTAGAGCCCCAATAGAAGATCTGTTCAAGGTCTGAAATGAGCGATGTCACAAGGGCACAACGGTCGTGGTCGGTGTTGGCGGTAACACGATGGGAGGCGAGGGTATGTACAAGAGTGGTGAAGGGTGGCATCAACGGCAAAAGCGTGGATAACAGATCATTATCAAGAAGAAGAAAGAGGATGGGTGAGAGTACAGAACCTTAGGAGACAATAGCATTTACGGGAAGAACGTGTGAGTGTGCCCCATCAACACGAATGGAGAAAACTTGACGTCCGCAAGAAAAGGGCTAGAAAAGACCCAAAAATGGTCAATTTATACTGTAAACCTTGTGCCAGACACGACCAAAGGCCTTCGATATGTCGAGTGAGACCAGGTGTTTCTCTGTGGTTATCGAGTGGCGCTGACCAAGAGTGCGATACAGTAGATAGTAGATCATCATCATCATCATCGTACAGCGTTAAACAGTAGGGCAAACTCCACTGATAACTACCTTTCTCACCATGTTATACGTTGAATTAGAAGTTATGAATATACAAGATGGACAGGGAGTGGACCTACACAGGTGAGAAAAGGAAAGAATGCCCTTATAGCCAACACACGAAATACACAGTCTAACTGTACAAACACACACCGATCAATCATTCTGATTCAACAGAAAGTGACAACACGATCGCCACTATTCACGGTTCACTGCCATATCCTTCAGTGTCTCCAGCCAACTGGTTGAAGGGTCTTTTGGACCCCAACCACGAAGATGTGAGGCGCCTACTTCTCTTGAATTCTCCGTGCTTTTGCACATTCCCCGCTGCCAAGTCATCTATTGACCTCCACGTGGCTTCTTTCCACTCCTGAATAAGAACGGAAAATAGGACACGGTATGGTAGACATGTTTGCCATACGTAACACGCACCCCAACCAAAGAAGTCTACTAAGCTGGATACGGTGTGACAGAACGTTCTCTGAATTAGTACCCAATGCTCAACTTCTGACCTCAGCATCACTCACCGGGTTATTCCATCCAATCTCAGCGATAATACGCTAACATCGATGGTTGAAAACTTCAACATGACGAATATCTTCAGCACGCAGACCTCAAGTCTCGCAACCATACAACAAAACTGAAACCACTGAGGCACAATACACACAACCTCTCAACTTCAGTGTAATATCAGATCGACGCCACACGTGCTTCAGTCCAGCGTACTCCCCTCGAGCCTCAGATATACGCGTGTTCACATCTACTACCATGCTCCCATCCATCTTCAGCTGCTTCCGAAGCAACTAAAGCGGCCGACAACTGCCAGCACCTCCCCGTCGAGCATCAAGCTCGGAACTGCTGGCGTCCAGTCTTGTAACATCACTCTACACTTTGAAGGTGCAAAGCGCGTGCCAAATGGAGTGACAGCTTTCGCAAGCCTATCGAGTGCACATTGCGCGTGTTCCGTGCATTCAAACAAGCAGACAAGGTCGTCTGCGTAATATAGGTCACACAGCTTTTCACTATTTCCTAGTTTGACGCATACATCCTGAAGATTTTGCAGTGCACTCTCCATTATTTCGTCCATGACGAAGTGGAACAGGAATGGAGACATGGGACATCCCTGTCGAACACCACCCGTCGATTCTAACAGACCGGATAGTTTACCGTAAACTCTAACGCGGCCAGAAGTATGAAAATACAATGATCATCAGTAGGAGGATGAGGTCGGGACCCATATTGACGATCGTTTAGCATTTCTTTACGTTCGAGGAACGGTCGCAACTGGTCGGAAATCACGGTTGTCAAGACTTTGGAAATTACAGAAGCTGGGGAAATAGGACCGTAGTTGTTCGCATTGGAGGAGTCACCGTGTTTGGAAATGGGAAAAATTAGGGCTTTTTTCCATGGGGTGGGGAACGTACCAATTGGAGAGAAGCAAAAAAGATGACGTAAAATTGGTGCTAACTCTGGGACATACATTTTCAGGACAATGGGTTGAATACCGTTTGGATCAGGTGGTTTATTTCGGTCGAGTGATTGTTAGGTCTGGCGGACCCTTCCGGTTTTGATAAAAGGAATAAAAGCGCGACTAGTAAGAGTGGTTGGAGGTGAAATAATGGAAGTCTGGTAAAGTGGAATTAGAGGCCAACCGGGAATCAAAATCTTCGGCTTCCTCATGGGGATTACAGACTAAAGAGCCAGGTGTTAGAGATGGGGGGAGGGAATTGGAGGGGCAAAAATTAGGGAAAACGGCTTTGGCGAGAGATCAAAATGATCGGCTACCAGTAGCGGAAGAAGCTATACGTTCGGCTTCGTGGTAGATGAAAAGATCCTTGGTGAAGTCAATGGGTTGAGTTAGATTGTTGACCAAAGCGAAAGCTCCAACTTCGTGTCCCACTGCCGTAGTGTCAGAAGAGTGCAGAAGTCAGTTCTTAGCGGGGATATCAAAGTCACCAAGAATGGTAACTTTGCAATAGGGGTCTGATAAGAAAAAAATCTCAATGTCAGAAGACAATAAATCAAAAGCTGAGTGATGGCCACTATTGGGAAAGCGATAAACGGTACAGAAGTAATGGTTAAAAGAAGGGAACCGGAGCTTTAGCCACGTCAGCTGAAACTCGCGGCTGGCAGAGTTCGACTGAGGTACGGGAAGCAGCGACTGACCGGTGAGCGTAGGCACAGATGCCGCCTTTACATAAAACTGAGGAATTGGAAAAGTAGTTCACATGCTGGAGATGGGTAGTATTCGATGTGGGAGAGATTTGCATCACGGTGAAGAATGAGGCAAGGGGACAAGACTAAATAAAATGATGCTTAGAATCAATATTGTGGCTCAAACCGCGAATACTGGTGAGAGATAGAGGTTTTTCTTGTTGTGAATGCTGAAGAGACATGAGCGATGATCCCCTGTGACTCATGAATTTCATGGGTTTTTCTTTGTGAAACCGACAACTTAACCCTGGAACCTGGAGTGGCGAATCACATAGGGCTCTAATAAAAAGATGGTGGTACTACTCCGGGAGACGGCAAGACCGCGTACATTACAAACTGTTAAGATCAAACCCATCGATGCGGAAAAATTGTTCAAAAGGAGTTTTAATTATTGGTGATAGACAGGCGTGTGGCTTGCTAGCACATTTAGCGACTACAGATGACCAATCTACCCATTCAAGAAACATTACCGGAGTACTTATTGTCGCAGCTTAACGGGATTTACCTGAAGCTCCTTGACACAAGAACCTGGACTTATTAAATGGGCTAAAACCACAAGTCCTGGGACCTGACCTGACCCAGTGGGGCCTTACGTGGTTCTCTATTACAAGTTTCCGAGTCACATTGCCGGCTGCGTTTATTATTGCAGTTAGCTTTTGATGTTATGGAGTATAACCCTTCCGCACAAGCATGTGACAAATAAGCGACGAGCAAGTAGTCCACCTGGATGAGAATCACAACTATTAGACTGCCAAGAAGTGAACTGGTTGGCAAGGTGCTGGGTTTACGTTACTAAACTCAAAGCGGTTCAAGAAGCGAGCTAACTGTAGCGACACCCAACTTTGCTCATTTATTTAACACATTGTTTACCTGAATCCGTACTACCAAGCGCAGTGGCCACTTGATTGTTGCCCGTGCACGCTACACGCACACTTTTCCAATATACGCTTACCACTCTCTCCCCGCCTATAGTGTTCTCCTTCCCATGGGTTGTGATAAACACGGTCCTGGTGGTCGTAGCGGCGCATTTCGGAGTACTACTGTAATGGACGGGTGGTCTACGTGTAGTGGGAAGGACTAGCGAACGTGCGTAATAAGAAAACAGCTTGGGTAAGGTTAACACGACCTTACACCATCCTGATAAGCACCCGAAGGTTATCTAAGTGTCCAATAAGGTGAACGTGATAAAACTCACGAAGTAGTTTTACTCAATCGTATTGCTTAAAGAAAGGCGATTATTGTAAAAGGAAACTAAAAACGTCATGAAACGTTTCACGTACATTTCACAAAATAGGACACCTTCACGTGCTAGAAAACTACCATGAAATTCTTGAAAGATTCAGAAAACTATGATTTAGACAATGAACAGAGATGAGAACCATTGGATAAACGAATTCGAATACAAAGAAAGCTTTTTGTGTCGGAGATGGTATTATACAGTCAGTGCATTCCTGACATAATCGACCATAAATAAGTGGGCAAAGGACAACAAAACAAGAGCCGCCGGTACTTGTCACTTTTGTAGGAAATTTGAACCTTGGGCGGTACGACAGGGACCAAAATATATCAACGTCAACCGGTTAGTTATATTGATCGCTGTTTGCTGGAGACGTGAAGCATTATATGCTGAGATAAAGTTGCCTGATCAAATTACTGGCACGTCTAGATATGACTCAAAAAGGACGGCAGCAACTAAGAACTTTCAAGCACTCCAACGAGAATGAAATCAAGTAAAAAGACGAAAAGTAAAAGGACGGCAACACAAAATTCAGCGCAGCCACATGAGGGTAGAGAAAATAATATTCGGATTTAGAGGGCATTGTAAGTCACATTTACTCTCGTACAATCCATTCAAGTCATCACGGCCCGGGAGATGATCAACAAAGCGAGACCCAAGTGCAGAGCCAACTAACCTTGGACAGCCGCCGTCAGGCCCAAACGACCTCAACGCTAGCGCCATAGAACAAACAGTTGAAGTCTTGAAGTCTCGAAGAAGTACACGAAAACGAGGCTGATGACTGAATGTTCCTGGGTCCTATGATTAGCTTCTCATCTGAAAGCCACCAGTGAGCTGGTAAACAGTTTGCTCGATACTGAGGTAACGGGAAAAAGAGAGGGTTCGGAATACACCGAGGCAGCATTGCGGGACACTCGGCCGCCTCCTGAGTGTCCACTTTGGGGACACTTGAATGGCATACTGTAGGATAACGAAAATCACAAGATGAAAGATTCAAGCCTAGGACAGCCAGAGTTTCTAGAAAATCCCATTTGTTTCGCTGTCAGAGGGTGGGTTTTAAAGTTGCCCGCAGGGAGCCTCTCAATGATACGGTCATGGGGTACGGCAGAGGCTGTCAGGTGATAGTTAGGGGAAGCTCGTGCTGCTTGAGCAAGTCTTGACAGTAACGTGCTCCTTATATTGTCGGGGAGCTGGGCGGTAGACAACTGGAAAGCGGGGGGGGGGCTTAGTATTATGGCATTTTGATCTGCAGAAATTACTTGGCGAGAATTTAAACAGCCCACACCTCGAGCGGCCTTCGTCATATCGGACACTTACAACAGTTCCGTGGACAGTCCGTCCCTATCTAAATAAAATAGTGTGTGACCTGGCAGTACATCAGCATATTCAAGAATCGACCTGGAATCCGACGGGCCAAGCTTTCATTCTTGACCTGGTCTTCTCCCTCCCGAACCTCTGACACTACCTGAATCGGTCTTCTGCCTCCATTAATCCTCAGTGACCCGGCGATGGTAGTCATTCATTGGAGGAGCGGCGAATTTGCCCATCGGAAATCTCAGCGGTGACACAATGTATGGCACGTAGCATGGGCTGATATGAGAGAAGCTGTTGTAGCCCTACCATGGGATTCGATAGCTGGCGACCAAGCAGGCAAAGCCTGTATTTCCTTCAAATCCAAAATAACTGCAATGCCGGATTTGAACGGGCCCCCACACAAAAGATGAAGTAGTATTCGCAACCCCTGAAATGATAAGACGTACTGTGATCGCTTTCTCCGGAGCTACGAAAACCAAAGTAGCAAGAACACCAAGGTGGCGGAATAGCACATTAGTTGTATCGTGGAACTGATTTTTATGAATATGGTAAATCAAAAAACTAATTGCTAGATCTGAAACCTACTAGTCACAGCGAGCTTTTGCCGCACCTGTCCTCGGCTATCCTCATTGTTTGATGCTCATCCGAGCCCACAGCTACGAAGCCGTACCTAGCCGTATCACGTGTGACGGCTTCTGTGTGCTTAGATCGGCAACATTTTCGTTCCCCTGGCACGGGGTGCCACGATTTCAGACAAACCTGGAACCGGCGTACAATGCTGAAGGCCGCAGCGGGTCACCGGTATGAGGAGCTACCCGCCGCCGACTCCGCCACGGCAATTGTAAAGGCTGGCTACGTACCTGCGAAGAGGGTAAAAGTCCCACCGGGGCATCCTGACGCAGCTAGATGATGGAATCACTGCGGACTCTAATCGCCACCACGCTGCAATATTGACTGTCCATTATGCAAATGTTTGTGCCTTGGAGAAGTCACCTTCGACTCAGGCCCCCAAACTGTGACACACGTGACACTTCGATCGCCCACTATGGAGGACGCTTTTGGTGCTCTGAAGGGACTTCATTCAAATGAACCCAGCAGATATGAGATTTATCCTTTAGTCACACGAGAACCAGCTAAAGCCATCACGCCGCCACTCACGAGGCTGTTTAACAGCCCGGAGAAACACGGTAGACTGACGCCTGGTCGAAAAAAGCCTTCGTCATCCCCGTGTCCGGGGCTGGTAATAGAAGTGTGGCTGCGAATTACAGCCGGGTTAGCTCTCAGTGTATGGTCCGAAAGATTACAAAAGGATTGGTGTCGACAAAACTCCCAGACTACCTCAAAAGCCTCGCGCTTCATATGGTTTTCGAAGAGGCCCATCATGCCTGTCCAATCCATCGGCGCGGGAATAATTGGCACAGCCTAGAGTAGACAGTTGCCCTGCGGAGGTTATCTTTGTTGACTTCGGCAAAGCTTTGGTCTTAGTGCCGCATAATTGCTCGTTCACCGACTAAAAGCCGTCAGGGGTGACGGATTCGTTGCCCATGTTGATCGAACAATTCTTGTAGGGGAGTGTTACGGCCGCTAACTCGTCGAAGCAATTTGCATATGGAAAAAGGCTCACTGAATTCAGCTGGTTCACTGGAAGCTGCTATTCCTTCCCTTTCTTCACTCTCTGTATAGCTGCTTCAGTTACTCTTCTCTCGACTAACCGTTCGGACATCTGGTTTCGGTCATTCAGCTACGTTTAGTTCTGTTCCTTTTCAAAGATGAGCCTCGGAAATTGCACGATCAAGTAAGATTTGCAAAGTTCTAATTCATTAATGTCCCATGTTTGGATATCACAATAAATGCAATAAACGTTCCTTTTCTCGGTGGACCTGACTTATCGGATTTCGTTAATTCCGGGCTTGGAGAGGGAGAAAATCCGTTGCTCATTTCGTGCAAGGGCAAACATTCCGATCAATCATAAAGGAGGGTCCATCTCCGGAAATAGAAACGACTTGGCACTTGACATGCAAGCAGTAGCACATTAGACCACGAAATGGGACCTTCAATTGAAACTGTCTAAATGCGTACTGCTGATAGTCACATCGGTCCTACTTTCGCTCGTCACTCTCAAGGTTCATTTGGAGCTAATCCAGCGAAAGGTAAAGCGGGACCAGCCATTGAATAAGGCCCATGACTTGCACCATCTGCCCAATTCCTGAGGGCAACTGGAGCCTCGTACAAAACTTCCTTCAGTTTATACGGGCTGTGGTATTCACTGAAACCCAAATATGTTCACCATTGCCCCAGGAGTTCGTTCGGTTATGTACGAGGCACTGTGTCCAAGCCTGGTTGCAGAACCCGCGGGGGGACGTAATCTGTGTAAAAGGGGTGCAAAGCCATGCCAAGAAATTGGTTTGGGGCTGAAGACGCAAATCATGTGAAGAAGAACTGGCTTTTCTCAGTCTGGTCCTCATGGCATCAGTAAAGGTTTATTTTGGGGACGCTCGATGCAAGCCAGATGTAAACGCCCATTGTGGGAAGGGTAGCGAGGTGATGGCACCGGAAGTGACTAGAGAAAAGCCGGAGAATGCAGAGCGAAGATCTGCTGTCTATATGATTGGTTGGAAGTGGGCTGTCGGCGGACGGGAAGACCCAGGGGATTGAACAAACTGGGGAGTTAGAATACAGGAATGGCAAAGCCGAACATTTTAAGGAAGAAGTGAATGTGACAATGATCACCGACAAGAAGACTGGAGGCAGGATGGTCACAAATGTCAACTCCACTTGGTGTGGCATACTCAACGAACGGAGTTCAGTCCCATCCTAAGTCTTCTCGCTGTAGAAGCACCATCATAACAAACCTATACGTATCTCCGTTTTACACAAAGAACACTATTTCACCTTTCTGTGACTCTTTGTTACCCGTTCTTGTTTTTTTGTTAGATGACAGTTTGCATATCATAGTAAATGATTTCAATCTTGCTTCATCTCAACCCCTCGCTGCGTTTGATCAAATTGGTCTTTATGTTTCTCCAACTAGAGACAATTTTGTTTGAGACATGATTATTACCAATCATCTTGAATTATTCTCCCTTAAGTTATATGCACCTGTCTTAAACAGTGACTATCGTCTGCTTCTGTTGAGGCCCAAGATATATTTCCGGTAAACCAGCCAAATCAAAATCCGTCTCCGAATTTTTCTAGCGAAAACATTCTTCTACAGAAATCCCTTTCTAATGCATCGTTCTGGTTTTAGTTCGAATCGTCGCTAAATAGCAATGTCAAACTTTTAATGGAGACGATCAATTTAATTTACGATGTGTGCTGCTTCTTAGAAACCATCTTTCTCTGTAACCTTAGTGCCGTTTCTCTGATGTTGAAATCTTTAAGAAAAAGGAAAGAATATTTCTACAAAGCCCGGGACAATTCGAAAGATATATTTCTCCTTTAATAAAACAAATCAAACACAATGACTCATGTTATGCTAGTCGACTCCTATGTCATCACAACAGTAACGGACTATGACAAGTCATTCGGCTTCTGTGTGGAAAGCAAGCGAAGCAGGTGGAAATTGCTGCCTACGTTGACAGTATTAACTGTGCATTCATCAAAGGAGGCAGGTGGGTCCAGATCGGGTGGTTTGGAATTACCTAGGGGAAAAATGATACATCGCTTTCACTGTGACAGGTAGACCATGGTGGACCAGCAGAGAGAGTGCAAGAACATAGAAACCTCGGAAGCCTAGAGATGCTAGTGGCCGTGGTGAACATTACCTGAAGGAGGAGAAGCGAAGGAAGCGGTTGAAGAAAAAGGCTAAGTTAAGACAGATTAAACAATTCACGAGCAGTTGCACCACGAGATGACAGCTGAAAAAGGGAAGCTTTGAGAAATGGACTGGTAATATGGGAGACCCGACAAGATGACGGCAATGGAAACGGCTTGGGAAGCAGAGTAAATGTGGTTTCGAATTAGTCAATAAAGCATGAAATATCGGCAAAAGAAGGAACTGGGAAATTGAAGCAGTCTCTGATGCAATAATACAGCAGCTATAAAGGCGAACAATGTAGAACGATGTGAGTATATGAAAGATCAGTGAAAACAGGCAAGGACAAATATTATGGGTTAAAATTTCATAGGATAATGGTGAGTTTTCCATTTGTGTAAAGAGAATGAAAATGTAGTAAAACAGGGAAACAAGTAAAGCGGCATATCGCCTTGGGAAGCTTGGAAACGGAGGCAGAGGGGAGCATCGTTTGGGAGGTTAAATAAAGGAACTTACCTAAGGAACAGGCATCAGTCGACAAGATGCATCGCTTGAATCATATGATTTTCCGCCAGAAATGCATGGATGGCCTGAGGTGTTATTCTAAAGGATGTATGTTGGATATCTTTCCACGGTTTCTGTGCGTCCCGTGAATTTAAATAATTCGACGTTGCCTTTCCAAGCTCTTCTATTTACAGCACTTTCGCACCTTTGGTCGTTTGTGAGATATTGGAATTTGGCCCCGAACAGCTTTCGACTGGTTTTCCTGGACTAACTGACGTTGAAGCTGTGCATTTTACCCCCCCTCCCTTCCAAGCTTCTGCGATCGTATACCTGAGGTTTGTATGTACTCGCACTTTTTGTGATTTCAATTTATTACCACGGGAACTACTAATCCATGTAGTTCTGATTTTGGAATCCGTGTGAATCGGCTACCCTTTGGTCGAATTGCGATCCCTTTGACTTGCAGTACTCAAGTGGAAAATTTCCAAGAATGCTCATTGGAAATGCCCAGAAGAGTAAACAAGGACTTCATTAGGAATTAATCCGGCGGGTACCTGAGGAGGGATGAAGTGCTATTAGTTCTATAAATAATGCACAGTTCACTAGTTCCGTCGGTGCCAAGCCATACATTTACAGTCATGAGAATCTTGCATTTCATGACGTTAAAACCTAGATGACAACGTCATAGACGAAAGTAAATAGATGAAGTTGTCTGGAAGTACCAGTACTCCGGCATTCGATCCGCCAAGACTAGAGATGGCCACTTTCAGTGGATATCCTGAGATTGCAGAGTTGCCTGACCCGAGCAAAGACTTTCGTGTCTGACACTTAAGTATCATGGACAGCCCGAAGATGCAGTCGAAGGCTGCGCAACGCCTGATCCAGCAGCGGGCCCATCAGGGTCCGCAGAATCCTCAGAGATTTGTTTGGACTTGCATCAAGCTAACTCGAAGCCTGGTTGATGGATTTGTATCCGAGGCAAACGAGGCCAAGGGGGCCGTTGGGTTATTGCCATACTTGGTGATAAAGATGCAGAATGGCAGTGTGGCTCCGAAACAGTGGTCCAGCGTTAATGATTTTCATATGCCGGAAAGCATTGTCGAGCATCTGCCTAATAACTCATAAGGCCGATGGCGGAGGAAGCTTAAGGTACAATTCCTCTTGGGCAACGATCTACTATCGATAATTAGACGTGGTTATTAGTTTGTCAGTCCCTCAAAGCCAGCAGCCGCTTTGGGAAAGTCGCCTGAGGGGGTCGCAGGCTGGCACGAAAGTAGCCAACGTCTGCGAAAAGGGGAGGGGAAGACCTTAATGAAAACCAGTCTTGAGCTAACTCCTACAGTAGGCCGTCAGTCTACGAGGAAAGTTCAATGCAAGCCGTTCAGTGAGGCGCATTGCATATCATATTGTCTGACCCTCCACTGGATGAGTGTGTTTGGTTAGTGACCATTAGCAATAAAACCGGCACACTATCCGTTTCTTCGAATGGCCCTCACCGGGCTTCAGAAAGCCACTCCAGCATGATACGTGACCAAAGTGTACACCGGAGGATCCATCACCCGCCACTGTATGTCCCCTAAACACTATCCGGTCAGCCGCACGGACCCACGATTATCCTTTCATCAGCACATGGTGAAAGCCGGCCGGTCAAATTAAGAATCGTGTCTGTCGACTTCGAAACACTCGAAGGATTAGAGAGGGCCCTGGCGAACTTGGCATAAGATTGGGCACTTTGCTTGCCAAACAAGAGCTGAGGGGACTGTGTGAACTGATCAGCCAGACCACCCCTCTCCCGATCAGTAAGGTAACGGGAAGGGATGCTGACGATTCTACGAGGCTAACACTACATTCAGCTCCCTTAACTGTTGGAAAAGTGGCAGAAGTTCCGGAGGCCCTTGCAGTACATAGTCTGCCAATGAAGCAAGTCTACTATAATAGTTCAAGCGCGGAGAGGTAGTAGCACCTCAAAGACATAAGGTTCGAGGAATTGTAAGGCCCCATGTAGGTAGACCGATCGGGAGTAGCGAACCGGAGTCTCACTAGGGGACTCGACTGGGTATAAACAACCTTCGGGAACCATCCGCGGCGAGAACAATAATTTGATGGACAGTTCTGCGGCCGCGGACGAACGAAGCTCCACAACCATCATTAAAAAGCTGCTCAGCTATTAGTGACAGAGGCGCCAATGAGAAACACAACCAGTTTTCGGATAGAAAATCCAATGGCCTGCTACATGAAATCGGAGCTTTCTGAAAAAAAGACAAACTGATGCTGTTGGTGGTGGGCTTGAAGGCAGCATCTCAAAGAGCACCACGAATAAGCTCTACTCCAGCGACTAATGTCGAATCATTTATGAAGAAAACCGACGATGGTTCGAAAGCGTTTGACATGTGTTAAAAGAAAACCTTTTCGGGAGGCCCGGTAGAAATTTGAATAATCGCAGGCCGTGGAGGGCACTTTGGAATTGGTTAACCCATTGGCGGTTCACTGTATCTGGATGGAATTGCAAGGCCGGGGATGTGGCAGATTACTTTCTGCCATAGCACCAGTTACTGCGCTGGAGTCAGTTTCAATAGACTAAAAATGACGGCGCCGGCACAGGGTGTGACGGCCAAACGCTCTAGTCCTGGTCCGGGCGAAGCCGGACCGACAAATCATCGCTCGGTTCGCCGAATATGAAGCTTCACTCGTTCCGTATTGCACCTTGGAGCTACAAAACAAGGAGTAGCTCGAACCGATGAGGAGTCCAAAATCAAGAAATCGATGGCTGTGCAAATTAAACGGTACTATCATGGAGTAAAATATACAAATACGTAACGATCATACCTTTGACTGCGAGCCTCAGTCACTATCCAGCGGAAAGTTATTCAAGATAGGACAAAATTCTGTGCAAAGATAAAAGTCTACCGGAAAAAGTAAGTGGAAATTACCCATCCTATTTTCCAAGCAAATAGGATAAGTTCTCTACTCCTAATCAGGCCCAAAGAAAAAGCTCGTGGGCGCGGCAGCCGGAAATCAACGTAACTGAGCCGAACATCTGCTATCCGCCGACGTGAGCGAGAAAATGAAACGAAACCGTAATGAAGCAAAAATGCCTGGAGTCTGTGAGACTGGCCACCTTACTGACAGTCCTGGAAGTTGTCCTATTAGGAAGGCAAGGCTATGAAAAGAAGAAACAGGTGCATCAAGTGTACGTTGACTGTCGACCACAAAACGGTGTAAGCGGGAATAAAACTGTAGAAGGCAGTCGAAACTAAGTTAAAAAGTACATAAAGGTGAGTCATTGGGGAATTTTTCGATGAACATGAATATTACCTTTGGTCTTCAGGTAATAGCAGTTACGAAAGGCACTTTGCCATAGTCAAATGGAGCTTTGCATTCTGGGGAGATCCTGCAACTCTGTTACGTTGCAGGAAACAGAGGAAATGGTGAGCGTGTTAGAGCTGCAAAAAGCTTGGCATTTTCTCAGAAGAAAACGGTATTTCCTAGGCCGATGATTCATGCTGACAACCACGCACAAAAGATGGAATAGTTTGCTGATCGCTTGAAATTGAGCCATCCTGAGTTTTGGGCTATTTTCCGCACACATATCTTGAGCCTGACATATTTTTCTTTAACAATCGTGAGAGTTCACTGAGTCTCAGATTTCTGTGCGACTTGCTGGAATTTCGATTCTGATGCTTTACGCTCTGTACCTCGATGACCGCAATAGGGTTCACCCATAGACTACCTAGGGTCAGTTGCCTCTCAGCCAGTGAAAACACCTGGCCCAGGAGGGCCACGGAAACTTGAAATATCTAGACCCAGGAGTCCCAAAAGTAATAACGCGTGCCACAGATATCATGAGCCTTGTTTCGGATGGCCAACTACTCTCAGTGGGCCGAGCTGTGCCCAGCGGTCATAGCCACTGCTAAAAGAGCTCGCTGTCAACTGCTGCTAACATTCGCATCAAGAGAAGTCTGTGCCAATTCCTCCTCCTTCTTCATCCAGCTTTGAAGCCCAGCAGTACGCCGTCATCGATATTGGCTACAGGATTTAATTTGTCTTGATCTTCAAGCTTCCTCCTGTCCAAGCCTTTGCACGCCTTGGCTATTTGTTATTCTCACTGTCATCCAACCCATCCATACGAGATTCGTAACCTGAGCCAGTGTGCCCCAGCGAGCAAGTTTTCTCACTGCCGGCTAGATCTCGTCCTATTCAGTATCGCTTTTTGCTGCTCCTATCATACGTACCGAAATGCCAGCTTACTTGAGAACCGTCATTGCCGGGCATGGCCTGGTCCCTTGTTGTTGGATAGGCCACACCTCGGATAATGTGCCTCAGAATGGGCTTTGGCTTTTAATGGAGACAATGCAGCATTTGAAAAATTCCGGCCTCACTTTGCAGCGGTAGCAGGCGGATTGAGGAACCATCCGTATCCCATACAACGGTGAACCTCCCTCACTCGAATTGTGGAAGATTTAGGGCTGAGTTCAAAACCGAAGATTGCTGCTCTCCTGACAGCAGGCTGAGTTTTAACCTCGTTCCTTCACAGACAATAAACAACACCAGGAAACATGGAAGTCGTAGCCCAGCGAAAATCATTCGGGGGCTCACTGGGACAAAATCTGGAACGATCCATTGGCTCAAGCCCCAAGCCCTGGGATCCCCAGAGCTCAGGTTGGCCGGCCAGAAAACGAAACACCATAGGTGGCCGTGACACCGGGGAGAGCCTAAATGCTGAACTTTGGACAAGCATGGACGTACGTCTGCTTGGCTTTCAAATAGAAGTCTACGTGTACTACGTGGATGTCTGCCACCGTTCATCTCATCGGTAACCGACCGAAGTTTGACCTAAGTTACGATGAGTGCACAAAATCCCTTGCACAAATGCTGATCAGGGCGAATTCGAGGGTCTACACTGACAAGAAATATCCCATTGGCTTTGTGGACGTTAGCAGCGTCGAGAAGGGGAAGGGGCACTTTCGCTTGGCTTGCGACACCAAAGCACCTGACGAGGTTCACGGAATGAGCGGCGGGAAGCCCTTTCTGACAAATCTCAAAACTAGAAAATGAATTACTAACGGTTTCTGCGGTAGTGAATTTAGGTGCACAAAACGAAAAATTCAGAAAACTTAAACATGCGGTTGAGTAGGCCCAACAACCAGACTTAAAAGTTTAGCGCCCAGCTGCCCAAGCACGACGGTTAGAAAAGGTTCAAGGTCAGATCCAGATGTCTCACAAACAAATAAACTTGTGAAAGTGGTATGTATAGAAGTATCTAGCAAAGTGGTGGTAAATAGGGTGAAATTCACCAATCATGTGAAAGCTGGGAAGGATTACTAATATGCAGTCTTTAGAGTGTCAGTCACCTCGGTCACTGCTTTCGGTCGCAAACTGAGTGCATGCCAAACAGTGGTGCTCCCAGACTACGGCTAACCACTCTAAGCAGTTACTCTTTCTATGTTTTTCTCCCGGTCTCATTGCCGTGTATCTCATTTCACTCCGTTCACAACCTTCGTACTACCTTATCAATCACGGTGTTTCTCTCACAATTTCTTTTTATTCGAAGATTCGTGGTATCGTCTCACTTTGTTTCAGCGGTAAGTCATATCATTGGACAGATGGTATTGTGAGATTGGTGATTTCCAGGGGTAGCTTGCTACCTTTCTTTCCACACTGCCGCCAAAAATAATGCAAAGCTATGGGGGCCTGCTGTGTATCTGAAACTCGGGATGCCGGGAACTCGTTGGGCTCCCAGTGCGAGAAGCTGCACGTTTATTGACTGGAGCCGCAAGTCACTTGATCTGACCCGACAGGTCAACGTTGGACCAGGATAAGCTGCCTCAGGTCCGAAAAAAGTGGCGGTCGAGGCGGTGAATAAACGTGAACCCAAGTGTGATGTGAGCTATTAAGATGGTGGGACCAATCTCATCTTACACAAGGTTCTTGAGAGGGTTATCCCTCCTCACTTTTGTCAGCCCTTAATAAGGTACTCAATGCTGAGCCCGGCCCTACTCGAATTACTGAAAACTGGATTTCATCCGAAGGATCCGTCACGCTTCACACAGCAGTTGGATGAAGGCAAACAATTCTAGGTTTTGCTTTGAATTTATCGGGGCTCTTGGTTTCCTTAATCAATAATTGTATATTTTCGGATGCGCCCGAAGCATGCCAGAATGCATGATCAGATGATTATAGTGATGCCGGAATGGCAATTCACAAAAGGGTACAACAAGTGCATGCAGAGTATCAGAGAGAGTGTTACAGTGAACTAAAACTGTAGTAATGCCCGGCAAATTTGAAGGTCAAGGTCGAATGGTGTCAGTTGGTCTGGAGTACATGCATAAGTGGTATATGAAATAATTACCACTAGTGGAAATTCAAACATATTGAAAGGAAATGTTTTTGGTGCGCTACAGAATATGAGAGGCATATGGATAGAAATCTCGTCGAAGCGTTCGGTGAATTATTCACTTTACGACAGGTATGTCAAGAAGTATTAACATGGAAATATTTCAGTCTGCAAAGATGGTAGTATATAAAGTGGTGGCTGTATACTGGAGGAATCATATATGTTGCAAACAATTGCGTATTTCTTGGGAAGGATACTACCAGAGTGATGGCGGCAGGGAACGGCCGGAGTAAAACAGGTGAGCGTGCGGCAAGTTGTTAACTTAATGTAGGGTTGGTATGAAATGTCAAAGCGGAAGTGGAAGACTAATCAATATTGACCGTGTGGTTACATCCATTATACAGGTGTTCAGTTCTGCGAGAGAAAAGGTAAAGTAATCCACAGATAAGTGTACGTCAATAGATGAATGCTGTGTGGTATGTACCATGCAAAAATGACAGATCAATAAAACTGCACAGGTATATTGCGGGAGCGGCCGTGGATCAACGAATATAGAAATAAAATGTATCAGCCGGTGCAGATAGTGGTGTGATTTAGAGGCTGCATACGGGGTCAGTTTTGGTAATATAACACGAATGCAACATCTGGAAGATCAAAGGTGTCGATAACGGTGATGGTATAGTAAGTAGACGGTGAGTGTCACATTTCTAATGACCAATTTGACAGGTGTAACAAATGATGGGAACGGAGCGGCGATGCAGCATGGGAAGTGTATCGAAGACGTTCAATCGTGGAGGGAACGCAGTGATCTACAGAGCCCGAACACTCGATGAAACAGCATTGCGGATGCGATCGGATGGACCGATGAAGAGTGCAGGTAGTTACTAATTACTTCGCTGCCCACTGGAGGACTACTGAAAGATATGTCAGCGCCGGACGTTTGTTTTTTGGTGACCGATGAAGCAATGAACAGTGACAATAAAGGTGCCAGTGTTTGAACAGTATTAGCGGGTTCTAACACGGAACGGGCATAATGACATATGGGATTAAAATGAGTTGTATGAATGCAGTGAGATCGAGTAGTCCAGGTTCAAGAAGTCCGATGGTGGGAATCTTGGGGAAAGCGATCGTGAGACGGGCGAAAATGAAGTTGTGTGTAAATCTCATTTGTCCTGTCCAGCAAGAGAGGGTCCAAGTTATTCCTGGGAAGTGGAAGGCGACAATCGTCCTTAGGGTGCAGGTTCTGAAAACAAAACGGAGAGGGCTGCAGTCTGGCAATTCGACCAGCTGTGGGTTAGGGGAGAAAGACAGAACACTAATATCATGCCAGTAACAGAAATGGGTGGTCGCGACGTTGAGGTCTTGTTTTTGGATTAAACAACATACGGAAAGCGGAGAAGACCGGTACTAGCGACTAATTCTTGTGAGGCTTAGTGAGAGTTACCAAAAAAGCAAGGAAGCGAGAATAGGCGACACTGGGAGCAAATACTTATGTGTAGTTCGACGAATGGTTTATGGAAGACCACATCGATTGTGGCGATTCGTTCATCAGAACGAGGCCTGGAATCTTGTGTGTTGAAATAGGGTCTCAATGAGTAAGTAGTTGAAGCGTGGATGAGACTGGTACCTTGAGGACCATATTATATATGCTGCTATGTATTTTCTAGCATTATGAATGCTCTTATACCTGGCGGCAGCTGATAAAAAAAGAAGAACCTAACCGACTATGGTAAAATCTGACAGCATGAAAAAAGAATCACCGGAGTAACGGTGGCCAGTAGGGGGTCCTGGTCAGAAGCGTTGAAAATAGGAAGTGGCTAGACAAACACGTGGAGTGTGCTGTTGACAGTCATGGAGTATAGGTTGGACTGCTTTTATTTGCTAACTATAATACAGAATGCTCCTTACCATCCGTTGGTAATAACTGTCTACTGAACAAAGTTGTTAAGCTTTTGGTTAGTATCTCAGGCCCAGTTCGTAGGCTCGGGTAATAGACATGTAGGGATCATGCATTCGGATCAGTTTTTGGACAGTTAGATGTTTATTTATTTCTTTTTTGAATAATAAAGAGGCCGAAGACATTGACCTAAGTTGAGGTGGGAGTTTGTTCCAGAGGGAAGAATATTTAACAATAAAGAAGTTTGACCGCATCGCAGTCCTGGATACTGGAATCAAGACCATAGAGTCTCTATGTCGTAAATAATAGTTGGAGGGAGTTTTGACCTGGGGGGCTGAATTGCAAGATGTAAGTTTTACAATATTTCAAAAGAAAGACAGGTTCATTCGTAGACGGCGCAGCCATAGGGGCTCTAGGTGCAATATTTCACACCTTTCCATATAATTTAAAGGCGAGGAATATCCTAGTAGTTGTTTGGTAAATCTACGTTGTACATTCTCAATTGCAAATCTGTCAATCTGCCGCATGTTAGAAAAGACGACAGTGCAATATTCCAGAAGTGGTCTGACATGAGTTTTAAAAATGCTTAGCTTGCTCTCTGTAAGACTGAAGGTTCTATTAATCAGACCAATTAGCCGTCTAGCTTTAGCAACCTGCACGGCCGAATGTTCGGAGAAATTAAATGTACAAGAATATTGTAATCCCAAGTCCCTTACTTCCGGACTGTTGGGGATGAACTGATCATTAATTTTAAACATTCCCGCGGGAACCTGACACTTATACATAAGGATACAACTTTTGACAGCGGAGAATTTCATCAACCATTGGTTGCTCCATGAGTCTAGCGATAGTAAATCGCTCGTTATGCTAGCAATGGTAGAAGCTAAGGCGTCAGGTTCAAAGGAGTACATAATTTTTATGTCATCTGCAAAAAGGAACGCAGCCCCGTGTGTGATGACGTTGAAAATGTCATTAACATATATAAGAAAAAGTAAGGGACCTAGTACACTACCCTGAATAACTCCACTAGTAACTGGTTGAGGTGATGATAGACTGCCATCAACGTCCACCACCTGCTTTCGGGATGTTAGATATGATGAAAACCAACTCAGGATCGGATCAACAATTCCGTAGGTTTTCATCTTCGCCATGAGCCTATTGTGGGATACTCGATCGAAAGCTTTAGTCATGTCAAGGAGGATTACAATCACTGATTTACCACTGTTAGTGGCCGTAGTTATTAGGTTAAGGAAGTCACACATACAGGTGGCACAGGATCTTTTTTGAAGAAAACCGTGCTGTCCAGTGTTAATGAGGTTATTGTTTAGTAAATGAGTTGTCAGCTTATTTTTTATCAGTCTTTCCATAATTCGGGAAACTATAGGGGTGTGGTTCACTGGTCGATAGTTGGTTAGGTCCTGGCGTGAACCTTTCTTAAGAATTGGGATAATAACTGATGTTTTCCAATGGGAGGGGAAAACGCTACTGCTCATAGATAAATTAAAAACCTCCGACAGCAAGAATGGGATATCAGTGCCACCTAGACTAAAAGTAGCCGGTGGTACGGCATCTGGCCCGGGGTGGTATGACCGCCTAATTTTAGTTAGCTGTACTGTTAAGTCGTTTGGGTGAAATGTAACCGCTGTAAGCTGTACATATGTCAGCGGCTCAACGTGATATAGACATGGGGAGTCATCGGTCGTTAGAGACGAAGTAAAGTAGGCACTGAATGCCTCGGAAACCTCTTGGGAGTTCGTTATATAATTGTTGTTATATATAATGGATGAGATAGGAGAACTGCACTGACTGTTTCTCAACTTCATCAGCTTAGATAGAGCTTCGGACCTCTTGGGGTGACTCAGAGCCCTTAATTCCTGTTTTTTACTGAGGGACATTTCAATCAATTTCATAGAACGAGATAAACGGTTCATTTGCAAGAACAACGAAAAGTCTCTCGACCTAAGGATTTTGCGTTTTAGCATAGAAAGCTTCTGCTTTAATCGACAAAAACTGTTTGGTTTATCTCGCCCAGGTAGACCTTGGGTTGGGGTGATTACGTCAAGACATGCATTTAGTGTGGAGTAAAGATGATCCACCACGGTATGCAAGTCATCAGATAAAAAGAAAGTATCCCAGTTCTGCGAGCGAATGAGTGAGGGTAATTGATTCCAGCTAGCTTGGTGGAACGGTCTTTTAACGGTTGGTTTGTGAACGGTTCGTGCTGGCACTGAAAACTCACATTTTACCGGCAAGTGGTCACAACCTGGGATGCTGTTCACGATAGATGTGTGCACGCGAAATAATCCTACCGTAAAAATGAGGTCAAGAATGCTACTGCCTCTAGTTGGGCACATCACATGTTGAGTCCATCCTCCTAAACGAATGCTGGTCAAGAAGTGTAGTAAGTGATGTGGAGCTTTCAAAGTGGACCAACGTATGCCTGGTGCGTTAAAGTCGCCGGCCACCAGTTTTGGGCCGGGTATGTCCGCAACAACGTTTAACGCCTCTATGATAGGCAGAAAGTCGTTTTGACTAGTATTCGGAGGGCGGTAGATGCAACTAACAATGAAGTCAGAACATCCTGTAGTGACCTGTAGCCAAACTGAATCCGGCAAGTTATCGAGTATGGGGTGCTGAAATATTTTCGCTCGCATGTTTTGTCTTACATATATAAGACAGCCTCCCCCTCTCTGAGTGAGTCTATTTTTCCTGAAAGCTTGGTATCCGGTGATAGCGATATCCTCGTTTGGAGTGTTGTCTGTCAACCAGGTTTCGGTAATTAAAATAAGGTCGTAATCAGACGTGAGCAGTAATATACGCAGCATTCTCATCTTATTCACTATTGAGCGTGCATTCAGCATAAACAATGAGAACTGTTTAGTGGAGTCAAGGTTAACGTTAATATCTTTAAAGGATTCCGACATTGCATTTGCTGAAGGCGGATCGGATGACGCAATCATTATTCCTTGAGATGGAGTAGTCGGTAATGTGGATGGTGAAATAAGCTGAGTAGAAACACCTGGCGTGGCAGTCAGCTTGGTTGTTAAGCTAAGCTGGGTGTGGCTAGTACTGATGAGATTCGTTAGATTGGAAGGATGTCGGCGGTTGGTAAGTCTACTTAGTGCGGAACAACACCGCAAAAGATCACTATCGAGTGCTTTACTGTTGGTAGATACTGGTGGCTGGGACGTAGAAATATGAGGAGGGAGGGTTAAGTAGCTGTTAAGTGGGAAAGAAAAAGGACGTGTAGCAGCCTCAGGTATCTTGGCACCTGCCTTAATACGGGCGGTAACACAGGTGCCCTCTTGACATCAGTAATTTGATGGGCTGTAACCTGGAGGGGGAATGTGAAATGGAAGTGGGACATACGGGTGTTGGTTGGCGTAGAGACTGGGAGGTCGTGGGTACTGTTGCAAGTGGCCTGCGGTAGAAAAGGGATTCAGGGTGGGTGAGATATGTGAACGATAAAAGGAAAGAGATTCATGTGAGAAAATATTACTTAGGCTACGATAGAAGTTATGTAGAACACTAAAGTAATCGTTTGGTATGAATGGTGGCGTTGTTGAAGAGGCCCGGAGGTTAGTTGTACCAGCCTGATGAGGATGATAACCAGGTGAAGAAAACGCGATACTGGGTGGAATGTACGGTGCAACTAGTGGTTGGTGGATTGGATGGGGGAGATAGGTCTTGAATGACGTTTTCTTGTCCATTGTTGCACTCCGTGTTGCCTCGCTTGGGGTCCTTAGCCGTTGGAAGTGTGGCTTGATGAGTGAGTTAGGATTGACCGTAGTATCAACGAAACACCATAGGTGGCCGTGACACCGGGGAGAGCCTAAATGCTGAACTTTGGACAAGCATGGACGTACGTCTGCTTGGCTTTCAAATAGAAGTCTACGTGTACTACGTGGATGTCTGCCACCGTTCATCTCATCGGTAACCGACCGAAGTTTGACCTAAGTTACGATGAGTGCACAAAATCCCTTGCACAAATGCTGATCAGGGCGAATTCGAGGGTCTACACTGACAAGAAATATCCCATTGGCTTTGTGGACGTTAGCAGCGTCGAGAAGGGGAAGGGGCACTTTCGCTTGGCTTGCGACACCAAAGCACCTGACGAGGTTCACGGAATGAGCGGCGGGAAGCCCTTTCTGACAAATCTCAAAACTAGAAAATGAATTACTAACGGTTTCTGCGGTAGTGAATTTAGGTGCACAAAACGAAAAATTCAGAAAACTTAAACATGCGGTTGAGTAGGCCCAACAACCAGACTTAAAAGTTTAGCGCCCAGCTGCCCAAGCACGACGGTTAGAAAAGGTTCAAGGTCAGATCCAGATGTCTCACAAACAAATAAACTTGTGAAAGTGGTATGTATAGAAGTATCTAGCAAAGTGGTGGTAAATAGGGTGAAATTCACCAATCATGTGAAAGCTGGGAAGGATTACTAATATGCAGTCTTTAGAGTGTCAGTCACCTCGGTCACTGCTTTCGGTCGCAAACTGAGTGCATGCCAAACAGTGGTGCTCCCAGACTACGGCTAACCACTCTAAGCAGTTACTCTTTCTATGTTTTTCTCCCGGTCTCATTGCCGTGTATCTCATTTCACTCCGTTCACAACCTTCGTACTACCTTATCAATCACGGTGTTTCTCTCACAATTTCTTTTTATTCGAAGATTCGTGGTATCGTCTCACTTTGTTTCGGCGGTAAGTCATATCATTGGACAGATGGTATTGTGAGATTGGTGATTTCCAGGGGTAGCTTGCTACCTTTCTTTCCACACCGCCGCCAAAATAATGCAAAGCTATGGGGGCCTGCTGTGTATCTGAAACTCGGGATGCCGGGAACTCGTTGGGCTCCCAGTGCGAGAAGCTGCACGTTTATTGACTGGAGCCGCAAGTCACTTGATCTGACCCGACAGGTCAACGTTGGACCAGGATAAGCTGCCTCAGGTCCGAAAAAAGTGGCGGTCGAGGCGGTGAATAAACGTGAACCCAAGTGTGATGTGAGCTATTAAGATGGTGGGACCAATCTCATCTTACACAAGGTTCTTGAGAGGGTTATCCCTCCTCACTTTTGTCAGCCCTTAATAAGGTACTCAATGCTGAGCCCGGCCCTACTCGAATTACTGAAAACTGGATTTCATCCAAAGGATCCGTCACGCTTCACACAGCAGTTGGATGAAGGCAAACAATTCTAGGTTTTGCTTTGACTTTATCGGGGCTCTTGGTTTCCTTAATCAGCCTCCACTGTCATACAAGATGGTAACTTTCGGTAAACGTGGGTGGGTGCTGGGGCCTCTGCCGGATTTCTTTTTATACCGGATGTTTCATGTCAAAGTAGGAGACGAGTGCTTCAGCTTGGTGAACGTCATAAGTGGAGTGCCTCGGGGACCTGCCGGAGACCGGATACCCTTCTTATTGTACATTGCCAATCTAGCGCCCACCCCTAAATCGCCTAGTTTCTTTTTTCCAGATGGCTTCATAGATGAAGCACCTCCGGGAAAGGGCCATTTAGATGAGCTTAGGAACCGTCCTGAACTGGGAACTGAAGAGAGGCTTACAGCCGGACAATGGAAGAGGTTATCCGTTACCGAGGACAAACGAAAACTATTGCTGTTGCCCATGACCAAAGACCGTTATCCGTGGAGCTGTAAGTAGGGCCAGGGACATCGTATTTGCAGTGAGCAGTGCTTTGAAATGGCCCTGCCAGTTCATTACCGCTGCACAAAAGGCTGTCGGTGGACTCTTTTGACCGCGTTCACCCACTTCGATCCGGAAGCCGGGGGTATGCTTCCTGGTGTAGAAGGCCATAGGGCGACCTTACTTATCAGATGGCCTGCGGGCTTGTGCGCCTTTCTACACAAAGACCGCCTCTTGCTTGGAGAATGCCTAACGCCAGGTAACAAAAATGGATGAAGGCCGGAGGAGTAGGAGGCCCGGACCGACACTCTGTGATCTCGAACTTTTCTGTTTGTAAAAGAGGGGACTTCAGGATGATCTCGCGGAGGCCATTAAAGCAATGATAGCTTTTTCTGTTCTTAGAGAAGATAGTTTACTCCAGACGGCAACAGAGTCCTAAACATAGGAGCAAAAATACTGGTGTAGTTTTGAGCTAGGTTGAAAACCAGAAAGCATTTCTTTAGCAACATGAGGGCAAACAACTGGAGCAGTTTGGTGAAATTCTGGTCTGCTTTCAGCTGCTCTTTCGGTCTTGACATGATTCTTCTTAGAGCATTGGTTGGTTTATGAACAACTGTGGTGCCTTGTGGCTGGAGGAGTTTTGCTGTTGTGAATACGGTTTTGATGTACGGTAGTGCCATCCTTCGGTTACATTGCGTCCCCTGACATAGCAACTAGAAGGCATGATCCATTTTTAATAAAACCCACTCACGAGGACCAAGAATGACAGAAGTTCAACGTGGAGAAAGTACATGTTTTGCATCAAGCAACCACGAGATGTGCACGGGGTTTTTGAAAGCTCGGCATTCTTCAACAAATTCATTCAATAAGCTCATCAAACTGGATCGCTCTTGATACACAAGAGGTTAAGGTAACTCAAAAATGAAAAACGGAAAGATGGAATCCGAATTCTCCCGACCCGTAGCCGTGAAACCAAATTCTTCGCGGGAACAAGTCGACTCAAATTGACTCAATGAAACAAGCGCCTAAAGGAGAGATAAAAGTGAAATTAAAAACAAAAACAACGTAAAAGAGCACAAAAATGTACAAAACCCTCCAAAAACATGTATACATATATATATGTATGTGTTCATAAAAATATATGATCACAAATACATGGATATATCAGGACAGATTCCAAGCTGTCGAATTTCGCCGAAAAAGAGGCCCTTGCTAAAGGTCATTTACTGAATTTAGAAGGTTGTCCTGATAAATCAGAGGGTGAAATTTCTATCACTAGTAACTTGCCAGGGTCCAGGTCGTTCCAGGGATCAAGGTCGAATCAGGGGCTGGCCGAACGGGAACCTATTTAACGAAAACCAGGCTAAAATATAGCTGTGACCACTTCTATTCCGTATAAATCACCACCGTATCTATGAGCCATGTCTATTTTATTTGCCACCCCTTCAAAGAGGTTTACTTCCACCTCGAAAGGGTGGTTTTACCTTCTCTAAAACGGTCGAGCAAGAAAAAATAGACTAAAATAGGCAAAACCTTGCCCCGATTGGTAGACTACGAAGCCCAATCTAAAGATCAAACATGTGAACGTTATATTTTTCCGGCAGTTTCTGCACTGCAGGATCCTCAGTGTCAGGTGGATGGGGATAAATCTATTATGTGGTCAGAAAAAAGTCTCTCTTTTGATTGCATAGGTGTTGAACAGCCGAATTTTCTTTTCACCCGTTAATCCAGTAACCTACCACTAGCGTTCCATCAGAGCACCATCTCGAAAACCGAAAAATTTCCCTCAGGAAAATGTTTGAGCTCCTCAGGCCAACTGAATTGTCCAAAGCTTCCACCTAGGACTGTTTTCCCTTTGTTGTACAGAAGCACGGGGCTGAAACTCCCACCAGGTTAATAGCTGCTGTTATCAACCACTCACCTGAGTCGCTCCCCAGTTCCTAAAGTTCAAGTCCCGTCACAATCACTTACACAAAAAAGGGTCGAGTAACGGAACGGGAACCAAGAACTTCTGCCCAATCTCATTTTATTCAAGGGCCTTGGGGCTGACTGAACTTGCCTTACTTCATTCCCCTCACAGTACCCTCAGATGCCCCATTGACGAATACGAATTTGAGCATAAACCTCGGCGTTCTACGACCAAAGCAGTAGTATGCATAGCCAATTACTTCGCAAAACCCCTCAACGTTTCGGGCAGTAAGGTGCTCCCTTCTTTATAACATCCAAGTGTTTTTCAATGTACTACGGTCCTTGCCTTTAAAACCTGAGATCCTTTAGTTGTTCTACATACTTACCTAACCGAATGAGAGAATACTTCTTGGGCGGAACGCTAAGCACCAAAACATTCTGGAAAGCTCCCAGACATCTCCTAAGCAGTGCCAACGTTCTCCGACGAGCCATTCTTTCCCCATACTTATTGAATACTCACAACAGCGACTTAACCGAAACCCATCCAGCCCGCTTAGTCAGGTACACTGATGATAGTAATTTCTTTGTCTGTCTCCCTACAGTCAAATTTAGATGGGTCTCAATAAAACATGGCACATATCTAAAACCCGCTTTGAAAAGTCCGGTCTTCTGGCAAAAAATGCTGAATACCAGTAACCCATTTCGTCCACCTTGCAGTCACTCTCTGTAGACGACGTCACTAATAGCTTCAGTCCTTTTATACCTGCAAATATCGAGCAGAACCACCTGTGACGTAACAAGTGAACCTGCGATGGCCTTTATGTATGGAAGTTACTGCTGGAAGATGTCGTAGGGTCTCCCTTCGTGTTCGAAAACGTCCACAGCGCAGGGTTCCGCGGTTTGTCACTTCTTCAATCCCACACCGGCTTGTTTTATATGGTTGTGTACTGTCTCTCCGTTTCCCACTTACCCGTGGAAAACGGAACTACAACACTCTTCGTAAAGGTCTGTGGTGGTCCTTCTTGTTTCTGCTGCCATCTCGACAGACTGCATGACAGTCCGGAATAGTAATCTTACTCGCAATAGAAAACGACTTTTCACGACCTCAAGCTTGGAAACAACGAAGTTTGGCAAGTCATGTCTAGTGAAGCACCGAACATTTCCAATGATTGACTCGGTGTCTAAATAGTGAACACTAACGTGTCATATGATTGGCGGGCTGAGAAAGGCTAACTACATCAGAGTTATACGACACCACAACTGCCCTGAGACATGGGCCACATGTGACACTGCAGTGAGCCCGAGCGAATGACAGCTGTACCATCGACAATTTCTCGTCGATAACTGATTCACATTTGTTTTCATATATTTCTCGAGCATAACGCTATAAACGCACATCATCGTAATCCGACGTAAACCCAGCCATAGACAACAGAACACATATGAAACAACCAATACAAATTGACTCCCTTGGAAGAGTGATCAGGGCTAGAAAGTCGTGGCGATCAACTGTGCCAAACCTGACTACATCAACTACTTGCACAAACGAAAGTTCATCAGATAAACGGGATACAGAGGCGTATGCTCACTTCATCGATGACAGTAAAAATGCTCCTCGTATTACTAAACGTGGCAGATAGTCACGCGCAGACAAGACCTACTACGTGCAATTAAACTGGACACTCGCACTATCCGATATATATAGCCACTGAAGCCCATGGAACTCGCAAACCAAGGCCTCTTTGACAAGCCCATCCCTCTTAGACCGCACTTTGCAAAAAAGCCTGACAGCCACTCGTTCTTACAACGGTCAACACCGACTAGGGTAGCCGAACTCCATGTTCCATACCTTTATTCTTCATCAATCACCTCCACCCTTCTTGCAGTATACTAAGATGCTCAGTCCTCCGACTTTTCTAAAATGAATCCACTAAGAACTGCATCCTTCTCCAGGGTCTGAAAAAGGTGCAGGAAAGATCCCGGCAATCAAACTCGGTTTCATCGTCGCAAAGTACAAGAAAACTGCTCGGAGTCGATATTTCAAGGTCTCCGTAATTGATAGTCGGGGCGATAATTGATGGTCCCTTATTCTTTTGTAAAGAATGTCACTGGAATTTCATCCGTCATACGACGGCCATGTGAAGTTAAATATATCACATTCCCCACCGAAGGCATCATACTTCCCCAAGTTCCGCTCCAGTGACTAGCTGATAGAGGAGCGAATCCTTATTCAGCACCCAGGTTTGATAGGAACCGACTCAAATCATCTCAGGATAACCCCTGAATAAAACCTCGAATTTCACGACAAGCCCCCTCAAGTTGATTCCATTGTCACTGAAATAAATACGTGGTTGATCGTTTTTGCTTTAAAGCCTGTTAGTGCGTGTAAGAATGAATCCTTAGATATCGAACTGGCGGCCTTGATATGTGTGGCCCTCATGTTCACATATGTAAATAAACCGTCATTTCATCCTGTCTCAGCTATGACACGTTTAACAAAGTACAGTGCCAAATGGTCCAGGAGTACCCGACGTTCACTTTAGGTTCAAGCGATAGAGGCGCCTTTTGTGGTGTGCTCGGATGCATTGAAATTCGATGGCAGCGCGAGCGCTTTCCAATAACACGTCGAGCGGTCCCCGTCCCCTTTGCCGTCCAGAACCACCAACAAAAGCTCGATAGTATTTTTGAATGCCACCTTCCCTTTTATAATATTGTTCGGTGATCAGCTTGATTCTATGCAAGCTGTACTTTGAAGTTCTGTTTGGATCCCTTTGGCCCTAGTCCCCAAGCAAAAGTTCATAGTATTGTGATGGTAGTTGTGGGTTCGTATCTGTTAACTATTTTTACCAGTCTGTTGACATCGTATCAGTGTTACATATAAGTTTGGAGCCTCTAAATTCGCCAGACATAAGTGTTTCTCTGATTAGGTTTTTGTCTAGCTTTCGGATTATGCTTTGAAGTTTTGTGTACCACTCAAATACCACCACTCCACGTGTCTCAAGTTCCTACCCGTCAAAATTTTGCGGAAGTCGTGTGAGGAATCGAAGTGATCACGATGTTTTCCAGAGGTGGGCGCAGGCAGGCTACCCGGGTATTGAGAAGGAGCGCCACTCGGTTTACAGAGAAAAGTTCTGTGTTGAGTAGACAAGCAGCCTGTGTAGGGCTGCTGCGAAACTAACCTACAATCCAGCGTAAATAAGGAAGCGTTGAATAAAATGGAGCAGCTTGTGAAACCGCGGGTTGGTTTCAAAGGTTTAGCGGGAAATGAAGTGAAAAAACTCAGCTGTGCCGAGGTGGTAATAAAATCAGCTGGGACGGTGGAAGAGATGAAACCTAACACGGAGACGAAAAGCAGGTCCATAGGCATCAACACCAAAGAAGCAAAACCGGTGAAGTAATTTCCGGGAAGGCAGAAGAAGTGGAACGGAAATGAGGATGATCATAAAGAGCTTAGATGCGATAACTATGAGAAGGCTGCAGAAAAATTGAGGACCTCACAAGGAAATTACAGCAGCGAATTTCGAAAGGAACTTCCGTCCACCCAGGGCAAAGAAACCTGCCCATCAATAAAACTGAGGAGCCCATCATGCAAGAGGCTGAGGCGAGGCTGGATTTGGGCCAAAAAAGAGGCAGGGACATCCTCAGGGTGGTGGGATTAAACATTGAAACAAGGCCGAAAATAGTACTCAAAATGGGAACTTGGAAGCAAACTAGACCAGGACAGCAGATACTTCCAGCCCGGCCAGCTCCGGTAGTTCATGGACTATAACTTTGGGGACCAGCTCCTAACAGGGACAGGTGCAGTCTTTCGCTGCACAGGGGAAGATACCGCTCCGCAACAGACTTCTCATGGTTGAAATGAAGGAAGCAGGGGGTTTGGAATACTGTAGGGAACAAATACAACCAAGTAGGGAAGCAAGAGGTCTGGGTAAAGATAAAATGGTTAATGGGGGACCACTGCTTCAAGGATCGTACCGCTAGGCATTGTTTGCAGCCGAAGATATAACAGAGGATGATTTATGAAAAGCCTCCCCATGGAGGGCCATAGGGCTCCCAGGGAGCTATTTGTAGGGCCAGTGAAACAGACCGCAAAGGAAAGCGAAACCGTAACGCCAATGAGGGATACGCGGTAAGTTTAGGTGCACACCAGAGGGTAGCACCGGACATTTTGGCTTCTGATGTACCGGATCCAAAAAACAGTAGCCACTCAGGTGCTCTGCTCCACTAGGACACAAACTAAGTGAGAGCTTGGATATTCAGCCATGAACGGCAAACGCAACTTTACAAACCAGTGTCTGTAGAATGAGAAAAAATGGGTGGAATCGACAGAAAAGGCTGGAAGCTGCAGAGCCAAAGTAGTTGCGGTACCCGAGACTTGGTGTCGGAAAGAGAACACGTCCAGCAGGAAGTCGAAGATGGCTGTTTAGTCTATCGACTGGACAGATGTGGTGATACAGTGGGTGGCGGGATAACCATTCCCATTAGAGAGTGTTTAGTTTACATGAAGCCGGAAGTCAGCCCAAGTACCGTGAACACTGAGCTATGAGCCATCAATGCGAAAACGCCCGTGGGGGAAACTGCGACAGCACGGTTGAACAGAAGTCGAAACTCGGGAAAGGGAGAAGACGGCGCTCACACATACACTAGAAAAGTTAAAGGTAGCAGCGAATGTAATACTGATAGTAGGGTTTTAACCTGCCGTGAGCGGAACAGGACACGGAAGGCTGCATTTGAGGGTAGAGCCAGGGGTCTGCTTCATCGAGTGGCTCCAAAGGAGAACTCTATCTCAGAAAATGGAGGGCAGCAGCAGATAAAAAACGGGAAACCAGCCATCTCTTCTAGACATGATGGTAACGAAATGCAAGGGCAACGTGGATGGGCTCAGCATTCACCCACCTCTGGATGAGAATGATCGCGCGCTGATCAAGTTTGCTCTCCGCCTTAGACATTCGAGTGTCACAGTTAAATAAGCTAAGAATTTCCGGAGGCTGAATGCTGCCGAACTAAGTACAGAAGCGGTAGAACTGAGCTGGGGGGTAGGCGATGAAAATGCTGCGATGGACAAAAGGCGACAGACAATTAGGCGGAACCTGATGGTGCCACTGGACAGGTTCGCTCGGCTGCAGAAGAGCGAGCGCAAAAACAAGCCGTAGTGACGAACGGCATTGGTTAGAAAATCTATCAGTAAAGGTGGCAGGAGTTAGCAGGATTTTAAAGCAGTCGGAAGTGGGACAGCTTGGCTACAATAGACCGGATACTGAAGCTCATCTGTCAAGATAAGACGAAGCTCAAAAAGAACCTTTCGACTAGCACTGGAAAATCAGCTATGCGAAATCCCATAAGATATTACAGACTTGCTCCACCAAGAGGCGCTTTAGAAAGGGGAGTCGGCACAGCAATATTAGGCGATAGAGGGGAAGTCCGCGAAGGTAACAGCAAGGCAGGGGCATTCAGTAGACAATTCGAAAGTGTTTATCGAATGGATGGGGGCAGTAGGGGACTTCAGAAGACCTTTTACGAGAGCCACACACACCATATATATCTATAAAGGCGGAGGAAACGAGGATGGTACTAGAAGGGTTGAACATAGACCGGTCAGCGAGGCCAGAAAGCATACACCCAGCCATCAGTAAGCGAAGGTTGTTCACTTAAGTGGGCACATCTGATGGCTAATTCGTGCAGCCGTTAATCAAGGTGCACCGCGAACCGGCTGGAAGACAGCGGTGGCAGGGGCCACCCACAAAGGAAGATGGCGCCCACAGGAATGAAAATACAGACCTGTATCCTTGCTTGTATCCCTTGTAAATGCTTGGGGAAACTGTTAAGAAAACACATGTGCAAGAATTTGGCAGAACACAAGCTACTGATCGAAGCACAGCATGGGTCTCCAAGGGGCAGATCATGTCGTCCGGACCTTCTCGGGCTCTCGGGTGAAGTCACAGCATAGCTGAATGAAGGGGAGGTAGTAGAAGTTTGCTATCCGGACTTCAGCAAGGCCTTCAATTCGGTGAATAACCAAGTACTGCTGGTTAAACTAAGACCTATGGGATAGGTGGATGGCTACGTGGATGGATAGCTGACTTCCTGACTAACTAGACGCTCGATATTAGGGTTGGAGATGCGAACTATGAGCCAGTATATATGACAAGTGAAGCTCTCCAGGGATCAGTTCTGGGACCATTCCAATTTCTTTTTTCTATAAATAACTTGGCTAAAGCACGGAAGCCCCCGTGTTTTATATTTGCAGACAATGTGTAGCCTGTCGGATGGAGCCAGCTGAGATTACCGACTTGAACTATTGAGAAGGTGCTCAAGTTGGCAACACACGGGATGCACCTCTAAACGAGAACTAAAGTCACCAACTAACCGGAGCACCACTGGTTTCACCGTAGCTGGGGAAAGTGGACCGTTCACGATGGATGTGATGCAACAGTTAGAAGACTAAGGTGTTGCTATGACTGCGGACCTCGAATGGGCGATGCACAGCAAGCTGGCTGCTCAGGAAGCTTGTAAAGAGCGCTTTAGGCTCAAGTCGACAGTTTCCTGCAAACAAGCAGACGTATTTTCACCCCTGTACGAAGCTCCAGCGGGGCCTCAACTTGAATGCTGTGTACAGGACCGAGCAACTTCTATCATGAGATGCAGCCTGTCTGAGAAGTATGCAGAGAATGACCACTAGAGCGGGGGAGGGTCAGCCAGGAAAGGCCTACAGCCACAGACAGCAGAGCGTGGGGCTTTTTACAGGAAGAAGGAAACTAAGAAAGGACAGCTCCGAGGCCTTCAAAGTGCCGAAAGGCCTAACGGGGATAAAAGCGGAAGATTTATTTGTGATGACTCCCGAAAAGCGGACAAGGCAGAACGGCACAAAACTATAAGATGTGTGCTCAAGACTGAATTCGAGGGTCAACTTCTTGTGCAACGGGGTAGCCGGATGACGGAACCGGCTGACCAAAGGGCTGACGAGATTTGAAGACCTAGAATCTTCCAAAAATTGCCAGACAGTAAGTTGGAGGGGTTTTTCCCGGTGGAAGGTTTTCTAGCGAGAAAGAAGAAATCCGGGAGTGAAATTGTGACAAGTGTCCTGAAGACCAAGGCATGACTTGCTGTTTATGGGGAAACTCTCAGCTACCCAACATCTCTCGTCTGGAAGGTGGGGAGATGTTGCCCTTCTTTTCCTTTTTAGCAAAATCGGATCGGTGGAGGATTTTGTCAGACCGAAGAGACAGAAAAAAACTACTCTCGATTGGTCTCACTCACTACTGGTGTTGCTCAAACAGCACTGAACTAAAAGTTTGGAAGAATAATGGAATGCTTAGCTTCCTCGGAAAAATTGGCCTCAGTCCAATAGTCTTCCCATGCACAAAAGCCTGTCAAAAACTAACAGTTTACGTACGCAGTCGTGCTTAGAACAGTCCCTCTGGTCATTACCTCATTCCACACGGTCGAATTTGGCAGAAAGTTCTACTTGTACCAACCCCAAAGTTGTCTTACAATCATTCCTTGTCTCCTGGGCCTGCAAACGACCCATCCGTAATGGTACCTTACCTCGCCCCCTGGAGACAATGAGAGGATGTTTTTGTTTAGCAGGTATTCATATAATACATCCCTATAACTTAGTCCAGAAGGAACAACACTGAGAACATGGCTAAAACGTGCTATACTTTATTACACTGGCCCCTGTGCATCGTCTTCCCGAACTGTTCAGGTCGCACTTCGACAAAAGTATCCACTTCGAATTTAAAAAACCCCAAACACCACAATTATTTGGACCTGTATACCACGAAAGGTGGTCCTTCATTTCGAATTGGTTCCCCCAAAAAGCCTTGTTTGCTGGCTTCTCTTCCATTGACAAAAGTCTCTCTTGCATGGGAAGTGCGCAAGCACTAACTTGGACACCTGGTTCGTAACAAACTTGGCGAAGTGTCCTTTATCATTCTGCACGCAATAAAATACTACGGTGCATTTAGTCCAAAAATGAACCTTATGCTATTCCAGATCTTTTTTCTTCTCAATCATTCCCTCTTTCCTTTCACCAGCGACAGCCACCGTTAACCTCAACCTTGATATGAAGACAACCTTCGGAGATGCCACACCCCTCTTGGAGAAAATATAGACACATATGATTCGACGTGTCGGTTGCAAATCTAAGGTTGGTAAGTGCACCTTATTTAACTTCAGATATATAAAAAAATAGGTGTGATTTGTCGTCTTCATCTGCATTCAAAACCTCACGCGCATACCGTCGTAGCACTCTCAAGAAACGGTCCCCTCCAAAATCCTCTCAGTTTGTCCCCTCTGTTCCTGTACTAAAGCTCTGTGTTTCGTGCTAACCAACTCCTTCACGGCGCAAATCCTGAAGCCGTTGCTCCGTGGGTAACATGAAATGAGCAACCCAAACTAGAGGATCATAGATGGTAACCAGTTGCGCCAACGACGCTGCTCGTTTTGTTGGCCGATACATAATGTGAACATGATATTCAAAGGAATCTGTGTCCAAGTTCGAGGCCAAACCGAAAGTTTTCACTGTCGGCAGCTTGCTTGCTTCGTCGGTTTTTATGCAACTGCCCGTTTCTTCAACCAGAATGTCAGTTCAGGCCTCTCGCTCTTTACTCAGCCGACCGGTTAACCTAAGTCCACCAAGGCGTAATGGACAACACAACCCCTGCCCCAAAAGCGGCGCTTTTGCGGCTTTATTAAAGAAATTCAAATAGTTATCGACGAAAAGTTTTCTAAAACCAGTTGTGAAAAGGCCGACAAGAAGTGATGCTTAAATGACGCGGCCGATTTCTTTTGGACGGAACTTGCTGCGAATGGTGACGAAATTGCGCCAAAAGGTGCCTTATCATTTTTAGTCCCCGTCACTTGGCAGTAATAATTCCGGACCACCAGAGGAATCGAAGGTCATTGTACGTTCCGTAATTATCTGCTATCAACAGTGCGAATAGAACGACTTCCCCGGTCCAGCTTCTCCACATGGTTCGGCCACAATTCGAGCCGGACGCAAGCGCGTTACACGTACATACGTCGCTGGATCATTTCTTAACGGTTCATACACTCACGCACATTCACGCACGGCACTGCTCCCATCATGTGTTGTCCTCACACGCCATCACGCGCACCGCACGATTATCGATTTCTGCTCCGTGATCGTTGACACAAGCATGCTCATGTGACCACATGTTTGTTGTCTCGGTATGGAGTCATGTGGTGACATGCACACACATTCATGACCGCTCTCTGTATGAGACACACGGACCGGTATTCATTCATCACGGTTTCCCCCACATCACGATGACCCAGAGTACCACACCTGAACTCGCACTAGTAGTCACTGTTCACACGGGACCACTGGAAAAGGAGCACACACACAGACTAAACCGTTGGCCATATGACCATTCCACCGCACGCACACACCTGACACACGCAATCAGCTCCCAACGTGTTACGGGTCAATTCCCTCAACCGGGACTACTCGACATTCGGTCGTACTGTTTTACACGAGTCGCACTGACAGTTTTCACCGTACGTTTGGAGATGTTAAGTTGACCGTGTTCCTTACAACCAACGTCGATTGACTGTGCGTCTATTAGGTGGTTGGGACGCGAAGTAGACTGAACCAAACGGAAGTATCCTAGAAAGGCTTTACCGCGGCTAGGAATAACGAAACAAAAAAGAAGGGAGAAACCGGAAAGGCTTTAAGGAAGGCGGCCGGATTATTCCTTCACAATCATCTTGGTCTTCCCAAGGCTATTTATCTGCGGAAGCATATCCACTTTACCGGCGCAACAAGCCACAGGGTTCTGAGGACTCCGGTGAAGTGCACCCAGCAACATGAGAAATAAATCAGGACACCACAGTAAAAACTCCTTATGCATTTTCTTGGAACACTGCAACGCGGTGAAAGATAACTCAAACCTATTCAATCTTTTCAGGATTCAGCAGCACATGGTATGGCAGAAACTACCACATCCGCATACTTGCCATGGGCTTCTCTCACAATTGCTCCGGAGGCCCTAGTTGAACCTAGCACTCAACCACAGCGGTATGATTGGATTTTTGTTCTGGATACCCCCAGAAACCTATCACTTAGTAAGCTCAGATGATGAAGGGCGGCCAACCTGGTACAAAGCTTCACTAAAAAGTTGTCCTTGCATGGCATTGGTACACCATGCTGTCATTTCTCGGGCCTTGACGACCCCTCCGAAATTTTGATGTCCCGTTTGGTCCTCCATGGACAACGGGTTCCCAAAGGGTCACAGTCATCGACTGCTTCGTCACTGGATTTTCGTAGGTTATCCTCGATATCCTGCAGACAGTGTACGGCAAATTCCAGTATTTTCAGAACGAGAGCTACACAAAGGACCTCGAATGACGCAGCTCGAGGAAGTGTGGCTAGCTTGAGAGACTCCCATGGAATCTTTTCTCTGTTCTAAAACCCATGTGTCAAAGGAACTTCCAAACCAATTAACACTAAGAATGTTGGGTCCGAAATAGCTGAGACTTCCGATTCCATCAAACGACCAACTTGGACAAGGTTTCCGGGGTAGATGCTACGGCCTGCACGTTCAGAAATGATGGAGCAGTGCAGGCTTCCTCCAATTCGACCGCCCGTTTACCATCCAAAGAATTCAGAAAAAACAGCTCCTTCTCACGAAGCTGCAAAGTATTCCCAAAAAGAGTGTTCTAGTTAATTAAGTCTATCCTTCCCACCGGACCTCAACTTTCAGCTAAATCAAGACTCGTGAGCAAGGTAAAAGTGCCAGTGTTGAGCAATGCGCTGGGGAGTGATGACCTGTTTTGTCCTTCGATAGCGACCAGCACAGTTCCCAAGCTAACACTGAGGCCCCTAGGGAGTAGCTGACAAGATGCATTGGGGACCAAAACTCTGCTATCTCGTGAAACAAACGGAGGTGCCAGCAGTCGCAATTCCCCTCTCCCCAGGGCACGGCGGCCTGGACGTAAGCAAACCAAGCACCCTTCCAATCGAGACACAAAAGCCCAGAGGTTTTAGGCAACACCGCTTGAAACTCTTGACATTCCCCTAGTTTGTGTCTGTCACGGCACTTATTGCAGCTGGCATCACTTGCAGATACCGCTAAGTTTTTTACTGGAACCGATCCTATAAACATGTGATACATTCCTTCGCTCACGAAGAAGGCCTCTATATCTGTTACTTTGCGAACGTATCTTAACACTTACGAACTGACACCGATAGCGACACACAAGTTCACTGTCTATCTGGTAGACTCCGTCAGTCCTTTTTGCCCAACCAACTGCCATGTGCCCGGCCGACTTACTCAAAACTGCCTCTATGGTATGAACAGAACTGGGGTCACTAAAATATTCCAGTTGCTCCGATGCATCTGCGTGACTGGTCAACTTGCTAGCATGCGACTACGTGGCTCCCAAATCTTGAGAATGCCATTCCGGTCCGGCTATTTCATTTAGCACATGATGAACGTTATGGTCCACCGGAACAAACGTTCCCCTTATTTGCCTCTTGCCCGATGACTACATTTACTGGCAGAATAGAAAAAGCAGTCCCGAGTGGATACTTCCGCCTCCCTTTCTCAACATTGAGGAAAATTCACACTTTGACCGTCGTCTTTTTTCAATGCTTGATCCAACTAGCAGATTTCCGAAACAGTGGAGCGTACTGTAGGGTTGAACCATCGAAATTATGGAGCTCTCATTAAGGTAATTGCAATCTCACTAGCAGCTTACTCAGCCCATCTACATCAATCAGCGGGTCAGATTCACCGACATACCGGAAGTCGTCGCCTCGGCTCCTACTGGCCGTGGATTTGTAGGTGGCCGGGATGCACGGTCTTGTAGGAACCTCACCATCCATCTTTTTTCAAACTAATGGCTGTCCCATTACATTCTTACCACCATGTCGTCTTGGTGCTTCAACTGTCGTTTGTTTGGATTTGAACATCTTAAGTGTAGCCTCAGTGGCTTCCCGTCCTAAATGCGCGTTTTCCAATTCTGCTTCCACCTCTTCGTTTTAGTCTGGGAAGTTGCTACCAACAACAGAAGCAGGAGACTTACCGTGGTGTGGCGCAAAACTCCCTTCAGCTGCCTACCAACAGTCGGAACTATCTCTACTATTTAATTCTGTGGACAGCGGTGGAAAGCTGAATGCAACCGAAGTAAGAAATTAAAGACATCAAGGGTAAAAGGGGAAGGGGTCACGGTTACAAATGCGCAGGCACTGAAGGAATTTCACAATCGACAAAATGCGAAGCCGCAAGCAATATCCAACCCTAAACCAGCTGATCCTTTCCGTCCAGAGCTTAAAAAACTACGCCAGGCAAAAGGCAAATACTTGAAGACAACCCAGAGTAACAGCCCATGGCTAAATAAGGAGTAAATTTTAACAACCTTAAACCCGGAAACATTGAAGTTCAACAAGTTAGGTCCATTGAGGAACCGGAAATTTCTGATGATTTATGCGGCTTCTCAATGTTGAACGCCTATCAACCAAGAATTTACAAATCACAATTGAATGTGCTACTTCTCAGGAGCACAACCAAATTTACGAAACAAATAAAAAGTAAAGTGCTGAAACTCCTTGCAAGGTGCGGCAAAACTGAGACAATGAAACGAGTGCCGAAGGCGAAGAAAGAACCAACCAAGGCGCAACTCTTATAATTTAGTTAGTTGTGCTTCTGCGCAATCCACTGTGATAAGTCATCAGCCGCAAAGAGGACCTCACATCTCTCTCTCAAATGATACAAACTTTGCATCCATTCTGTTTGCTGGAAGCAGCACTGTGGCCTGTTTACAAACTCTACTTTAAGGTCTTTCTTCGAGACAATCAAGCCAGCTAACCCGTTGCATGCCTTGACTATGCCCTTTAAAGTAATCTCACTGCAGAAATTCTGCAGTTTTCTCTGCTGCGCCTTCTTTAACTGAGGAAGAAGCATTGCAAAAGCGAGCCTAAACAGGCTTTGTGATAGAACTGTGATAACGGTAGTGCCTGGGGAATGATGGACATGCACGCACCCCAGTGTGTAGCTCCCCCGGGTGCGATGAACACTGCTGCACTTTAAAATAATCGTTTATCTGAATGGGTACCGAATTTGATTGCACCAAGCGCTCGTCTGTGTACAGTTTCCGCAGGCCTTCGCGTCTCTCCAATGCACAAGTTACCCTGCCTTAGCGGTAAGTTCGCCTCCTTTGCGTGCTGCCCAGTATAATGGTTGTCGTGCTTCAGAGCGACGGCCAAGATCGGTATACTCTTTATAGGAGCGGGTTTCGGCTCATCAGAACCCAAGAAAAGTGACCCGAAAAATATATTTACTTTACCAAGAAGGCTCGTGAGTGAGTGAATCACGTTCTTCCGTATATATTTATGCTCATTATCCGCTGCAGGACTTTAAAAATCCCAACGCTTTTGCGATACCTCTACGCTATTTCTTCATGATCATTGCCATGTGTGTTTATAGGGTTACGCTGTCTACTCCTAGATGTTATTTCACGTTAGACATGCCTCTGTAATTGTGGCTGGCAAGGACAGGGAACCTGACACAGAACCGTTGGTTCGGACAGTCTCCATTGCCGTCTCCGAGTTTCACATCGATAAGCCTGATCGATGGTTCAGTGTGACAAAATCGGAGACTAGGGCAGGACCATAGGTGGGCCTACACTTCACTTGTGGACCACTGGTCTTATTTCCCATGACATTGTCGTCCGGATACGCGATGTTATTTTTAGTGACCATTCTCGCACAGCCGTGAAGGAAGCTGTGACCTTTAGACCTTTGCAGTCTGAATTGTCAAGGAAAAGGCTGCTTATCCAAGGGGAAGATTTGGGCCGTGAGAAGTCCTCAGCATTACTGAGAGAAAAAGGTGTCAGCCGGCAGGACCTCTGCGGGTAAGCCAGATACTAGCTGACCTCCAACCCCCATTCGGGGTTATCCTTCAATCTAAACCCACAAAAGTGGCATAACCAGCGGATGTTCTTATGGACAGTCGTCACGAAAAAATTTCCTCCTTACGAAACTCGGGCGGCCCCCAAGTCGCCTACGATACTGTAAAAACGCACTCCCGGGAAACCCTGGTAGTCTCAATAAGCGGGATTTCAGAAGGTTACCCGTCCCTAACAGTCCTCACAGCAGAGACCAGAAAACTCATAGCAACTTAGGCAGGCGAGCTCACCTCAGACAGCCTTCCCCTGGTCTCTTCTTTGGCTCCTCTCGATCGGGTTACTATCCGCATCAAAAAAGGTCTGGGAATGAAGCCAGGCTCTACAAATCCATTTGCATCCTCCCAAATGACAAGTGAGGAAACCGATATCTCGACGCGTTCTTGCCACCAACGCGGCCGGCAGCCATATTAGTAGTCTTCCGTAGCATTTTCAAAATTTTATTTCAAATAATGCTTTCCTAAATGACACTGGCGCAGCAGTCGTCGTCCTTTCGAAAGAAGCCCGTGATATAACCTTTCCAGCTACCCAGCAACTAATTTCCGCCAAAGAGTATCCCGTTGCTACTACCGACAGCAAGCTCCTCATGCTCAGCGTGAGAGTACGTAGCCCCTTTCGGTGAATGTTCATAGTAACAGACGCCCCTTGTCCAATACTGAGTATCGACTTCCTTGACCGTTTGAACCTACTGATTATCTGTTGGTACTTGAGGGTTCTCGACTGGCAGACCTTTCTTTCAGTAACCGGCTCCTATCCCGCGGTGGAACACGCCACCCTCATATGCACCGAACCTCAGGCTGAATGCTCTTTCGCAAAACGTGTTTTGGCTCACTTAGTAATGCTAAGACAGCCCCGCCCCCTCCCTGCGGCGACTATAGACTTGGACCAACATAACTTCACCAGAGGGCCCCAGCCTTTAGCCGACCACACAGCCGGGCACCGGGAGAGTTTCGTGAGGTACAGTCCGAATTCAGACAAATGCTGGAACAAGACGCTATGCGGCTATCCAGTAGTCCTCCAGCCTCTCTCGTTTAGGTAGTTCCTAAACCCTACGACACCTGGCTTCCCCGGGGTGGTTGTAGGGTCCTCAGCCAGGCCCCATTCATATATTTAAGGTCCAGCTTCTCTCCTACCCGGTTGTTCGGTTTTCTTATGTATCTACCCCGTTAAAAACTACCACCAAATCTCGGTATTTGAAGCTGACCACTCTTAAACTTCCGCTGCAGCTCCGTTCGGACTACTTGAGTTCTTGCTCGTGCTGTTTGGGCTCAGCAGTGCAGCCAAACCTTTCAAAGGTTTGTGCACAAAACAACAGGCCGTCTGATAGAAGTCCACATGTAATTAGACGACACCTTGGTGGCAAGATGTTCAGAAAAGTGGCATATATCGCACCCGCGTGCTCTTGTTGAGCGCCTCAGTCAACACGGTGTAATCGGTAATACCACCAAATGAAAATTAAGTAGGGAACAAATCACATTCCTAGGTCAAGAAATCTCATCCTTAGGCGCACGGCTTCTGCCAGACAAGGTTGCGACCATTCGTGAATACCCTTGAACTCTTCCTACCAGCAGCTACCCCAGTTATCTGGATCAATTATCCTTTATCGTCGGTTCGTCTCCCTCTGCCCCTCACAGATCTTCGGCCTAGAGGTAAGCGAGAATTTATATTTCCCTACACGGTGCAGGTTGCGCTTACCTCGGTTAGGAAAGCCATCGCCTACATAAAGCCCCTTGCACATCCCGACTCCCCCGCCCGGCCGGAGTCAGGAGCAGGCCCTTCGGACAAGGCCACCTGAGCGGTAACGCAGCAATTTGTCAATAACTCATGATAGCCAATAAATTTTATCTATAAGCATCTCAAACCTACGAAATCTCTTCATAGTTTTCCCAGGAGAGAACAGCCGACAACTTATTTTGGCATCTGCCACCTCCGGCACACTCTCGAGGGCCGAAGGTTCACAGCCTTCACAGATCGTACATCACCAGCGTACCTTCTCCAGTCAGCATCTGATCGTTATCTGCCACTCGAGGTTGGCGAGGTAGACTTTGTTTTGCAGTTTACTGGGGATATTCGACATGCTTCTGGGGCTAAAAATCCCACAACAGGCTCACTCCCACGCGTCCACAGTATCCACGGCCAAATGCCAACGGCCTTGGATTTGGAAGCAGTCACGGCAGTCCGGGCAATATATCCTGAGGCTGAGCAGCTCAGAAACAACAACTCTCTTCATCCAATGCCAACGACCCTTCCAACTTCGGGCGTAACTGATACTTGCAATGTGTCACAGGGTCAACCGCGACCACTAGCTTCTGTCATTTCTTGTCGGCAGGTTTTGGCAGCCTACAAAACTTAACGCACCTTGATGTGTCCACTTCAAGAAAACAAACCACCGAGCGATTCCATTGGCCTTGGGCCAAACTCAAAGTAAGTCTCAGGGCCCGGGCCAGCCTTCAAAGCCAGAGTATTTAGATACACTACGGTATTAGATCTGCATTGGACACATCCTCTGGGCCGAAAGTAACTTTCATTTACGTGCATGGGGACATCGAAGGGCTGCATCCCATTGCCGAAGAGTTACTTTTATATCTTCTCTTGCGTAGGTGTTTTCATTCCCTAGCAACTAGCTATACCTTTTCCTTGTCCTATCCCAGAGGAAGTTGCAAAAGCATTTCTGACCGATGAATCTGATCGGTTACCCTTCCACAGTGACCAGCTCCGCAATTCTCACTTTAACAGTGCTTTCCACAAGCGGCTGAATACATTCAAGTGAAAACAGTAAGACTGCTGCTTATTATTTTCGAGCAAATTGCATGGAGAACAGTCTCCGCTGCTAACTGAGCTCGGCCAATCGCGCCAGTGATAAGCATTATGGAGTAAAGTACTGCCGATGGTTCTTTCAGGACAGCGGAGAGTCCTTGGGCTGATGTGCATGTTTTGCCCGCCGAACTGGCCCATGGCTGTACAATAAGACTTCTAGGTAAGTTGGCCCCCGCGTAACCACCTGTGGGCTTAAATAAGGGATATTACGAAAAACGTTTGTCACGCCGAATGCGGGGGTTGAAGCCTAATCAGCTACAAGAACCAAACCTCAGCAACTACCCACCTGCCACTCTGCAACTGCCAGCCATTTGTTCATTCAAGTGGTGGCCTTGCGACCGCTACTGCTGTCGAACTACTCTGGCCCGCTCGGCGACATGCATCAAAAAAGAATAAGTAGTACACGTCGAAGGTGAGAAAGAGACCTTCGGTATAAGCTGCCTCAAACTGGCCCTTGTCGGGGCAGGACCCCCTCTCTCACCCTGGACAACTCACCCTGTGCTGTCACCCACCCGCAACCTACTGTTGGTCGTCCGGGGTCTGCGTCAGTTAACCCAACCAACGACTACCCAACGCGGGTTGTACCAACAAATCTCATGGAAGACAGGACCGCACCCGTCAACAGGAGTAATCGACGCGGCCGCCAGCGAAGCTTACAGAATCGGTACCTGTCTCGTGTACCTTCAAGTCTACTCTTCAAATTCCACCTGTACATGATTCAGCAATACATGACTGAAAGACCACTTACTGTGACACTACGAGAGTAATGGCAGCATGCTTCAAGCTGGCATATCCCTCTCAGTCGGATGTCAGTAAGCTCCCCATGGCACACAGTTCCTGTGTTTCTCGCCTCCAAGCAAGTCCTGTCAGACGAAACCACATGAACCCCCGTCGTTCCGAATGGCTCGAACACAACGCTCACTTGATTGTGGCTGGACTCGATTTATTCCTCACACTGGCTTGTTTACCAAGGCAATAAATACTACTGAACTTTTGAGGTATGCCAACCACAGTGAATCCAAAAACAGCCATCAATCTGAAAACTATCCAGCAGGAGCTACGCAAGCCGGCTTCACTTTGGAGGAAGAAGCTTCTTCTGGGTCAATGCACGGTGACCATTGTGAACCACAAGGGACGGCTTGTGTCGGCTACGCTGTTGAGCTGGACGGCGAAGGGAAGCATGTAAGCATCTGTCGCCACCTAAGCCGCATTAACAATCAGGGGTGCAAGCCCACCAATGTCGACCTTCTAGGGGTAGGCTCCTGTGGTGCTACCAGTGCAACATTCGCTTATACAAATTAAATTATCCGAATGAGTGCCGGGTGTAACAACCGGTCGTGGAAAATCCCCCTTTTTCCCTCGCGATTCAGTGTTTTTCCCAACATCACTCATTTGCATATACTATTGACTTGTCATTACGAACTGGTTGTTTTTCTGGACCAATTGTTGTTTGTTCGCACCCAGAGCGCTACTTTGGCACATCCTTGTTCAGGACCTGCGTGACGCACGTGCTGTTTGCTCACACGCTGCTATTCGGTTTCTCGTTGTTGAGTCCTTGTGATCGTATTATTGAGGTTTGTATATTGTTTATGTCATTGTTTATTGTAATAATCTAGTATCGTAGAATATCACGGATAATCTTCTCTTGATTTCGAGATCCGTTGCGAATTTGGGTACGCATTGCTCAAACGTTCGTTACAATACTCAATTGATCAATTTGGAACGAGGAAAAACACGCAAAATGCCAAGAGAAGGATCAAAAGCAGTCGAATCCGGACAGAAAGTAATACGGCAAGTCTCTGGGGAGGTTTTGGGTACATATGATTCTTTAGTTAATGCTAGATCGCCTAGTCCTGTCAGTGCTAGTTCATGTGTTACTGAGAACAATATTGACCATAAGGATGTCGATTTATATAAGCTGAGAAAACTAGAACTAGAGCAACAGTTACTATCGGCTGGACTACAGGCGCAGGAAGCAGAGAAGTGTACACAGAAACAGCGAGAGCATGAGACCAGTGACTTCGACACGTCCGATAGATTAGGGTGCAATAAGGTAGGGAACCCCACGCCGGTCGCCGACTACAAACCACCATCGATCGATCTGCCTAGAGTGGAGCTAACGGTTTTCGACGGGCGAGCTGAGCAATACTGCAAGTTTGTCTAGCAGTTCGAGACGTTCGTTGAAAATAAGGTAATTGACCCTGGGCAAAGGCTTCTCTACCTTACTCACTACTGCCGAGGCCGAGCAAGAGAAGCTATCGACGGGTGCACCACGCTCGACCCAGAACAAGGCTACACAAGGGCAAGGAAGATTCTAAGGGACTTGTTTGGCCAACCTTTCAAAGTAGCCCGTAACCTCGTAGAGGGCGTGATGGTAGAGGCAAAGAGAACCAAGGGCGACGTCTACACCATGGCCGACCTGGTGATTAAGATGCAGAACTGCTCAATAGCCCTCGACCATTTAGGTTACAGGGCTGACCTAGACGCCATGCACACTTTGGAAGGCATAGTCCGTCACCTCTCTCCCGAACTACAAAGTCGGTGGGCGGAAGAAGCAGAGCGGATAAGCCGAAGCGACGGAGAAGCCAACTTCGAAGACCTGACCGAATACTTGGACAGGCAAACGAGGATAGCTGACAGCAGATTCGGCCGACTCATCCGGGGCAGCAACCGAGCAAACAAGCCCAGTACTAGTCAAGTCCAAACCCCTGTGCGGGAACATCCAAAGTACCAGCCTTGGACCAATACACACGTCATTTCACGAGATGCTACGGCGAAACCAAATTGCAGATCCTGTGGTACTAGCCATGGCCTACCAGAATGCCCCAAGTTCGGCAACGCCACAATAGACGAACGATGGGGAATGGCGAGGATGGCAGGAGCATGTTTTGTCTGTCTCAACACCACGCACCGGGCAGCAGCCTGTAGGACAAGAAATCGATGTGGTTACGAGGGCTGCACGGGCAGACACCACCGGCTGCTGCATCAGGCGAGAGTAACCATATCCGAGGCGAGTACCAAGACCAGCGTGATTTGTCCAACTTCACAATCTGCCAGTAAACCGGTACGTTTAGGCGTAGTGGCCGTGGGAGTAGTGACTCCGACTGGGATAGTCAAGGCGTTGGCTTTCGTTGATAGTGGATCCGACACCACTTTAGTGAAAGAGCGGTTTGCCGACAAACACCAACTGGCTAACGGTGCGACGTCGTTAGCAGTGAGCACGGTGGGCGGAACACAGGTAATGACTGCCGGCAGATTAAGGCTGCAACTCATCTCTCTAGACAATAACGAGAAAATGGAACCAACGGAGGCATTCACGTTAGCGGATCTCCCCATGCGAGCACCAAGGTCGGTGAACGCAATCTTGACTCGGTGGACCCACCTGCAGGATGTAACCGTTGTAGACTGGGAAGATGATGAGGTGGATCTCCTCATCGGCTGCGACGTGCCAGAAGTGCATTGGGTGCTTGACCAGAAAGTGGGCGACCGCCAGGCACCTTATGCCGTACGCACGGCTCTGGGATGGATGTTATACGGTCCAGTAGGGGTACGCGGTTCCGTGAATTACTTATCCGCCGAAACGGACCGCATAGAGTATCACCTGCAACGGCTGTATGAAAAGGAGTTTCATGACATTGGAGACGAAAGACCGACGTTGTCTCAAGAGGATCACTTCGCTCTACAAACGGTGCGGCAAGGCACTAGAGGCCTCAAAAATCAGTTCGAGGTTCCCCTCCCATGTCGCACACCGGTCGACCCGTGGACTGACAACAGAAATTATGTTCTCCAACGATTACTACGACTAAAAGAACGCTTCATTCGAGACCGGCATCTGTGGGAACGATACGCGGATTTGATGAAGCGAAACGAGGCCCTCGGTTACGTTGAAAAGGTGCCTGTTAACACCGACAGCAAAAGGGGTATCTGGTATCTGCCTCACCATCCGGTTATCAACCCCAAGAAACCCAATAAACTGCGGGTGGTTTTCGACTGTGCGGCCAAGTTCCAGGGCAAGTCGTTAAACGATCGCCTACTACAGGGGCCTGACTGGACCACACCACTGATCGATGTTTTGTGCCGTTTCAGAGTGGGTAAAGTGGCTTCGTCTGCCGACATTAGGGAAATGTTCCATTAGGTGAAGATTCCGGTAGGAGAACGAGATGTTTTGCATTTCCTGTGGTGGGAAGGGAGCGACCGGGACAACGCAGTGGTGAATTATAGGATGACCGTCCACCCCTTCGGAGCCATATCGTCACCATTTTGTGCCAACTACGCCCTCCGAGAATCAGCGAACAAACATGGCGATCTAGTACATCGGACGGTGGTAGAAAGCGTCAGAAGGAACTTCTACGTCGACGACTACCTTGGGCCATTCGATGATGTGGAATCAGCTCTAGAGCAGTTCAGGGGTCTGACGAGATTGCTGGAAGAGGGCGGCTTCCATCTAACTAAATAGATGTCGAACGCTTCAGAAGTGCTGAAAATCATCCCGCATCACGAAAAGGCCGAAAGGGTAAGTGATTTGGACGGCTCTCCACTTCCTATCGCGCGCACCTTAGGGATACAATGGGACGCAGAAACGGACGATTTTTTTCGAACTAAACGTTCCCGAGCTGCCAATAACCCGTCGTGGTATACTATCTGCCGTCTCAAGTTTGTTCGACCCGCTCGTTTTCGTCTCACCATGGCTGCTACCCGGAAAGATCTTGCTGCAGCGGCTGTGCCGTAAAAATGTTGATTGGGACCAGTCACTGGACCGAGGGGACCGGCTGGACTGGGAAGAATTTTTGAACACCTTGAAGAAATTAGGGGACATAAGAACCCCACGATGTTTGACTCCTGGCCATACGACACGGACTGGAGAATTACATGCCTTCTCCGATGCATCCGAAGTCGGTTATGGAGCTGTGGTGTACGGACGATAGTGCGCAGGAGATGGACAACATACTCCGAGGATCGTGTTTGCTAAAGCCCGAGTTGCTCCACTGAAGTCGGTCCCCATCCCACGCCTTGAACTCAGCGCAGCCGTGTTAGCGGTCAGGGCAGTACAAGCGGTGAAGAGATGTTTTGACCTCTACATTTTGTCGGCCAGCTTTTAGAAGGACTCAACGATAGTACTTTACTATATCAACAACGTCCGGAGTCGGTTAAGAACTTTCGTCGCTAACCTACTCACGATTATCCACGATGAATCAGCCGTGAACCAGTGGAATCATGTCAGGTCTGGCGATAATCCGGCCGACCTGTGCTCCCGGGGTGCGAACAACTTCAGGCAACTGGACACGTGGACAAGAGGGCCACACTTCCTGCAATTGCCCAAACAGGACTGGCCCGTGTTCGAATTAAAACCCCCTACGGAAGTGGAACTGGAGATCAAAGGCGTAGTGATAGCAACCAACGTCGTCGAAGCGTCATCCATTCTATCGCGACTGGTCAGGTTTTCTTCCTGGATGAAGACACTTCGTGCGTTAGTTTTGTTGGCCAGGTTCAAGAGAAATTTACCAGTCATGAAAGGGCTACGGCCCTCAGGTCGGATACGGGTCGACCCCATAGGTCCCGATGAGCTACAAGCGGCAGAGTACGATATTTTCAGAATGATACAACGCGAGGCTTTCGCCCGAGAACTCAAGAGGGCGGAAGAAGTGGGGCCGACCAATAAAGACATGCCATCTCCAAGAGGCGAGCTGAAGCGTTTAAACCCCAAACTCATCGACGGACTGCTGCGGGTGGATGGTAGGCTGACCAACGCCCACCTGAACTTCGACACAAAGTATCCTATACTGCCGCCTGCGAGACAACCTGTAGTAGAGCTAATGATTCAACACGTCCACGCCGTGGAGGGACATGCCGGGGAAAGTCACGTGACAAGCGTCATCCGAAAGCGTCTTTGGTTGTTGAGAGGACGAGAAACTGTAAAACGCGCAATCCAACGGTGTGTGCAATGCAGGAGACGCAATGCCACAGCAGGCAAACAACTCATGGCCCCACTACCAGAATGCAGGGTGACTACGGGCTGGTGGCCGTTCAGTGACACCGGGTTGGACTATTTCGGGCCCTTGTGGATCAAGTGCGGGAAAAGATTAGAAAAGCGATACGGATGTATCATGACGTGCATGAAGTCACGTGCGGTACACCTAAAAGTCGCACATTCAATGACGACCGATTCGTTTCTACGGGCCTTGCAAAGATTTGTCAATCAAAGAGGCGTACCGGCCGATATATACTCAGATAATGGGTCGAACTTTGTGGGCGCTCACCGGGAATTGCAGCGTTGGCACAAGAACATAAACAGGGACGAACTGCAGGATCGAACCGTGGCCTACGGCATACGATGGCATTTCAACCCCCCACAGGCCAGCCACCGAGGCGGCGTATGGGAACGCATGATCCGGTCCGCCAGACGGATATTGCTGTCAATCATGGAGCAGCAGCCGCCCGACGACGAGACGCTGAACACCGTCATGACTGAGGTGGAGCAAATCCTGAACAACCGCCCCCTGGTTCCAGTATTGAACGGCGACCCCACCCACCTGGCGCTCACCCAAAACGACTTATTGACGTTAAGGTCGAACGAGGGTTTCCAAGGGCCAGTAAACCTTCGTGGGAGCTACCTTCACGGGTGGAAGCAAGCGAACTATCTGGCCAAGGTCTTCTGGAGGCGATGGCTGCGGGAGTACCTACCGGCTTTGCAGACTCGACAGAAGTGGCTGGCCAAAACAAGACCATTCAAAGTTGGGGACGTGGTTATGATCGCCGACGAACGCGCACATTTCAGAGCTTGGTCTTTGGGAGTAGTTACGGAAACCATCAAAAGCACTGACGGAATGATAAGAACGGTGAAGGTGAAGACAGCTAACGGAGTGCTCATTCGTGACATACGCAGTATTAACCTACTCGAGAGCGAAGACGGAGGAGCTGATAACCCTGAGGCCCAGTAAAACGTTTTCACACCAGTAATCGAGGTGGAAAAAGAAGCACCATATATACCACACAATCTCCGTCAAACACGTTAAGGTGCTCGCGGTCTTTCGTTGACATTACAGAAGGTTCTTTCCGAAATGTGGTGATGAGCGCGATTCCATTTTACATCCCGATACATACACGCATGCCCGACGCACTCTACATCCCGTAAACCCATCAAACATGTGACAATGTTCGTTGTTTGCTTTTTATGGACGCTCACGAATGCACCTTGCATATGTGGAAGTAGCGGAGCTCAGGTCACACACACATGCTACATTTACTCGTCTTCTTGCCACAATGTCTTTTGTTGACATTGCAGAAGTCCTCCTTTGATGTGTAGTCATACCTGTGATTTCGTTGTAACCCCGGCACACACACACACGCACTCACACACACACTCAGGCACGTACATCCAGGACCGGACGGCCCCTTACGAGGACAACGTCTATGTGACCATTCACGCCCGCCATCGGTCATTTGGTCCTGTGGAAGATGTAGACTAGCCTCACGTCTATGTATCCAATGGATTAGGTGCGACCAGTAGTAGAACGTTGACGACGAGCACTAGACGCGCGCACTGACAGCAGGGCCTAGGCAGGTAAGAAGAATCAGTACCTTTATACCGAACCTTTGACTCTGCTGAGGATCCAGGAGGATTTTGGTGGGCGGTGTAACGGCCGGTCGTGGAAAATCCCCCTTTTTCCCCCGCGATTCAGTGTTTTCCCAACATCACTCATTTGCATATACTATTGACTTGTCATTACGAACTGGTTGTTTTTCTGGACCAATTGTTGTTTGTTCGCACCCAGAGCGCTACTTTGGCACATCCTTGTTCAGGACCTGCGTGACGCACGTGCTGTTTGCTCACACGCTGCTATTCGGTTTCTCGTTGTTGAGTCCTTGTGATCGTATTATTGAGGTTTGTATATTGTTTATGTCATTGTTTATTGTAATAATCTAGTATCGTAGAATATCACGGATAATCTTCTCTTGATTTCGAGATCCGTTGCGAATTTGGGTACGCATTGCTCAAACGTTCGTTACACCGGGTTCGGTTGCCCCAACAGCTCCGTCCATACACAGTTTCCGGAGGTCTTCGCGTCTTTCCAATGCTCGTGTCATCCCGCCTCGGCACTAAAGCTCGTCTCTTTTGCGTGCCGCCCAGTACAATGGTTGTCGTGTTTCAGGAAAAGGACCAAGGGCTTTAGACTCCATAAGGGAGTGGGACCTATCTTAAATATGGGGAACTTCCTAAGCCTTTCAGATGGGGCCCTAGATCGCAAGTCACAAGAGATTATCTTTAGTAGTGAGTTTTCAGCACGTTCACTAGATAGAATAGGGGTAAGCCCATGGCCAGTCTGGGTTTTACTGCAATTCATATTTCTGTTTTGCATAATAACCCATTGAATGCTAAGGATGCATAGTGTCTCTCGCAGTTGAGATGCTATGATATTTTACGTTTCCCTCCTACTTATATACGGATTTGTTAAAATACTGTGCATAGTAGTGGGGGCACAACTTGCATGTCATTCACGAAAGGATTTCTAAAAGCGCCATTGACCGTGGTCATTATCTGTTAGAACTCCAGGGTACCTCCTCTGGCTACGCCCTGATTCTAGCTGTCAGGACCTTCGATCGCTCGAATGGAGTGGTGACATCAAAAATTCTAGGTGCATAAGATGATTCGCAGGGGTTCAGTGGAGTCTCCTGGCGCCGCATCATCCTAATTGCTCAGGGTGTAACGAACGAATACTGAAAATCCTTCTAAATGTTCAACGTGCTTTGTGAATTTGATTATATTTAGCATTATCTTGGAAAGCTCGCTCATACACCACACATTTTCACGTTTGTTTATCCATGTGAGACATTTGAATTTGGCCTTGAACCGTTTCTGACTGTCGTGCTTGAGCCACGGGGCTTTGGACCTTTGGGTTTTACTGTGAAGTCTATTTGGCCGCATACTTGAGGTTCGTATATATTTGTATCCTTTGTGCATTTCAATTTAGTACCGTAGAAACTACGAATCAATCTTGTTCTGGTTTTGGGATTCGTTTGAATTGGCTACGCGTTGCTCGATTTGCGAGATTCGACTTACAGTACTGAAGTGGAACCTGGACAAGAAAACTCATTGGAAATGCCCAGACGAGGAAGCAAGGACATTTTGAGACAACAGGAAATAACTCGGCAAGTCTCTGGGGATGGTTCGGGTGTTATTGATTCTCTAGATAATACTAAGTTTACTAGCTCTGTCAGTGCCAGGTCATATATTTCTAACCGCGATGCGTTTGACGATGTCAGTACTTATAGAATGAGAGTAATAGAATTAGAAAACGAGCTGCGGTTAGCCAGAAAGGAAGCAGAGCCCCTTACACAAGGAACTGGTCTCAGAGAGCCAGCAAAGAGTCCACGTAGTTCACAATGTCAACATCGAAAAGGCACTGTGATCGACGAATATAAACCCTTGAGACAGCCTGAAACTACCGAAGTTTTGGCTCTTGACCTGCCGAGAGTGGAGCTGTCCCACTTCGACGGGCACCCCGAGCAATACTGTATATTCATGAAACAGTTCGAAAATTTTGTTGAGTGCAAAGTTGCAGATCCTGGTCAAAGGTTTTTGTATTTATTACATTACTGTCGTGGGAGAGCCAAAAGTGCTATCGAAGGCTGCGCGATGCTTGATCCACCGATGGGGTACATCAGGGCGCGCAGAATCCTGAAAGATTTGTTTGGACAACCATTCAAGGTGGCTAGAAGCCTAATTGATAGTGTTTTATTGGAGGCGAAAAGGACTGAGGGCAAGGCTGAATCACAGTCGAGTTTGGTGATGAAAATGCAGAATTGCAGTATAGCACTGGAGCACTTAGGATACCAGTCTGATCTGAATGCATTGCACACACAGGAATGCATTGTCCGATGTCTATCTATTGATTTACAGAGCCGATGGGCAGAGGAAGCTGAAAAAATAAATATGCTTGAGCGGGAATCTACGTTCAACGATTTGACGGAGTTCATAGGTCGTCAATCCCGTATCGCCAACAGCCGATTTGGACAAATCGTACGCGAATGTTGCAGACTGGCGCGAAGGGAACCAACATCTCGAATTGTGGAGAAGGACTGTAACCAAACCCAGTCTTTAGCTAACATGCACATGATAAGTCAAGAACCCGAGAGGTCAGCTGAATGCAAGCTATGCAACTCCCTGCATCGGTTACCAGATTGTCCGACCTTTCATGGGATGAGTGTACCCGATCGGTGGTGCGCGGTAAAAAGGATTGGCTCATGCTTTATGTGTTTGAACAACTCTCATCGAGCCTCTGAATGCAGCTTAAGAGTGAAATGCAACCAAGACGGATGCTTGGGTAATCATCACTCGTTACTGCATGGCCTTCTCAACAATAGACCTATTCAGCCGGATGAACCCAAAATTGTCTGTTCAACGGGACATGATGATTTCAAACCGGCAAGATTAGGCATCGTACCTGTCGGTATCGTGACACCTAAAGGACTGAGGAGGGTCAATGCATTTTTGGACACGGGGTCGGATACCTCGCTGATTACTCGCGAGCTTGTAGAAAGCTGTGAACTAGTAGGCGAGCCTACCTCGCTCACTATCAGCACGATTGCGGGGGGTCATGTTAGCAATTCTAAGAGGCTGACCCTGCAGTTAACGTCTTTATCTGATGAGTGGACCGTAGAAATTCCGGAAGCTTTTGCAATAGACAGCTTGCCAATGAGACCAGTCGACTCTGTTAGATCGATCGCCAAGAGATGGTCTCATCTCAGGGACATAGAGTTCGAAGAAGTTTCTAGCCCCCACGTCGACATACTAATTGGATGCAATGTACCAGAGGCTCACTGGGTGCTTGAACAGAGCATAAGCAATCGAAAAGAACCATTCGCTACGCGAAAGATACTAGGCTGGACACTTCTCGGACCCCTGACGAGCGAACTTCAACAATCGGCATCAATAAATTGCTCAAATGTTGCTGAGAGAAGTGCCTCTGTAGAACACGATCAGCCTTTCGATATTGAATCCAACGGTCCATCTCAGGAAAGCGAAGTTCACTCGAAGGATCAGTCGGCGCTTTCGATGGCGAATTCAAAGACGGGACTTCACAGTGGGCAACATGAAGTTGCTATACCCGAGAGACCACCGTCAAGTCACTTATTGAGAAAAGGAGAAGTTGCCCGGAGGCTTTTGAAATATCTCAAAAAAGGACACACGCAGGTCACCCAAAGCAGCTTGAAATTTGCCGACCCAGTGACAGCGTACGGTACCTGGGTGAAACTGCATGGCCGGCGGCGAAACAAAGTACCCTTTTCCAAAACAAAAATTGCTGAGCTGAAGTCAGTATCCCTAAACGAGCTCAAAACGACTGCACTGGTATTGGGTTTTAAGGTAGCACGAATGCTAAAAGAGAACTGCGCCACCGCCGAACTGAGCCTTGCCTATTGGACAGATCCTACAGTTGTGTTACATTACAGGAAACGGAAGAAACGAAGAACGTGTTCGATACATCAGAGAGTTAATCCACTCGTAGCAGGAAACAGCGAGGAAAATGTTGATGATTCGAGCTCGAAACCACATACAAAAGACAAAGTAGCTCGCAGATCGCCTCGCTCCGAGTTACTCAGCACTTTATTGCATTTCATGCCCTACAACTAATCAACTGGACCCATTTTTTCTGAAAGGTTGCAAATGTACTTAGTTCCAGTTTCTATCTAGCGTGCACATAGGTGAAGAGGAGAAATTCACCAGTATTTCACTTGAACAGTTCAGGTGAGGCATACTAGCTGCGAGCACATTGTGAAACTATTATTATCTTTAAAGAAGAACATTTATTTACATTTTATACAATATTGATTGTCACATATTTTGTGCACAGAAAAACTTTGAAATACTCTGATAGATGCCAGTATTCGATCAATCTCCGTGTTCATGTGTATTTCGATACTGTCCGCCGTACACTTGTTTTCGAAATTTATTCATAACCAGAAACCGGTTTTCATTTCTTTCGGAAGATTTGGTGCGTTAATTTTATGTAATTCCACTGGTTCGTGACCTGTCAATTTTACGCGATATCTCATTAGGCGTTGCACCTGCGTTCAACTTCTGCGCTCAAGCTTGTAAACAAAATTAGTCTAACCAGTTGCTGCAATGGGTTACTGCTTGTGATGCTTAGACTTATTTCGTGCGGCGAAACACTTCACTCTGCGAAGCCTTCATCTTCATCGTGCGTCTGACTATATGCGCCGGTTTCCTGATGAATATGTCAATCTCAAGTTGTGCAGCGGGATTTGGAATTGATTCCTTATGGATTGTGCGATGATGACTACGGCAAAAACCTGTTTCACGTTCAGATAACACAGGAAGTTAGTATCCACAGGCACTGACAATAAGTTAAAGGTAGATAGGGTGAGAATCATGACCCCTTCCTGAACCTTAGACAACCATTTTCGCGGAAGGATTTTGGCCGGCGGTGTAACGAACGAATACTGAAAATCCTTCTAAATGTTCAACGTGCTTTGTGAATTTGACTATATTTAGCATTATCTTGGAAAGCTCGCTCATACACCACACATTTTCACGTTTGTTTATCCATGTGAGACATTTGAATTTGGCCTTGAACCGTTTCTGACTGTCGTGCTTGAGCCACGGGGCTTTGGACCTTTGGGTTTTACTGTGAAGTCTATTTGGCCGCATACTTGAGGTTCGTATATATTTGTATCCTTTGTGCATTTCAATTTAGTACCGTAGAAACTACGAATCAATCTTGTTCTGGTTTTGGGATTCGTTTGAATTGGCTACGCGTTGCTCGATTTGCGAGATTCGACTTACACAGGGCATTCAGGTCTTTGGGGTTATCTATCTCAGTGTTGCAACCGCCTCTCCAGCTATCCCGAAGTCTTGGTGGTTCTGGGCGTGCGATGGTAACCATTTCACCCTGGGCTACTTCAGTGTCCCGCAAGCTGATTGGATATCTAGCAGGACCGCGGTCAAGGCAGGTGCCTCTTCCTGGAATTTACTGACAGAGGTCCGACAGCTAGCCCTTTACTAACATGTTTAGAAGTCAGACCGAAGCTAACCAACTCAAGGCTTTCTTCTGGGTCTGGCAATCTCTCCTAGGGGCTCTGGCACTCATAGGATTGAAAGTCTCCTCCTTCTTGGAAGCAGCTACCTTGTGGTGCTAGGAGATTGCTCATGCAGAGGTCCTCCTCAGCTCTTAGACCAAACAAGACGTAACATTTGGAGCGGCTCATTAGAGGATGTCACAAGAGCCACCCTGCCCTTTGGTAGGTCTTCACCCAAGTTAGACTGCGAGGAAGACGTGAGCTTTGTCTGGGAGGTCCTTCGTGATTGCCTCTTTCATTGTAAGAATACCCACTTTTCACCCAGCTTTCAATGGATCCGCATAACGGGCCCATCCCACTCAAGGGTGAGTAGTAAAAGCTCCATCTCAGAATTCTCTACCATCGTATGGAGCTGAAACACAAGGGGTACGGCGATTGGCGAAGCACTTGCTGCGGGTCCAGCTCGGATATCCAGGCGACTGGTGGCGTATCTCGAACGGAGAAGAGGGACGGAAATCGGCGTGCCTATGTTGTCGAACGGAGGTGGACTGAAGGTAACTGAAAAAGGGAAGACCAAAAGGCTGGCCGTGACTTGACGGTCAGTGCATGCCGCGGAACTGAACTCGTCAAGACAAAGTTTGCACAGTGGTCCTTCAGACTCGCTTTTCTCTCCTTTAGTTTCCTTTAGTCTCTCTCTCTCCCTTTTGGTCTCCCCTTCAGAGTCAGGGGTGGAAACTGCTTTTCTGTCCATGAATGCTCACGAGCCTTCCGGTGCCGGGCAGAATTCGCCCACTGTTTTGGACCGCGTCGGCTCAAGTACTCACCCCATGACTGAATACACCACTCAAATCGTCGATCGCAGCTGACGGCTTGGCCATAGATTTGAAGACCTCGGTGGTCGCCCCGTTGTACAAAGGGGATGAGAAACTTGTGGCCACCAATCATAGCTCTATCAGACTCACTTCTGCAGCTGAACGGGTGGAGAAGAGGCTTGTGGCCTTCCGTCTCGGTGAATGTCCTGAAAAATTTCATCTCACATGTACATAGCAACATGGATTTTGAAGGAAAACCTCGTGCCTAAGGAGCCTACTGATAACACGCGAATATTGGGCAACCACCAAGGCCAGACCTTATGAGACTGACGCCATCCTTGTGAACTTTGGTGGGCTTTCAGTAAGGAGCCCCACGAGCGGCTGCTGTCAAAGCTCCAGACTCTGAGTATCTTTGAGTCCATTCTCCATTGGAATAAGGGTTACTTAACCGGAAAAAACTTCACCGTGAGAGCCGCACAGTAGCTGTCCAGGCACTGGGCCACCAGTGGTGTCCCACAACGTTCTGTCTTGGAAACATTGCTATTTCTTGCTCTGCGAATAACCTTTTCCTTTTATTGTGGTCCAGGGGTCTCGTTCTTGCCCATAACGCAAAAACCTGATATACCTCTCGTCACAAGAAGGTCGTGGGAGGCTTCAGCTAGGTTCACTTGCAGTGATACGATATTCCAACCACTGAGACCAACCGGCAACTTCCCAGAAATGCGTTTACATCAGAGTCGGTAGAGAGGATGCGGCAGTTTTCGGCCACCTTTGTAACTCCGTTTTTTAAACAGCGAGGGAGAAAGTAGATTTGGCATTGTTGTCACCAGCTACCTTGAGATTCGGGCCCACATCGACAGAGCCCTTGCTTCGGCGGGGAGGATGTACAATACCCCTCGCTTTTCACTCGGAAGCCTTTCCATAAAAGCATTCCAGTTGATACGCGCCCCCCACTTGAATCCCCATTTGCGGTGCGGCGGTTTTGCTGTCTATCCAGGTGCGGTTGCTGAAGTGGCCAAACTGGATGGAGTTCAGCAGGCCGCAATAAGCCACTTCGCTGAACTACGCGGCACCAATTACGAGGGACGACTGGAGGCTACCGGGCTATTCCCTAATGAATACCGGAGGATTCGTGGGGACATGAACGGTGCAAGACCAACTGTTCGAGGCTTTATGTGGGCCGAATAGCGAGTAGACATACGGCTTCGGAATAACAACAGCATCTGTGGATTTGGGCTTACCCTGCGAAAGTCAAGTGCCACCGGCCCGCCGTTGGCAAATGACTCCTTCGGGGCAGTGATTAACCTTTGTAACCTTTTCCCTGCTGGTGTGGTTAAGGAGAGCGATAGAAGAACATTCAAAGTGAAGCGAGACGCTTTCATGGGGGAGCGTCGGCAGAGAGAGGATATCTAGTCAAGTCACTGGGGTTCATCGTGAGGGGCTCGTGCGAGGTGATGTCACTTTAAAAGAAGACCGAGGATACAACTAAACTTTTGACGCGGAGGCCTCGAGAGCGGTCGAAGTGTCCCGCACGAGCTGTTTAGACTTTGTGAAGTTTCCAATGTAAAATCGTTTCAATTGGAGAAGTCAAACAAAATCTCGATGTAATCGAAGCCAGAAGGACCCCACCAGTGCCCATTTTTAGATAGGCGAGCATCTGCTGTCGTCTCAAAAAGGCTGAGTTGTGAGCCACAGGCATGCTCGACAACACAACCAGATTGATGCAAGATTGACTCTGGCGACGTAAAGAGCTGTGCAAATTGAAACTGATTGAAATGGGGCCGCGCTCGATGCGCACGGTTCTAGAGTATCTCTGAGTTATGTCCGATCGATCCTCGGCTACGAAGTAGCATGATCTGCTCAAGTGAGACGGAATGCTTCAAGGCTGGACCCTCTCCACTTGTCCAGCAAACTGTCTTATGCCTCACCGGTGATATACAGTTAAAACGATGACCCTGAAGTGTCCGGGCTTCATCATTGGACCCGTGAACCAATTTGGAGCAGACTTCGAGATTCAAGTGAAAGGAACTTAGAAGAACCAGAGGCAAAAATCGGGCGGTGTCCTGGCCGGACTGGATGTCCGTTCATGATCACAATCCAGCAAACCCTGGACCGTGAAATTAGTGAAATCTTTTTCAAAATACAAAATCGGTTGATTTTGGATTGGTTTGCAGCCTTTCAATTAAAAAATAAGTTGGACTCTAACGAGGGGAATTAAATAACTGAGAAATGCTGTGCTTTTCGACCCATCAGTTTTCATCCTTTTTCCGCTCGTAATCCAGGGACTTGGTAAACAATTGTTTTTCTAAGACAAACCTTCAGTTTTTGTCTTATCCGCCCTTTGTCATTTACATTGCTGCATGGTCGATCGTTCAGGTCCTTCTTGTCTGCTACAGAATGTATCCGTAGGCGAAGTATTTTTACTTTATTCAATGAAATCACTTAGGTAGTTTCGCGCAAACCGACTTATCGCTGTTGCCAAAACGACCAGCCTGTCTTTTGTAGGGTTACTCTTCACTTCGTCAGCTTTCTTTTCTAGCTGTTTTTGAACTCATTGGTGTGAAAAGATACCAGAAACATTTGGAGCAACTCGAGTATACAGTTTTGAGGTTCACAGTTGAATTTTGTTCGTCCTGACACTTTTTTCCTCATGCCAGCCGTCAATATCATTATGAGGAAGAATAAATCAGGAGTTGATCCTACTGATCCGACAGTTGGTTGTGGGGCGAAGGTGAGTACTGTCCCGGGGATGGATAGGGGAATCCAGCTTGATCAGTGCTTTCATTGGCATCACCAAAAGTGCGCCAAGCTGTTAAGGAAGGATTTTGGACTGCATATCATGCACACATCCTTGTAGTGGTATGCGACCATCGCTTTGCTTCCGCAGGGGGGTGCTCAAGCATACTTCAGGAAGAAGCTGAGGAAAAGGGACGACACCGTGAAACCATAACCAGAATTATACAGGGCTGGTCCAGTAGCCAGCTTGGCCGGAAAAGATTGTAAGGTAAAGCCAAAAACTGACAATAAAGTGCAACCCTAGTCCAGGAGGAAGGAGTATGTTCAGGCAATTTGTTCCCACCGACTGGGAAAATGCCTCCTGACCGAGGTATGTCCCCCCAGGGAGAAAGGTAAACGTCTAGATGACGAGGTGCAACGCGTCAAACTTGAAACCATAGTTGTAGCAGACAGAAGTAGGAGACTACCACTTCGTAACCTTGGGGAAACTATCGTGAACAAAGGTAGGGTCAGAAAGGATGAGGACAGTCGGCATGCGACTGTGGCTCTTACGATGGCTGGCCCACCATCTCTGACACCAGCAGTGGAGTGTCATAACAAAGCAAGACTGCGTGGAACGTAACTAGGGCTGCCACGACACCCATCAGTTTTCCTGAGCGGAGTCTAGTAGAGGGATGTGCTGCTATCCGAGACAGGGGCAGAAGAGGGCGCCTCCCTGGGATTGCGAGGTTTACCCACGATAGTCCGGCATTTATCAAGCAGGGCCTACTATGATATCGCGGTGTAAGAGTGAACCTGAAGTGAGGCGGCCGGCTTTCCTTATTGCAAACTTGGAGGTGTCTCCTACTTGTGAGTCAAAGCTCAGGACACAGAGTTTGAGTCAGGCCCCAAAAAGGAAGTAAGGTACCGGGAGTAACCAAGCCAGATCGGAAGTACTTCAAAGAGGAGAGAGCAGGGACCTCAAAACATATCAAGTCTAGGTAATATTAAGGGAGTGCGGCCAAGAATGGCAGATCTACCGGGGTTCAATAAAAGGAGCAGGTTTTGGAACAGGAGGACATGAAAGAAATTGTATCGAAGTGCACTCGGGAACTTCGGTGAACGTGGAAAGAAAGGCAGTCCACGTAACGTCGGTGCACTTGACCACGGAAACTCCTTACACACAGGGAAGAGCCCGGGAGAAGAGGCCTTCATCTCAGTGGTTTGTTTTGGTGCTGGAGCAAAGAAAAATGTACACTTCAGGTGGGCTGCTTATACATAATTTATGTGATCTTGGGGATTGAAACTGCTCAGAGAGCTCCGATGCAGGTGGCTTGCAGATTTTTCAAGCAACTTTCAGCCGCGCGCTACTTGAACCCAAAGCGGATATCCGATATTCAAAATTTGTGCAAGGTAGATAAAAACTGACCACGGATTTAAATTTTTTGGCGTTAGCTAGTGGGACAAAGGGTTCTCCCCAACAAACCTTCCGAAATCAAATGGGAAAATGAGGTGACATCGAAGGGGGCCACGGGCGACAGGTTTCCGCGGCGGGCCCAATCGCATGCACTGAAGCAGCATGTGATGCAATCTACTTGACACGGAGGTAGGCAGCTTCCGTCTCCCCCCGTCTTAACTAAAAGGCAGTCCCAACAGGACTCTGAATGAGTCAAGTTGTTAGGGCTTCTGGACAAGTGTGACGGTGTAGTCCCAAGAGTTACACCTAGGCTCAGCAGGGTGCCGAAAGAAATAAGGTCACATCGGTGCTACGGAAAAGTTACTACAGGCAAGCTAAAAAGTGGAGCGGGGAAAACCACTCGACGCCGATCCCCAAAACACGTGCGATAGAGGAACGTTAGGAGGTCATATGGATGGGACGGCTGAGAATAAAGAGGAGTTTGGGGCCCTGTGGGGTAATGTTGGGTGGCGTACCAGCTTTACGAAACTTAACTGGCATGAAAGAGCTACAAGATGGCTTGGAAGAGAGCTCGGGCCATCAAAAGAGTAGAGAATTCTGACGAGCTCTTGCGAGCTGCATCAGTCTGCACTGATCCAAAGCCGTTCCATGCTCGCCTTCAATCCCAATGGCGTATGAAAATATTCGTAGGAACTTTAGAAGGATTACGGGGACTGCTGGCTTTAAGCGACGAAGGCAAGTAAAACACTCTCTTGTAGCTCGTAAACAGCGTACGTCTACCAGTAGATAATGAGGAAGAAACAATGAGGGGAAGCCAGCTTCCATAAGACCCGAAATTCCTGTGGAAGGGGGAGGGATGTATAATGATCAACAACTTTTGTATCAGTACGAAATCACAGGGCCAGGAGGGATTCACCAGTTGCCACCCAGACTCAGGCCGAATTATTGAGGGCCCCGGTGACTCTGTTGCGTGGAAAATCGCCTAGAAAAGGAAGTTTGCAGAAAGGCTGGAGGAAGGCTGCAATGGTGAGAATATACGTGACCGGGCCCTGGCATAAGGCCGAAAATTACCGGCCTGTTAGATGAACTTCTGTGCTGTGTAAGTGCTTGAAGCGAATTGTCGCGAACAGATGGCGAGGCATTCTGATCAACGTAACCCGGTTGGGTACGGAATACGAGCCTGTGGCAGGAAGATCTTGCCTTACAAATTTCGCGCCGCTTCTTAACTGGGCGACTGAGTGCTTGAACGAAGTAAATTTAATTGAGATCTGCTACACGGATCTCGGCAGGGTAGTGATTCCGTGAACCACCGTTTTCTGGAAGTCAAAATACTGGCCACGAGAATAGTTGAAAAGGCAAGACCTTTGGGTAGTGGTCTTTTAATTGGGCGAACACTTGATATCGGGGTGGGTAGTGATGTCCAGAAATCGAAGTGTATAACTAGCGGGGGACGGCAGGGTCCGGTGCTCTAACTTGCCCTTTCCCACGTTAATCGACTATCTGGCACACGGAATTATCTGCCTCACCTTTGGAAGGATCACTTTAGGTAGTGATGGGACTTTCGATAGCCAGTGAGATCTTATCTTTTCGATCTTAGAGAAGGGCACAAGACGGCATAGTCCTAGGTTGTAGGGAAAGCATTCCTATCTGAGAAATAGGGTGATTTTCTTCTGAAACGGACATGTTCGGCCCCCAGGTGTAACCTAGCAGTTTTCCTTATAAAAGTGTTCTTCGGTTCCTTACACTGAGTAAACCACTGCACGTTACCACGATGCTTGGCCTTGTACAAATACGCTAACCGGAACTGTATTCTCCAAGGACCGTGGGAATGAGAAAGCTATTGGGAGAGATGGTGGTTGTCGCGTGTTTGAGGGCTTGCCTGAGGGCTCTCACAAGAGCAAAGGTCAAATGGCAACCGCGCTTGGCAGTCAGCAATCAGCTAAACAAAAGCGTGTTCAAAGCATCATCGGAGATGTAGCCCGCAACGGGGTGGTACCTTATTAGAATAAGCTCCCGAAAAAGGTCATAAATACTACAAAAGCTTTGGTTCTTTGAAGGGTAGTAGACAGGTGTTGGGTGGTGTTGTTCCTAGTTTTATGTTAGATAGTTCGAGAGGGGACGCAATTTACCCACTTCTTTCCCTTTGCTCTACCAGGGTTGATACTGCACACACACAGTTTCTGACCCCCATAGGAACAGAAAATAACTCCTTTTTGGGTGCCCTGTAAGAGCGCCGATAGAGCGAATACCCCTAAACACGGCTGGCTCGCACAATGTCCTGTTCAAACCGAGCTGCACTGTATTTAGCCTGAATGAGTAAAAGGCCAGCATCGATAGCAATCGTCCCATTACCTGACGTGCCGCCACCTGGTAAGCCTTTGGGGATTTTTGGGAAAGCCTCAGGAATCGAGGTAAAAACAATTGGAAATTACGGAAGAACCTAAAATGTGGAAGAGTCTACACTTAGGGCTCAATAAAACATCAGATTAAAGCTGGTTCACTGGAGGGCTACCAAATATTATCCCAAACTACGACATGCCTGGGTAAACAGGACTCGGTACCCAAGTACAGGACTGAATGGACTAGGAATTGCACCAGAAGGGAAGCCTAAGTAAACTGTGGTTAAATGTAAATAATATTGAGGTACGTTGCCGTCGGGTGAACATATCATTGGGATTCTGGGTGCGTTACTCTTCTGACCCCACCACACTCCGGAGTATTCCTTAGCCACCTATTTTCGCACTACTCTAGGCCAAGTCCCTGTTTCTAGGACCGTTCTTTCCCAGTCCGTCTCCGCTTTACATTTCGTTACAATGGGTCTTAGCGAACAGAGTCTCTGCAAGGCCATACTGCAAATGACAACGGGATGTTACGTCCACCTTGGAATTTTCACTGCTGCAGACGAGGCCGTAATCTTGGACTTGAAGATGACGTAAGATGTAACGTCAGCGAAATATGGCTTCGCGAAAGGCGCGGCTACCTATTGGCTAAGGTTTTTGACCTGTTCGGAAAGCATCAGCTGATAAAGTGTGTTTCCCAGTCGCGCGTCGGTTAATTCAAGCAATGGCTTTCAAGAAGCACCCTCAAGAAGTCATCGATCTAGTTAAAAGCTGAGACACCGAAACCGAAGCTCATAAATAGAAAGGGATCAGGAGGAAACAATAAGGATTTTGGATGGAACTAATCTTTGCTTGTCAGGGGACGGGGGCACGAAGCGGACAGGTGTCCAAAAGACACAACCATAGAACAGGGATAAGTAGAGCCTTCTCCCTCTCGGTTATCTCGGAAATAGTCTTCCGGTAACTTTCAGAAGTTCCCCTCCCTCGCTGTCCGTCAGCAGGATGTCGTCAAGCAACTCCAGGAGGAGGAGCACACCTCCTAGAGCGATCACAGCCACAAGCGTAGACCTCAGTGGATAGGCAAAGTAACGGGGAAATCAAGAGCTTTTACGAATTTTTCATTGGGGCATCTAGTGGAAGAAAACAGGAACTCCGGAAAAAAGCAGTATATCTGCTGGGGCTCGTTGGCAGTCCATCGTAAGTGCTACCAAGGTGGGTCTTGTGGCTGGACAGGTGGAGACTTGAGTCACAGGGTAACCAGAGTTGTGCATACCCCTTTCTGGCAGGCCCCAGCACTCCAGCTTTACGGATCTTCACGCGATAGCTGCCTAGAAAATCTACCTACTCTCTGTTGGGTTTATTCAAGACGAACTTAAAAACGCTGTCCTTCGTAAGCGCAGTTTTGTTGATCTGGGAAAAGGATAGTATGTTCAAATCGAAGAGACGAAAATGAGTGCTCATCAGCGTCCCAAGAGTTCCTGATAATTCATCGGAATAGGTGTGATCGGGATGTGGTCACTCAGCAGAGTACTTCACAAAAATCACTACACCATTGTGTCAAGCCGTTAGAGGGGAAATACACATGAGCAACCTAATGCAACCTCATAGTCCCCGCAATCTTACCGGCAACTTCGCAAAATCGAGCGGTCCAGGGCAGAGACCCTGGTAGGTAAAACTGCACAAGGTAGCGGAAGAGCTTGCAGATATTCTGTGGTATGTTACTTGGTGTAGGCAACTGGCGGAAAGAACTGCAAGCAGAGGCCTTTAAGGCAGGTTGTTTCGATCCCTGCAAAACATGAATAAAAGATAAAGTTAACTTAGAACCGCTCTGATGACAGGGGTAGTCCAGGGAAGATGGCCAAGTGAGGGGGTGCATCATTTATATTCTTCCAGTACCTACGGTGGAAGCAAGTTGCCTACGTTGCGAAACCCAGCAACCGGACCCCTTCTGCAGTGTTACTTTAGGGGACAAAATGTGCACCTTATCCCCCCCCCCTGTTGCAGCCCCTTAGCGACCGTGGAAGATGCTATCCACTCCATGGACTAACTATGGCAAGCCTCTGAGGAGAGCAACCATGTTCTGGTGGTCGAGGACCTTGGTGCCTTAGAGACAGACTCAGAAAGAGAATGATCTCGAGGGTGTTCTCCTTGACAAGGCCTCATTGAGGTAGCCCTCGAAAAGGCCCCTGTACAGCATGCTCACCAGAAGGGATGGTCACCCCCCTGCCCCATTAGATGTCGTAATAACCAAAAACCAAAACGACGTGCGGGACCTCAGGATCACAACACAGCTTACTAGAAGTGCTCAGGGCACGTTACGGCTCACTCATGATATGGATCGTGAAAAGCCTCCTGACAAGTGCGGGAGAAAATTCAAAAGGCCAGATACCGGCGGGCTAGTTTTAAGGGCTAAGCTTCCGGACTCGAATGACCCAACAAGCAACGTGGACCACAGGTGAACCCACTTAAAACTTTATCTAACTCCTTGGCCGATGACTTTGTTTGACTTAGGCTTCCCCCCGGGTTGAAGAGTGCAGTGACTGAGGCTCAGCTGAAAAAGTTGCAGGCTTGCAAAAGCTGTCAAAATATCGAGGCCATACCGGACTTCCATGGTGCATAAGGTTAAGAAGCTCGGCGGTCAAAGTTCAAGGGATGAGAAAGTCAGGTAAAAAGTAATAATGGTATACTTCTCAAACATGGTGGAGAAGCGCACAAAAGCACATGGTCACGATGTACAACGTTACCTAGTGCGGTGAAGTATGCACGAATCTCAGGAGTAGGAGTCAAAATATTTGGGCAACAGAACAATATAGCTAGAAATAATTTAGGTGGATCAAACCTATCATGGCTTGCACGGCAAATATGAAGTAGTTTCGAGTTTGAGTTGGGAAATGGTACCCAGTGGGTATGTTAAAAGGAGCTTTGACACAATGCTACAGTGCTTTATATGACAAAATGATGCAACCCATGGATAAAGGACGCTTGCCGAGATTCTATAATCGGCGTAAATTGTGACAGGCAGACGCAAAAAAGGTTGTATTGAAGTGCACTTGGGAACCTTGGCGAACGTGGAAAGTACAGCAACTCATAAAATATTAAGTTGATTTTCAGAGTCAATAATCCGTGTCAAGCAAAGAAGAGAGCTCACCTGGAAGTTACCGGATTGGTGAAGAATCAGTTTCAAGTTGAGTACTGTTCAAAGAAAAAGTGACTTCTTGCATTAGATAAATCAGCGTGGAGCATCTTGCAGGCCCGAGCCTTAGCATGCTGGTACGGGACAAATATGTTTGGAATTACCGAGTCTCACATGTATTCAGTGTCGGTACCAGAAACCACCGACTAGGAGGATAAGTGGATTCGTGTTCGAATGGAGGATAGGAATTTTAGGAGTAATGAATCTCCGCGTTACGTATTCCAGCTGCCATATCGGGTTGTTCCAAATAGGATCCAGGAATAATCAGGGAACAACTTTCTTTGGTGATGTGAATTGTCCTATAGGTACGGAACATCCTGCGGGGTGAATAGCATAACCTTTTAATCGGCCGGGTATAGCGAGGCCTTAGTTGGTCCTCGCAAAAAACACAAGAATATCGCCCAAGAACAATGAGAGCGGCTTTAGGAAGGTGCAAACTGTCGCAAGTGATCACGGGACAGAAGGCAAAAACCCCTCTGGAGTGCTGCAGTTTGGTCTGCATCAAAGACCCGGGATGACAGCGCGTGCTCCCTCTTTATCCAGGAGTGCAGAGCATATATTATGCAACCACCATGTTGGGGGAAGAGAAACTAGTGCTCCACACCCGCGAGAACTGATGGCATTCATTTCGCTATAAAACAGCTCTTAGGTGAGGTCACTGTATCCTACCTGGAAGTATCATTCAACCTTCCCCTCAGGCAGATTCTCCCGATTCACAGGAGTGGGCGAAGAGACCTGACATCAGATTATGGCCCCACGAGTCTTCTATTAGTTGTGCTAATGGTCATAACTTAAAGCTTTGGGGATGAAATAGCTCCTTACCTTAATAACAACGACCTACTTGGGGTAGAGAAGCACGGGTTGGCCAAGGGTACATCATACCCCACGCACCTACGACCTCTCAAGGATGAAGTGACAGAAAGTCTGGACAGGGGTGGCTACTTCCAAGGGTGTTACCTGGACTTCCAGCAGTTTCTTGAATCGGTTAAGCAGCGTCTTCTCATAAATCAACTGGCAGTGCTACAAACAACGCCTCCAGTGTTGAAGCTGGTATCAGACTTCCCGAGATACCGGAACTCCTGGGCCTGTGGGAGGGGGGGGGGTAAACAGGGGCCCCCTCATGGTCAGTACAGTTTCTCATTTTAATAAACGACATTGTAGGGAAGCTAGCCTCCCTGCCACTCGTTCGCAGGCGATGCTGAAGTGGTCGGGAACCCAACTAATGACCATGTGCTATCCAGCCTGGATGCTCCGTGCGTGGTCGGTGACCTGGGGTCTATCCCCTGACAATAGAAAGTGTAGTCAGCTACTATCAGTTGGTGCTCCAGTGACACTATATCCCGATTCACCCAACCCCAACGTGATCGCAAGAACCCCCACAATGAAAGACCTAAGGGTACTTATCCATGAGTCCTCCAAGCAGTAGGCCACATATGCCACCGCAGCAGGCAATGCTCGCAGGGTTGTCTACCAACTCCGAGGGACAGTTGATGCCAGAAATCTCCTGGTCGTAATTGTAATGTGCACAGCCATTATTCGGCCTTACCTGAAAAGTACCGTGCAGGTATAGACAGCCTCACTGATTAGGGATCGGAAGGTACTAGATGCTGTACAACGAAGGTCTCCGTTATCTGCCGTACACAGAAGTTTCGGCAATTCTGGGACATTTATCACCTGATCGGAGGCGGACGAGGGGGGTCTATTTGAGGCATTTAAACAGCTGACAGGGATGTAAGCGTCTAAGGTACCTCTGCTTGAAATCGACGGGACCTCGGGCCTAGGAAGACAGAGCCTAAAGCTAAAGAAGCCCGAAGCACTAGGGAGTGTCCGGGTAAATTCCTTCCATTTTAGAGTTGTTACGTATGGAATAAACTTACGGAGGTAGTAGCACGCACAAGCACTGTAATGCAGCTTGAGGCTTGTTTGGACAAGACCGATACATTTGTATTCTTAACCCTTCTTTAAACCCAAAATGTCCACGTCACTTATCACTTATATTTATTGCAGTTCCTCTTGCACATCCCAGTTCCCCTCTAAAATAGTCTCTGACCCTTGCCCATCTATATACGCAGTTGGTCCTTCTGTTCCCACTGTGCAAGCATTATATTTTGCTCCAGCTGGTTTTATGGGTCAGACGTTAACCTGATCGCTTGGACCTATTGCGAGTTTGTGCTACAATCCACCTCTCGGTGCACTCGTATCTTTTCTCTGTTCTTTCTGAAAACAAGCCCAGTCGTGCGCTCAGAAGCTGAATCCGCCAAATCAAAGGTGCCAAGGAAACCCTTTCGCAATCGAGGCATGGCGAGTTAACGAGGCTCAAGCTGGTAGGAATTGAGACCCCTTAGCCTGTAATCATGTCCTGTGATCCGGTTTGATTTGTACCGCACCGTGAAGTGATCTTGCTTGGCCTCCTCACTGGTAGCATATATGTAGGGGTGTGCAGAGGAGATGGCTGGCACTCGCAGGTATTCTTTCCAGTACTGAAAATCCACTTGTGTGGACCATCAGGAAGCAGACGATCCACCCGGTCAGCTGGTGCAAAAGCCAGTTTGTTGCAACCTACCGGACTAGGAGAAGAGTTGGCCCTGCTTAAAGGGTCTTTATCAGTCAGTGACGTGAAAAGTGACCGGTAGGTGTCTCACGATCTGTGTTGGTACACCTTACCATTTGGGTTGCTTTGATGGCGGAGCCTTCTTAGCTTGACCTCCTTTACCGTAATTCCTTGCCAAAACTATCAAAGTTGTCGCCGTTGCCTATCTTAGATTTTTCCTTTGCAGCAAAAATGAGCATGAGGATAAAAAGCACGGACACCAGTACCGTTCATTAAATAAAATTTATTTACTTGCGCAGGAATATCAAACTCCCTCATGAGGTCAAGTGAGGAATAAGGTGCGACGTCTGTCATAGATGGCACGGCAGGGGATGTATTCTTTTGCTTATCAAGGCTTGCAACTTACAGGATGGACACCAATTTCTTCAACGAGCCTGTTGGATCAGCCCTGACACCCTCAGAGGTAAGTGTCAAGAGGCCGAAATATCTAGTAGACTGGGGATCACAAAGGGCTTCGGCCCCTCATGGATAGATACTGTCATTGAAAAAACCAGAAAATTCGGCTCCATACCTGGTAGATTCGGTATTACCGGGGTCCTCGAAGGCCTTTTGAAGATAATGTCTCAGATGCATCAATAAGATAACAAACGGGAAGCAGACTTGTAGACTGCGAGGGACAAGTTGAAGACAGCAAAATTCACCCTTGGACAGTTACCACAGAATTCGGAAATAGCCTTCCTTAGAGCAGCAACATAGTGGTGAAAGGTATTTCTGAGCCCGTCCGCCGGACTTCTGGACAGAGGGGTTGTGGTCGACACCATGAGTCTAACTTTTAAACAAACAAGGGCCTTTCAGGACAATCTGCACCGAAAAGAATCTTGGGACCAGGTCAGATGAACTACAAAGAGGCCGACTAATGACCCCCTAGGCCGGAGTTCATCAAATTTACAAACGCCGGGTGAAGGGACGCTTTCTTTGCATCGGCGGAGCTGGTTAGGGCCACTACCTAAGAAGAGTTCATATTGAAGCTGCACAACGCGGTGGGTTGGATGACTTCTACGGAAAGAAAAAGGTCGACCTTGAAAAAACCGTCGATTTCGTTTTATTATTGATAAGTGCAGCATCCTTTCCCCGACCGGAATAAAACCTCGATCCCCGAAGAATGCTTCATAACAACAAATTCCTCCGTTTGGATATGAACAAATGTGTGTTATGCACAAATGAGATATCGTTTTTGGGACGTATCACATCCGAATATGGGGTTCTTCCTGACATTGAAAACCCGAATGGAGTCATACATACACCAGAACCCACTACACCAACTTTACTCAACCTCTTCCCCGGTTTGTGTTCTAATTATTCAAAAAATCTGCCACACTTCTTTGCTATAGTGGAACCGGTTCAAGCATCTTTGGGTGCTTTAACTCCATTTCAGTAGACCGATAATCAGAGTGATGCTTTTATGAATATGAAATGAATGATTACATCTGTTCACATTGTCCACATTCATGACGAAGCATATGACGTGTTAGTTTCAACGGATGTTTCGAATGATGGACTAAGAACTGCCTGTTTCTAATTTAGCATGGGTAATAGAAGGTTATATCGTACGCCTCAAGAACACTTTGGGGCTCCGAACGAAAGTATTCAACCAACGTAAAAGACACCATTTTCCATGATTGAGCTTATGAAAAGTGGTACCTGTATCTGTTCGGCAGACATTTTACGCTATGTGCTGATCATGCTGCTCTAACTACACTTTTCAGTGGTGAAGGTAAAGGTCACAGGCCATTTCATGTTGCCAGCTGGAACGCGAGACTACCGCCCTTTGATTTTGTGATACAATACAGAAGTTAGTCTGAAAACCGGGTTGCGGATGCACGTTCGCCTTTGCCGTTAGACGACTAAGGATGTGCGAACGACAAGACTGACGCTGAGATGACAACTACCTCTGAGGATTACAGAATTGTAGCCGTAACGAAAGAGAGGTTGCGTCAGAGAATGCTGGAGAACGGTGGGCTGCAGTAGGTCAATTGAAACATCTAGAATGGATGGCCTCCAAAGAGGTGTATAATTCCAGGTGAACTAAGAAGTTACCGCAATTGGCGAGAAGAGTTTCCGGTTATAGATGAATGTGTCAAACGAAGATCCAGATTAATTTCCCCACCTATTTCAAAACACTGAATAATGTTATGTGCGCACGAGGGACATCCTGGAAATACTAGGACTCACCGAAGGGTGAACAAATGGTTTCGGGGGCCGCTTATGCCTTCTTTGGTTCAGGTCAATTTTCCTAATCGTGGACCTTGTAGTTATCCCGATAAAACAACCAAACTCATGCCGGTACCAAAGCAATCAGTGCATTATCCATTGTGGCCATGGGCGAATTTGGCCCCAGATAACATGGGGCCATTTTGAGCAGCTCCGGCTCACAAACGAAATAAGCTTGTTGCCACGTGCTATTGAAGCAAGTGGCTTGAAGTGCTCTGACTGGGCGTTATGACCTTTTCTACGATAATTCACTGGTTGAAACACCTCGTTGCACTTTTCGGTGTACCAGAAGGGGTCGGTACAGACGACAGCCCACAGTTCATCAGCTGCGAATTCGAAAAGTTTCTAATCCGGTAAGGGGTTAAACATTCACGAACCTTGCTGTATAACCCTTCACGAAAAGGCATGGTAGAAACCCTCGGCCCTTTTACTAAAGGAGATCATTCAGACGCCACGTTTACAAGGAGACTCATGGGAAGATACCGCACTTCGAGCTCCGTTCACCTATCGCACCATATATCGTAGGACAGCAGAGGAGACTCCGGAAGAACTTATGTTCAGGAGGGCTTTAATTTCAAATCCTAACGGGGCACACCAGATAGGAGACGACAGAACGAGAAATGAATTTTCCGAAGACGGAACTATCAAGGTACGTACACTAGAACAGTGGAAAAGCTGAGTCCCAAAACTTACTTTGTTTGCCGAGTCGGACAAGACGAAAGGAAGAAGCTATTTTCCCACCGCCGGTATAAATCAAGCGTACTTTGGACCAGATACATAAGAATTAGCCAATGACCGGAAAGCTGACGTTCTTCAGCTCTATACTGGAGAGCAAGCTGGAGCGATTTCTTGGCCCACCCTTCCCGAGCAACGCAGTGCTGATCAACAGGTTGTGCGCTGTTCCTCACGAACACCGAAACCCGTTGAGCCCCACAAAGATGCGTAAAACACTGATGATAGAGGGGGTGATGTTGTGTGTACTTTGTTTGCTTGCATGCGTTCGATCGAGCTTTCCACGTGATCTATCTGACTGTCTTCTCCTGTGCTTACGTACAATGCAATAGGTAGTTGTTCATGTCCACTCACAAGGTCCCTGTGAATTAATTGGTTGATTTGCCCATAAAGCTTGCCTGGTCTGTGTCTGGCAAAGATTACATACAAGCTTGTTTACGTACGCTACAAGGGCTCCGTGTTCTGATTCACGATACAATGGGGTAGATAATGAGGTACGAGACTATTTGGCTATGATTCATCCTCCACCGCAGTTGTGGGGGCCGAATCCTTTAGGAGGAATCGTGCGTAAGTGCCCACAGGAAGGAAATGGTCACAAGTCAGCGGGTCCATACGGCATCCACCTAGCTATCATCAAGCCCATTGTGGATATCATGGCTCCATCGGTATACAGGCTGTGCAGATCCAAATAGAATCAGAGTAAGCTTCCTCAGGACTGAAAACTCGTGGCCGTGCTGGGGAATCATAGAGGAGACCTGAGTCGGCCATGGAGAACCACAAACCGGTAAGCCCGAATAGCATCCCATGTAAAGTCCTTGAAAAGATCATCCTTGCCCACGACTGCCAGCACTTACTGGATCACTCCATTCCCAGCTTAGCCCAGCATAGATTTTGAAAAAAGATCTTGCCTGGCCATATTCTTGTTCTGCTTAGGTGAAGCTGCTCGACGACAGGGTGAAAGTGGCAAGTTGAAATGTTACCTGGACTTTGGGAAAGTACTCGACTCCATCGATCATCGTCTTTTTCTGATTAGGATCGAGAAATTTGGTATGGGTGAGCCAGTAAATGGGTGGCTGGCGGAACTCCTCTCCTACGGGACATTTTACTTCAGAGTGTGGGACAGGTGCTGTAGCTTTGTGAACGTGGCCAGCACAGTACCTTAAGGATACTCCCCGGGATCCAAGCTATTCTTTTTGTTTCTTGACAGCCGGTATCCGCTCTTCAGTCGGCCAGTTTCGTTTTGGCTGATGACAACAAAGCTGTTGAATCTAAGGATGTGGGAAATCTAGGTAGGAATGTGAGAACCTTCCAGGACTGAGCATTCAAATAGGGCTCGCTTCTGAACGCTGAAAAAAGCCATTGACTTCAAGGACAACCCAAAGCCAAATTGTCGCTCACAAACAAGGACTGTTCATCTTAGACAAAAGCACTGTCTTACCGGCGACCGCAAGTATACGAACCTTCTTACAAGGATGTGGTGTGACCCCACTTAGAGGGTAGCTCGCAGGCTTGGGCACCCCACTGAAAACAGGGTTGCTGCCTGCTTGCAGTATGTTCAGCATCTTACGGCGCGAGTGGCTGAGAGGCAAGGGGGTAAGACGTAAGCACAGAGACCCTGTGGTACCCGTCTTTTGGCTTTGAAAAGTAGGAGACATTGGGGGGTTCTCATGGGAACTTTCAAGGCTTTTGGAATTCTTTCTGGCCTTGAAACGAGTATTCTATTCCGAATTGCTTTAAATTCTAGAGCAAGGAGACACGAGAAGATTCTGGCAAAAGTTTGTCCTGGGTTTTTATTCAGATCGCGCTCCCTTAGCAACAGGGTATTGAACGGTTGAAACAGTCCTCCGGGTGAAATCGTGGACCTGCAGAACGTGCAGCCCCTCGAGAGGGTCCTAGATTGTAAGACGTGCGAGATATTTCCTGTAACTGAGCTAAGAGCGTGTTCACTAGAGTGATGAAGTGTAGCACCACGGCCCTTCTGAGATGTATTGTGGTTGGTGTTTTCATTTGTTGCATATTGTCTTAGTGAAGGCTCACGCTTCATAGCATCTCCAGCGGTCGACATGGGACGGGGTCTTGTTTTTCCCTCTCATTTTTACGAGATTCGACGAAATATATTTTGCAGTGGATGGTGAGTAACTGATATGCATATCACCGGAAGAATTCTGGACGTTCGATCGGCAGTGGTCATTATCTGTCCCGTGCAAGCCGAATCGGAATGAATTGAGGAACTTCAACACCTGACAGACTTATTCTGCGCCGAACTGCACTGTGCCTTGTGGTGGAGCTGCCTCAAAAACCTCTGGGGGGAATTTTTGGACGATAGCCTCAAAACCAAGATAGAAGTAACCAGAAATTATGAAAGCTTTTATCTCGAGAAACAACTAGTTATTCCTAGGTTTGCAAAAACGATTGAAGTGAAAAAAGTGGAAACAAGAACAATTTGCGAAACAGAAGATACTGAAGTGCGGAGCAGAAATACGTTAAACCGAACAAACTGCCACAGAGAGAAGCGTACATAAACACGGGCACAATCATTTGAGGAGGCAAGACGGTAAGCTCAAGGCTTTTTTGTGACCTCCGGGGGCGAACTACATTGCGTGAGACGGTACCCTGTCCTGCAATTGTGTATTCAGGCCTAAAGGTGCCTACCCTTGGTAAAATAAAGTTTTCTCCTTGCGCAGATTCCGTGGTAGGATTAGAGATGAATTCTCATATAAGCATAAGTATTGGCACAGCCGACTCTCGATCACGAGCCATACCGCCTCGGAAGCCTGCGAGGTGTAGAATCAGTGAAAGTGGGCACGTTGTGCGTTATGTGTTGTAAATGTCTCCACCGGAGGTGTGGTAACCCATCAAATAGGGCTTCCAGTCTGTATGATGAACACAAATGTCTCGGATGAGCATGTGTCAGCTGTGTGAGGGTGGGGGAGAAATCGTCCAAAAGCAAAATGGGACACAACCAAGCGACGAATGCTTTGGCAGATGAAACCGCATTTGATAAGGAATGAACAATCATAGAGGGAAAACCGGGCACTCCCAAACCGCAGAAGACTGGCAGCAGTCCTGTAGTGACACCGGGCATGAACCACCTGGGGGGAGTTTTCTTACTATTGAAAAGAGCGGGAAACTGAACTTACCAGAGTGAAGCCCAGGTAGACGCCCCTACAGGGTCTACTGCCAAACTAGTCGCTGCCTCGCATGAAAAGACCTCGCCTAAACTTTGTCCGCTGATCCCGCATAGATCGGCCCACTGGCCGTCCGACTACAAAATGTTCATTAAAAACTTGTATTACGAAGAAATTTCCTTTCCGTATATCACATCAGGCATTGACATATATAGTACTGGGTAAAAGAGAGTATATGTGAAGGTATGGATGGCAGAGAGTGAGTAAATATGCAGCACATCTGGTAACTCGATAACGTGCTTCGGCATGATGAACCTTGTTCGTTGTGGGAACGAAAATAAGTGTGAAATGTGTAAAAAAATAGTGTGAAAAGACAGGTGTGAAACAAGAGTGTAAAAAAGGTTCGGGGTTGGGGAGAATTTTTACATGGGAACGGTAAGAAAATCACTTGTTACGGCTACTGAAACAACAACCGCTGCACGAGATTACGTTGCTTACACAATTCCGGCTTCCGTAGTCTAATTGCTGTGGCTTCTGACGTCTTCGGCAACCACCTTCGTAATAATAGTCTATTTCGGATAACCCCGAATTATGCTGCAATGCAAGATCAAACAGTACAGATGAAAGCTGAATGAAAGTTACAGTAGGATTGTACAATTTTGCGAACGCGATTGAACATAAGAGAAGACATTCAAGTCAGTCGTTGCGATACCGCCCGGTGAATTTAAACTCAAGGCCAATTGGTTGATCCGGCTGGAGGTAGGTGTAGCTATTCTGCCAAAGTGTGGGGTGGGTGGGGAATGGTATATAATCACACAAATCCTACAGAAGGAAGACTGTCCTGTCGCAGAACTAAACTAGAATAACGGATACGTGGATATCGTGAAAAAGAAACATTCCTGAACTAGACGTATTCAAGCAATAGAGCTTTGCAATGAATGAGAAGAGTTGCGATGAAAAATTAAACGATAAAAAGTTGTGGCATAACACATAGAGAACAAGAAAATCGGTCGAGGACAACAATTTGGGGTTCAGTGGCCGTATATCGGTTGAGCCAGTTGTAAAACATAACGGAAAACACACTAGACTATGGGTGTCAAATTGATGGAATGAGTGGATTGTTTTACTTTCAGAAAAAAAGGAATGTAAGGCATCAGCGTGAAACTGGTAACTGGCAAAAAATCTACGTATGGTGCGTAGCTACGATAGTGGCAGAAACATTGCTTGCAAGAGAGATGACCAGCTAAATGACTAATAATTCTTAGCAGAGACTTCAAGTGGTGAAAAAAACGTATCAAGTATCGGAAGTGTCTGAGACGATCTATCGGAATGGAACATTGGAAAGAAAATACACAGAACAACCGATGAATAGGTTTGCAAAGTTCGGCAGCCGGATATGGGCGGAGTGTGTGTGATAAACCAAGCGGACTACACATCTGGACCGTGGTTGCTAAAGTGATCGTGAAAGAAGTGATCGGATAAAACATACGGACTTTGAGTGGATTGTTTTGCCTTCAGAAAAAAGGAATGTAATGCATCAGCATGAACTAGGAATCATATAAAAAATCGTTGCGTGGTGCTCAACTACAACAATAGGATGGACAAAGCTGGCAAAAACGATAAAGTGATGGGCAGAAGACTATCAGTTTATGTTTGATACAGAAGGTGGACCACTTTGTGGCGACAGAACAGAACACTGCGTCACAAGAGCTTATCAGATGTGCAAAAGTGGGACACGATGCCTTGCAAGATGAGGACATTGCAATGCAACAGCCCTAAGTGGGCAAACAGCGGAGCTGACAGAGAAAGCAAGCAAACACAGAGTCGTCGATTATTGGGAATCTCAAGAGATAAATTTCGCAGTGTAATATACTGTCTGGAGATTGTGATACGGAAGTTAGTGACAGCAATAAATGCGTTATTTCTCGAGTATATCGGTAAAAGTAGCAAGAAGGGGTGGGCTTTATCTTAGAGAGTGGTTAAGTTTGCAAATAAGACTGGTGAATAGTTTAGCATGAAACCGCGGGAAGTGGACCAGTGATAATGAGCCAAAAGTGTTGATGGGTTTTTCAGTATGCGATAATCATGCACCAAGAAAGCAAACTTTGCCGGACGAAAAAAGCGTCAGGTTAAGAGGGCAAATTTGAAGCGAGCACGATGGAGAGTCAATGTTAGCTGGAGGGACAGCAACATTTTGAATACATGAACGGTATTCCTTTTGTTTCGTTTTGTTTCGTTTTGTTTTTGTTTTTTCAATTCTGAACCGGTGCTAGTGAGTGGGGCTTACCGTGCGCTGGACACCCAACCTGAAGACCATTTCTGGAGGCAGGAGGTGCGATCCACCTAGTTGCCCCGCACATCGCTGCAGACGTCCTGCACGCCCGATGTGCACCGGCGGGACTTGCACAGGTGATTTTGGTCGAGATCATACAGACGTAGAGATGAAGTAGTCTAGGAGATTGCGGGGGATCCAAATTTAAAGCCGGACGTGTGGGCCAGATGTTTCGCTGGTGCACGCCGGTTGGTGTCTGGAAGCGTAAAAGTAGAGAGAAGCAGTCTGGGAAGCTCCCAGCTCCTTTCGCGTGAACTCTAGGAGTTTCCAGGACTGGTCTGTAAGCGGTCGCTGTGTTGATTTGCTGTCCGCTATCCACCGGGTGTTGTAGGATTGCGCTTTTGATAGTCCGAACTGCTCCTTTGCGTAAAGAACCCGGGACTTGTTCTGATATCCTCCTCGACAAGCATCTCATCGTACGTCCAATATACTGTGTACTAAAAGAGCACGTAAACTGATATAGAACAAAAGATTGGGACTGATGAGGCAACTTGTCCTTGGAATAGTGCACAATGAAAGGCTTCGTATTTGTTAAGACTCGGACATGCGTAGCGAAGAAGGACTTCCCGAGGGTCTTAGGTGTGCGTAGCTTTAGTATTTCTAAGGTTTTGTTACCCTCGAACGTAATAGTTAGAAAAATATCCTCTTTCTTGGCTGTTCAAATTTTCATTTTGTGTTCCCTCTCTCCCATATGTTGACTGATAAACGGTTCTGGATAGCCGTTTTTTTAATAATGTGCCACGTATGTGTTTGAGCTCTTAGCAGTCGTGTCGGGACTACAGGTGTTTCTTGCCCTAGAGGTCATACAGCTCACTAGGTTTCACTTATAACGTCGGGGGCCAAAACTAAGGGAATGTGCGTATTTCGTCAACGATGTAAATTTCCGATACACCCCCCTTTCTATATGTCCGTCCTCCATTCTACGTGATCCCACATCAAGAAAAGAGAGGAAATCGTCCGCCTTTATTTCCACTGTAAATTTGGCCATTGCGTGGGTGTTGTTGAATGCCCGAAGCAGTCCGATAATGTATTTTGTTGAGTCACAAATTATGAAAGTGCCATCCATATACCTGATATATATGGACTGTCGATGGTGCTGCTTAGTGGTCCACTTTCGAGTTTTGCTAAGAATATATCCGCCAGAAGGATTCCAAGTAATGATCACATTTCTCCTCGGTCCTTGTGCCTGTAGTTTATTCCGCTGTAGAGAAATTGTATTTTCCGAGTACATCTAAGAGTTAGTTCTTTTAGTTTGGCCACGGGAATGTCGAGTTCAGTATCAATATCGGTCAAGTGTTGACAGATGAATTCTACCGTTCCGATCAACGGAGCTTTTGTGAATAGGGATTCCACATCCAGGAGAAGCATAGTTCGTTCAGACAGATCCTGACGTTTAACCATCTCCACAAAAGGGAATGAATCTTTCACACTGTACTTTGCTATCTACTTGAGCACAGGTCCGGGAATTTCTGCAGTCCACTGAGCTGTGGCGTGATAGGCTGCTGTGCTCATGTCAATCGCCGGCTCTAGGGATATATTCGGTCCGTGTACTTTGGGTAGTCCATAGAGTCTAGATGATTGTGAGCAGCAGGACAAAACAAACAAGATTCATCAAGTTGAAACACGTTGTCGAGTTGCCAGATTTGTTGCATATTTACTCACTGTCTGCTATCCATATCCGGACATATGTTTTCTTCTACCCGGCACTAAATATGTCAAGGCCTGAAGTGATATATCGAAAGGACATTTCTTCGTGGTTTAAGTTTTTTCATGAATCGATGGGCATATTCTATGATTTGAAAATGTTCGTTGTCTGGCTTCTAACTAAACGGTAACATAACCCTTTGCTGAAATACTCTCCGAGCTGCCGCACCCCTGATATTTTTCAAGTCGCACTGGTTACTTGGGTAGCCACCGGCCAGCTCCACCTTACTTCCGGATTACCGGGAGGACTAAAAGATTTTGTCAATCGGATAGACAATGTTAAATTCATTTTGCCTCGCAGTACGAAATCAAAGACCGGTATCTAGCCCTTGCCGCTGCGTTCCCAACTTCTCTGCCCAGTTCGTCAGACCAGCCCCTTTTTGCCTGCTACCCTCACCATTCTACCTGCCATCACCAGCAACCAAGGCCTTTACGAAACAAAATACCAGCCATCTGTAGCGAATCAGAGTTTGATTATTAATTCTTTTATTACGTATACAGAAAATATTATGTCGACACTCTTCCAACTTCTGCTAGGCCGCTTCAGTAGAGTTTGTCTCTCATAGCCTGTCCCTTCGACGGCTACTTTTTGAGAGTTCGCTCTGCATCCATGCATCTTTTGTGCTCTTCAGAAGTTCTCTGCTTTCCTAGTGAAGCTTTTCGCCTTCACGTGAGTTTCCATGACACAGACATCGCCCATACAAAGACAATAAATTTCACGGGCTCCCCCAGCAATTAATTACCCAATGTTGGATCAATCTTCTATAATACGCTGGCATCTCTGTCTGCAAGTTGATAACCCCATGCGGACTTTATTTTCAGCCGTATCCTTTGGTAACCCACTATATGCCTGACAAGAATCGCATTTGTCCCCGCGCAGTCAAGTGGTAAACGTTGATGGCACAATTTCCACACCCATCCCTGTAACCGGTGGTATGATCCAAGGTAGTGTACTGGGCCCGTTGTTGTTCCCCATGTACACAAACGGTATATTTACCGTAGTTAGCCATGGAACTCCGTTTTTGTTTGCTGAAGATGTAAAGTTGTTGTACATTTTCGACCACAATTCATTGAGTAATACTATAGCGAATATATCACAGGACTTACTGATGCTCAATTCGCGGTATACCGTTTGGGTATTGAAGTTCTCGGTGGGCGAAAGCTGTATTCTTACGTACAAATGTCATGTGCTTCTCGAAAAGTTTAGTAAATGTGATTATCTGATCCCAACAAATCATCAATACGTGACCTGAGCATATGCTTTTCTTGCTAGTTCAACTTCTCGGAGCAAATGGACACTCAAATTGCTAGATCCCGTGGGGTAAAAGGACTGGTTCACAAAACATTCCGTTTGCGTGAAAGTAAACTCAGTGGCTATACAGCACACGTTAGACCACTGCTAGAGTATAGTTAAATAGTTGGCTCTAACGTGCGCCAGAGTGATTGGATTGCCACTGAAAATATTTAGCGTACCTTTACTAAACAAATAATTGGCTATTTGCCCACTCTCAACGATAAACAGCGCTGTGACCTGATATAACTCGAGCTATTTTGGCTCCGGCCGATAAAGAACAACCCGGCCTTTGTCCACTCACTGTTAAAATACAGATCCTGCAAAGCCTTCTTTGTGGCACGAGGCCCATTATGCATTAGATATTTGTTACGACAAAGCCGTAATTCGGTCATTGTGCCGTCCTCGAGAATCGGCTTGCTGTCCAAATCGTTCACTGTTAAATATTCACAAATGTGGAATAAACTTCCACCAAATGTCCGTGGAATAGTTCACTTACCGAGATTTAAAGAGATATTAGCTAAATTGCTAGACGTCCTGACACCCATGTCAAACATCGATCCATACACTTCGGAGGAGTGAGCGTACGAAGTTGGTTTGGGTTACTGACACGCGAGCCTGAGTTAGGGGCCAGGAGACCTACGTACCACACAAGTTGCCATATGTATCACTCAAGTTTTATTAATCTTTCGTGTACAACCTTGTGTCTTGCAAAGTCGAATCAACCACCAAGATAAAGCCCACTCAAAATGGCAACTATGGCCCTAGGCCTGCAGCCTCTTTCTTGCCCGTACCATTTACTGGGTTCTCCATCGGAGGAAACCAAGTCACAATTCTTATGCTTGAAGCGGATCATCGAGGTAATTCAACCTCCAGTTATGACGTCACAGATGCTGATCCCACTAACTACTCATATACCATCCTCCAGCTAATTTGATTTCTCGTCCTCACGCGGACTTTCTGTTTTTATTCTGCAGCATGGTTATTCAAATTTAGTCCCAACCACTTCCCTGAGTCTAGTAACTCTCACCTCTTCAAAGTTTTACCGTTCATTATTTCCTCTTACGTGCCATAGCCCAAGCATAATCGTAGTTATCTTACTTATCGATTATCGTTTAGGTTAATTTATTCCATAATTGTCTGTAGTAATCTCCCGCCTGGATAACATTTATTTAATATGGCAACGGTAATCCTTGGCCTAGAGCTTCCTTCTTACCCGCCCCATATACCAGGTTCTCCGTTGGAGGTAACTCAGCCCCAGTTCTGATCCCCTATCTACACCACACCAAATTCGCTTTACTCAGTCCAACCAGGGCTTATTCTCCTTCTCTTAGTTTGCCCTGGCATTTCAACCCGAATCCCATCCCAGCGACCACAATTAATTACCAAATCATCTTTAACCCCCTTCGTTGTCCTCGCCATTTTTAGCATTCTGTCCTCTCTTCCGCTCGTAGCCCGCATTCTCTAAAGGTGGTTTCAATTTCTAGATACTAGAGGTTTTCTTTACCATTGATCGTTGATCACCAGCTGGGAGCAGACCAGAATGCTTTCTTTTGTTTTTCTTCCAGACTACCACTGATGTGTATCTTCCCTTCGATGGCTTGGCATAATACCTGGCCATTGTTTCGGCAGAAAATTTCGATTCCTGCCCGTCATTTCGCCACTACCAAATTGGCCCTGCTCTCCAGCATCCCTTGCAACCTGGTCGCAAGCTCCTGGACTATTCGATCTATACAGCTGTGTGCCGACGTAGATATCACTCGGGCAAAACTCGCCGGTGCTGGGCGCGGTCAGGTCCACCGCTTTGGCCGGAGCACGTCGAGATTGCGGGACGTCAACAATGATGCGTTGGGGCGCGGCTAGGATGGCGGATCGCACCTCCTGCTACAAGAAATGGTCGGATGTCCAGCGCACCGCGAGCTCCAATCACCAGCACCGGTTGCGGCAAAAAACCCATTTATACACCAGAAATGCCGCAAGTATACGATTATCTCCCCCAGTTATCAACTATTTTCATCGTGCTCGTCTCCATCTTCGCCTCCAAACCTTACCGCTTGTTACGCCTGGCAAGGACTACTTTCCTCAGCAAACAATTACTGCGGGTTTAAAAAACCACTACAGTACTCAGCTTAACGCCATGATCCTTCTTCCCGAGGATTCGTGCCAAACCATCCATTTGTCTCATTCGCAAACATAATCAATCCCCAAGACATAACTCGCCCTATTTTATCACATTTACCGATATATTGGAAAAAGTTCACACCTAATTTGGCCACACAGCTCCGTTCCACAATGCCCAAACAGTATATTTCACTGGGGAATATTTGTCTCCAGAGCATCCCAACAGTCGACGATATCGGGGCAGCTCTCTCCATCAGTCCCAAGGTTTGGCCACACGCGGCCGTGGCATTGCAACATCCTCATCTTGCAAAGATTCATGCCCTCCTCACATACCCACATCTGAGAGGCACCTGTATCAAAGGGTTTTGATTTGCGAACCACCTTTTACAAAGAACATCAATAGATAGTAATTAACTGTCAATTACTTCACCGCCCAACTTCGCAACCGGGTTTATCGGTTGCTCGGTGTTTTTTCATATTCGGTATTCCATCTGGAAAAATCCTCCCAGACAACTCTGATCCTTGCACCTCTCCGGTCATCATGTTCAGTCCCTAGATAAAGATATTCATTACGTAAATACTCACTTGTCATTTGGATACTCATCTCCTTTGCCAACCGTGTCTCTGCGAATATCGTGGCTACACATCACACATTGATTTGTCTCCCAGTTCTCATTTCCATGTTGGTGCATCTTATTCCATCTTTCTGAAGGTAAAAAATCTGCTCAACGTTACATGTTTACGTCCGGCCACTTCTTTCATCATCACCTAGGTAATCTCCCTACAAATGAATCCTTCACTGGGCATCTAACTGACTCAGCCGATATTCGGTTGCTAAACGTTACAAGGGTGACCTCCGACGAATTTTTCTTGTTCTTTGTTCACAGCCTCATTCCTTTCATCGTCCGATTTCCAATTCTAAGCCGTTCCATACTCTGCGGTGCACTATGGCTGGTTCAAGTCTCCCTTGGAAACTTCTCTTTCACCAGGGTGAACAAAATTTCCGTCAATTCCATTTGATTCTCTCGTTGCGCAGTTCCTCTTTGTGCAAAATTTGGGTAAAAGTGTACTACTTCCAACCAGCTCCACCCTGATGCGGCCGGCTCGGCCACCTGACCTTGAGTTTAGATTTGCTGGGCGCCACCATAAAAATCAAATTAAACACTTTCTCCTATACCTTATCGAGTGCACATACTTGAATTACCCTCTAGGAATTCGGACTCTGCTTCCAACTGTACCATTTGATTTTGCGTTGCAACATGCCTTGGGGTTATCCGAAATGAACATTTATCATTATCATTATGGTTAGCAAATGTTCTACCCGGTTGTTTGTTAGTGGTCGTCCAATTATCCAGTCGGTACACTCTAGCATCCTTTTCTGGACGCCCTGTCTCATCGCAGCCAATTTTCTGCACCTATACGGCACATTTTGTATTATTCCTACCTCAACTCGTTGTCTATGTTGTGCTGTTTGACGCCTGTTGTCTTACTGGTCCTTGCAATCACTGCACGTTTTAAACCTTCCCCAGTATCGCTTACACCATATTCCCGCGTTTGTCCAGCTATGCACAACGACTTCCTCAGATTCGAAGCTAGTTCACAATTCCCGCTTTAACCATCTCTACTTTAATTCCCTCAAACACTACCCAGCCTTACTGTTTTGTTTCTGCTACCCTGTGATTCCTAAATTTCAAAATTGTGAATGCTCCACATTGTTATATACTGCTGTATTCTCCGATCTTGCCTCGTGCAAGTGTCCTGACCATTGTCAAGAAACATACCTTTATCATTGTTATCAAATTTTAGATGTCAAGGGCTTTCAGGGACCACAGAGCGCGGCAAGGAAAAGGGGAGAATAATCCATGAACTACTGAGGAGAGCTGGGCTACCAAGGGCTGCGGGGCTAAAACGAGTGTTCGGGCTTTAAAAGTGGAAGGAACCGGTTGTTGGGCTAGGAAAACCAAGACCTGCCCTCGTAGACTATACAAGCCCAGAGCTCAGCGATAAATTCTCTGCGGCCTTCGAAGAAGTAAGTCTCGGGGAGAGGAGTGAGGTAGTGCTTGAGCCTGATACCCCCTGCAAAGCCAAAATTAGGACTGTGGACAACGCGACCTCAAGTGCGAACTAAATTCCGAGGGAACTGAAGGTCCATCCATCCTAGATACTACTGACGGAAACAGTGTTAGAAGCATCATGTCCTATACTTTCCGTCTCACCTGGCTCAGGGTGCACTATAAATTCACCACCAGTTCTTTTATCTTTGGGGTCAAGAAACGGAGCGAGCTCTCGGAAGTGACTTCCCTATGCTCCACAAGCAAGCCAGGGAAACCGGAGATAGTATTACCAAGTAACTACTCTGGCTGCACTGGGAACGGATTGAAGGAGCTTGCAGCCAAAACAGAAAAAATGGAACGCATAGCTGTAACGGAAACCCGGCTAAAACTTCTGGATGAATTAGTCCTGATGGTGCCTCAGAGTTTCTTCTTTATTCAAATCAACAGGATGGATGGGTGAGAGGGAAGTGGAGTGATGTTCACTTCCCAGAAGCACGAGCAGCTGGGGGTGAATCCCTGTAACCAGGCCGAGGTCAGGGAGTCTTGGGTAAAACTAATCTAGGGACTGACTGTCTAAGGCTGACCTGGGTTTGCAGACGCCCATCAGCGGATAAATCTGAGGATCTTATGCCGCTTCAGAGTTTACACTATCAAACCATCGTGGCTAAAAGGGTGGTGGTGGGGACCCTGTGGGTCCCAGGGAGTGGATTCGCAGCCTGACCGCTGAGCTTTGTCCTACGCTGAGCCCCAGCACAACGTTTTCATGACTGGAGACTGGGAAAAAGCCTAGCTTACTCGGCAAGGTCATGACCAAGTTCCTTAAAGGCAGATAGTTTGAGAGTGACTGCTCCCTTATGCAAGAGTGATCACGGAACTTTTAGGTTCACGGTGAGGGCCAAGGCAACTGCTGCCCCGAAAAAGTGGAAGTAAAATTTTAGTGAAATTTATATCCGAGCCCAGGTCAGTGCGGTTCTGGGATTGAAATGGGATCACGGATGCGGTACGGTGGAAGAAGAGTGGACGTTTTTCGGGGACACGTGATAGCTCTAACTGGGATTTTCGCCCCGTTGCTACTTGTTAGGGCACAGGGCAAGCTACCCTGATGGAGGCTGCAGTGAGCACAGATGCGAAAAATGAGGTGAGGAGCTGGTTCAAGCAAACCGGTGGCGACCAGAAGCCGCTGCAGTTTAAGAGGTTTTTGCGAGGTGGCCATAAGTATACCAGCAAATTATCAGCCAAGGTATGAGGTGGCACTGGCGACCAAGGCCAGTCCCCGTCCAAAGACGTACTACAACGACTTGCAATCCAGGTCAGCCTGGAGAGTTGCTATAGGGTAAGCCATGGAGATAACGGGCATCACTCTACAACAGGCGGTTGCTAGGCGGGAGTACTGGAGTGCCACTGAGAGGGGTGCGTATGGTGGACTCAGTTGATAACATAATTCGTAGGGCAGATCAGCCAACCACACAAAGGGATTACTCGGTATATGCAGACCAGGATGTAGGGGCCGCTTGAGTGTTGAGCGCCGGATAGGCTGCAGGACCAGATGGCCTGCATCCTGCCACAATTAGGCCAACGGGAGAAGTTATAGCTGAAACCTTAACCTGGTTGTTTACTAAGATCATGGAAACAACCATTCTTCCTTTGGATTAGAAGATTGCCGAGTTTGTTTCCATTCACAAGAGTGGGCAGGGGGAGGAAGGGGGAAATTACCGACCAGTAAGTCTACCACCGGTTATTCTTAAGGTCTCCTAAAAGCTCTCAAGAAATAAGATTATGCCACTTCCTGTGCAAGGTAGTCTACTGTCGAACAGAGAGCATGGTTTTCACTAAGAAACAATATTGCTTGTCAAACCTGTTCTCCTTCATGGATCAGGCTGCGACAAGCTTAGGTGGGGGTAAGATGGTCAAAAATTAGTTGTTTGGACCTCCAGAAGACTTTCAACACTTTAAACTACCGACCTTCGCTACTGAAGTTAGAGACCATGGACACAGTTCTCAGAGTAATACCGTAGATAGGGACCTACCTAAGCATTGGATCGTTCACATTTTGAGTGAAAGATGGTATATAAAACTTGGCCAAGGCCTGTGGTAGGGCTCCACGGTGGTCGGTGCTGGGACCAATGCCACTGCTTGTTTACATTAAAGGCTCGATCCGGGAAATTACGAGCCCCAGCTTTCTGCTTGAAGATGACTTGAAGTGGGTGGGAAATCTCCCGGGATGGAGCATAAAGGGGTATCTGTCGAGCATCCATGAGTGGAAGTCAAAGTGGCACCCAGCTGAAATAGCTGGGAGGTGCGTATACCTGTTACCAGCCGCCAAACAATGAAGGGAGAGTGGTACCAAAAGCCTAAACACCACTCAATCCAGAGAGTGAAGCAAAAAGTGGAGTTGAGTTAAATGTATATAAATCCCTTAAACCTGGCCCACTATGTGATTTGCCGCAGCAGGAGCCTCTCACGCACTATACCAGTTAGCCAGAATCGTTGGTTCCAGGGAACCTTCAGCACCGTTGCCCACCCATATGGCGATAGTGCTAACACACTTGGAGAATAGTGTTTGAGCCTGATCACCGTCGCCCGCGCTGGGAAAGCTGGTACTAGAAAAATGCAGAAACCTTCCATAGGGTTAACTGGGAGGAGGGTTGCAGGGATTACCGTATCTGTCTAGATGGGGGAATTTGGACCTGCTCCAGCTGGAACCGAGACGCTGGAACCGAGACGCTGGCGAGGAGACTTCTGTTACGGTCATTCCGATCGTGACTAACGCGCAGCCCAATTGACGAATCCCAGAGTCAGAACAAGATTGATTCGCTGATTCTACGGTACTGGATTAACAAATTATACGCACATAAACATGTACAGATCTCAACTGTACGGCCACAGCATCCAACAATGAGGACCAGAGTTCAAGAAAAGGTCAATGTCAGGTATCATCGGCACGGCAGTCCAAGTTCGAGTCAAAAATTATACCACTTCGCGTGAGCAAAATACAAACAAATGTTGGAGTTTAGTGATTGATGCATGCTGTACTTGTTCGAGGGTCAATACGATAGGGAGCATGGTCTCAAAAATGCAAGCGTGTGGCAACGGCTAGAAAGGATTTCCACACGGGCACTTTACACCGTCCACCGAATGCCCCCGTGAAACGGTCAATATCCAAGGGGTTAATAGGGGTACTGATTCGCCCTAACCCGACTGGACCCTGAAGTCAGTGCATACTTAGTTCGCCATGGGCTTCATCTACTGTTAGCCAGTCGCAGACAAGCTTGCATATTTTGTTGAGGTTATGCTCCATTCCTCGATGTCTTAGAGTTCCGTCTGAGGCTGATACGACATTATCCGTATACTGAAAGGGCTTCGATGTGATCGGAGCGCGCAGACAGATTACGGAATGTGGAGGAAAAAGACTTCTCGAATAAGAGTAACGTACTTGGTAAGTTGAATCCTGAGAATTCTTGATGAAGAATCGAGATGGCTACAGGGTACTCGAACATCAAGGGCTCAAGGCGTGGTGTTATCATATTAGAAGTGTTTTTGTCTCACAACTTGTATTCACCTGGACACAGGTAGAAAAATAATACAAATAGTAGGTCCCGGGAATAGAGATGTTCAAACAAAGGGTGAACAAGTGCTTGTTCAAGAATTTCCGCTACTTCAAAAACAATTTTGTGTCGTGTGCTACATCGGGGTTTCGATAATTAGCACCCTTGTAAATCGTTAACACAGTGTGAAATTAGACACACATATACTGTAAATACTGTGCTAAGTGTTGGGACCCACAGGAGAATGCATGAGGGACAGGTAAATAAATTCAGCTTCAGCTGGTATCAGTAGACTTGGTTTTATCTTGGTCTGAACCGTCGACCTCACCCCCGCCACTGTCACCTTCAGGCAAACATCTGATGTCTGGCAATACTTCTCCTTTGTTCGTTCTCACCATCACCGTGCGCACGACGCCATCGATTTCTGTACGGCAGTTCTTGGTCACTCCAATCGGCCAATTGTCTTTATGTACGTGGCTCTCCGCGAGGATGAGGGCATCGCCACCTCTGAATGATCTCTTTGGAGATCCACTCTTGCTGAAGCTGCAGGGTCGGTAATTACCCCCTCTTCCAAAGTCTCCAGAGAGCCCGTGCCAGTTGGTTCACTTGTTTCCATCCTACGATGTACTTTCCACGTAGGGTTTTTGGTGTGATTGCTCCTACTTTTGACCGCAATAATAACAGGTCGTTAGGAGTGAGAGCCTGTTCTCCCTCCGGGTTTGGGACGATCAGCACCAGGGGTCTGCTTTTCAGTATGCGTTCTACTTCTGCTAGTAAAGTAGTCAGAGTCTCGTCATCGGGGTTCTGTTGTGAGGTGAGGGCTGTGAGTAATTTCCTAGTTGATCGCACCAGACTTGTTCAAACGTAACCGCGATGACTGGCATAATATGGGTTAAGGTGCCATTCTACCCCCTTAGCTAGGGTCTTGTTTTGTATTTTGGCCTGGTCCAGGCCGTTCCACCATTTCTCTTACTCCTTATGAGCTCCAACGAAGTTCGAGCCACTGTCCGAGTATACGTCACTGGGGGCTCCCAGACTCGCGATAACCCTCTGAAAGGCCATTAGAAATGAATCAGTGGTCATATTGTGCACTACTTAAAAATGGACTGCTCTGGATTGTAAATATGTTATCAAGCAGCCATACCTCTTTTGCGTGAGCCTTTGCTGTTGTCCAATTACCGGCCCGAAGTGATCGACGCCAGTTTCCACAAACGGGCACTATCTTGGTTGAACTCTCACGGCTGGAGGGGGGACATCATTTTTTGGCCCGCTACCGCATTCCGGCGACGATAAATGATGCGGTTGCCCATGACTAGCTTGACCGTCACTGTACCTTTTCACCCAAGATCGTTGACGTATATTGTTCAATAAGTGGTTCAAACCTGCGTGTCCCCCTTCTCGATGTACTGAGTCTATCAGTCATCTCGTTATGTGGTAGTTACCAGGAACTAATGAGGGATATTTTGCTTTGTACTCTAGATTTGAATTCGTCAGCCACCATCCAACTCTCAGTAGTCCGTTGGCTGGCATAGAGTTTAGTCTTCCGGTGCTGCTGTACAACAGCCTGCTTCACTTGGTGTGATCATCTATCCTGGCTGGCTCGCGGGTCTTGACTGGGAGGCGTCCGGTTGTAGTGGGCGTGGAAAGTAGAGTTTGGCTTGGTTCAGCCCGCCAGGTCGAATCGTCCCCACATTTAATGTGTTCTGTGGTCGTGTGCCTTTCAAAATCATTAGGAGTACATTTTATTACGTCCAGCAGACCACGGCTCCTACCAACTTCATCCATCCTGGGAAGTGGCAGATTTTTTCTATTAGGCTTACGCTTCCCGTGGAGTTTGTAGCCAGCATCAGTCTTTTGATCTCGATATCGCCATCATCCGGTTAAGGTATTATTAGCTTTGGCCACATCTCTTTAGATGTAGTTAGGAGTTTCGGTCTCATTGTCCATATCCGCAGTTTTTCTATTTTTTTAGGCCCCTTGAGCAGAAGTCGGCCGGGTTACTGGCGGATTGTACATAGTGCCGTTGATTGGTCTTAGTCGACTCGTGGATTGTATTGAGTCTGTTGGCCACGAAGGTGTTGAGGCAAGTGGTGATGTTGTTTATGCAGTGCAGTACTGTAGCTGAGTCCGGCCAAGAGTTTGGTTCCCAGTTTGTCCGATCAAAGCATCTTCTAATCAGCGCCGCGTCTGTCACGGCTAGTACTGCTGCAGTCAGTTACCGACTCGGGACGGACATCGTCTTCGGTGGAGCCACTCTAGCCTTTGCGAAAAGTACCTGACTGTACCGCCCACCATTTTCGTCTACCCAGCAGCCGTAAGCCACCATTCAGTAGTCTACTTCTGCTGCATCTGAAAACAAGTGTAGTTGGGAATCGTTTTTACACTTGCTTTCTGTCAAGCATCTCGGTATCTTGATCACGCCAAGTTGATCCAGGCTATGCAACCAGTCTCGCCATGGCTTGTCATCGTCATCCTGGAGAGGTTCGTCCCAACCCATCCCTCTCTGGCACAGAGATTGTAGCAGGAACTTTCCCGGTAACAACCATAGCAAAACGAAACCCAAAGGAGTATAGAGGCTTGAAGCTAATGATGGGGTTCCTCTCCGTATGGCTGGTCGTTTGGGTAGGTCCATAATTAATATGATATCGTCACCTTCGGGTTTTTCATTGGGCTCCAAAAGTGCGCTTCATTTCGTAAAGAGGATCCAAAAAGCTCTCTCGTACACTCCATTTTCTCGGACTTCGGGATAACATTGAGCCTCTTCTAGCTGTTTGAAGTGCATTAAGTGAGGTTGAATCATCCGGCCCTTAGAGTGGCGGTCAATTCGGTCATGTAGGAAATAGCAGTTTCTGGGTCGTCAACGGAACACAGAAAATCGTCCACGTAGAACTGGTCCACTGCTCTTCTCAACAGATAGCTGGTGCCGCCAAAAAGCCTGAGGGTTTCCCGGAGGGCAAAATTAGCACAAAAGGGGATGATACGGTCCCAGAGGGATGTATGGTCAGCCCGTACTCGTCTGGTGCATGATATGCATCTCTTTCAGGCCACCAGGTAAGACATAAGGCGTCCCTATCCTCAACGAACATCTTTGCTTGTAGAAACATTCCACGTATGTCCGCATAGACCGCCACTTTTCCTAGCAGAAAACGACATAAAACCTCGACTAGTGATGTTGTCCAGTCTGGGCCCTGTAGTATATGGTCGTTGAGTGACACACCCTGACATTTTGCAGCACAGTAGAAAACCACTCTGACCTTTCCCGGTTTCTTTGGGTTCATGACCGGGTGATGGGGTAGGTACCACCTCAAATTTGTGCTGATTACCGCTGTATCCACTCTTGCCATTTAGCCCAAGTCTATGTTGTGTTGCATGGCTCGCGTGTATTCTATCCTTAATTGTCGTTCTTGGATTAGCCTAGTTTTAAGAAAGCGCAATCTTTTCAGAGCCATTTCTCGGCTGTTTGGCACTGGTTTCATGTTGGTTCTCCACGGACAGGAACCTTGAAACGATATATTACATACTTGGCGCTCTCGGCTACCATTTTCAAAGCCAACTTATCTTCTCGTGATGGGGCATCACAATCAATGGCCAGGCCGGCAAATTCAGCTTTATACAGCTGTTGGAATGGTTGTTCAATGTTTTCTTTTTCCACCGAAGTGCAGCTGATTGGGATTTGTTTGCCGCATCTCCCATCCATAATACTGTATAAAGTCCAGCCAAATATAGTGCATACTGCGTAGGGTGTTTTGCGGCTTTCTATTCTTTGGTCTAGGACCCAGTGCGCTTCCGGTATATCACAACCGATCAGCGGACCAATTTCGTTATTCTGCCACACCTCGATCGTAACCCCGTCGAGATGCGGCCACTGATTCAGAATCGATTGCGCTGGCTGAGGTGCTCTCATCGGCAGGTCCTTTATGGTGAATGCTTCTAGAGTTTCTGTTCTATTGTTTTTGACCAAGGAAAAGAGATGTAGGTGCAGTTTGGTCGACTGGATGACTTCGGTGCCACTCACTGTGCTCACCGCTAATGTAGATTGATTCGCTCTGATCCCATATCTCTCTGCAAACTCTTTTCTTACCAGAGTGGTATCCGAGCCATTATCTACGAAGGCCTACGCTCTTATAACCCCAACTGAGGTTTTTACGCCGACTACCATTACTCCCAAACAAATGGGCTTGTTAGTGGAGCGAGACAATGAGCAGAGCACATCAGGCTTCGAAATTTCTCCGGCATTTAATTTCTCGGGTTTGTGCAGTAGGTAACGGTGTATCCCATGGCCTCCGTCCTGACTGCAACTGGGTTTCGTTCAGCACCCCGCTGCTCGATGTGAATCTTTGAGACGAAAACGAAGCATGCGCCCAGTCTCTTAGCCATTTCCCATCGTTCATCAACGTCTACGCTGCGGAATCGGGGGCATTCCTCTAGGCGATGAAACGCCCCACAAACCTTAAACACCGGCAGGTTTTCACCTTTGCGGGATAGTGCGTTTGTGTTTGCTTATAGTTGGCCTCTACTTGGTTCCTTGGTCCAGCTTTGCGTCGTCGCAACCCTAAGTAACTTGCTCGTCTCGCGCAAAAGTTGACCGAAACGGCTGTTCGCTATTCGGGCGTGACGGTCTATAAACTGCGTCAGGTCTTCAAAAGTAGTTTCTCGCTCAAATCTACTGACCACCTCGGCTTCCTTGTCCTATCTACCCCGTAGCTCTGTGGGAAAACTGCGCACTATGGCCACAAATGTGTGCAGTGCGTTCAGGTCCGACTGGTAATCTAGGTGATTCAATGCGGTACTGCAGTTCCGCATTTTTATCACCAGATTAACTAGAGAGCTTGACCCGCCCTTCGAACGTTTTGCCTCTGATAGTACACAGTGGATCAAATTTCGGGTGAACTTAAATGGTTGCCCAAACAGGTCTTTCAGGATTTCACGTGCCCGAGTGTAACCTTCTTCGGGATTTAGCATCGAGCACCTGTCGGTTGCTTCCCCAGCTCTTCCACGACAGTAATTTTGCAGATACAGGAATCTCTGCCCTAGATGGGATAATCTCCTCTCTACAAAGTCCTCGTATTGTTTAATGAACTTGCAGCATTGTTCTGCGCCCCCGTCGATGGGGGACAGCCCCACATTTGGTTAGTCAATTGCGTGTGCTACACTGGCACAAGTCGGCTTCAATCGTTCCACGGAATCGCTAAGCCGAATGGCCGCATGCTCCGTGGTCTCCAAGATCACCTTTCGCTCCCGCCTTCGGTGTGTTCCTCCCTGGTTTATTTGGCTTCTTCCCTAGCCTGCACAAGCTGGGTTTCTAATTCTGCCATTCTCCGTCCATAGATATCATCAATTTTAAATTCCATACCATTGGCTGAAGTAAATGAAATTGCACTGAAAGGACTAGCAGACCTAGCAACATCCAGAGGATCGGTATCACCCAAAATACCCCAAGGACTTGCGGGGCTACTTCTTATCCAGCCCCGGTTTGCATTTGTCCTCTTCTTGGCACCTCTCATTGGTTTTCCCATGGAGATTCCAAGTGAAGTACTGCTACGGTTGTTCCCATCGTGACTAACGCGCAGCCCAATTGACGAATCCCAGAGTCAGAACAAGATTGATTCGCTGATTCTACGGTACTGGATTAACAAATTATACGCACATAAACATGTACAGATCTCAACTGTACGGCCACAGCATCCAACAATGAGGACCAGAGTTCAAGAAAAGGTCAATGTCAGGTATCATCGGCACGGCAGTCCAAGTTCGAGTCAAAAATTATACCACTTCGCGTGAGCAAAATACAAACAAATGTTGGAGTTTAGTGATTGATGCATGCTGTACTTGTTCGAGGGTCAATACGATAGGGAGCATGGTCTCAAAAATACAAGCGTGTGGCAACGGCTAGAAAGGATTTACACACATGTGCGTTACAACCTCATCGAGGTATTTGAGTGATTAGAGGGACTGTTGCAACTAAGCTTCCCTAATCTGCAACTTAGCTGCAACACAGCTCTTAGGGTGCAGAGCCGAGGCTGGCCGAACTACGAGCTTATCGTAGTTTTATGGTACGGCCCCTTGCATGCCATGTTGTGAATCCTTGGACAAACTCTCAAGGGATGCGGTGGCCGCCCAAACTGTAGCAGTTTTCAGGGCTCGCATAGATAGTTGTTCCCAAGAAATATTTTCAGACTGCTCCTTAAATCTTCCCCAATAAAAATTACTTTCGTTGTAGCTTTTAAACATAGGTCTTTACCTGTTTCCAGTCTCTATCTGCCCATTGCCGACCAGGTGTTTGTCTCTAGTGAAACTTCCCTTGTTTTTCTACTTTTCTTGTTCTCCTACTTCCCCTTCCATTTTTTATTTTCGCGGCTGCCACTTTGCCTGGTACATTAGCTGTCTGACTTTAGGAAGGTCATCTTTTTGCGGAGACACATGGGTTTTGTGATCATGCATGTGAGTTCTGAGGCTGTTACTTCTACCGAAGGCATGTCCGCTTCTTTTTCTGCTCCCTTGTGTGAATACCATCCAGCGAAGTGCTATAGCTGCGTGCAGTCTAAGGGGGCTTTGCGAGAAGCAGTAGGGCCACTGACGATCCATGATCATGGAGTGGCAGCAAATAACCGAGGTAAAGCAGATGACCCGGGTGGGTATTTATTAGTGAGCCGGGCCGGCTAATATCCACCCTGCTACCATTAGGTTTTTGGCCGAAGTTTTGTCCGTTTCAGAGTACAAGCCATATAGCAATATTATTAATGGTTTATTTCGGATAACCCCAAGGCATGTTGCAACGCAAGATCAAATGGTACAGTTGGAAGCAGAGTCCGAATTCCTAGAGGGTAATTCAAGTATGTGCACTCGATAAGGTATAGGAGAAAGTGTTTAATTTGATTTTTATGGTGGCGCCCAGCAAATCTAAACTCAAGGTCAGGTGGCCGAGCCGGCCGCATCAGGGTGGAGCTGGTTGGAAGTAGTACACTTTTACCCAAATTTTGCACAAAGAGGAACTGCGCAACGAGAGAATCAAATGGAATTGACGGAAATTTTGTTCACCCTGGTGAAAGAGAAGTTTCCAAGGGAGACTTGAACCAGCCATAGTGCACCGCAGAGTATGGAACGGCTTAGAATTGGAAATCGGACGATGAAAGGAATGAGGCTGTGAACAAAGAACAAGAAAAATTCGTCGGAGGTCACCCTTGTAACGTTTAGCAACCGAATATCGGCTGAGTCAGTTAGATGCCCAGTGAAGGATTCATTTGTAGGGAGATTACCTAGGTGATGATGAAAGAAGTGGCCGGACGTAAACATGTAACGTTGAGCAGATTTTTTACCTTCAGAAAGATGGAATAAGATGCACCAACATGGAAATGAGAACTGGGAGACAAATCAATGTGTGATGTGTAGCCACGATATTCGCAGAGACACGGTTGGCAAAGGAGATGAGTATCCAAATGACAAGTGAGTATTTACGTAATGAATATCTTTATCTAGGGACTGAACATGATGACCGGAGAGGTGCAAGGATCAGAGTTGTCTGGGAGGATTTTTCCAGATGGAATACCGAATATGAAAAAACACCGAGCAACCGATAAACCCGGTTGCGAAGTTGGGCGGTGAAGTAATTGACAGGTAATTACTATCTATTGATGTTCTTTGTAAAAGGTGGTTCGCAAATCAAAACCCTTTGATACAGGTGCCTCTCAGATGTGGGTATGTGAGGAGGGCATGAATCTTTGCAAGATGAGGATGTTGCAATGCCACGGCCGCGTGTGGCCAAACCTTGGGACTGATGGAGAGAGCTGCCCCGATATCGTCGACTGTTGGGATGCTCTGGAGACAAATATTCCCCAGTGAAATATACTGTTTGGGCATTGTGGAACGGAGCTGTGTGGCCAAATTAGGTGTGAACTTTTTCCAATACATCGGTAAATGTGATAAAAACGGGCGTGTTTTATCTCGGGGATGGACATGATTAAACAGACTAAGGTCACTGCCTCACCGTCATGGGAAGCTATAGTAATAAGATTCAGAATGTCAGTCATTCAAGTTGCGTAGGATCGATATTTTAGAAAACCCAGCTGGCCTTCATTTATGAGGTAATCTTTTAGGAGGTGATCCTTTATGTTACCTTCTGTTACTCTTTCCATAATCCTCAATGTTACTGGGGTATGGTTCATAGGCCGGTAGTTGGCCAGGTCTCCTCGTGTTCCCTCCTTATGAATTGAAACAATGACCGAAGTTTGCCACTGTGTGGGATACCAACTAAACCTCATAGACAAATTGAATAAATTTGATAAAAGTATTGGGATACCTGGGCCTCCCAGTTTGAAGATGGTCCAGGGCAGCGAGTCCGATCCGTGGCGGAAAGCCACTTTGATATTTTAAATTAAAGGTTAGGTTTCGGTGGGTAGGAATGTTACCGATGGCTCATTTGAGGGTACTGGTGGATTTTGGAAGAATGGCTCTGTGTCACTAGTTAAGGAATAATCAATAAACGTGTTAAGCATTTCTGCTATGTCCATTGGTCTGTCGAGAAAAATGTTAGTAAAAGGGAGAGAAGAGGTAGATGGAATTGTTTTTGCAAGGATCTCGACTTTCTTGGAATGTCTTAAGGCCCTGTATTCGCTTTGCATTATTTCGCTCTCGGAGTACAGTTTTATGGTTTCAGATAAAAGATTTAACTGTATAAACAGTGTAAATTCCCTTGCTTCAAGATAAACGCTCTGGAGTTTATTTACCTTCAAGTTAAGACGAGACAATTTATTGCCTTTAGTGCTGATTGATGATCCTTACGACGGGGTTAGTAGATTAAGGCATCGTTCAAAGACTACTTAGAGTTGATCTGCCAGCAGCTGGGAGTCGGCACTCAAAAGGAAGGTGTCCCAGTTTTGGCTGCTAACGGGAGAGGGCAGTATGTTCCAGTTAGCCTTATGATATTGTTTATGAGGGGGCATCGGCTCTTTATATTCTGTGGGCACTGTGAAACAGCAAGGTGCAGTTGCTTGATCATTCTCGGGTTTCTCCTAGCGAAGAGATTAATTCAGGAGTGTAGTCGCGTCCGGTTGTGAACGTAACGTGCTGCTTCTGTCCTCCAAGATAAATTGTATTCAAAAAGTGTAGTAAGTGGACTGGTGGTGTGAGTGATGTCCAGCACATTTCTGGTACATCAAATTCACCTGCCATCAATTTTTGGGTCTATTGTGAGATCACTTGCTAAGGTGAGTGCCCCGATCATTTGCAGGAAGCCGTCAGAATTAGATCTAGGCGGACGGTATAAGCAACCTGGTACCAATTCTTGACTTTCGAATCAACACTCAACCATACAGAGTCGACAATGCCGTGTAGGGTAGGATACTGAAAGCCTGTCGGTCTGAGAGCTTCCCTTCGATAAGCTAGATAGCCTCCACCACCTTGATGTGTTCTGCCTGAGCTGGAGGATTTGTGGCCAAGCACCTCAATGTTCTCTACTAGATAGGAGTCCGTTAACCAAGATTCCGTCACTAAATCAAAGTTATAATCGTTCGTTGATGCAGCCGATGGCATCTTTTTTTGTTTCTAACAGATCTTGCTTTGACCAGTAACAATATGAAAATTCTAGTGCCCCCGGCTTCATCAATGATATTAGTACTTACCTTCAGTTGACCGCTGCATTTAACCCGAAAAGAATCATCAGTGCAGGGTGCAAGACCTCCTAAGTTATCATTCGCAAATTATTTGGATGAACTTGGGTCTGCATGCGGAGTGTTAAATGGCAGGGTACTGGGTATTTCACTGATGTTTGGCTGGTTCGAACGGTTCGTATGAGGCATATCTAGGTTAGGGGGCCGTTTGTGCCCACGGTGTATATGGAAATATAGGCACCTTGGCTAGACATTGGGTGCCCGCTGGTAGACGGGAGGATATGCGATGCTGTCGGATAGTTTATCGGAGGAGGAGGTGGGATAAACGGAAACAACGGGAATTTAGGCTGATGGGAAGGTTCCGTAAGTCGAGAGTTAGGTATGAACGCGTTTGCTCATTATACCATCTATTTTTCCTACGGGTAGGATCCCAGTGTTGTCGTATCGTCTTCTTGGAAGTGATATTTCTGTTCGTACTCGCAGAAATACGAGGAGATCCCCGGTGGGGAAAGTCGATCGGTGACGAATTTGGTCTAGAGAAGGAACTGTCATTGTCATTGTTCATGCATCCCCGTCTCGTTTGCCTCAGGAAGACTTAGTCTAGGCAACTGACCTTTCATTGACCCTCTTTCCTAGGCGGTTATATATTGCCCGCGACAGGCGTAGTATACGAGCAACACGCCTGAGTTTTTCAGTAGGTTACAAACTGGGGACAGATATTAGTGCTGCAGGTTTAATTTCATTGGGAACTTGATGTCCCGGGGCACGGTCGTCCGGATCTGGTGGCATAATACAAGGACCCTCCTGGGATGAGCCTGTAGGTTTTGTTGATATATGTTGTCACTTTGGTGGGGCAGTTGTGGGGAGGTGGGGAGAGGTTTGTCTACGTCAACTAACCCTGTGGGTCTTCTAGGAGTAGAAGTGTGAGGAGTTTTGTCGAACTTTGGTAAAGTGCTTGGAAAAGAGGGTGAATTCTGGATCTTAATTCCAGTCTGGTTGGAATTTTTAGCGGCAGATCTTGTCATTTCTCTTTGCAGAAACGCTGTGTCAGCTTATATTATGATTGATTTAAACTGTGAAGCACTTGCAGCTATGCTCTGTTTAGTAATGGATTCTCTAGCAATTCTTCCGTCAGGAAATTTAAATAGTAGAGGACAAGGGTGCTTTTGTGATCTTTTTCTTGGTCTTCTGTGGTGATATGGAAAGTGGGCTATGCCCGAGGCTCAAAGGATAGTAGATTCAACCAATGTGATGTCTAGAGGATCAGTAATGTTGAGGAATACTGCATTTTTTTCATTCTGCAGCTGTCGCAGGGTTTCCAATGCCCACCGAGCAAAGTGACTACCTAAATGCTGTTAGGTTCTGGGGACCAGCAAGTGCCGTGGGCTAAGCATGTAGGTCAGTTGTGTTAGTTTTGACAATAGCCTAATAACCAACGCGATCTGAGTAGACGCACTTGACAAGTTACTTTCTATGACACTGGCTTTTCCACTGGCTTCCCCAAACATTTATTTCATATTGGAGATGCCTTATTGTTTAGGCCATTTGGGTTCCCGAGTTACGGTGGAGCGAGAAGCCATTGGTTGAGACCTTTTGGATGTTGACCCTGCCATTTCTTTTTCCAGAATATTGGTGGTAGGCGGCACGATCTATAATGATGACTAACGGATAGACAACCTGAGGGCGGGCAAATATAGCTACCCTTGTTTTTGTGGCCATCTCTGGGTTGCCCATACAAATTATAGTGAACCAGTAGCTTCAATAGGGGGAGAAGTTCTCAAATGTGGTAATGGTGAGAAGTTGTAAATAGGTTGCAGTCGAAATATTCCCAGAACAAATAATACGAGAAATTAGCGAAATCTACAGAAAACTCGCCGTGGAGTGGCGCAACCGGTGCAGTGGAATATAAGTCCACCATGGACCACAGAAGGTCGTCACAGGACTGGAAAACAGCAGCGGTGGTGGCTACCCATAAAGAGGGGCTCTGCTCTAAAGTGGGATACTACATATGTGTTAGCCTGTCCATCATCCTACGCAGATTGTTAGGGGTCATCCCGGCGCACATCCACGAGTAACTGCTGGAGAATTCTATGCTTTGCTCAGCTCAGCAAGGATTTCTAAAAACTGGCCTTGCTCGCCGAATCTCTCGAGCCTCCTAGGTGAAGTCACTGAAAGAGTGGATAAAGGTTATAAGGAAGAAGTAGGTTACCTTCAATTTAGCAAGGCTTCTGATGTGATAAGCCACCAGCTTCCACTAATCACGTTGAGGCCTTTTGATATAAATAGGCGGATTTGGGAGTGGATAAGAGACTTCCTTACCTGCAGAACTTTTTACGTTGGAGTGGATGACAAAAACTTTAAACTACAGAACATCACCGGAGAAGTACGGCAGGGCCCCGTGTACCGACCGGTCGTGGAAAATCCCACTGAAACCATTGCAGTTCCATGTTTTTCTTAACATCACTCACTTGCCTACACTACTGACGTGTCTTTACGCACTGTTTGTTTCTATGGACCAATTTTTGTTTGATCGCGCTCACAGCGCTAATTTGTCATATCCTCGTTCTGGACCTGCGTGACGCGCGCGCTCCTTGCTCGCACGCCGCAATTCGGTTCTCGTTTGTTGAGTCCTTGTGATCTCACAATTGAGGTTTGTATCTGTTTGGTGTCACTGTTCATTTAATAATCTAGTATCGTAGAATCTCACGGATAATCGCCTTTTGATTTTGGGATCCGTTTTGAATTTGGTTACTCATTGCTCAAAAGTGTGCTACAATGCTCAGTTGATCAATATGGAACAAGGAAACACGCAAAATGCCAAGGCGGGGATAGAAGCAATTGGAATTTGGACAGGAAGTAATACGGCAAGTCACTGGGGAGGTTTTGGGTACTTTTGGTTCTTTAGGTAACGCTATGTCACCTGGTCCTGTCAGGGCTAGCTCATGTATTACTGAGGGTAATATGGATTGTAAGAATATCGATCTATTTATGCTAAAGGTATTAGACCTAGAACATCAACTGTTATCGGCTAGGCAACAGGCTCAGGAGGCAGAAGAATAAAGTAGACAGAACGAGCGTGAGCAGAAGACCAACGACTACGACCTTTCCGGTAGATCAGGGCTCTATAAAATAGGAAAGTCCACGCCGATAGCAGAATATAAAACATCGAAGCCACCAACGATTGGTCAGCCAACAGCAGAACTGACGGTGTTTGACTGGCGATCTGAACACTACTGCAAGTTCGTCAAGCAGTTCGAAACTTTCGTCGAAAACAAGATAACCGACCCCGGGCAAAGGCTTCTCTATCTGACTCATTACTGTCTAGGCCGAGCAAGGGAAGCCGTCGACGGGTGTATCAAACTCGATCCAGAACAAGGCTACACACAAGCAAGGAAGATTTTGAGGTACCTTTTTGGCCAACCTTTCAAGGTAACCCGTAACCCAGTGGAGGTAGTGATGGTAGAGGCGAAATGAACCAAGGGCGACGTCTATACAATGGCCGACCTGGTGATCAAAATGAAGAACTGTTCAGTAGCCCTCGACCATTTAGGTTGAAGGGCTGACCTAGATGCAATGCACACCTTAAAAATCATAGCCTGTCACCTTCCTCCCGAACTACAGGGTCTTTGGGCGGAAGAAGCGGAACGTATAGGCCGAGGTGACCGGGAGGCCAACTCTGAAGACTTGACCGAGTGCTTGGACAGGCGAACCTTAATAGCGGACAGTAGATTCGGTCAACTCATCCGGGACAGTAACCGAGTAAACAAGTCTAGTACTAGCCTGGTTCAAACTACTGCTCGGAAACAGCCGAAATATCAGCCTCGGGCCAATGCACAAGCCACTTCAAGCGAGGCCACGGCGCAACCAAAATACAGGCCCTGTGACGATTGCCATGGGCTACTGAGATGTCTCAAGTTCGCCAACGCCACAAAAGACGAACGCTGGGGAATGGCGAAGAAAAAAGGCGCGTGACTTATATGCCTCAACACCACCCACCGGGCGGCAGCTTGTAGAACAAGGAACAGATGTGGTCACGGGGGTTGCACGGGCAGAAACCATCGATTGTTACACCAGGCGGGAGAAACTATACCCGAGGTGAACTCCAATCCCAGTGTGATTTGTTCAACATGGCAGTCTGTCAGTAAACCAGCACACTTAAGAGTAGTTGCTGTGGGAGTGGTGATCTCAACTGGGGTGGTCAAAGAGTTGGCTTTCGTCGACAGTGGATCTGACACTACCCTAGTGAAAGAGTAGTTTGCCGACAAACACCGGCTCGCCAAAAGTAGGACGTCATTACCAGTGGGCAAGGTGGGAGGAACACAAGCAATGACCGCCGGCCGGTTGACGTTGCAACTCATCTCCTTAGGCACTAACGAGTAAATCGAATCAACGGGAGCATTTACATGAGCTGGTCTCCCCATGCGAGCACCAAGGTTGGTCAACGCAATCTTGACTAGATGGCCCCACCTGCAGGACGTAACCGTCGAAGACTAAAAAGACGACGAATTGGATCTCCTCGTCGGCTGAGACGTGCCAGAGGCACATTGGATACTTGACTAAAGAGTGGGCGGCAGCCAGGCACCTTGTGCCGTACGCACGGCTCTGGGATGGATGTTATACGGTCCAGTAGGGGTACGCGGTTCCGTGAATTACTTATCCGCCGAAACGGACCGCATAGAGTATCACCTGCAACGGCTGTATGAAAAAGAGTTTCATGACATTGGAGACGAAAGACCATCGTTGTCTCAAGGGGATCACTAAGTTTTACAAACGGTGCGGCAAGGCACCAGAGGCCTTAAAAAACAGTTCGAGGTTCCCCTTCCATGGCGCACATTTGCTGACCCGTGGATGGATAACAGAAACTATGTTCTCCAACCGCTACTACGACTGGAGGAAAGCTTCGTTCGAGACTAGGATCTGTGGGAAGGATACGCAGAATTAACTAGGCGAAATGAGGCTGTCGGCTACGTTAAAAAGGTGCCTGCCAACACCGACGACCGAAAGGGTATCTGGTATCTACCTCACCACCCGGTTATCAACCCGGAAAAACCCGGTAAACTGGGGGTGGTTTTCGGCTGTGCAGCCAAGTTCCGGGGCAAGTCGGTAAACGATCGCCTACTACAAAGACCTGACTGGACCAAGCCACTGATCGAAGTTTTGTGCCGTTTCAGAGTGGGTAGAGTGGCCTTGTCCGCCGACATCAGGGAAATGTTTCGCCGGGTGAAAATGCCGGTAGAGGAGCGAGATGCGTTGCGTTCCCTGTGGTGGCAGTGATAAATTATGGGATGACCGTCCACCCCTTCGGAGCCATACCATCACTGTTCTGTGCGAACTGCGCCCATCGAGAATCTGCGAACGAACATGGAGACTTGGTCCATCGTTCGGTGGTAGATAGTGTCAGAAGAAACTTCTACGTAGACGACTATCTTGGGTCTTTCGATGACGTAGACTCAGCCCTAGCGCAGTTCAGAGGCCTAACAAGATTGCTAGAAGAGGGCGGCTTCCATCTAACAAAATGGGTGTCGAAGGCTCGAGGTCATTCCGTACCACGAGAAGGCCGAAAGGATTAGAGATTTGGATGGCTCTGCACTCCCTACCGAAAGCACTTTAGGAATATAATGGGACGCGGAAACGGAAGACTTTGTTTTCCAGCTAAAAGTTCCCCAGCTGCCAGTAACCCGTCGAGGTGTACTTTCCGCCGTCGCTAGTTTGTTCGACCCTCTCAGTTTCGTCTCACCATGGCTACTACCCGGAAAAATCATGCAGCAGCTGCTGTGCCGCAGGAAAGTCGATTGGGACCAGTCACTGGACCGAGGGGACCGGCTGGACTGGGAAGAATTTCTGAACATCTTGAAGAAATTAGGGGACACAAGGATTCCACGATGTTTGGTTCTGGCCACACAACGCGGACAGGAGAACTACGTGCCTTTTCCGATGCATCCGAAGTCGGTTATGGAGCTATGGTGTACGGACGATGGTGCGCAGGAGATGGACAATATACTACGAGGATCGTGTTCGCTAAAGCCCGAGTTGCTCCACTGAAGTCGGTCCCCATCCCACACCTTGAACTCAGCGCAGCCGTGTTAGCGGTCAGGGCAGTACAAGCGGTGAAGAGATGTTTTGACCTCTACATTTTGTAGGCCAGCTTTTGGACGGACTCAACGATAGTACTTTACTATATCAACAACGTCCGGAGTCAGTTTAGAACTTTCGTCGCTTACCTGCTCACGATTATCCACGATAAATCAGCCGTGAACCAGTGGAATCATGTCAGGTCTGGCGATAATCCGGCCGACCTGTGCTCCCGAGGTGCAACCAACTTCAAGCAGCTAGACCTGTGGACGAGAGGGCCAAAATTCCTGCAATTGCCCAAACAGGACTGGCCCGTGTTCGAATTAAAACCCCCTACGGAAGTGGAACTGGAGATCAAAGGCGTAGTGATAGCAACCAGCGTCGTCCAAGCGACATCCATTTTATCACGATTGGTCAGACTCTCTTCTCGGATGAAGACACTTCGTGCGTTAGTTTTGTTGGCCAGGTTCAAGAGAAATTTGCTAGTTACGAAAAGGCTACGCCCCTCAGGCCGGGTAAGAGTGGACCCGATAAGTCCCGATGAGCTACAAGCCACAGAATGACACAACGAGAGGCATCCGCCCCAGAAATCGAGAGGGCTGAAGAAGTGGGACCAATTACCAAAGAAATACCATCTTCAAGAGGTGAAATAAAGCACTTAAACCCCAAACTCATTGATGGATTGCTGCGGGTGGATGGTAGGCTGACCAACTCCCACATGAGCTTCGACACAAAGCGCCCTATACTGCTGCCTGCGAGACAACCTGTGATAGAGCTAATGATCCAACACGTCCACGCCGTGGAGGGACATGCCGGGGAAAGTCACGTGACAAGCGTCATCCGAAAGCGTCTTTGGTTGTTGAGAGGACGAGAAACTGTAAAACGCGTAATCCGACGTTAAGTACAATGTAGGAGATGCAATGCTACGGTGGGCAAACAACACATGACCCCGCTACCAGAATGCAGGGTGACTGCGGGCTGGTGGCCGTTAAGCGACACCGGGTTGGACCATTTCGGGCCCTCGTGGACCAAGTGCGGGAGGATATTGGAAAAACGATATGGGCGTATCGTGACGTGCATGAAGTCACTCGCGGTTCACCTATAAGTCACACATTCGATGACGATCGATACTTTCCCACGAACCTTGAAGAAATTTGTCAACCGAAGAGGCGTACCGGCCGATATATACTCGGACAACGGGTCGGAATTCTGGGCGCCCAGCGGGAATTGCAGCGTTGGCAGAAAAACATAAACAGGGACGAACGGCAGGATCGAACCGTGGCCCACGGCCTACGATGGCTTTTCAACACCCCGCAGGTCAGTCCCCACGGCTGTGAATGGGAACGCATGATCCGATCATGGAGCAGCAGCTGTAAAGAACGAATACTGAAAACCCTTGCAAATATTCTACGTGCTTTGTGAATTTGACTAAATCTAACATTACCTTGGAAAGCTTGCCAATATACCACACTTTTTCACGTTCGTTTATCCATGTGAGACCTTTGAATTTGGCCTTGTGACCGTCGTGCTTGAGCCATGGGGCTTTGGACCTTTGGGTTTTATGGTGAAGACTATTTGGCCGCAGGCTTGAAGTTTGTATATATTAGTACCCCTTGTGAATGCCAATTTAGTACCGTAGAAACTACAAATCAATGTTGTTCCGGTTTTGGGATTCGTTTGAAATGGCTACACTTGCTCGATTTGCGAAATTTAATTTACAACAGCCACCCGACGACGAGGCTCTCGATACCGTCATGACTGAGTTTGACAGAATTCTGAACAACTACCCCCTGGTTCCAGTAATGAACGGCGGCCCCACCCGCCTGGCGCTCACCCCGAACGACTTATTGACTTTAAGGTCGAATGTGGGTTTCCAGGGGCCGGCAAACCTCCGTGGGAGCTACCTCCACGGATGGAAGCAGGCAAACTATCTTGCCAAGGTTTCCTGGAGAGGCTGGCTGCGGGAGTACCTACCGGCTCTGCAGACTCGACAGAAGTGGCTGGTCAAAACAAGACCATTCAAGGTTGAGGATATGGTGATGATCGCAGAGGAACGCGCACATTCCAGCAACTGGTCCCTGGGAGTGGTTATGGAAACCATCGGAAGCTCTGACGGAATGATACGAACGTTGAAGGTGAAGACAGCTAACGGAATGCTAATCACTCGGCAGTGATGGGTGCATAACTGGTGTGCATACCATCGAAGGAATTCTGGACGCTCGATTGGCCGTGGCCATTACCTGTCCTGTGCAGACTGAACTGAACTGAACTAATTCGCGACATACACAGTATTAGCCCCCTCGAGAGTGGAGGCGGAGAGGCTGATAACGGTGAGGCTTAGTAACCTATTCCGCATTCGTCTTCGAGGTGGGTAAAGAAACCCCCATGTGTGGGAGCATTCACGACACACTGACGTATCGAACCATCATACACCCCGACGCACACACACACACCTACATTACGCACTTTTATGCCACATGATCTTCGTCAAACACGTTACAGTGCTCACAGTCTTTCATTGACTTTACAGAGGGTTGTTCCGATATGTGGTGATAAATGCGATTCCATTGTACATCCGGACACTTAAACACATACTTCATGCAAGCTATACCCCGTAACCCTATCAAACATGTGACAGTGTTCGCCGTTTGTTTTTGTTGACGTTACTGAATGTCTTTTGCATATGTGGAAGTAGCGGCGATTACATCATATACACACTCAAGCGAGCGCATACAGCCAGTGCACGACGGCCCTTCCAAGGACGGCATATAGGTTTCCCCTCCACGCCCGCCATGGGACAATTGTTCTCATTGTTGATGTAGAATAGCCTCGCGTCGGTGTGGCCATCGGGTTAGGTGCGATCATGGGTAGAAGGCTGCCGACAAGCATTAGGCGCGCGCACTGACAGCAGGGCCTAGGTAGGTAGGAAGAATCAGTACCTTTATACCAAACCTTTTGACTCTGCTAGGGATTCGGGAGGATTTTGGTGGGCGGTATATCGACCGGTAGTGGAAAATCCCACTGAAACCATTGCAGTTCCATGTTTTTCTTAACATCACTCACTTGCCTACACTACTGACGTGTCTTTACGCACTGTTTGTTTCTATGGACCAATTTTTGTTTGATCGCGCTCACAGCGCTAATTTGTCATATCCTCGTTCTGGACCTGCGTGACGCGCGCGCTCCTTGCTCGCACGCCGCAATTCGGTTCTCGTTTGTTGAGTCCTTGTGATCTCACAATTGAGGTTTGTATCTGTTTGGTGTCACTGTTCATTTAATAATCTAGTATCGTAGAATCTCACGGATAATCGCCTTTTGATTTTGGGATCCGTTTTGAATTTGGTTACTCATTGCTCAAAAGTGTGTTGCACTCCGTTACACACCCCTCCGCTGCTTCTTCTGTTTATGGCTGAGTTGGCCTCAGTCATTCTGTCACCAAACTTCTTCGTAGCAGATGGCGTGAAGTTAATGGAAGCTCAGGGGAGAGCGTAGCTGAGTAGAGACATTATTGCCTTTTTTAACCGGGTAAAGAAGTGGGACTTACTTCTGAATGCTGGGAAAATCTACATGTCAAGGGAAGCTACAAGCCTAACGGTTGCACACGATCAAGGCCCATTTGACAAAGGGGCAGAGAACAAGGTTAAAGACCGTGAGATTTTTGTGACTTCTGATCTTAAGTGATCGAAGTAGTGTGTAGCAGCTGTAATAGGCACATGGTCAGCTTTTCAGAATGAAGTCAGCGTTTTCATGCATACAACAAAAGGTTTTCGTGCCGCTGTGAGTATCTGTAGTTAGACCTCTTTTGGAACACTGTGTTCAGGCTTGGCCACCATTATGCAAAAAGATGCCATCTTTTTGGAGAAAGTACAATGTCTTGCTACGCTCATGTTCGACTGTCAGTGGGGCAAGACATGAGCAGAGATTCAAGGACCTCAGGCTCTTTTTTACGGAGAGAAGGGGACCGCAAGAGGATCTAATAGAAACATTTAAGGCAAAGAAGGCTTCTCCGGGCTTAGACTGGATAGTCTATTTCGTATGACAATAGACTCCATAACAAGAGTTCATGGGAAGAAGCTGGCGAAAGCTCGATCCATATTGATAGCTAAATCATTTCTTCAGCAATAGGGTGGTAAGCTACTGCAATAGATAGCCAGAAGAGATAATATAACTTGGGACCGTCCAGGCATTCAAGGGGGCCTAGATCGTAGATGGAGCGAGATTATTTTTGACAGTTGTCTTCGGGCACGTCATGAGACATATGTTACGAACGTTTGAGCAATGCGTAGCCAAATTCGCAACGGATCCCGAAACCAAAAGACGATTATCCGTGATAATTCTACGATACTAGATTATTACAATAAACAATGACACAAACAATATACAAACCTCAATAATACGATCACAAGGACTCAACAACGGGAAACCGAATAGCAGCGTGTGAGCAGACAGCACGTGCGTCACGCAGGTCCTGAACAAGGATGTGCCAAAGTAGCGCTCTGGGAGCGAACAAACAACAATTGGTCCATAAAAACAACCAGTTCGTAAAGACAAGTCAATAGTGTATGCAAATGAGTGATGTTGGGAAAAACACTGAATCGCGAGGGAAAAAGGGGGATTTTCCACGACCGGCCGTTACACCGCCCACCAAAACACTCCTGGATCCTTAGCAGAGTCAAAGGTTCGGTATAAAGGTACTGATTCTTCTTACCTGCCTAGGCATTGTTGTCAGTGCGCGAGTCTAATGCTCGTCGTCAACGTTCTACTACTGGTCGCACCTAATCCATTGGATACATAGACGTGAGGCTAGTCTACATCTTCCACAGGACCAAATGACCGATGGCGGGCGTGAATGGTCACATAGACGTTGTCCTCGTAAGGGGCCGTCCGGTCCTGGATGTACGTGTCTGAGTGTGTGTGTGAGTGCGTGTGTGTGTGTGCCGGGGTTACAACGAAATCACAGGTATGACTACACATCAAAGGAGGACTTCTGCAATGTCAACAAAAGACATTGTGGCAAGAAGACGAGTAAATGTAGCATGTGTGTGTGACCTGAGCTCCGCTACTTCCACATATGCAAGGGGCATTCGGTAGCATCAACAAAAAGCAAAACAACGAACACTGTCACATGTTTGATGGGTTCACGGGATGTAGAGTGCGTCGTGCATGCTTGTATGTATCGGGATGTACAATGGAATCGCACTCATCACCACATATCGGAAAGAACCTTCTGTAATGTCAACGGAAGACCGCGAGCACCTTAACGTGTTTGACGGAGATTGTGTGGTATATATGGTGCTTCTTTTTCCACCTCGATTACTGGTGTGAAAAAGGTTTACTAGGCCTCAGGGTTATCAGCTCCTCCGTCTTCGCTCTCGAGTAGGTTAATACTGCGTATGTCACGAATGAGCACTCCGTTAGCTGTCTTCACCTTCACCGTTCTTATCATTCCGTCAGTGCTTTTGATGGTTTCCGTAACTACTCCCAAAGACCAAGCGCTGAAATGTGCGCGTTCGTCGGCGATCATAACCACGTCCCTAACTTTGAATGGTCTTGTTTTGGCCAGCCACTTCTGTCGAGTCTGCAAAGCCGGTAGGTACTCCCGCAACCATCGCCTCCAGAAGACCTTGGCCAGATAGTTCGCTTGCTTCCACCCGTGGAGGTAGCTCCCACGAAGGTTTACCGGCCCTTGGAAACCCTCGTTCGACCTTAACGTCAATAAGTCGTTTTGGGTGAGCGCCAGGTGGGTGGGGTCGCCGTTCAATACTGGAACCAGGGGGCGGTTGTTCAGGATTTGCTCCACCTCAGTCATGACGGTGTTCAGCGTCTCGTCGTCGGGCGGCTGCTGCTCCATGATTGACAGCAATATCCGTCTGGCGGACCGGACCATGCGTTCCCATACGCCGCCTCGGTGGCTGGCCTGTGGGGGGTTGAAATGCCAGCGTATGCCGTAGGCCACGGTTCGATCCTGCAGTTCGTCCCTGTTTATGTTCTTGTGCCAACGCTGCAATTCCCGGTGAGCGCCCACAAAGTTCGACCCATTATCTGAGTATATATCGGCCGGTACGCCTCTTTGATTGACAAATCTTTGCAAGGCCCGTAGAAACGAATCGGTCGTCATTGAATGTGCGACTTTTAGGTGTACCGCACGTGACTTCATGCACGTCATGATACATCCGTATCGCTTTTCTAATCTTTTCCCGCACTTGATCCACAAGGGCCCGAAATAGTCCAACCCGGTGTCACTGAACGGCCACCAGCCCGTAGTCACCCTGCATTCTGGTAGTGGGGCCATGAGTTGTTTGCCTGCTGTGGCATTGCGTCTCCTGCATTGCACACACCGTCGGATTACGCGTTTTACAGTCTCTCGTCCTCTCAACAACCAAAGACGCTTTCGGATGACGCTTGTCACGTGACTTTCCCCGGCATGTCCCTCCACGGCGTGGACGTGTTGAATCATTAGCTCCACTACAGGTTGTCTCGCAGGCAGCAGTATAGGATACTTTGTGTCGAAGTTCAGGTGGGCGTTGGTCAGCCTACCATCCACCCGCAGCAGTCCGTCGATGAGTTTGGGGTTTAAACGCTTCAGCTCGCCTCTTGGAGATGGCATGTCTTTATTGGTCGGCCCCACTTCTTCCGCCCTCTTGAGTTCTCGGGCGAAAGCCTCGCGTTGTATCATTCTGAAAATATCGTACTCTGCCGCTTGTAGCTCATCGGGACCTATGGGGTCGACCCGTATCCGACCTGAGGGCCGTAGCCCTTTCATGACTGGTAAATTTCTCTTGAACCTGGCCAACAAAACTAACGCACGAAGTGTCTTCATCCAGGAAGAAAACCTGACCAGTCGCGATAGAATGGATGACGCTTCGACGACGTTGGTTGCTATCACTACGCCTTTGATCTCCAGTTCCACTTCCGTAGGGGGTTTTAATTCGAACACGGGCCAGTCCTGTTTGGGCAATTGCAGGAAGTGTGGCCCTCTCGTCCACGTGTCCAGTTGCCTGAAGTTGTTCGCACCCCGGGAGCACAGGTCGGCCGGATTATCGCCAGACCTGACATGATTCCACTGGTTCACGGCTGATTCATCGTGGATAATCGTGAGTAGGTTAGCGACGAAAGTTCTTAACCGACTCCGGACGTTGTTGATATAGTAAAGTACTATCGTTGAGTCCTTCTAAAAGCTGGCCGACAAAATGTAGAGGTCAAAACATCTCTTCACCGCTTGTACTGCCCTGACCGCTAACACGGCTGCGCTGAGTTCAAGGCGTGGGATGGGGACCGACTTCAGTGGAGCAACTCGGGCTTTAGCAAACACGATCCTCGGAGTATGTTGTCCATCTCCTGCGCACTATCGTCCGTACACCACAGCTCCATAACCGACTTCGGATGCATCGGAGAAGGCATGTAATTCTCCAGTCCGTGTCGTATGGCCAGGAGTCAAACATCGTGGGGTTCTTATGTCCCCTAATTTCTTCAAGGTGTTCAAAAATTCTTCCCAGTCCAGCCGGTCCTCTCGGTCCAGTGACTGGTCCCAATCAACATTTTTACGGCACAGCCGCTGCAGCAAGATCTTTCCGGGTAGCAGCCATGGTGAGACGAAAACGAGCGGGTCGAACAAACTTGAGACGGCAGATAGTATACCACGACGGGTTATTGGCAGCTCGGGAACGTTTAGTTCGAAAAAAATCGTCCGTTTCTGCGTCCCATTGTATCCCTAAGGTGCGCGCGATAGGAAGTGGAGAGCCGTCCAAATCACTTACCCTTTCGGCCTTTTCGTGATGCGGGATGATTTTCAGCACTTCTGAAGCGTTCGACATCTATTTAGTTAGATGGAAGCCGCCCTCTTCCAGCAATCTCGTCAGACCCCTGTGTAACAGCCGGTCGTGGAAAATCCCCCTTTTTTCCCTCGCGATTCAGTGTTTTTTCCCAACATCACTCATTTCCATACACTATTGACTTGTCTTTACGAACTGGTTGTTTTTCTGGACCAATTGTTGTTTGTTCGCGCCCAGAGCGCTATTTTGGCACATCCTTGTTCAGGACCTGCGTGACGCACGTGCTGTCTGCTCACACGCTGCTATTCGGTTTCTCGTTGTTGAGACTTTGTGATCGTATTATTGAGGTTTGTATATTGTTTACGTCATTGTTTATTTTAATAATCTAGTATCGTAGAATTATCACGGATAATCGCCTTCTGATTTCGGGATCCGTTGCGAATTTGGCTACGCATTGCTCAAACGGTCGTAACAATACTCAATAGATCTATTTGGAACGAGGAAAATTCACGCAAAATGCCAAGGAAAGGATCAAAGGCAGTCGAACCCGGACAGGAAGTAATACGGCAAGTCTCTGGGGAGGTTTTGGGTACTTATGATTCTTTAGCTAATGCTAGATCGCCTAGTCCTGTCAGTGCTAGCTCGTGTGTTATTGAAAGCAATATTGATCGTAAGGACGTTGATTTATATAAGCTGAGAATAATAGAACTAGAGCAACAGTTACTTTCGGCTAGACTACAGGCGCATGAAGCAGAGAAGTGTACACAGAAACAGCGAGAGTATAGGACCAGTGACTTCGACACTTCCGATAGGTTAGAGTGCAATAAGGTAGGGAACCCCACGCAGGTCGCCGACTACAAACCACCATCGATCGATCTGCCTAGAGTGGAGTTAACGGTTTTCGACGGACGAGCTGAGCAATACTGCAAGTTTGTCAAACAGTTCGAGACGTTCGTTGAAAACAAGGTAAACGACCCTGGGCAAAGGCTTCTTTACCTTACTCACTACTGCCGAGGCCGAGCGCGAGAAGCTATCGACGGATGCACCATGCTCGATCCAGAACAAGGCTACACAAGGGCAAGAAAGATTCTGAGGGACTTGTTTGGCCAACCTTTCAAAGTAGCCCGTAACCTAATAGAGGGCGTGATGGCAGAGGCAAAGAAAACCAAGGGCGACGTCTACACCATGGCCGACCTGGTGATCAAGATGCAGAACTGCTCAATAGCCCTCGACCATTTAGGTTACAGAGCTGACCTAGACGCCATGCACACTTTGGAAGGCATAGTCCGTCACCTCTCTCCCGAACTACAGGGTCGGTGGGCGGAAGAAGCTGAACGGATAAGCCGAGGCGACAGAGAAGCCAACTTCGAAGACCTGACTGAATACTTAGACAGGCAAACGAAGATAGCTGACAGCAGATTCGGCCGACTTATCCGGGACAGCAACCGAGCAAACAAGCCCGGTACTAGCCAAGTCCAAACCCCTGTACGGGAACATCCAAAGTACCAGCCTTGGACCAACACACACGTCATTTCACGAGATGCTACGGCGAAACCAAATTGCAGATCCTGTGGTACTAGCCATGGCCTACCAGAATGCCCCAAGTTCGGCAATGCCACAATAGACGAACGGTGGGGAATGGCGAGGATGGCAGGAGCATGTTTCATCTGTCTCAACACCACGCACCGGGCAGCAGCCTGTAGAACAAGGAATCGATGTGGTTACGAGGGCTGCACGGGCAGACACCATCGGCTGCTGCATCAGGCGAGAATAACCATATCCGAGGCGAGTGCCAAGCCCAGCGTGATTTGCTCAACTTCACAATCTGCCAGTAAACCGGTACGTTTAGGCGTAGTGGCCGTGGGAGTAGTGACTCCGACTGGGATAGCCAAGGCGTTGGCTTTCGTTGATAGTGGATCCGACACCACTTTAGTGAAAGAGCGGTTTGCCGACAAACACCAACTGGCTAACGGTGCGACGTCGTTAGCAGTGAGCACGGTGGGCGGAACACAGGTAATGACTGCCGGTAGATTAAGGCTGCAACTCATCTCTCTAGACACTAACGAGGAAATTGAACCAACGGAGGCATTCACTTTAGCGGATCTCCCCATGCGAGCACCAAGGTCGGTGAACGCAATCTTGACTCGATGGCCCCACCTGCAGGATGTAACCGTTGTAGACTGGGAAGATGATGAGGTGGATCTCCTCATCGGATGCGACGTGCCAGAGGCGCATTGGGTGCTTGACCAAAGAGTGGGCGACCGCCAGGCACCTTATGCCGTACGCACGGCTCTGGGATGGATGTTATACGGTCCAGTAGGGGTACGCGGTTCCGTGAATTACTTATCCGCCGAAACGGACCGCATAGAGTATCACCTGCAACGGCTGTATGAAAAGGAGTTTCATGACATTGGGGACGAAAGACCGACGTTGTCTCAAGAGGATCACTTCGCTCTACAAACGGTGCGGCAAGGCACTAGAGGCCTCAAAAAACAGTTCGAGGTTCCCCTCCCATGGCGCACACCGGTCGACCCGTGGACTGACAACAGAAATTATGTTCTCCAACGATTACTACGACTAAAAGAACGCTTCATTCGAGACCAGAATCTGTGGGAACGATACGCGGATTTGATGAAGCGAAACGAGGACCTCGGTTACGTTGAAAGGGTGCCTGTTAACACCGACAGCAAAAGGGGTATCTGGTATCTGCCTCACCATCCGGTTATCAACCCCAAGAAACCCAATAAACTGCGCGTGGTTTTCGACTGTGCGGCCAAGTTCCAGGGCAAGTCGTTAAACGATCGCCTACTACAGGGGCCTGACTGGACCACACCACTGATCGATGTTCTGTGCCGTTTCAGAGTGGGTAAAGTGGCTTTGTCTGCTGACATTAGGGAAATGTTCCATCAGGTGAAGGTTCCGGTAGGAGAACGAGATGCTTTGCGTTTCCTGTGGTGGGAAGGGAGCGACCGGGACAATGCAGTGGTGAATTATAGAATGACCGTACACCCCTTCGGAGCCATATCGTCACCATTTTGTGCCAACTACGCCCTCCGAGAATCAGCGAACAAACATGGCGATCTGGTACATCGGACGGTGGTAGAAAGCGTCAGCAGGAACTTCTACGTCGACGACTACCTTGGGTCATTCGATGATGTGGAATCAGCTCTAGAACAGTTCAGGGGTCTGACGAGATTGCTGGAAGAGGGTGGCTTCCATCTAACTAAATGGATGTCGAACGCTTCGGAAGTGCTGAAGGTCATCCCGTATCACGAAAAGGCCGAAAGGGTAAGAGATTTGGACGGCTCTCCACTTCCTATCGAGCGCACTTTAGGAATACAATGGGACGCGGAAACGGACGATTTTGTTTTCGAACTGAACGTTCCCGAGCTGCCAATAACCCGTCGTGGCATACTATCTGCCGTCTCAAGTTTGTTCGACCCGCTCGGTTTCGTCTCACCATGGCTGCTACCCGGAAAGATCTTGCTGCAGCGGCTGTGCCGTAAGAAAGTTGATTGGGACCAGTCACTGGACCGAGGGGACCGGCTGGACTGGGAGGAATTTTTGAACACCTCGAAGAAATTAGGGGACATAAGAATACCACGATGTTTGACCCCTGGCCATACGACACGGACTGGAGAACTACATGCCTTTTCCGATGCATCCGAAGTCGGTTATGGAGCTGTGGTTTACGGACGATGGTGCGCAGGAGATGGACAATATACCACGAGGATCCTGTTCGCCAAAGCCCGCGTTGCTCCACTGAAGTCGGTCTCAATCCCACGCCTTGAACTCAGCGCAGCCGTGTTGGCAGTCAGGGTGGTGCAAGCTGTGAAGAGATGTTTCGATCTCTACATTTGGTCGGTGAGCTTCTGGACGGATTCAACGATAGTACTTTACTACATTAACAACGTACGGAGCCGGTTTAGTACTTTCGTTGCTAACCGGCTCACGATTATCCACGATGAATCGGCCACGCACCAGTGGAGTCATGTCAGGTCTGGCGATAATCCGGCCGACCTGTGCTCCCGAGGTGCGAACAACTTCAGGCAACTGGACACGTGGACGAGAGGGCCGAACTTCCTGCAATTGCCCAAACAGGACTGGCCCGTGTTCGAATTAAAACCCCCTACGGAAGTGGAACTGGAGATCAAAGGCGTAGTGATAGCAACCAACGTCGTCGAAGCGTCGCCCATTTTATCGCGACTGGTCAGGTTTTCTTCCTGGATGAAGACGCTTCGTTCGCTAGTTTGGTTAACCAGGTTCAAGATAAGTTTACTAGTCATGAAAGGGCTACGGCCCTCAGGTCGGATACCGGTCGGCCCGATAGGTCCCGATGAGCTACAAGCGGCAGAGTACGATATTTTCAGAATGATACAACGCGAGGCTTTCGCCCAAGAACTCAAGAGGGCGGAAGAAGTGGGGCTGACCAATGAAGACATGCCATCTCCAAGAGGCGAGCTGAAGCGCTTAAACCCCAAAATCATCAACGGACTGCTGCGGGTGGATGGTAGGCTGACCAACGCCCACCTGAACTTCGACACAAAGTATCCTATACTGCTGCCAGCGAGACAACCCGTAGTAGAGCTAATGATTCAACACGTCCACGCCATTGAGGGACATGCCGGGGAAAGTCACGTGACGAGCGTCATCCGAAAGCGTCTTTGGTTGTTGAGAGGACGAGAGACTGTAAAACGCGTGATCCGACGGTGTGTGCAATGCAGGAGACGCAATGCCATAGCAGGCAAACAACTCATGGCCCCGCTACCAGAATGCAGGGTAACTACGGGCTGGTGGCCGTTCAGTGACACCGGGTTGGACTATTTCGGGCCCTTGTGGGTCAAGTGCGGGAAAAGATTAGAAAAGCGATACGGATGTATCATGACGTGCATGAAATCACGTGCGGTACACCTAAAAGTCGCACATTCGATGACGACCGATTCGTTTCTACGGGCCTTGCAAAGATTTATCAACCGAAGAGGCATACCGGCCGATATATACTCAGATAATGGATCGAACTTTGTGGGCGCTCAACGGGAATTGCAGCGTTGGCACAAGAACATAAACAGGGACGAACTGCAGAACCGAACCGTGGCCTACGGCATACGCTGGCATTTCAACCCCCCACAGGCCAGTCACCGAGGCGGCGTATGGGAACGCATGATCCGGTCCGCCAGACGGATATTGCTGTCAATCATGGAGCAGCAGCCGCCCGACGACGAGACGCTGAACACCGTCATGACTGAGGTGGAGCGAATCCTGAACAACCGCCCCCTGGTTCCAGTATTGAACGGCGACCCCACCCACCTGGCGCTCACCCCAAACGACTTATTGACGCTAAGGTCGAACGAGGGTTTCCAAGGGCCGGTAAACCTTCGTGGGAGCTACCTCCACGGGTGGAAGCAAGCGAATTATCTGGCCAAGGTCTTCTGGAGGCGATGGTTGCGGGAGTACCTACCGGCTTTGCAGACTCGACAGAAGTGGCTGGCCAAAACAAGACCATTCAAAGTTGGGGACGTGGTTATGATCGCCGACGAACGCGCACATTTCAGCGCTTGGTCTTTGGGAGTAGTTACGGAAACCATCAAAAGCACTGACGAAATGATAAGAACGGTGAAGGTGAAGACAGCTAACGGAGTGCTCATTCGTGACATACGCAGTATTAACCTACTCGAGAGCGAAGACGGAGGAGCTGATAACCCTGTGGCCTAGTAAACCTTTTTCACACCAGTAATCGAGGTGGAAAAAGAAGCACCATATATACCACACAATCTCCGTCAAACACGTTAAGGTGCTCGCGGTCCCTTCGTTGACATTACAGAAGGTTCTTTCCGATATGTGGTGATGAGTGCGATTCCATTATACATCCCGATACATACACACATGCACGACGCACTCTACATCCCGTAAACCCATCATACATGTGACAGTGTTCTTTTTTCGCCTTTTGTTGACGCTACCGAATGCCCCTTGCACATGTGGAAGTAGTGGAGCTGAGGTCACACATGCATGCTACATTTACTCGTTTTCTTGCCACGCGGTCTTTTGTTGACATTGCAGAAAGTCCTCCTTTGATGTGTAGTCATAACTGTGATTTCATTGTAACCCCAGCACACACACACACACGCACGCACACACACACACACTCAAGCGCGTACATCCAGGACCGGACGGCCCCGTACGAGGACAACGTCTATGTGACCATTCACGCCCGCCATCGGTCATTTGGTCTTGTGGAAGATGTAGACTAGCCTCACGTCTATGTAGCCAATGGGTTAGGTGCGACCAGTAGTAGAACGTCGACGACGAGCATTAGACGCGCGCACTGACAGCAGGGCCTAGGCAGGTAGGAAGAATCAGTACCTTTATACCGAACCTTTGACTCTGCTAAGGATCCAGGAGGATTTTGGTGGGCGGTGTAACAGCCGGTCGTGGAAAATCCCCCTTTTTTCCCTCACGATTCAGTGTTTTTTCCCAACATCACTCATTTCCATACACTATTGACTTGTCTTTACGAACTGGTTGTTTTTCTGGACCAATTGTTGTTTGTTCGCGCCCAGAGCGCTATTTTGGCACATCCTTGTTCAGGACCTGCGTGACGCACGTGCTGTCTGCTCACACGCTGCTATTCGGTTTCTCGTTGTTGAGACTTTGTGATCGTATTATTGAGGTTTGTATATTGTTTACGTCATTGTTTATTTTAATAATCTAGTATCGTAGAATTATCACGGATAATCGCCTTCTGATTTCGGGATCCGTTGCGAATTTGGCTACGCATTGCTCAAACGGTCGTAACACCCTGAACTGCTCTAGAGCTGATTCCACATCATCGAATGGCCCATGGTAGTCGTCGACGTAGAAGTTCCTTCTGACGCTTTCTACCACCGTCCGATGTACTAGATCGCCATGTTTGTTCGCTGATTCTCGAAGGGCGTAGTTGGCACAAAATGGTGACGATATGGCTCCGAAGGGGTGGACGGTCATCCTATAATTCACCACTGCGTTGTCCCGGTCGCTCCCTTCCCACCACAGGAAACGCAAAGCATCTCGTTCTCCTACCGGAACCTTCACCTAATGGAACATTTCCCTAATGTCGGCAGACGAAGCCACTTTACCCACTCTGAAACGGCACAAAACATCGATCAGTGGTGTGGTCCAGTCAGGCCCCTGTAGTAGGCGATCGTTTAACGACTTGCCCTGGAACTTGGCCGCACAGTCGAAAACCACGCGCAGTTTATTGGGTTTCTTGGGGTTGATAACCGGATGGTGAGGCAGATACCAGATACCCCTTTTGCCGTCGGTGTTAACAGGCACCTTTTCAACGTAACCGAGGGCCTCGTTTCGCTTCATCAAATCCGCGTATCGTTCCCACAGATTCCGGTCTCGAATAAAGCGTTCTTTTAGTCGTAGTAATCGTTGGAGAACATAATTTCTGTTGTCAGTCCACGGGTCGACCGGTGTGCGCCATGGGAGGGGAACCTCGAACTGTTTTTTGAGGCCTCTAGTGCCTTGCCGCACCGTTTGTAGAGCGAAGTGATCCTCTTGAGACAACGTCGGTCTTTCGTCTCCAATGTCATGAAACTCCTTTTCATACAGCCGTTGCAGGTGATACTCTATGCGGTCCGTTTCGGCGGATAAGTAATTCACGGAACCGCGTACCCCTACTGGACCGTATAACATCCATCCCAGAGCCGTGCGTACGGCACAAGGTGCCTGGCTGCCGCCCACTCTTTAGTCAAGTATCCAATGTGCCTCTGGCACGTCGCAGCCGATGAGGAGATCCACCTCATCATCTTCCCAGTCTACAACGGTTACATCCTGCAGGTGGGTCCACCGAGTCAAGATTGCGTTGACCGACCTTGGTGCTCGCATGTGGAGATCCGCTAACGTGAATGCCTCCGTTGGTTCAATATCCTCGTTAGTGTCTAGAGAGATGAGTTGCAGCCTTAATCTACCGGCAGTCATTACCTGTGTTCCTCCCACCTTGCTCACTGCTAACGACGTCGCACCGTTAGCCAGTTGGTGTTTGTCGGCAAACCGCTCTTTCACTAAAGTGGTGTCGGATCCACTATCAACGAAAGCCAACGCCTTGACTATCCCAGTCGGAGTCACTACTCCCACGGCCACTACGCCTAAACGTACCGGTTTACTGGCTGATTGTGAATTTGAACAAATCACGCTGGGCTTGGCACTCGCCTCGGATATGGTTACTCTCGCCTGATGCAGCAGCCGGTGGTGTCTGCCCATGCAGCCCTCGTAACCACATCGATTCCTTGTTCTACAGGCTGCTGCCCGGTGCGTGGTGTTGAGACAGACAAAACATGCTCCTGCCATCCTTGCCATTCCCCACCGTTCGTCTATTGTGGCGTTGCCGAACTTGGGGCATTCTGGTAGGCCATGGCTAGTACCACAGGATCTGCAATTTGGTTTCGCCGTAGCATCTCGTGAAATGACGTGTGTATTGGTCCAAGGCTGGTACTTTGGATGTTCTTTTTTTTCGTCAACGGGGCATTGGGCATGGTTTTTATCCAGTGGAACTTGATACAAATTCAAGAAGGGCGAACGAAAGAAACTGTGTGAGAACAATAAGCCAATGATTAAACTGTATGTGATAAGTGCGGACATGTCAACGCGCACGGGATGCTTCATGGAACCGTGATGCATCGTTGCATGGCTGTATGGAACAGTACGATGCACACGTTTGCGGGAAGAGAAGCAACAATGCTGAAACCGCAAACTATGATGCACAGAACAGTGAATCTGAAGGCCGTGTTAAAGACCGGGATTTGGTGAACTAGATGGCGTTGGTCGCGGAAATGCGTTTTAATAGGTGGATTGTGCGATGCCTGTGGACATACCGCAATAAGGTGCCCCACCGCGGCCGGATCCTGATTCGTATCTACCCCCGCGACCACCACCAACGCCACGACGCTGTGCGCCTCCAAAACTACCTTGATTTGGGCCACCTCGACCACCACCGCGAAAATCTCCCTGGCAACGGCCTCGAGAAGCGCCACCACTTCCCATCGAACCGCGATTACTGGACACACCTACAGGTGACGACTGATAACCATTACGATGACTCTCAGCTGCCTCTGAATCGTGATGGAACTCTCCGTAAAGTTCCTGTTTACGAACGTCATTTGCTGTCGTTTGGTTTTGGGAAAGTGGCCGGAAATATCCTTGCCTACGTACTAAATCTGCATAGGACACGGGTTTAGAAGGGATCGATGCGGACGACTGTTCCTCCTCTTCTTCCATGTGATGGACCTGATCAGGATCTTCCTCAACTGGTACGTCGCGACCATTCTGGTGGGGAAGGATCTCTACATGGGGATCCTCCTGGATGTCGTAACTGAGTACAGGCTAGTGCTGATTAACTGGTGTGAAGCACCTCTCCGCAACCATGGATGTAGGTTAAACAGTTTGACTAAGGGATTGTGAATCGAAATATGAATGATCAGGAATTCCGTTGGTCACTGGAATAGTATCCTGAGCGTCCTCTCGAACCGGAGATTGGATAAACATGGGATCTGAAGCATCGACTTTAGAGGCTTGCAGGAAGTTAAACGTCCCACCGAGGGGCTTGATTACTTGGTCTATCATTTCAATATTGGTCGTCATGTTTTCCGTAACTTCTGGAGTACCCTGTTCAGATACCGTCGGGGTACGCCTAACTGGAGTTACGTGAACTTGTTTCATAGCAGAATCGACCGTCAAAACTGATGGTTTAAGATGTTCCGCCTCGAGCTCTAAGGTATCTGCCGGATGCTCTTCATGAACTGATGACACGACGGATGCCGGTCGACTCGGTAAACCCAAAGCGCGCTGGACGGTTGGTGTGGCAAGAAGCCGGAAGCACAAAACACGAGCGTCCTTGTAGGTGAACTTCTTGTGAGGTCCATCATACCCACTGGGCAACGGTATCGGTGATGGGCGGCCGGTAACGAAACTGTTTATATGTTCGGCGACAGCGCTTAGCGAAGGCTGCTTCTGAAGAAAGGATGGAGCGTCAGAAAGGGCAGCGGCGCTGGTCCCAGGCCGGTTGTAAGGGTTCGCAGGACGTCCAAGAGCTTCAAGTGATTTTCAGAAGAGGCTTTGGTCACAGCCATTCTCACCGGGTTGATATCCAACGAATTTAAGAGTCGCGTTAGGCAAGCATACGTGTGCAGGAAGGATAACGTGTGGCGCTCATGTGCTAGATCCAATTGAGACTCTTCATATTTATTAGACCGCTCAATATCATCCAATAGCTCCTTTGATTGTGTAACAAATTCTTGGACAGCCGTAATTGTCTGCAGAACACCGTCGTAGCCATCCACCGCCTTTTTTTGTTCTTCTTTGAGGGCGTCTCCTCTCGCTAACTTGTCCCGATAAGCATCAAGCTTACTTTTTCTTTTGGCCAGATTTCGCTGCTTTCTTTCAAAGTTAGCGATAAACTGCTTGACAAGCTCCAGCGGCGTAGCAACAGCAGCCATGCTTGGATAAGATGTATCTAACTGCTGAACGTTTCCATTTGCTACAAGATGGCTTAGTGGAAGATGAAGATGCATAATGACACTCGCTGTTGATGTGCGACGAGGTTTTACGTTTCCTTTCTATTTTTCGCAGGGATTCGAAGGGATAAACTGCGCAGTGTTATCCCGAAATGTTACCATCCTACACGTTTTTCTGAAACTGCACCTCCTTCTTAGTGAAGGGCCGTTTTTGGAAAATAATGAATTGTCCCACCAATTTTATGTTGAAATTTCGTCGTACAAACGGTGTATTGTGCTTTACAGGATATCGTTGAGGTGCCATTTAAATAATAAGTATTACTGGAGGGTGTAACTAAAAAAGCTCCGTGGACGTTTTACATGTTCCTCGTTGACCTTCCTCCGAGTGTCCCTTTCCTTTCTTTCGCTTACGTATCGAGGGGTGTATGCATAAACCGAACTTTGAATAATTTGGTATGCCTTAAAGGCATCTCTCGCCCGCCACTTATTTTACTCACGGGTAATGCGTTGTTGTTCACCGGAATGCTGGCTAACGTACGGTGGTGTTTTTGCGTTATAAAGTTTGACAGCATATCTGTGCGTATATGTATATGCCTTGAACAGATGTGGATGTCCGCAGAGAAGTGTGATATCGGGATTAATACGCAACGGACCGACTAACGCAGTTCAGGTACTGGCTTCTGCACTGTGTGCTGGCAGTTTGTATGGCACACTTCCACGGCTGGTTTTCCGAGGGTTAACGTGTTGATATATATATATATATATATACTTTTATAGGTATTGTCAGTACCAGTTCCGGGTTATGTTTGCATTCTCCAATTGTCAGTGTCCTACTGCTGCTTCCTTCCCACAAATCCAACCTGTTCCTTCTCGTTCTCCGTCGGCCTCTTCATTAAATACTTTTTCTGAAGGTACTCCCCATACAATATTTGAAGATGAACCCTGATCATGGAAATAATATGAGTACCATGTCCCGGTGTGTGCGTGTTCCATACTGGCTCTTACTCTCCAAAATGAAAGTGAAATGGGGAACTACAGGTGATACCGTCAAGGCTAATACGTAAGTCAGCGAAGGAAGCCTAAACTTGTATGCATACGTAATCCCACGAATTGCACTGTCTTCAGCTGAGTTCCGGGAGGACCTGGTGCAGAAGAGTGCGGATAACGAACCGCCCTCGGCCTGGCACTGCACCCAACTGATAATTCCTACGTAAGACACGGCTTTGGGCTCGCAAAATCTTTAACTATTTTGGTGTCAACGGAGATTCGTCACGAAGTAGACAGACATCGACCTAAGAGAGCGTCGAGAGTTGAGCCGAAATCAGGCCAGATAGCTCAGGTTGGAAAATTTTTCTGCTCAATACATCTAAGGTTGTCTTAGAAACATTGGGCAGTAAACGACCGCAGTGGGATTACTCACGATTAAGGGTGTGTAGTGTCCTCTCCCCGCACTTTCCATCTAGTTACCTAACAGAGGGGCAGGGACGTGCTGAAACTGTGTACAAGACAGGTAAAAGGGAAGATGTTCACGAATGAGCAGTGACATCCTTTAAATGTGACGGAAGCTTCCGGAGACACCAATCGACGGAGTCTGTACGAAATGGGAAGCAGGGCACTCACTGAACACGGGAAAATTACAAAAAAGTAGGCAGCGGGAAAAAAGTGACGGACAGATCTACGGAAATGTGCCTATCATCGGGCCAGGCAAAACATGCATAAGTAGTTCGCCCAATCGCGATATCCTGCGCTTTGGACATGGGCCCACCGCGGACAGTAAACACATTTTACCCAACGGACATCTTTCTCCGGGCCAAAGGTGGGTTCCTGCAGCTTGCAAAGACTGCAGACATCCTCGGCGACTGGTGAAGCCGTTGCATCTATACGTCGACACCCGATGGTTTACTCCCCTAGAGTTGCCCACTAAGTATGCCCCCTTGCCCAGGGTGATAGTCTTCGTCTTATTACGATGCACGTGCTGCAGAAATGATTGACGAGCGTAAGCAGTCATTCGGCGGTTGCATCCAAAGATTGCTTTTTGCAGACGTGTATGGCAACATCTGTTCACCAGCTATTCGTTGCCGCCGAATAGCCAATAGACTATCAGCTCGTTGCCCGATTTTCCTGGAGACGTCGTTCAGTTCAGTTCAGTTTGCACAGGACAGGTAATGGCCACGGCCAATCGAGCGTCCAGAATTCCTTCGATGGTATGCACACCAGTTATGCACCCACCACTGCCGAGTGTATTTCGTCGAATCCCCGCTAAAACTGAGAGGGAAACGGAAAGCCTCATAGCACATCAACTGCGAGAGACAATATGCATCGTGAGCATTCACTGAGACTGTAAGCAATGTATGCATGAACGACGGGACAGGCCATTCTTTAGGTGCCTGTTCTCTATTGATACTTTGTTCTTAGTGTAATTGCCATACAGTGGGTAGTATCGTATGTAACACGCGGCCCAGTTGCATCTGTATGACATCCCAGTAAGTCCAAGTTATCGCTCGGCTTCCGCGGACCTCCCCTTGATGGCAGATATAAATCCACTGAAATTCCTTACATTACCCGCGAAAACCGCATTACGCATCCATTGAAAAATCTTGCGTTTTTTGGCTGTGGACATTCCCGACAACTGCCAACAACGCTGATGCATATCCTTTAACCCATGAAACCGACAGAACACCACCTGTGCTTTCGGTCACACACCACTGAAAGCGTTATACTGAGGAATACTGCAATCAGCAACTAACGTCATACTCCCTTCCGACGGTGGTATTGTCTCGGCCAAATACTCTACTGTCGTGCAGTAGCTAACACTGTTCTCATTAGAGAGCAGTACGTGCAATATACTATGTCCAGGTCCAGTCTCGTCTACCACCATCACGTGCCACAAAACGTATCCACCGTAGTTGGTGGGTTGAACTAGCCAGCATCGAGTCGCAACACCGATCCGTCAGCGCTGTTACGGCTTTCGGAACAAATAAAACGAGTCTTAATTCATTATCTTCATAAGCCACATGCGACCAGCCGAGTTTCTCCAATAAACCACCTAAATGTTCAGCATCCTTTTCCGATGGCTTCCCGCGCAACCTATTACGAATGGACATGAAGTTACCATAAGGCAATGATCGACCGAAATGACGCCTCGTGTAATCCGACAGTTCACCAGTGTGGTGGAAACTTTCAATCGAACCTCACATACGGTGATCTTCCGCGTCCGTTGGACGACGATTACGTGCATCAGTACCCTCTGCTCCAAGGTGAAACCTGTGGTTGTGCTTAAGACACCATTGCGTAACCACGTAAGAAGAACCGACGGCACGAACTGTGACAAAAGCCTCGCATTGCATATCAGGCTATCTGCAATTGAGCACAATTTATCAAAAAATGAATCAAATTACCCCCGTCCATTACAACCAACTCTTCCTCGGTGGACGCACCGATATTTGAAAAAATAATATTTCATGCCAGGGGGAAACACGACACCTCTCTTCCTCGCAACTTTACTGGTTCGTGAATTGTACACGTAAAAACCGGAATCAGTTACGTACTGAAATTCACGGAAACCCGACATGAATGCTTCCAAAATTGAATAAACCTGACAAATTCCCTGAACATCGGCAGAATTATCAAAGTGACCTTGCCTCGCGGAACCGAAGCTCAACCGCCTTTCGAGAAAAGTCCGCTGCAACAAGTAAGCACAGTAACTTATAGCACCAATAAGCCAAACACAAATGAGCCGCACGTTGACCAGTGACTGCGATTTCCCCAAGCAGCATTTAATAAGCACAAACAAGTTTAGAGAGAATTCACCAACATAACAGTATTCTTCGTCTAAGAAAATCACACAATTCTAGAGAACTCGGAAAACCCAAAGCCTTTGCGTATATTCCATCACGACGTACAAACTGCTTTACCCAAATCCAGGTGGGAACAATGCGTACTTTCTTACGCGATGATAGGTGCCTCTCTAGTGTGCATGAAGCCGAAGGAATTCTGGACGTTTGATTGGCCACGGCCATTTTCCTTCTTGTGCAAACTGGAGTGAGGTGAACTGAATTGACCTGACCTGACCAGACATAATTCTCCTTGGCGTTGTACAACTAAGGGCAGCCTGCGCCGCTTTCCTTGTGACGGTCGAGTTGTTGTCGGTTTGATGTAGATTTTGGTGTCTATTAATATACCTAGCAATCCTCGGCTTGAGATCTGTGAGTAGCGTAGAATGTCTGCCACGGATAAATTTGTGGAACTTTTTGGTGGCAAATACCATGGCTAGAGCTTGTTTCTCAATTTGTCCGTAGTTCTGTTCTGCAGGCGTTAGGGCGCGAGAGGCATGGATGATTGCTATTTCTGACCCCTCTGGGAACACGTGTGAGATCACTAATCCGACTCCATAGTTTGATGCTTTCGCAGCAAGAACGATTAGGAGTTTCGGGTTGTAGTGTGAGTATACTACTATATGGTAGTTTTGACGTTGGTATTCGTTTCAAATGGTTGAACGATGCTTGGCAGTCTTGGTTGGTCTTTTTGAAGCAGCCGATCAAGTGGCGCGTATTTTGCGGAGTGCTGGTAGAAATGCATAGTAGTAGCTGCCCATGTGACAATCCCAATCAAATCCCGATTGGGTCCCCATTGGGATTTGATTGGGATTAGGTTGGGATACGTTGGGTTTTGATTGAGACGACCTAGCCCAAATGTTGAGTTTTGATTTGGATTTGTTACGCATCTCGACCGTGCCCCAATGGGTTCCCAATTGGGGCCCCATTGGGATAACCCAGATTTTAGATCGAAACAAAACGCTCTCCTAGTTTTCCCCAGTATTTCCGGACTAACTCTAGCGAACCTCGTGAGAACGACCTCTGCTCCCCAGTTTCCACTACTTGCCACTCGGTACAAAGAAAACAACCTAGTGGGCAGCTCAAATAAATTCGTATTTTTGAAATTTAAAAAAGTGTACAACTTAATCCTACGAATTGTCCGGTTGTTGTTTTCTTCCAGAGAACCTCGATTTACATTTGCAACATTAGGAGGCATATAAATAATTTAATACGCGCAAGCACTTAAAGTTATTACCATGAAAATAGTAGTTAGTTGGACCGAAAAATATTTATGCCTTAAGTTCAACGGTCTAAAAAATGCACCTGCGTTTTCTGATTGAACCTCCGCGGTCCCTGACATTGTTAAACCAATGTTGCACATGCTTCTGTACGTCACCATCGGAAGTATCTTGGAGCCGTCTGATATGACATGAGTCACATAGAAAATTGAAACCTGCCTCTAATCACATTCACCAGTCGCAAATGCGAAACAGTGGCTTTATCGACACTGCCTGACCAGCAGCACTGTTTCTCAGCGTCGTTACTTATCATCATGGACAACACTTCAAGGACTGATTTGCGGAGGTCGTTAGTGACAGTCCTGGTTAGCATAGAAACCTAGAGGAGTAGTGAGTGAACTTGTGATCTTACCAAATGTCCATGGTTCGAAAGCACATTCAGATCTATGTCCATTATTTGCAAGTCACCAACTGTGGTCGCTCTTTTTGGTTTGTAAAAAGAGGACACAGTAGGTGTTGGTTTTGTGTTTTATGAGGCGGTAAATTCTCTTTGTAAAACCTCAAACCCCGAGTGGACTAGGGTAATCAAGGTAGACATTTTGATGTATAACTCCTCTGGTAAATGCACTGTTGATATTATGAAGCTAACATACCGAGCATCGCAATTATAATTGTCTTGTCTTGTCTGCAGGGGTGTTGGATGTTTCTGTGGATTTCTCGTTGGAACTGCAGCAGTTGACGTTCGCAAAACTACAAGTTTGTGTGGTAACAAAAAAAGTGAATAACGCACGATATTGGGGAAGACATGGCCATGGTTCGCATTACCGGCTGCGGTGTGGAAGACGGTCTAAATGGAGAGAATAATTACTTTTTTCGCTACACGAACCCCGCTTTTTGAGTTGCACCGAGACGTATTTCCAGCGAAGATGGAACAGCCAACGGCATCATGACTTTTCTCTTGGGGTTAGTTTCACAGTCCGTGTCCTCAGAGTCACTGGTGAACGTGATAGGCTGCCTAGAAAGAGTAAACTAACCCTACTGATTTAACTTTTCCGGGTGGTTTACCTTGTACCAAACCTGGTTGTAGGCATTGTCACGTCAGACTGTTCCGATTTTGATTCTCGTAGGTAATTAGATTCACACTCCAGAATTTCGTGGTAACTTTCTGTCGGCAATGAATTAACTATTTAATGGATTCATACCGGAACTAAGTATTTCCTGACATTCGTATACCGGATTATCGGCTGGTAACTCTTTACCCAAAATTAACATGCCCCGGTATTCCGAAGCTCTCTTTACGTTCGGCCATCTGGTATGTGTGGAATCAACAAACCAGTTTCGGTGAATAACGCCAACCGAGCCATCCTTGGTAAAGCGCACGAGGCGATACATTTAAGAACAAAGATTTATACCAACGAACATCGAGAATGGTGGTAGGTAATCATGGACGGAAGAAGCACCTGTGAAAGCGAATTTATTTCATAAAAATGTATGCGAAATCGGTATAACTACGCTGTGTGTTCCACAGGATAGTAAAAGACATTTAGACTCTATGTCGGTGTTCATAGTAGAAAAATTGCAATGTCCACATTATCCACGGAAAAAATGTACAGGTGTGTGGAGGGTAAGTTTTGGGTGAAAAAAGGTCTTCGATTAAGGAATCGTTTAAAATAAAGTGTTTCCAGTAATGCTCACAATGGCTCCAAGAAAGTTATGCACAATAACTACGTTGTTCGGTGACTGGCTGAAAAAAAAACGCTTTCCGAATAATGAGGAAATTATCGCCTTTGGGGGTTCTGGGTAGAAGTGAACCTGTGTCATCTACGTAGGAGTGTGACTGATAGATGAAAATTGGATACGCCCTCAATCAATCGTTTGTACAGCTGTGGTCCAGGATTCCTCGGTCTTTTAATGAAACATTTCAGGAAACCAAGGTAAGACTCGAAAGGAAAAGCGGAAAAGTTATCCAACGTTCTATGCAAAAGTACATCATCATACAAATGAATTAAGTTATGTACGTTGTAAACAAGTTCGTGCGCACTGTAAAACACTTCAAACTGTTGAACAAACAATCGTAGAAGATTGGATGCAAAATTATTGTAACGGACATACAGTTGGGGGTGCGGAAAAATATAAACAGATATGGATGAGGACAAAAAGTGGTCGTAAGCTCATTCCGAAATGATGTTCTTCAAATATACGGAGCCCAGGTATAACAAAAATTGCCGGTATTCACGGGCTTTCCAGCACTCCGTGTCTCGAATATGCCGTCATTTACGTGGGAAATCACAGGGTATGCCAACATGGGGTTGAAGGAGTCGATCGCCGAGTTCGTCCGCTAAAGATGCATTAATACCGGCGAATCTGTCCCTGAGACCACAGCCAAGACAGAAGAAATTTACGCATCACGCCTAAACACAGGAAATGCATATAGTCATGACAGAATGTACGGACCATGTCAATCTCAACAGCCAAAAATGGACTGTTGCTGTTCTTGAGGTGGTGTTTTATGTGCCTTTTCGCACGAAAGCTTTCGTCCGTCCGTAGCTTAGAACTGATAGAAGGGAAGATCATTTTACCCCCGGTATAGTAGCCTGGCTGAATGCACCGATCACAGCCAAAATAAGCATTATGCCCTCTAACTTGTCGAATATACGACCGAGCGGGCGTATCACAGATAATGGAGGATAAGGTACATTGGTAACGCACAATATTGGGTTAGATCCCCGTTGCAATACTTGGTTCAGTTTACTGATGCACTCATGAAGGTATTGGTCTAACGGTTTTGGTTTCCCTTTACCACAGTAGAATCCAACTGTGAATACCTCACCGACTTGTGGTCTTATTATTCGCGCCAATGTTGGCCACAACTGCGAGTCTGACGATCGATAGATGACGGTGCCGTCACAATGCAGTTGAATGTCAAGGATGCACTTAAGTAGTTTCAGTGCCGATATGGACTGCACGATTCCTTTCACAAATCCAAGGTGAAAATACTCCCCATTCTGCAAACAGCGGACATTACACCGCCTGGGAGTCTCACACAGCGTTCTTGGGTCCCGAGGAATGTTTGGGAAACGCTTCGCCAGTGTGTGCAAAATCACGGCTCGCTGAGACATATTAAAGCGATATTTAATGAGGTTGTGACGCAGTTCCTGAAGCAGTTCACCAGTGTCGTCAACGTTTTCGGCATCTGAAAGAAGTGGTCTGGACTATTCATACGCACCAGTTTACCTTCATCAACCCTGTGGTCTGCTACGAACCCATATATTGGCATCGGTCCGTGATACTCGTTAAAGGAGACTAAAGAAGTCGCTGGCAGCAAACCGGAATTATCAAAATTGATAGGATCACCAATGAGTTGTGTTTCTGTGGAAATTATGGACGCTATTTAACCATACCGTGACTGTTGTACACTGTACATCCATTACGATGTTCCCACAAGCTCGCATATATACAACATTAGGCACAGTGCGAGCATTAACACTTTTCGCCTAAGGCGGTATCTATGCCACCTGCACAGACCAGTCATGTTCGGTTTCTTAATCTAAAAACGTGAATTGAAAGCATCAGCATCATTACCGTCGTATAACTACATTATCTACTGACATCGGCTGTCAAAGTAACTGAAAACGTACATAAAGTCCGCTTTTGCAAGCCCAGTAGGATCCCAACCATAACCCAATCTGATCCCGACGACAACCTGACTTGAGCCTCATCAGAGGTTTAATACGCAGTACGTAAACTTCACCTGTAGCTCTTATTGAACTAATTCCAATATGGACATATAGGTATGTTTTCATATACATGCGATTACTTGGGAATCTACTACGAAGCTGACAGGGGCATATTCGTGACCAATGAGATAGTTCACCTGGATAACTCCATATTTACGGCGAACAGACATAATTATTTGTGTATGACAAGTTTACTATGGTAAGTACACGAAATATATGGCACCCAATGTAACAGAATGTAAAAATATAATCATCTAAAGACGAGAATAGTGAGTCGCCGCCATAAACCAACGAACCGCCAGTGAGCAATGACCATCCAAAATGACGAGAGGCCGCACTTTAAAACAAAATGTAACGCATCACAATGCCTGATTTTTTCGGAAATTAAACATTTTTGGAATGTTTTCACAATTTCCATCTCAAAAATATATCTTACCTTCCAAAAATGATGAATGAAAATCCCAACCCAATCCCTATCAGAACCCAACGTTAACATGGGGATGTGTGCTACATAGGTGATTAGTTCCGAGAATGAGGGAAGGGATGTGACGTCTTTCGGTTCTGGCATTTGCTGTATTACTCAAGCGTTTTCAGGATCCTTGTGGCAACCGTTTGTGTCAAATATAAAACCGAAGTTTTCGATTAAGTTGAGGTGTAATTCCACCATTGTTGCCCATTACTGGACACTTTTGTGGTCTTAGGCGTAGCCCAAATAATTGGATTCGATTGAGCAATTCGTCCAGCCGAGATTAAAGTTCCTCTGTTGACTTCCCGGCCACAATGATGTCATCGAAGCAGGCTGCGGTTCCGGGTAGACGAGCAATCATTGTGCCCATCACTCGTTGAAAAATCACTGGGGCGGTTTTTATTCCGAACGGTAGGCGTGTAAATTAGTGTAATCCTTGATGAGTGTTTCTAGTCAAGTGTCGGGATTCTGGTGCCACTTCTGTCTGGAAATATGCCTCGACTAGGTCGGGTTTTGGGAAGTAAGTACTGCCGTTAAGAGTTGTAAATATATCTTCCGGAAACGGTAGTGGATAGCAGTCGGATTCTAACGCCGCACTAGGGCCTTTTGAGAAATCGGCAGAGTCTGATAGTACCATTAAGTGTCTTCACAATCACAATGAGCGCAGCCCGTTCGGAGGATGACACGGAAGTTAGGATTCCCAGGTCTTCAAACCGTTTAAGATCCTGGTCGACGAGCGATAGAGCGGCATGCGGTACGGGGCGCTTCGGCCTGAATACCGGTCGGCTGTCTTTTCCAGCTGTAGTGTGGCTTGGGTTTGGGGGCAGCAGCCGAGTTTCCCCTCGAAAACTGGGGGAAAGCATTTGATGAGTGGGGATGAATTTTGGGACTGTTTGCACATGCTGGCAGAAGGCACTGATGAGTACATCGACGAGACACACATCAAGCCAGTCAGATCCAAAAAGGTTCATATTAGCTACAGTAATATAACACTGTGTTGACTGATTTTCCCATTAGGGTGACGGAACAGCGAAGCTAACCGGTGAGCTTGAGTGTGTCACCACAAGCACTAGCTTCGGTCAGTGAGGTTGGTTGGATACATGGGCGTCCAATAGCGTTCCGTCTTTTCTGAAATACGGGAAATGTCTGACGCTGTGTCTAATTCTAGACGGACTGGATGGTGGTTGACGCAGACGTCCACAAATTTTCGTCGTTCAGCAGCGGTTGTTTGGAAGGTTGAAGTCAGTCCATACGAACGGACGGATGAGTGATCGTTATTGATTTTAGGTTTGTACATAGGTACTGGCTTCTTCCAGGTCGGGCGTCTTGATTGACAGTATCCATCGTTATGACCGAAGGTGTGGCAGTGCATACAGCGGTGGTGTTTAAATGGGCAGAAACGATGATTGCCACGTACCACAATGACGGCATAGCGAAGGCGGCTTGTTCGGGCTCGGTTTGTGAAGGTAGGTCAGATTTCTTCTGGCTGGAACTTTTTTGTGCTTCGTGAGTTTATTGGCTGCTTTAGATGGAGGATCGGACTGTTGGATGATAGCCGCGTCATGTTTCAGGCTGATTAAACGTTCACACTCATCAATCAATTGTTGCAGAGTTTTGTTGGGCTCCTAATCAATTTTCCTCAACAATCTGGTGTGTAGATCTGATTGAGTGGGTGATTGTAACCCGCAAATGAAAGCCAAACACTAGAACTGATCTTCAGTCAATGGTCTTAATTTGAAACGGCTGCACTCACAGTTCGCGATGCTGGCATATACCACGAGGTCGTCGGCATCACGCTTCACCAATTTGAGGCATTGATAACGTGCGTTGAACAATGGTATAGTCTCCCCGAAAATGTTTGTTAGGATGCGAATGGTGTCATCAAATGAATGGCCACGGGGAACTCCAGGTAGAATGTAATTAGTGTAGTGGGTGAGTTCTGCGGGTCCCAACCTCCGCGGTAAAGGTCGGGCTTTTGTTTCGTCATCGTTGTTTGCAAGTTCCACGGTGAACATGTCCTCATAGCGCTTGAACTACAAATCCAAGGTGATGCCAGACTGAAGGTCATGGATAAACTCCGTCATGCTCCTAAGAATCATGTCCGGATCACAATCTGTTGTGGCTGGAGTTGGGCCCATGTTCGCAAGTCGGGCAGTCAAAATCTCCGTCTGTTTAAATTGAGATTGCAGCATCTCCAAGTCTGGATCATTGGACGCCGTTGTTACACAAGACCCGTCACCAGTTAGTGCGTTATGACCCTCGGAATACTTGCGCACTTGATCTCAGCTTGTGACTCCGCTTGCTCCAGGCTGCAATAGTAAAATCGGAAGACAACAACTCAACTCCCCAAAATGTGTCCTTCACAAAAATTACCATGTGGTATACAAAGCGAAAATCGAACATTTCCGAACTCAGGCGTGCAGTTAAGTTCAGGCCCTGTCGCGGCGACAAGGTTGATAAAAATGTTTTTGCCTGAATGATTATTGATCCGTTCATCCAGTTTGCATCGGACTGTAGACGACTGCTTGGTCAACAAAAAAGGGTTACGTCATGAGTGATCCGGTGAATTATTGACTATTGATCACTCAATCCGGCCTGGCACGCTGGAGCTGGTTAATGGCTTTCCTGGAAAAAAGTTTCTCGTGTTAACTTCCTAACAGGTTTTGAATACCTTACGTCTAACCTGAGGATTGATGATACGGTGTTTTCACCCTACTCGGGTAATGCTGTGAGTACGTCGGTGCTCGAACACCGACAGTCTTTGCCTATCTTCTACTCTAAATGACCATGTTTCTGAACCGTATAAACAAACGGACCTAACCGCCGCATTGTACACTACGGTTAACAGGCATTTGGATGTTACGCCGACTCCATAGATGACGGAGGTTGGCAAGAGCCAAACGCGATGATACTTAATCTGATATCTGTCTATCTGGTGAAATGTAGCTTCCCAGGTAACAAAATTTATCCACTTCATCTAGAGGTTCCCCTACCAAAAAGAGGTGTGTCGTTGAGCCAACCCAGTGCGGCAACAGCATTTTACGCCTTGAAGGTGCAAAACGGATCCCAAACATCCCTACACCGTTGTTCAGGCTATCTAAGAAGGCATGCAACTCACCTCACTCAGAAGAACAGTATCGTCCGCGTACTCCAAGTCAGGCAGTTTGATGGCACACCTCTCAGTGAAAGGCAGTGCCAGAGAATTGTGCGGTTGACTGAGTCGAACGTCGCTTTCAGATCAAGAAAGACAGATTATTAGCCTACCGAAGATGTCTGTGCTCTATGGTTTGCTGAAGAGTAAAGATGTGGTCGATACAGCCCTAACTGGGTCGAAAACCAGTTTGATTCTCACGCGTCCACGTTTCGCGCGCGCTGGATAATCGGTGGGGAATAAGCCCGGTGAGCAGTCTGGACGCGATACTCGCCAGGCTAATTCCTTTATGGTTTTCACAAGAGGACCTGTCACCTTGTAAATCGGCTCAATCATCTATTCACACTATTGCCTGAGAATCTGCTCACTATCCCAGATTACCCGAAGGAGTTTTGTTAACTCCGAAATCAAAGTTTCGCCCTCATTTTTGAAAAAAATGAAGACAAACCATCCGGTCCAGCGGATTTGTACCTTTTCAAGTAACCTATCTGCCGCATAATCTCCCTTTCTGACGAAGGAGTGGTGTGTACCCGCATCGTTTCTCTGGCAGGTGTATTCAGAAGGTCCACTGTAGAAGTAGGCCAACTGAATTGTTTCCTCAAGTGCTCCCCCTAACGGTCCAGACGACGTCCCTGAGAGTGAATCAGTGAGCCGTCGGATTCTTTGTACAACTCACACCGGGCTTCCGTGGACCGGTACCTCTAATCAAACGGTTAAGATTGTGAGTATCACTAAAGGACGCAGCCTTTTCCATTTCCCTACATTTGGAAATCCACCACTGCTCACGGCCATTTCCCAGGCTCCTAGTCAGTTGGCGTCTCACGGATTTATGCACTTCATTGGATGTGGCATCCGAGGGGCGGATCTGCAACCATCCAACAGAGCAACTGGTGTCGAAGATATCCATCGTTTGTGAAACCTGCTTGAACCGGAGTCCTGTGTGACGTTAGACGCGGCATACAAGACTTCCTTGCCAACGTTCATCTGGGTCCTAGACACCCGGCTGCATAGATAGCCGTGTAGACAGCTCTGTCTGAAAAGCAGATCGTCGCTTGTTGTCGAGAAGCAGCTGTGCAGGACGGATGGCTTTGATCTGGGTTGGACCATGGACGAGACGTAAACAGAAACGAGCACGTATCAAAGCGTGATCTGGGTCCACAGACGCAGACCAAAATGAACGACAATCTTCAGTCGATCCATGGTGGCGATGACCAATCACAGTATGGTCAATCTGAGTCTAACATTGTGAAGACGTAGGAGGACGCCATGTGAGTTTATACCGCTTCCAATGGCAGAAGTTTGTGCTTGATAGGAACTATCTATGGTCCGAGTACAGCTAACTGAGACGATCACCGTTGTCAATCCGATCGGCTGGGATAGCGAATGGGCCTCCAATGTGCCCTTCGGAATCTCGCAAACGGCCAACTTGGGCGTTGAAAGCCCCAGCAGTAATCACCAGGGGTTTGACTACTGGTTATCCCCAGCAGTACAGTGGGTCTTCGTGGCTATTGGGTATACACCCCCCTCCACTGCACTTATGCGCAGGCATGTAATACGAAAAACCACGTTCGTTAAACGTGCGCTTCAAAGCATCTGAGTCAAACCGTGGTAGAATTCATCCTTGGTCTCAAAGGAACTGCAGTCAGTGGGCGCATACACAGACACGGCGATCAAGCATCGGCTCCTTAGTTTGTTGTTGTTCATACGAACAGAACCATCCAACCGAAGTACACACAAAGGACTATTGAGTGGAATCCAGTTTAGCAGTGCACGCTCAGCTTTGACGCTCAAAACAATCCAAACGCCAGCCTGACCATGAGCACTAGACATCGAATCACCCGACACGCGAAGAGTGAAGCGAGAGACTGAGATTGTATCTGGGGTGCGAAGCGTGATCACAAAAGTAGGGTCTTGTATGCGTGTTTCGGAGACACAGCATACATCTATTTTAAAAGTGTAAAGGGTTATAGCGAGGGCAGCCTATTGCCCCATCTGCACAGTGTGCGGACGTTAAAGGCGTCTAAGTGAAGTGGACATTCAGGCTTAAGTAGTGCATTCGATTTGTGCCCAACTCCTGAACTACTGAATTCGTCAGAGCCACAGTTACCCGTGGCTTTTTGTATTGATCTTAAATTAATAGAGAAAACGTTGGTAAGACTCTTTGTAGGAAAGATGCTGGGTGAACGATACCTCGCGGCTTCCCATACCACAGAAGGGGTTTTTCTTGGGAACTCTAACCCTGAAGCTGTGGGGCGCTACCCCAGCACGGGAACGTGACCGAAGCTCTCGTGAAGGAACTTCTGGTCTGTCACCTGAGACCTGATTGTTGCAACCACGCTGTTTTGTCTTCGCTGGTGCTTTGTTATCGATCCGCTTTTCGGATTCAGTCCTCAGCCCCATGCATATGCAATGCAGCGAGCGGAACGCAGACGGGACAGCATCCTTTGGGCCGGGGTCTGCCCAGCTTAGGCGGGCGATAGCTGCCCAATGAAGTGCGATGATTTCCTCCACCGTCAAGAGAAGCCCCAGGTACTCCACTTCTACGTCCACCTAGTGGAGGATTTCAGACCGGTAAACTGTTTTTCTCCCTGTTTATTCGCTGGAGTTTCTTCTCTAGGGGTATAGTGGTTAGAACCAGATGTTGCCCAGCATCTGGTTCAGAGACTGGACTTCGTCTGGCCTCTACCAATTGGCTTGTGAGGCATGATTGCATCTGTGGCTTAAGGAAGCCATCCTACATAGCTCTTTGGGTCATGGGGGCACGCAAGCCATCACCGCCAACCCTACTTTTATGTTTGCCGGTGACGTCAAGGTAGCTGGAACAGATATGGTGGGCGGTGTACTAGCCGGGGAAAACTGGTCGCGCAAGTGGGACCTTCCTCGAAATCTCACAAAATGCCAGTGTCTGAGGACATAAAATGGCCAGTGTTAGCGGTTTAGGGTCGCTGCAAAAGGTCTCTCAAGTCGAGGATCTGGGTATAGTGCTAGCCAATATTTCCAAGCTGTCAAAACAGTGCACCGCGGCAACAAATATGGCCAGGAGGGAACTTGTTCGAGTTGGATTTAAAATGTCTATGAGGGACCGGAGCTTTTCGTTCCAATCTACAAAACCGTAGTGAAGCCGCATCTGAAGTGCTGCATGCAAGCCTAGACACACCATACTACCGGGAGGATCTAGACTGCTTAGTGAGTTACAAAGGCCAGCCCTAGGATAGTACCTGGTCAAGTGGAGAATACCTGCGCAGAGCTTCTTCGAGCTCTGAATCTGTTTTTGATGAGGTGGTTGCGCGTGCTCAGGGATTTGATGGAAACCAAGTTAATAAAGGGATTGTCAGGTACAAATTGAGGATAGATTTCCGCTCCGGCCCCAGAGAGCGCGACAGGGGGGGGGGGGCATAACCTAAAACTGAAACTAGCACTCAAGGCTTCAACTCAGGGCAAATTACTTATCGAGTGGGATGATACCCTTTTGAACTAAGCTTCTCGAGGAAATCGTAAACTCAGCGACCGCGAAGGCTTTTAAGAAAACGGTGGATGAGCGCTGGGGGTCACTATACCCCGAAGTATGTTTAGCAAACTTAGACTCAGAGATGATACACCTATTTTCCCTCTTTTCTGTACCCGAACTAATGCTGCACAAAATTTCTGCCTTTGAGAAAAAGAAAAGGTCATGCATGGCTGCCGCCGTTAGTTTTTACGAAGGACGGCAGTACGTCGGCGTTTACTACCGTGAAATTATGTCTATTAAGTAATGTCCCGCTCATAGTACAACGAAGCCAGACCTGTGGCACACTTACCCTGATAGCTCACAGAGTCCATTTCAGTTCAGTCCAGTTTGCACCGGACTTTGTGTGACTAGAGCCAATGATGTATCCAGATAGTTGTGTTCGCGCGTTTCAGTAGCCCCCAACACTATATATTTTTTATGAAATGCAGGAATTATATACAAGGATTCCCCTTGCTCCTAATATAATGAATGAATGAATGAATGAAAGTATTCACCATGTTATGTGATGTAAATACGATAGGGAGGGTCGTAGTGACAAGAATGCTTGTCTATTGCCGGTGTTGCTGGTATTCTTTCTGATCTGTTAGTGTATTCCTCAGATAACACTTTTGATCCGGATGGAATGTCAGCATCTGGAACTGGGGCATTAGTGAGCAAAACAAGAATAGAATTGTTCTTAGGCTGATCTGTGTTGAACTGTACCTGATAAGCATGTCTTCTGTGACTTAACAAATCACGACAATAAGGTATGGTCACCATTTGACTACAGACTCATGCCAAAACCATATCAGACTTTTTTATTACATGCTTGTGCATGAGTGCAGTGGAAAGAGTATATCTCAAAGGCCCGCTACGGATAGGTATCACAGGCAATCAGACCCTGAGACGTGGTATGTAGAACCACATATGGTCCCAATGGATCGGGTGTGGTAACGAGCCGGACGACAGTGAATTACCGTCTACCACCAAAATGACCGGCGGTGACTGGATCCAAACCTCTCACTTCTGGTAAGTAAACGCTATAAACCACGCGACCGCCAGCGGTTACTAACCGCAAATTTTACATCGTAGGCTCATAAACAACGAGACCTAAACATTTGCATTAAACCTTTAACGTTGGCGCTGTGACAGGCATTTCGGTAGTGCAACAAGAAATTATTAACAGCTCGATGTAGTTCGACGAAGAGCTTGGAATCAATAAAATTTACAACACTCTTTGGGATGCACACAAAGTTCTTAGCAATTATATTGAATGGAGGATGGCAGGGTGCGTTCTATAGATGACTAGAACCAAGCTTTTCCAACCCATCAGCAAGAAACAGCAAGGAAGTGTGTACTACTGTCGGCAGCAAGTTATGACGGCGCTGCTTTACTGAACGTCTTTCGAAGGGCAGTCGGTTGACGAAGTTGCCTATAATACATCTAATTTAAAAAGGCGTCGACGATCACCAGCACAGGATTTCTCCCCAAAAGAGACCGCAAAAATGTGGGTGCCCGGTGCGATCGTTGGCATGAAACCGGCCATAGAAACTGTTTGCTTGGTCAAGAATGCTGCTTGTGTAGCGGCTTTAGCAAATCTTGGAAGTTATGATAAAGTCGGCGTTCGAATAAGGTCACCAGCATGTCAGTCTTGCAAAGAACTTCATTTTGTCAGTATCATCCTGAGTGGTAAAGAACGAAATATTTGCATGTACTTGGCGAAGAATTTTTAGCCCTTCGATGGGGGAGTCAGAATAGATAATAGAGAAAAATCAGTCAGTTGGGCAAGAATTAGGAGTCTGAATTTGAATAGTACACAAAACTATAATTACTGACAAGCAGTCGGTAATATCTCTGATGGTGATATCAATGAGAGGACTTAAATATGAGAGAAAAGGGGTTCTGAGTCAAACTTCAGAATTATAGATTCAACGCTGACCGTATGAATAGTGAAATGACGCAGATTGTTGCTCAGAGTCGACAGTTGGTAATATAAGAGGAATGCTTACGGAAGTGACGGAAGCAAGTGAAAAAGGGTCTTCAATGAAAATTGGGTTAGAATTAGAATCCACAGCCATTAGACAGACTTTACTCGTCTGGAAAGCACCCCGTATATGGCCAATTTTACAGCAGGAAAAACAGCACGTCGGTGCGGGCATGAGAATCGGAAATGCAACAGTCCGCGAAAGCAAAATTCCCCAAGGATTCATCATCATCATCATCATCGTACTGCGTTTAACAGCAGGGCAAGCCCCACTGACCACTGCCTTTCTCACCATGTTGCACGCTGAATTAGAAAGTATAAATATACAAGATGGACAGGGACTGGACCTACATGGGTGGGAAAAGAAAAGAATGCCCTAGTAGCCAACATACGGAATACAGTCTAACTGTACAAACGCACACCGATCAGTCATTCTGATTCGATAGAAAAAGACAACACGATCGCCACTATTCACGGTTCACTGCCATATCCTTCAGTGTCTCCAGCCAGCTGGTTTGAAGGGTCTTTTGGACCCCAACCACGAAGACATGAAGCACCTACTTTTCCTAAGTCTGCTGTACATTTTCTCATTCCTGGCTGCCTGGTCATCTGTTGACCTCCACGTGGTCTCTTCCACTCCCAAGGAGGAACAGAAAGTAGGGCACGGTATGGTAGACATGTGTTTGCCATACGTAACACGTGCCCCAACCAAAGAAGTCTACTAAGCTGGATACGGTGTGACAGAACGTTCTCTGAATTAGTGCCCAATACTCGATTTCTGACCTCAGCATTGCCTGCTCGGCTACTCCAGCCGATCTTAGCGATACTACGTAAACATCGGTGGTCAAAAACCTCAAGACGACGAATATCTTCACGCAGACCTCAAGTTTCGCAACCATACAACAAAACTGAACGCACTGCGGCACAGTATACACAACTTTTCAACTTCAGTGAAATATCAGATCGACGCCACAAGTGCTTCAGTCCGGCGTGCGCCACTCGAGCCTTGGATTTACGCGTGCTCACTTCTGCTACTGTGCTCCCATCCGTCGTCACGTTGCTACCGAGGTTGGTGGAGTGGTCGACAATTGCCAGCACCTCCCCATCGAGTATCAAGCTCGGAATCGTTGACGTCCAGTCTTGTAACATCACCTTGCCATTTGAAGGTGCTAAGCGCATGCCGAATGGAGCTACAGCTCTTGCGAGATTATCTAGTGCACGTTGAGCATGTTCCGTGCATTCGAACAAGCAGACAAGTTCGTCTGCGTAATCCAGGTCACATAGCTTTCCAATATTTCCTAGTTCGACGCCTACATCCTGAAGATTTTGCAGTGCACTCTCCATTATTTCGTCCATGACGAAGTTGAACAGGAATGGAGACATGGAACATCCCTATCGAACACCACTGGTCGTTTCGAACCAACCGGATAGTTCACCGTAAACTCTAACGCGGCCAGAAGTATGAGAATACAATGATCTCATTAGGTTCACGAACTTCTGGGGCATACCTTTTCGATGAAGAACACTGAAAAGCGATGTTCGATCAACTGGATCGAAGGCGCCTTTCAAGTCTAAGAAAACCATTATTGTCGGTCGGCGATGCGTGTGACGCGTTTCAACTAGTCGGCGAAGAGTAGAAATCTGGTCGATGCATCCTCGACCTGGGCGGAATCCAGCCTGCTGTTCGCGGGCATTCCTCTCGCGAGCGGGTGTAAGACGGTGCAATAGAATTGAGGCTAATACTTTGGTGACTATCGGAATTAAGCTAATCCCACGATGATTACTACAGTCATTGCGTATTCCCTTCTTAAAGATGGGAACAATCAATGACTCTCTCCATATTAACGAAATACGCTCCTCGTTCCAAATGTCACGGAGCAAGGCGGTAAGTGATTTTATCAAAACATTTCCACCCAGTTTGAAAAGAACTGGAGGAAGTTCGTCGGGACCTGCCGCTTTAGTGATCGAATGCATGAATTTACTTCTACTTCCGATGGGGGCTCAAGTGATACCACCCAAGGAGTTGCAGTTGTTGACACGGGAGTAACTACACTAGCGTGCGGTCAGGTAAACTGTTCCTTGAAGTATTCGGCCCAACGGTCAAGCCTTTGCTGTTTGCTGTGGATGGGTTCTCCATTCCTATCGCAAATCGTTTCACTGACCTGGATGCGCCGTCCACCTGTGTCACGAATAAGTTTGAACAGTCTCTGACTGTTACCTGAAGCAGCTGCTTTTTCCATTTCTTCGGCTTCCTTGACCCACCAATTTTCGCGATCCTTCTTAAGGTTTTTCGTAACTTGTCTTTGCAGCTTTCTCCGCATCTTATTCATCTCCTTACGGTTCAAGAGCTGACGCTTTTGCTCCATTATACTCAGCGACTGTTGCGAGATCCAGTGTCTTTGATGGACAACGGATCTAGGACCACAGACAAGACCTGCTGCGACGTGCATCGCCTGTTTGATATGAGCCCAATGCTCATCTACATTACTGTTCGTCGTAGATCCCAGCTCATGTGCTAACTTCTGCTCATAACGGGTGCTTACTTCTGGATCACACAAGCGTTGCACGGCTAATCGGGTTTGCGGTTTGCGACGATGACCATGGAGCTGGAGAGATAATCGCATTAAAACCAAGGCATGGTCCGACTCTACGTACGTGAACCAGTAAGATCTACAGTTCTGAACAGAACTGCGCCACCGGTAGCTTACGGCAATATGGTCAATTTGACTCAAAGTACCTGTAGAGTTGGAGCGCCATGTCGCTGTGCGACGTAAGCTGTATCGGAAATTGGTGCTAGACAAGAACAATCGATTGTCTGCACAAAACTGGAGAAGCCTATCCCCGTTATCTGTACGCTCAGGAGGTAAAGCACAACGCCCACCTAAACAGGCTTCTGACACACGAAGTTTGCCAACTTGTGCATTGAAGTCACCAGCTAGCACTACAATGTCAGAACCTTTACTACGGCGAACGAGGGTAGCGGGTTCATCATAGAACTCATCTTTCTGCAAGTCTGAGCTGCAGTCCGTTGGGGCGTACGCCGAGATCACAAACAAATTGCGCCTAACACAACTATCCTTTCGAACGCCGACTGACCCTTGGAGTCTTACAGCACGACTGTTAACAGGGATCCAGTCTGAAAGGGCAGCCTCAGCCTTCTCAGTCAAGACTATTCCTGCACCACGTTGACCCGCAGCTCGAGCTACTTCTTCTCCTGAAGTGCGCAGAAAATACCTCGATGAGATATCAGTAGCAGTTGAATTGCACTGCTCGAATCCTGGATACGCGTTTCACTTAAGCAGCAGACATCAATCTTCAGATAATTTATTGTGAGCATTAGACACGCCTGCTGACCGGTCTGCATGCGTGCACGCACCTTGAAGGAGCCGAGATTCAGAGGCTGACGAGGCTTGAGAAAATGTGAGTTACCAGACAGAGGATTATTCCCGATACTATTTGACAGTGAATCGTTGCGAGTATCGACCGTGTTATCAATGGGAGCATTATGGGTAGATAGATGGGGCAAGGAGGGGTGGTTAGGGACAGAAGACAAAGGTTGAATAAAAGAGAGGGAACTCTGAGCACTAGCCCACTTATCACTACCCACCCGATGCACTCGATGCAATGGGCAGCGCGGTCCTGATTACCCTGCCCGACGACCGATGCAGTGTGGAATTCTTTGTATTCGTGCAGTTCATGGGAGATGTTGGACGAGTACTGCTAGGGTGTCCAGTCACAAAGCAGGAGAACGATTAGGGTCCCCATCCAAAGCTTTTAGTTCTAACAAGAATTTATTCGCAAGGCAGCGGGATGGCTTAACGGAGGCCAATTTGCTTGGGTCAATTATTCTTCCACTGATTTTGCTGATTGAGTTGCCAGATCAAATCAACCCCTAACCTGGAGGACGAGGAGACTGGACTTTGTCTGACCTCTACCCATTGACCTGTCAGGTATGATTACATCTCCGACTTAAAGAAGCCATCCTGTATAGCTCTTTGGGTCATAGAGGCGCGCAAGCCATTACACCACGTCAGGGTGCAGTCTTGTCGTGATAGTTCCCCAAGGATTTCTGATCAGGAGTTTAACAACCGCCCGGGCCTGTAGTAACCACCTGATTATTTGATTTTGTGCGGAATGTTGATCCTATTTGCCTTATCGTATCTTGTATAGTTGAACAAAACGATCACTAGCTAGTGCAGTCAGTATACACGTCTTGATATTGTTCGCAAACTCTCATATTCTGGAATTTCTTATCGCTTGGAATCAGTAGCCGCTGTTGTAGATCCGGAAAATTTACTCCAGTAAGAAGGGATCTCGCAGTCCATTATCCAGTCACGCGCCGTAATCACACTTCGGAGCTTGTGTCTGAAGTTCAAGAATAAAAGCACAAACAGACTGGTTTTCTGTGTACATAAGTGAATTAAACTTGGCTTGCTATGCTGTACTGGAGTTAAAGGTCTTGCAATGGTGCAAAAGAAATGGCTCCAGTTTTCCGTAGGATGAATTCACCAGAGAATCCGTAAAAGCAAAATTTCCCACCAAGACGTGTGCATCTTAATTGATGGACCGTAAGAAAAACGCCATTTTCAGCGAGACATCAAATTTCAATACCTTCAAAATTACATTCTGTGGAAGTACAATTCACACCTAATGGTTTCATTTCAATCGAATGTGTTGGAAAAGTGAGACGCGTGATGCCATATGACATTGTATAAATGAATCAAATATTGTCCAGCTAAAGCTAACCTCTGCCACAATTCATTATGCTCTTTTAAATTGAATACCAAAAATGAAAATGGATTTTCCATTTTCTTGGATTTAGGTTCTTCGTACCAATAGTACTATTGTAAACTCGAGTGACAGACGTGGGAAGGCAAATGCAAAAGGAGGCTTTATTCTCCTAACAATGCGAGTACATTGTCCGATAGTGTCGAACGCCACGGTGCTTAGGGCCTATGATCTTGCATAGTTTTAGTCGCAGGAATTTGTACACACACGGATCTATTAGTCCCGCTAAGCAGTTCTGAAAACCTAGAAGGCCAATCAAGTCGAATCCCGACTCATTTCCGCGCGGTAATTTCATTGATAAGGACTTGTTTTTAAGGAGACGTTAATTGTCATATGTTAGGCGCAACAATATTTGTGTAACTGACACAAAGCCATTTATTATGGTGTACAAGAAATTGAAAACCGAATTGTGATCGATGAGCGAATCAAGGCGAATCAGATCAAGTGACGCGGCTATTGAAATTTAGAGTAGTTTCCGGATGTGATTGCGACCTAGGATCACTTGCTCTGTTTTCCACCAGTTTCTAACTATTCATCTGATTTTCTAGGTTTTCCAGGTGAATCATGCCCTGCCGATCATCCAAATGTACAAAAAGAAGAAGTGACTTTACACAAGAGAGTATCGGAGCGAAACATACAAAAACTCAAGATCCAACCTTAGTGACCCCTCCCATCGACATCCACTTGGATTTGAAAGTTTGCCTGGATGCCATTTGGCGTGCATTTTACCTCAAACTTCCCGAAGAATTTGCCTTTTTCTACGAATTTTGCAGGTCATTAAATCACAATGCACCGCTTGGTATGCTTTGCTTGATTAAGTTACTTCATCTTGTCAGACGCCTTTAGGAAGTCGTTAGGGTTGAGATTAGTTGGCCCGTTTGAATTGATTAACAAAAACGGTAAATTACCAGAAGAACAATCGGATATTCCTCTTTTCTACCGATATTTTCATGATCCTCCTGAAATGGTAACTATCATGGTAGGCTCCGACGGATGGCATCTTGGCTATTTCAGGTGGGCTGCATTTGATACACTTAGTTGAGTTTTTTTAAAGGGACCGGCCGAATGATAAACCATCCCTGATAGTGGAGTCAGAACCGGAAAAATCCGGAACGTTAAAAATAGTGGGCACCAGCCTTTTTACTGTTGTTAGGTGAGACATGAGACTGGTTTTCATCACACATACAGGTCACTGCTTGCCAAACGGTCTCCTTTTAGGCGTCTCATTTCTTTAATGGACCAATTTATAAAGGACAAGAAGTACACATTCCCGGAATCAGATGAGGGTTAGTCTTGCGTTTTCTACAAATTTCGTTATTATATTTCTCTCCTCAGTGATCAAACAGCGTAAAAAGTGCTGTGTTTGCTCTACATTGAATGGAATTGGACTTGTCGTTCCTCTTAACGGGGATATCGGTTATCGGCCTCTAGAAATGACTTACGGTGAGTACGTTCTGCGTGTCTATGACTCGTTTCTTCCCAAATCTTTAAATTGGGTAATTTTACTTATGGCCGACTTACTGCCAGTTGAAATCATGGTCGGTTGTGATATCACTGGGAGGTCGGCAGGCTCCCATTAGCCCATAACAATTTATCCGAGAGCTAAATTAGCTATGAAGAACTTCGCGTGGTCACGACCGGTGTTGCAACTGGGGTGCAATAATCTGAGATGTTCGCTGTACCCACTCACTGTACAGAAGCGCGTATTGGCGAAATTAAGAATTATTGATCGTGTGTTTTTCCTTCCACTGCATTCTCTTGGCACGTTCCGTTGGTTGATTTTTACGTTTTATTGTTTTATTGAGAAGTAGCAATTGTGACTGAGTCTTAAGGTGTCGGAATATACGGAAACGGGGAAGGTTGTGGCGATCAAGAATAGTTTCTGCCTTTACCATTTAATTAAGTCTAAATGTAACTGGGATAATTGGAGAATCTGACAACCAAACGATTCACTCAAAAACGTTGGACAGAGCAATTCATTTGGTTGGCTTCCACAGTGAACCTTTCGGTAATATCTACGAAAAAGAAATACAAGCTTATCCGACTTCTCCGCCACAAATGTAGGTTATCGAAGGGGTAGTTTATTTGAAAAGTGGGAAAAATTGCGTAATCAGATGTGTTGTCTCCGTCCCTCTTCAGGGATAGGGGCGCCGCTTTGATGAGTTCAATAGACTCCTCTGAGTTCTCCTGGAAGGGGAACAGACTCCCAGGAAACCGTGTGAATCAGTAGTTGTGTTGACTTACAAGGAAAGTAACAGCTCTTATGAAAACCACAGGAATCGGTCTGGTGAGTATGGCATCCTAACTGATCGCCACCATTATTTGCCTCCAGATATTCAGCAATTGCGGAGGTGTACGCTGGAGAATAACGGCGAGCAGAGTTGTTCCTTTATTTTCTTACACACGACGTGAATTACAGTAAAAAAAGTAAACCCCATAATTCGCAAACACTGCAAGAGGAATTTGTAGGGAAGATTCACGTCAAAACCAGTTTGTTGATTCCGCTCTTCGATGGAGAAAGTTGGTAGGTGGATAGAAAGACAGAGAGAGGGAGAGTGTTTCACGACCTAACCGTCCGGGGGGAGGAGAAGACTGAAAGGTCGAGGTTCAAGATCGAACAACAGAAACCTGATAAGAGTGACTGGCTGCTTGCGATCGAGATTGGCGTTGAACAGTAATGGGAATATGAACAACCGAGGCGAGGCAAGCTTGAAGGAAGGATAGAGAGGAGACGATCGAAAGATCCACGAAAGGCATCGAGCTGGAGGGACGAGGGGAAACCAAATCAAAATTTAAGTGAGAAAAGAAGGAATGGTGTTCGAGAGAAATTTGGAGGGTATGTTTTAGAAGTATCAAAGAGAACGCAACTTTGAGAGCCCCAAGAGGAGATTTGTCCAAGATCCAGATTGAGCGATGTTACAAGAGCACGGCGTTTACGGTCGATGTTGGCGGTGGCATGGTGGGAGGTAGGATTCGAAAGGGAGTAGGGAATGGTAGCATCGTCGGCAAAAGTGTGGATGGGGTTGGGAGTGGTGGATAAGAGAGAGAGAGTGGGTGAAAGCACAGAATATTGGGGAGCACCAGCATTCACGCGATAAGGTTGTGAAGGTTGTTGAACCCCATAAACTCGAACGGGGATGGTCCAGTTGATGAGAAAACTCGACGTCCGCAAGACAGGGGCTGGGAGAAACTCAAAAGTGGGCAATTTATACAATAAACCATTTTGCCAGACATTGTCAAAAGCCTTTGATGTCTACTAAGACCAGGTGTGTGTCTCCTTAGCTATCGAGTGCCTCTGACCAGGAGTGCGAGAAAATAGATAGTAGGACGTCTGTGGAACAACTTTGTCGGAACGCGTATCGATGGTCGTTTAGCATTCTTTCCCGTTCGAGAAATGGTTGCAGCTGATGGGAACGTATGGTCTCCATGACTTTTTAAATGACAGAAGTTAGGGAGATAGAACAGTCGTTGTCCGGGTCGGAGAAGTTACCGTGTTTAAAATTAGGAGAAATTATGGCGTCTTTCAATGGGGCGGGAAGCGTGCTAGATTGGAGAGAAAGGCAAAACAGATGACGTGAAATTGGTGCTAACTCTGGGGCACACATTCTCAGGTCGATGGGTGGAATGCCGTCCGGACCAGGTATTTTTAAATTGTGCATCCTTACCCTATAGCAGATCTTAGAGCTCAGTTAAACCTCCTGTTAGCCCACAGTCTCTGTCCTCCTTGATATGAAAGTGGCGTTCGACTCAGCCGACTGGACAGTTCTCTGGCTCTGCCTCATATTGAAGTGTGTGTCAGGGAAAATCGTTTCTTTTTTCGGTCATAGAGCACAAATGCAGGGTCAGTGGTTGAATGAACTGAACTGAACTAAGCTGAGTCATAGTATGGGAAGCACTAAAGCCGAGTTTGTGCTTAGGAAGATCTTTCATCTCAGTGCACCAGGGGGAGTTTTGTGCATCAGGTTTACCTTCTATCTTTTCGCGCGCGTTTCAGGCTGCGTCTCATCGGTAGCTGCGAATTCTATCAAAGACACAGGAGCCAGACGCACAGAAACGGTGGATATTTACATTCTCATTTGCGTGCAGATCGATTCCTCCGGCTTCGAGATATGACGAGGCACGGAGTCATCTTAGACGCCAACTGATTCGGAGCCTGAGAAACGACCGTGAGCGGTGGTGGATTGCAACGCGTAAGCAGATGAAACAGACTGTGGCGATCGTTAATAGCCACAACCTTTTCTGTCTATTTGGAAATGCCGATCCACAAAAGACGGACGTTGGAGAGCTAATCAAGAAGACGAACGACTCACTGATTCAGACTCGAGCATCGTCTAGCACGTTGGGAAAAGCATTTCGAGAAGCAGTTGAAGTTACCTTCATCCATGACAGGTTTGCTAAGTAGCACGAGGGTTACAGCTCCAGCTGTAGACACCAATTCTCCGTCAGAAGTAGAGGCTCTCCGTGAAATAAGCTGTCTTGAAAGACATAAAGCTGCCGAGTCGGATGGGTTGCCTCCGTCTATTTGCAAAAACGGTGGCTCGGCAATGTCACTGACAAAACTCCCCGGTTTGATGTGGGAGAAGGGAAAAATTCCAAAGAGTTGGTGTGAATCGGTGATTATACTGACTTTTAAGAGGGGTGATAGGTTCACCCATAAGGACCAGAGAAGAATAAGTCTGATCAAACCAAACCATTCCCTGGTGTTATACTCTCCCGCTTATCCAACGCTCGCGAACAGTGGTCGCATGAGAATCAAGTTGGGTTTAGACCTGGTCGAGGTTGTGTTGGTCCCATCTTCACCCTTCGAAAAGTTTTAGAACATAAAGGCACCATCTCTGTTTTTTGATCCGAAAGCGGCGTTTGACTTAGCGTGCCTCACAGCTCTCTGGTGCCGCCTCTTTTTGAAACGTGTATCAGAGGAATTCATTTCCATCATAAAGTCCCTTTACATGAATAGCCAAAGTCGAGTTCAGGATTGCGGCCATCCCTCACCTTAGCTTACTAAGAGACGCACTCGACGTCAGGGTTACACCCTCCTTTTCTCCTTAACTTTGTGTTGCTATGATCCTAGGGGCTGCCATTTGTCATGTGTGGATAGCACGGGACAGGAGGAAAATAAAAATGGACGAGATTAGTTGTGGTGTTGGTATGACGGCCTTTTGGTTGCTTCCTATAGAGATATCGTCCAGGTGAATTCACTTACTTTGTATCAAATTTGAATGAGTAAGGACAAAATGGGAATGAGGTGAATCTTCAGACTGTATACAGTCTGTCCAAAAAAATCAGGATCATCTTAGTTCGGCCGAAATCCTGACATACGGTCGAATTCCAGTTTATACAACTGATGCTACTCTCAGCAGTCAAACATATACAAGAGATACGGTTATTTAGCGGGATAGAGAGATTGGTATCAGTAGTACAGACTGGAATTCGATCGTATGTCTCGACTCCGACAGAACTGAGGTGATCCCGAATTTTTTGAACAGACTGTACATGACAGTAGCATACGAATTTCTGGTAATTTTCTGTTTCAATATTGAAATGTAACTAATACAGAATAATACCTATTTTGACAGAAAAGCAGTACAAGTTGATGTGTTACTAGACGATTTCGGTTATTAGTGATGGATAGAAGCGAATAAAGCACTGCCGATTGAGCCTCATTCAGTTAACTTCCACAATCCCCACCACTGACGGTCAAGTCACTAAGATGTGGTGACAGTCAGGAGTAAGAGTGCACATCCAGTGGTGTTTCCCATATCCTCAGGTGACATCACCAGTTCTAGAGACTGACTTGGTGGCCATCTGTCACTTTTGGCTCACATAAGCTGCTTTTCTATGTAGTAACCATATCCGTCTGATCTACTGGATAACATGAAAATCCTTTAAAAAGTGTAGCTAGGACTCAGATCAAATGCTTCTTGTGTGTGAATCCAGCACTCAGTGAGTGATTAGCGTCTGGCTAGATTTAAACTGAAACTAAATCCAGTCTCGTCTAAAAGACAACCTGGAGCAAGCGACTGAAAGTGGATAGAGTGATGGTTTATATATGCGTACCCTATGACACGGGGAACATGATCGCGCAGCCTGAAACTGTCCTAGATCATTCTTAGCTGTAAGTACATTCGGTCACGCCATCGCCGTTTACTTCTGTGAATTCGTGATAACATTTATGGATTTGACATATTTATCCTTTAATTGTTCCCATTCAACCACTTTCGCCCATGTATTTCTTTACACAGCCAAATTGGTCTCAACTCTCCAATCAGCTGTGAGCGCGTCAAACGAAGATAAACGCCTATCTTATTTGGAACCGATTGACGAGCTGATTACTTTCTCTCAGTTCGCTTGTGACGAGGGAGATTTTGGACAAGCGATTGAGCTCGGATTATGTTTGCTTGCCTTTCACCCTAAAGGTCAGTTTGATGTAAATATTGATACTATTAGCACTAAGTTGATTCATCGCATTATCGGTTCTGAAGAGTTCTAAATACTTGTTCCATTCGAGAAGCGGCAGACGCTGCATTTTACCTGAAATCTCATTACAATGGGTTTCCCGGTAGTAACATCCCGTATTGCGTTTTTATTACGTGCTTGTGCATGAGTGCAATGGAAAGGGTGTAAGTCGTGTACTCAATGCTCCTAGACGTAGGTAGTATTACAGTGCGAACATTGCACAATTACCTTGAAGACATCATCTGCCTTTCGGAGGTCCGACTGTCCAGCTCAGGTACTCGGTGTGTTAAGGTTCCGGAGTGGATACATTTCATTGACTCTATCACAGTGAGCTCACGAACAACTTTGAACTTCATGGTGTCTCATTCACCCTGAGCAGAAAGACCAATAGTGCTCTGACTTCTTGGGAACTGATTTCTTCGGGGTTGACCCTGACACGCTTCAAGAGCTCTCCACAAAACCTGTCGGTGATTACCTTCTTTGCACTGATAAATGTGGCTGAAAACACACAAAATCTTTTACAACAAATTACGAGATCTAATCAATCGCGTTTCAAAAAGTGACATACTCTTCGTCGCCGGAGACTGGAACGTACGAACAGGCCCCTCAGATGAGTTCACTCGCCATGTTCTAGGGAATTGTGAACTTGATGAACGTTGCGAGAATAGACGCCACCTAGTGAATTTACCGATACCGACAGATCAGTTATCTGCAACACGCGCTTCCAACACCCCGATATCACGAATAAAGCACTTGGTCTCAGTAGACATCAAAGGCTTTTGACAGTGTCTGGCAAAATGGTTTATTGTATAAATTGCCCACTTTTGAGTTTCTCCCAGCCCCTGTCTTGCGGACGTCGAGTTTTCTCATCAACTGGACCATCCCCGTTCGAGTTTATGGGGTTCAACAACCTTCACAACCTTATCGCGTGAATGCTGGTGCTCCCCAATATTCTGTGCTTTCACCCACTCTCTCTCTCTTATCCACCACTCCCAACCCCATCCACACTTTTGCCGACGATGCTACCATTCCCTACTCCCTTTCGAATCCTACCTCCCACCATGCCACCGCCAACATCGACCGTAAACGCCGTGCTCTTGTAACATCGCTCAATCTGGATCTTGGACAAATCTCCTCTTGGGGCTCTCAAAGTTGCGTTCTCTTTGATACTTCTAAAACATACCCTCCAAATTTCTCTCGAACACCATTCCTTCTTTTCTCACTTAAATTTTGATTTGGTTTCCCCTCGTCCCTCCAGCTCGATGCCTTTCGTGGATCTTTCGATCGTCTCCTCTCTATCCTTCCTTCAAGCTTGCCTCGCCTCGGTTGTTCATATTCCCATTACTGTTCAACGCCAATCTCGATCGCAAGCAGCCAGTCACTCTTATCAGGTTTCTGTTGTTCGATCTTGAACCTCGACCTTTCAGTCTTCTCCTCCCCCCGGACGGTTAGGTCGTGAAACACTCTCCCTCTCTCTGTCTTTCTATCCACCTACCAACTTTCTCCATCGAAGAGCGGAATCAACAAACTGGTTTTGACGTGAATCTTCCCTACAAATTCCTCTTGCAGTGTTTTTGAATTATGAGTTTTACCATTTTTCTACTATAATTCACATAGTGTGTAATGAAGTAAATTGCTAACCGGGGGCTCACATGACGAGCGTAACACGCCAAATTGACGACATTTTAGTGCAATTCCGTTAGACTTCATCGGTGGAGGACTGCCATGGGTATCGTGTCGCAGTGACGGGAAACACGAACAGTGCAGACCATGACCTTCGTGCGCGTTTCAGACTCCATCTGTCTGTGCATCTGAAAGTCTTATCGCCAAGCTGAATTATTGTCACAGCTCTGGAAATCCCAGAAATGTGCAATGACGGTGGTGGTTGGGTGGTTTAGAGCACTAGATTACCACATCGGAGGTCAGAAGTTCGAACCCCTCCCTGCGCGAAGCACCGCGCTCGACTGGGACCGATTGTGAGAGGTACAAGATAAAAAAGTGACGCAGAAAAAGGAGACCGCGTTGAGCACTGGTAATTTCAAACTACGAACGACCCATTTGCAAGGCTTGAAATGGGCAGTGCAAGCCCGAGTCCGTCCTGTGTGATATAAAGTGCCAGATCATCCTCGTACAAGAGTAGAAGCGTAGAACATTGAGTGTAACATTTTGACCGGCTTCTTAACCAACCTTCCGATCACACCGCGGACTTACCATCCTCCGCGAGTGTAAAGCCGTTCAAGGTCAACTGCGATCCACCAACTTTGACGAAAATCACCGGGATCACCAACCAGCTGGAAAACAGGAAAACTGCTGAATGGGATAGTATTCCGCCAGAAGTGTACACAACCCGTCTGTAATCACTAACAGACATACTTCACTTACTTTTCCACTCCATATGGGGATGGTAGACATTTCCTTGGGATCGGGATGCGTCTATTGTTGACCATTTCCAAGAAAAGAGACAAGACTGTACGAGAAGTACACGAGGACAGTTTGATTGACGTCGATGCAAAGATTTTCTACGTGCCGCTACTCAGTTGCTTCTTAGTTGTGAAGGACTCCCGCTATCGATCGAACCAAGGGGTTTCCGCCATGCCAGAGATTGTGTGGACCAAATCTTCATATTGTGTCGAGCACTGAAATCTCCACATATATGATCGCTCGCTCTCGCGCTCGACTTTGTTCACTCACTATTGCTATACAAAATATAACCGAGATGCTGTCGGTCGGACAAAGCCAACTACCTGTTACCAACCCACCCATTTTAACCCACTGTTTCGCACACAACAACATTAGTACTATCCCGTGCACTTCTCAAGTTGCCATCGACAAAGACGCTGAGCATGCAAAGCAAATTCCTCCTTCACTTGTGCGCAGTTCATCAAAACTGCTACTGAGACTACGTGTCACTGAAGCTTGCAGCCTTCAATGTGCGCAATCTAATTCAAAAAGACCAACAAGCAGCTGTAATGTGCACACTCGAGACACTGACCATTGACGTCTGCTGCTTGTCCGAGACTCGCATCCAGGACCCCACCATCGTGGTTCATCTCAATTTGCCCTCTGGACATGCTTTTACTCTGCGCTTATCCGGAGATGTTGCGGCTTCTGCATCTGGCGATGCAACAGTAGGAATCTCTCGGAGTACTAGAAATGAGTCTGCGCTACGCGACTGGATCCCATTCGACAGCAGATTATGTGCAGTTCGCTTAGAGGGTTCGTGTGAAGGCCGCGACGGCAATCGTTGTCTGTTTGTTGTCGCTGCCCATGCCCATACTGACTGCAGTCCGGATACAGTTAAAGATATATTCTGCCAGCAACTTCACGAATTTCTTCGGAGGGCATCTCTAAGAGATATACTGGTACTGGCTGGTGATCTGAACGCACAGACTGGCCACCTAGGTCCAGATGAACAAATGTTTGGAGGCCAAAACGACGCCAGCCATCAACGGACGGATAACGGTAATCGACTGCTCCATCTATGTGCAGACTACCGCCTATTCTTGTCGAATACAAACTTCTGGCGCAGCTCTTGTCGCACAGTCACATGGCAACCGTCATCTTCTAACCAGTCTTGGACACAAATACACCACATAGCCGTAAGCTACCACTAGCGCGGCTCAGCCAGGTCCTGTAGGTTGTACTGGAGCACACCTAGATTCAGATCACGCCCTAGTGTGTGCTAAGTTCATAGTGCAGTTTTCTACAAAGTCAAAGGTCCGCCGTCAACGGATGGACGTGGACCAACTTTGCTGTATGTCGGCCCAAGAGAGATATCAGAATGAGCTTGCTGCCCAGCTAAGTAGCCACATATGCGATGACTTGTTAGACCGCTAGCAACACACCGAAGACTCCGTAAAATTACTGAGTACCACATATTGTGGTCTAGTTACACGGCATACAATCACGTGCTGGATCTCTTACGGGTTCTCTGGAATCGCTAGACAGCCGCCAGAATATCCCTGCCGGAAGCGAAAACCACATTGCCCGCACCCAAGTACGCAGAAATTTGATTAGAAGCTTGCTCAGAGACCGAGAGGATTGACGGTCCGAACCCACGGCCAAAATGAAACAGGCTGCTGCCACCGGCAATGCTCGGATACTTTTCCAACTCATCCGATCCACTGGGACCAAGAAGCCTGGAGTGAGCGGAACGATCTGCGAGGCAAACGATCAGCTAATCCACCAGCTTTCATGGCGCATCAATCGATGGGCGGAGCACTTTGAGGATCAGTTTAATTGGGCTTTAGCGTCAGCACCCCCACTTAGTAGTCCATTTGAACCAGTCTGTGCTTCATGGGTAGTCTGCATTACCCCAGCTACAGGAGAAAAGTCAGTGGTGCGCCCCATCTTCTGAAACGCAATAAAACTCCCGGCCCTGACGAACTCCCTTCGGCTCTCTTCAAAGATGGCGGTGTGCACCTCTCCAAAGCGCTCATCAGCCTCTTTACCGAGATTTGGCTCCACAAATGCGCCCCACAAAGTTGTAACTGTTCATCCATCATCCCTATATACAAGAAACGGACTAGAAATATCTGTTCCAATCATCGAGGGATAAACCTAACCTCTGTCGCATCAAAACTGTAAGCGTCAACAACTGTCCATAAATTGTCTCCAGTGCGCGAACAACAAGTCCATGAAGAACAGCCCGCTTTTCGTCCCAACCGCGGGTGCATCGACCAAATTTCCACCATCCGCCTGACGCTTGAGCTCCGCCACACACGTCGTTGACCGACGGTAATCGTATTCTTGAATATCCGAGCAGCTGTTGATTCCGTTTATAAAGCGGCCCTCTGGGAGTGTCTCATCAAACAGGGAGTATCTGAAAGTATATGAAAATCATCCAAGAGCTATACCATCAGACTTCAGGCCGTGTACAAGCATATGGCTTATCATCACCTTACTTTTCAGTTGGAAACGGCGTGCGTCAAGGTTGCCCACTCTCACTCTTCCTGTATAATTTTGCGATCGATGACATCCTGAGAGAGGTACAAGGAAATCAAACTAACGAAAGCGTCGAGCTCCGACCTGGTAACAGACTTTTAGACTTAGTCTATGCAGATGAGAGAGGGAATAGCAACCAAGGCCACCACACCCAGTGCATGGTTAATGGTTGTCTGAACAGAACAGAAAACATGCAGGTGACGCTGCCTTGGTTTGTGACGATGCTCCTGTGGCACAGTGCGTTCTAGACAACCTTGCGTCGTCTCTGTTGTTGTACAGAATGTGCTTTTCACCCTCTAAGTGTAAAGTGCTTTTACAAGACTGGCGGGAGTCCATCCCCGCACTTACGCTCGCTAGTGATCGGTCAGAAATTTTCGAAAGGTTTGTCTACTTGAGAAGCTGTATAACTGCTGACGGGTCAGGTTGGAGATGTGAACTACCGAATAGCGAAGTTTCAAGCGGCGTTCCGCAATTTACGTCACCTGTGGAGACGGCGTGGCGTCTCTTTCCGGTTGAAAGGTGGGGTGTACAACGCTGCTGTACGTAGTATGCTCCTATACGCTTATGAGACCTGGCCTCTTCGAGCGGCCGATGTCGACCAGTTGTCCGTGTTCGATCATCGATGCCTGAGGAGTATCTTGCGAGTTTGGTGGCAACAGCAAATAACCAATTCCGTAGTTCAGACGCGCATCTACGGAACCGGGCGTGACGCGTGCCCGATTTGTGCTACCATATCACTCCATCGGCTTCGCTGTCCGGGGCGTATGCTACGTATGCCACCTCCTCAATTTCCCCGTCGTGCCTTATTCGCCGAGCCTAAGGTTAGCTAGAAACGACAACGTGGACGTTGTGCGTTCTGCGGTTATCTGCTATCAACAATGCGAACAGAACAACTTCCCCGGTCCAGCTTCTCCACCTGGTTCAGCCACAGTTCGTGTCGGACGCAAACGCATTACACACACAGACGTCGCTGGATCATTTTTTAACCATTCATACACCCACGCACACTCACACATGGTACTGCTTTTATCATGTGTTGTCCTCACACGCCATCACGCGCACTGCACGATTATCAATTTTTGCTCCGTGATCGTTGACACACGCACGCTCATGGGACCACTTGTTTATTCTCTTGGTATGGAGTCATGACCGCCCTCTGTATCAGACACACGGTCTGACGTTCATTCACCACGGTTTCCCTCATATCACGTTGACCCAGAGTGCCACACACACACACACACACACACACACACACACACGCACACTGGAACTCACACTTGTGATCGCTGTCCTCCCGGGACCACTGGAAAAGGCATGCACACACACACACATCCACTGATCCGTCTGCCCTATGACCATTCAACCGCACGCACACACCTGACACATCCAATCAGCTCCCAACGTGTTACGGGTCAATTCCCTCAACCGGGTCTACTCGACATTCCGTCGTACTGTTTGACACGAGTTGCACTGACAGTTTTCGCCGCACGTTTGAAAATGTTCAGTTGTACATCCATTTGCCTTTATCTACTAATGTTTATGAATTATAGAACCGTGTTCCCTACAACCAGCGTCTATTGACTATGCGTCTGCTAGGTGGTTGGGACGCGAAGTAGACTGACCCAAACGGGAAGTATCCTAGAAAAGCTTTAACGCAGCTGGGAATAACGAAACGAAAAAGAAGGGAGAAACCGGAAAGGCTTTGAGGAAGGCGGCCGGATAATTCCTTCACAGAGGCCAAGCCATGACATGGCAAGTGTTGACGTCAAGACTTGCCGTTGTCGGTTCGTCACGTTTGCACGGCTGGGGACCTCGAGATCCACCATACAGCTGGCCGGAAACTTTGTCGGATATGGCTCAGTGTCGTGCTCAGTCGTGGCATGTTGTGCTAACTTGTGTTTGAACTTCTCAAAACTACCCGTTTGATTCGTCACGTTTATTTCTATTCCATGTTTTGCATGGCACCACACCTCGGTGAGAAATCTTCTGCGTTCGCAATTATATAAAGAGTCAGACAGGGCTGCCCTTCGGTGTTGTTCAATTATGCTGTCGACCGGACAATGAACAGAGCCTTGGCTGACTACCCCAGTGTCCAAATGAGTTTAACTGTACACATCTCGGACGTGGAGTTTACGGACGATGTTGTCGTGCTCGGAGATTCTCCAGCCTCACTTCACCCAGCCCTCGATTGCTTCTCGAGGAATGTTGGCCTTAGAGTCGACTCAACGAAAACAGGTTTTTTTGGCTTGTCTAGGACCATCAGTTCAGCAGTTGTTTATCGATGGTCGAGCGGCCAAGTATGTGCCATCCTTCATTATCATTAGTAACCCGAGAGTGACACAAAACGGCTTTGAAGTCATGATCACGTAAAATAAAGTTGGTGCCAAGGGTTAGTGCGATAACAAAAAATATGAATGCCTTGGAATATGGAAAAATATGGAAAGCAAGTGGTTTCTCTCAGTTGTTCACGCGTGACGGACAAGTATGACGTCATTGGAATTAATGTTGATGGATGCAGATAGAAGATATGAGTTATTAGATGACAGCATTTGTTTAACCCTGCTCGGTGGCATACGTAAAACATGCTGGTTAACACACGTGCAGCATTGGGCGAAACAGTATATTTTTAGGCTGTTGATAGGCACAACACAGTTGGTAAGCATCGATCGGTCAAAGCCATGGTGATGGAAATTAATCGACGGTCACCCGGCTCTTTACTACACCTGACCTATTGGGACTTTATGCGGTTCTCCATCACTCCAGTTTTCAGAATAGTACTGAATATTTTATCATAAATCAATGCGTTTTCCACTTCCTTATTTATTTATCATACAACAATGTACAGGAGTTCAGGAAGAGGGCCGCGGCCAATAAAAGGCTGCCGAATGTGAAAGTGGCCGGCGGTGGTGGGAACCAAACGCCGGCTCCTCGATGATAACCGCTTGACCACCGCTGGTTTCAACTTATCCCTAGTAGTGCGGTAGACCTTTGAGAATACGGGGTGTATCCTTTCATTCGCGCTCGTGCGCAAGCATTTAGTAAAACATCACACATTGTGGGACAAAAGTTTAAGCTCACGTACAGTGAAAGTCTGTGTGGGCTGGTTGATAGCGCTTCACAAAAGACGAAATGCTTTTGGTCCTTTTACGTGTAATCACCCAGATCACCGGATCCGGGTCGGTCGGATGTACAAAATCCCCTGCTGTTCATGCTTGCATGTTCCAGTTCATGTCGCCTTTCTGCACTTATCAACATTCGTTCTTGTGAGATTGCGTTTTCCTGTCAATACGGCCCGTGTGCATTTAGTTATGTGATACCATTTGCTTTACAAATTATATATTTGAGTGCATTTAAATTCTCTTCCTTTTACGCATATATTTAGTCGATGATCGAACCCCGAACCTCTGCTATTTGGAGACAAAGTGCACCTGTTTTACCCGTGATAAAGTAGACCAAAGTTTCCCCATAAATTTTCAACTGTTCCTTTCAAAACGAGCTGTAACAGACATTTTGAAAAATTTGTTGCCTTATTATCGTCTTGTTCGCTGTTCTGTCGTTGCTAACGTGGTGGTGTTCCAATCTCACCAATCTTTTCAGATCTCCCTGTGGATCGAGCAAATATCCTCAATTCGCGAATCAAGCATTTGCTGTCTGTTGGTTATGAGCTGGCCGGATGTCCGGAATTCGCGACCGTTATTGTGTCACACATGCAAAACCGTCCAATCACTCCACCATCATCGATGTTCGACCCGTAACTTATGCATTTGTATTTGTATTGTATTTCGAAGATGTGTTTTTGTATTCTGGATGAGATTTCTGCTGCATATGGGTTTCTATTCCTCCCAGTTTCTTATGCAATTTGTCCGCTTTATTACGCAATTGTGGTAAAACCTTTTATAAAAGTTTCTTATTTTCAATAACTCATAAGACTATGAAGAAAGCTCTCAGATATTCTACCTACTTATTTAGTTCCTGAGTACACGGATCCCGAACGATTACATTTACTAGAATACGACAAATAGCAGCCAATCGTCGATTGCATAAGTCACATTTTCAAAGTATTTTTTCTTTGCTCCACTCCTTGGAGAGAAATGAATAATGCCGAAATATGACCCTGGGTCGTGGAATAATAAGCGACCTCTATAATGCTGTTTAATCGCGATCAGAGTGGCTTTAGACTCATTACAAAAGCTGTTGTGAACAATGAGAACCGCTGTCTGAATGAGTGATGAGTTTTCCGCTTGTCGGGTGATCTACCCTATAAAATAACGCTGGTTTTCGGGTGATATTGCCACAAAACTGAGTCACCGTTCCTTGTCTCGATTTATCTGCCTGACAATGCTTTACGGAAAAGTCCATGGACCACACCGCTTTCCGTGTTGCTGTGGTTTGCCGTCCATCAGCAGCATGATTCCAATCACTGGTTTGATGACCTAGGCAATAAAATTTCGCTGAAGGAAGGAATCCACAAAAAAACAGTGACAATAGAAAGAACTATTGACTGTATTTCGTACGCGGCGCTCACTTAGGCGTGCCTCCGGTGTACATAAACATTTGACCACTAAGTATGATTCCAGTAGGTCATTGTAATCTCGTAAGTTTCGAGCGAGCTGTGCTACCAAATACCAGACTCAGCCCTACATTTAGAAGAATGTTAATAAATATACTTTGTAACTTAGTAAAAGGACTCCTTTGTTTCTTAGTTTCAGTCCTAATCCCTAGCACGATTGGATGTCTTTGGCATAAAGTGGAACGGTCGGGTTGAACACACTGGTTGTGTTTGCACTACCCTATCGAAAACATTTTGCTGAATCGTTTTACACGAAGTCTGTTGAACATCTTTGCGAGGAGCTTCCTATGTGGCATCCATGTAAGCTGCGGTAGGGCTTATGAATTCGGCCGTGCCACTCGCGCTATGTTTACTGCTTTGGCATAATTTCATCATCATACCCCAACGCTCCCACTTCTGTGTCAACGTTGTGTCCTTGATGCACTAGTACAAAACCAACGTTCTGATTTCCATACCAGATACCGCTGGATCTAATAGAGAGGCGGAATTATTCAATTTTTCTCATTCTATGAGTAACGAAGTGAAAAGAATCAAGCAACATGCAGTTGAAAGCTTTCGCACACATCAAGCTGGGTGGAAAGTTGCTTTCTTAAAGAGAAGTAATAAATCAGTGTGCGTCCCGTTGATCCTGTCGTCTAACACCTGTTCGGTGATGTCAAATATGTCGGGTGTCAACCACTTACCGAAGTCTTTCGAATATGTGACCTGTGGTACGATGAATTATCTAGGCCTGGTAGGTTCACCAGCCATAGTATTAATAATTACACTCTTGCGCATGAGTGCAATGGAAGGGGTATACTTCATAGTCACAAAAGCCCACTGCTCTGTTAGGGATAACCGGTAACCAGACCCTGAGACTTAGAGTGACGGAGAGCCACATAAGGTCCCAATAGGTCAGGTGTAGTGGCGAGCCGGACGACAGTGAGTTACTGTCTACCACCAAAGTGACCAACGATGGCGGGGATTCAAACTTCTGACCTCCGATGTGGTAATCTAGTGCTCTAAACCACCCAACCACCATCGTTATTGCACATTTCTGGGATTTCCAGAGCTGTGACAATAATTCAGCTTGTCGGTGAAACTTTCAGGCGCACAGACAGATGGAGTCTGAAACGCGCACGAAGGTCATGATCTGCACTGTTCGTGTTTCCCGTCACTGCGACACGGTACCCATGGCAGTCCTCTACCGATGAAGCCTAACGGAATTGCACTAAAATGTCGTCAATTTGGCGTGTTACGCTCGTCATGTGAGCCCCCGGTTAGCAATTTACTTCATTACACACTATGTGAATTATAGTAGAAAAATGGTAAAACTCATAATTCGCAAACAATGCAAGAGGAATTTGTAGGGAAGATTCACATCAAAACCAGTTTGTTGATTCCGCTCTTCGATGGAGAAAGTTGGTAGGTGGATAGAAAGACAGAGAGAGGGAGAGTGTTTCACGACCTAACCGTCCGGGGGGAGGAGAAGACTGAAAGGTCGAGGTTCAAGATCGAACAACAGAAACCTGATAAGAGTGACTGGCTGCTTGCGATCGAGATTGGCGTTGAACAGTAATGGGAATATGAACAACCGAGGCGAGGCAAGCTTGAAGGAAGGATAGAGAGGAGACGATCGAAAGATCCACGAAAGGCATCGAGCTGGAGGGACGAGGGGAAACCAAATCAAAATTTAAGTGAGAAAAGAAGGAATGGTGTTCAAGAGAAATTTGGAGGGTATGTTTTAGAAGTATCGAAGAGAACGCAACTTTGAGAGCCCCAAGAGGAGATTTGTCCAAGATCCAGATTGAGCGATGTTACAAGAGCACGGCGTTTACGGTCGATGTTGGCGGTGGCATGTTGGGAGGTAGGATTCGAAAGGGAGTAGGGAATAGTAGCATCGTCGGCAAAAGTGTGGATGGGGTTGGGAGTGGTGGATAAGAGAGAGAGAGTGGGTGAAAGCACAGAATCTTGAGGAGCACCAGCATTCACGCGATAAGGTTGTGAAGGTTGTTGAACCCCATAAACTCGAACGGGGATGGTCCAGTTGATGAGAAAACTCGACGTCCGCAAGACAGGGGCTGGAAGAAACTCAAAAGTGGGCAATTTATACAGTAAACCATTTTGCCAGACATTGTCAAAAGCCTTTGATGTCTACTGAGACCAGGTGTTTTCTTCGTGGTATCGGGGTGTTGGAAGCGCGTGTTGCAGATAACTGATCTGTCGGTATCGGTAAATTCACTAGGTGGCGTCTATTCTCGCAACGTTCGTCAAGTTCACAATTCCCTAGAACATGGCGAGTGAACTCATCTGAGGGGCCTGTTCGTACGTTCGTTCTCCGGCGACGAAGAGTATGTCACTTCTTGAAACGCGATTGATTAGATCTCGTAATTTGTTGTAAAAGATTTTGTGTGTTTTCAGCCACATTTATCAGTGCAAAGAAGGTAATCACCGACAGGTTTTGTGGAGAGCTCTTGAAGCGTGTCAGGGTCAACCCCGAAGAAATCAGTTCCCAAGAAGTCAGAGCACTATTGGTCTTTCTGCTCAGGGTGAATGAGACACCATGAAGTTCAAAGTTGTTCGTGAGCTCACTGTGATAGAGTCAATGAAATGTATCCACTCCGGAACCTTAACACACCGAGTACCTGAGCTGGACAGTCGGACCTCCGAAAGGCAGATGATGTCTTCAAGGTAATTGTGCAATGTTCGCACTGTAATACTACCTACGTCTAGGAGCATTGAGTACACGACTTACACCCTTTCCATTGCACTCATGCACAAGCACGTAATAAAAACGCAATACGGGATGTTACTACCGGGAAACCCATTGTAATGAGATTTCAGGTAAAATGCAGCGTCTGCCGCTTCTCGAATGGAACAAGTATTTAGAACTCTTCAGAACCGATAATGCGATGAATCAACTTAGTGCTAATAGTATCAATATTTACATCAAACTGACCTTTAGGGTGAAAGGCAAGCAAACATAATCCGAGCTCAATCGCTTGTCCAAAATCTCCCTCGTCACAAGCGAACTGAGAGAAAGTAATCAGCTCGTCAATCGGTTCCAAATAAGATAGGCGTTTATCTTCGTTTGACGCGCTCACAGCTGATTGGAGAGTTGAGACCAATTTGGCTGTGTAAAGAAATACATGGGCGAAAGTGGTTGAATGGGAACAATTAAAGGATAAATATGTCAAATCCATAAATGTTATCACGAATTCACAGAAGTAAACGGCGATGGCGTGACCGAATGTACTTACAGCTAAGAATGATCTAGGACAGTTTCAGGCTGCGCGATCATGTTCCCCGTGTCATAGGGTACGCATATATAAACCATCACTCTATCCACTTTCAGTCGTTTGCTCCAGGTTGTCTTTTAGACGAGACTGGATTTAGTTTCAGTTTTAATCTAACCAGACGCTAATCACTCACTGGGTGCTGGATTCACACACAAGAAGCATTTGATCTGAGTCCTAGCTACACTTTTTAAAGGATTTTCATGTTATGTGTGTGTTATGTGAGCCAAAAGTGACAGATGGCCACCAAGTCAGTCTCTAGAACTGGTGATGTCACCTGAGGATATGGGAAACACCACTGGATGTGCACTCTTACTCCTGACTGTCACCACATCTTAGTGACTTGACCGTCAGTGGTGGGGAATGTGGAAGTTAACTGAATGAGGCTCAATCGGCAGTGCTTTATTCGCTTCTATCCATCACTAATAACCGAAATCGTCTAGTAACACATCAACTTGTACTGCTTTTCTGTCAAAATATGTATTATTCTGTATTAGTTACATTTCAATATTGAAACAGAAAATTACCAGAAATTCGTATGCTACTGTCGTGTACAGTCTGTTCAAAAAATTCGGGATCACCTCAGTTCTGTCGAAGTCGAGACATACGGTCGAATTCCAGTCTGTACTACTGATACCACCCTCTCTCTCTCCCGCTAAATAACCGTATCTCTTGTATATTTTTGACTACTGAGAGTAGCATCAGTTGTATAAACTGGAATTCGACCGTATGTCAGGATTTCGGCCGAACTAAGATGATCCTGATTTTTTTGGACAGACTGTATACAGTCTGAAGATTCACCTCATTCCCATTTTGTCCTTACTCATTCAAATTTGATACAAAGTAAGTGAATTCACCTGGACGATATCTCTATATGAAGCAACCAGAAGGCCGTCATGCCAACACCACAACTAATCTCGTCCATTTTTATTTTCTTCCCGTCCCGTGCTAATAGGGGGAACGAATCGTTCGTTCATAGTTCCGAGAAAAAACCTGAAGTGCACGTCTTTCTTTAACCTCGAACTCTTGTGCTTTGGTCTTGGGTGCAACCTCGCCCGGGAGTCTAACAAGTTAAACAATCAAGTCCGCTGGTCTTGGTTACCAAACCGTTTTGTCATGTCATGGACTAACCACCGCGACCCGTCACTACTGGTCTCGAATACCAATGTGCACCGACGGAGTCTATCTGTGGGCATTTGTAACACATTTCCCAACCGTCTAAACCTGTTTCCATTCAGATCTTGTTCCACTAACTGACTTCTGGTTCTGAAAACTACGTTCAATGTGAGTATTGCTGATGCGATATCACGCAGACGACACATGCGGCTGAAATTGATGAAAACCAAACGTTCTTTCTGAAACAAAGCTTGGGTCATTCAGCAAAACTCGTCCTAAACATTGATACGCTGTTGATTATGCTATACAAAATAACTTACAGGTTAACCGGATCTTCAGTCAAAGGCACAGCGTAGTTCGCGCATTATAGGTTGGAGAGTTTATCACTTAATCAAAGCTGATATTCTCAAAGAATCATGGGAATTACGAAGTTGAAAAGGAAGAGCGATGGGAGAAAGGTTCAGCTAAAACAACCAATAACCATCGATTTAGTGTGGTAGCTATCTCTCAGCGACAAGTTCAATTGAAAGTGATTAAATCAAGGGTATGAAAAGAGCATGAAGAGGACAAAAGTATCAGGTCAACAAGGAAAGCTTTTGAATACAAGAGCGTCACTGATCGTAACACCCTGTCATGTCTTCCAACTTAGCTAGCCACTGAATGGGGTTCTCTTAGACTCCATCCAGGAAATCAAATATACCCTACATGGCCAAGTCTTCACATACTTGTCTTCCATGTCATAGACTGACCGCCCTTATCTTCCAACCACTGCCTGCGTCAGCGAACGTTGCGCACCGGGAAATTCTATCGGCGGACATGCGCAACACATGTCACAACCATCTTTGCCCTATGAGCTTGTGTTTTGCCTTATGAATTTTTCGTGTGCCTAATACTGTGTCTAACTTCAGTCTTGTTGATACCGTGTTCCCACCAGATTCGAGGAATGTCACGAAGACATGGGTATTCAAATACCGACATGTTTCGTATATCCTCCACTCGCAGTGGTCAAGTTTCTGAATCACAAAAGAACTGACTTAACTGCTTCAGCATACACTCAGCCCTTGATAGATAAGCGGCGGTCACGTTCACGCCACAAATGGCTGCTGGTAAAAGTCGAACGAACCTACCACCAAAGTAACCAGTTATGGTGGGTATTCAAACCTCTGACCGCCGACGAGGTAAGTTCAGTTCAGTTTAGTTTCTACAACCACTGACCTCGCACTTCTGTGCTCTGGTTTCGGTTTCTACCTTCCAGCATCGTCCAGTAAAGGGCAGAAACAATAGAAGCATGAAGTAAAAAAGACCCGAAAATCGAGGTAATAAGCAGAAATCACGAAGACAAGGAAAGAGTTTGAATGCAATTACGCCAATGGCTGTGACACCTAGCCATATCACGTAATATTTCCAACCATTTAAAAGGCGGATCACGTGAACCCTAACCTGGAAGTCTCACACGTGCTACTTGGCGAAGTCCATTGGTCAAGGTTTTCGTACCTCTTTGCTATATCATGGATTGACCACCTCGACCTACCTTCCAACCACTACCTGCCTTAGAGAACAGTTTATTCCGAGAAAGACCATCGGTGAGCATGCATAACACATGTCCCCAACCACCTTAGATTCAGTACTTGATCAACAGAGTGACCCCTGGCTTCCAAAACCTAGTGTCTAAATCTAGCATTGCTGATACGGTATTCCCACCATATTCGGGCAATGCTTCGGAGACATCAGTGCCCGAACATCGGCAGTCTTCTCCCTTCTTCTTCCCTTAAGGGCCATGCTTCTGAACCGTATAAAAGAACGGACATAATCGCCGCATTGTACACTCGACCCTTAATGGACAATCGGATTTCACGCCGACGCCACAAATGGTTGAGGTTGGCAAAGACCAAAGGTACCTTCTGCATACGCGGTGACACTTCATCCGATATCTGTCCACCTGGTGAGATGTAACTGCTCAGGTAACAAAACTTATCCACTTCAGCTAGAACGTTCCCTACCAACATGATGTTGAGCCAATCCAATCCTTGAACAGCATTTTACACTTTGAAGGTGCAAAGTGGATCCCAAACATTGCTAATGCAGTCTAGCTAAGGACTTCCGAGCGGATTATTATCGATGATATTAAGTCCGCGGAAATATTTTTGGGTGTAAACTAACTATATTATATATATATATATATATATATATATATATATATATATATATATATATATATATATATATATATATGGCACTGAACGTAAGAATTAACATTATTTCAAGCAGAACATGCGATCAGTACTGATAAAACGGCAGTCTTGATCGGAAGCGGACAGCAGGGGCAATCATAAAGGGAAATAACTGTAGGAAAGTACATGCGAATGAAAAAAACGGACATGGTACTGGTAGGTCCCTTATTACATCGAGGGGGATCCCGGTTGCATTGTTATGCAGTACTGAACGGTCGAATAGTCAGTTGTCCAATAATCAAGCTGTATACAGACCGAAATCAACCAGAGCCCCTACTCGGTGGCTGCCAGTCGTAATACCAACCATAGGCTATTAACCAATTGTCTTTTCATGACCGAAACTACTGAAATGGCATTCACGAAAAGCAAACCTGCTCTCACGGCTTTGTCTCCGCCAACAAAATCGGGCAGTGTGTCCGGGTGTGTAGCACGGTCCACAAACCTTTACCTCTCGAGCGAGCTGCCGTCGTTCCGTTCTTTCCGAAGCTGCGAAACTTCCAAACTAGCTGAATCTCTTCTACTGTCATTGTGATCCGAGTAAAACTCGTGGTTCTTAAAGAGACTAGATTCTTAGGTTTTAGCTGTAAGAAGACCCTTACCGTTAAGACCCGTGCCCCGCCAAGAACCGATTCATGATCTAGGTCTCTTTGTATTCCATCAGTTCCTCGGCCAACACCAGTCTAGCGAGGCTCCGCAGTGTCGACAGGTAGTTCACCAGTCATTTCCTTTCGGCCTGCGTAAGCAAGAAGAACTCATTCTGATAATCGATATCGGCCGCCTGGCTGCCAACAACCCGACCTAGTAAGGTAAGTAGAGAATCTGCCTAATCCAGAACCTGATAGTTCAAGAGCTTCCCGTATACTTCTTCCTATAGTAAGGTTAAAATCGGATCCACTCGCTCCCCGTTCCCTAATATATATATATATATATATATATATATATATATATATATATATATATATATATATATATATATATATATATATATATATATATATATATAACTAGTAGCTAGTTATTCTCCCCGTAACGTTTGATCTGCGGTCAGTCTGATTGATATGCTGCTCAGTGGCGTGGGAAAAACCCATGTCTTGGTTCAACTGAGCGCAGTTTCTTGCTGAGTATTCACATTCCGTACTTAACTACTGACGCCAGATTCAGTAGACTACATTTTAGGAAGAATTCAAACTGCTCGGCCAAAGCATTTGGATGCTACATGCATAACCGGTCTGTATAGCAAATTACAACGGCTACTTTCTTAATCAGTAACTCATAGTTCAAGGCAAAATGGAAACAATGCTGTTTCTTTGTCTACATCTGATTTGAGCATGATACTTTTGGGCTACTAAATGGGTTGTCTAATGAAAAATTCCGAATGAAGGCTAAACAACGTATTGCTGCCAGAATTTTGTAGTCTTTCGTCTTGGTGAAAAAACTACCACATAGTCCATTTTTTACTTCTTCCAATTTTCAAGCAAAATGAAAATATGATGGATCTGCCTCGAAATTATCTAACAGTAATTACTGAAATGAATGAGACGTCCAAAAACTAATTGATCGTTATTCACTTAAGTAAAGGAAGTATATTGATTGTTAGTTGGATATAGTTCTTCCATAGGATCTGCGTTGCTTTTTCTAATACCATACATGCTAGAAAAATCTTGACCATCGATAATTAACTGTGGTTTAAATTATGTCATTTCTCATTCTGCAGTGTGAACGCTGCTGACCATTATGAATTACTGAATATAAACTTCATTGATATCCCGCGTTTTCTGACGTCGTAAATCTATGACATCAATGCGCAAACGCTTCATCTTGATTTTTGGTAGACCGTACGCAGTGTATATTCATCAAGCTCCAGAGTTGAGTTAGAAAAAGGATATCATGTTGTATTACGGTTGTGATCGATTAGTTTGAGCATTTAACTACTTTATCTGAGGTCAGAGGCTCAAATCCCGTCGCCGTCGGTCATTTTAGAGGTAGACAGTAATCCATTTTCCTCCAGATCATTATCACATCCCTACTATTAGGATATTATGTGGTTGTACGCTGCGAATCTGAGGGCCTGGTTGCCGGATGTCCCTAATAGTGCAGTTGAGTTTTACGACCATGGAGTATACCCTTCTACTACACTCATGCTCAAACACGTAATAAAACAAGAATGTAGGTTGTCTGTCAAATCAAGCATATCGATCGGAATTTGAAAGAGAACCGAGTCGTGCATGATTCACGTTCAGGGCAATTTGGCTGCAGCTCTACCAGTGTCTACTGACGCGTATGTCCTTCTGTTGACATAAAAGTAGATTACAAAGGTTGCCACAGAAAGTCCAAGCCGTCTCGCTTTATCTGTTCTGTAGATCACACAAAAGGCTTCTTTCTGATCTACGTTACGCTGCGGCATGATGAGATTGTTCGGCATAGCTGATGCCGTTGTTTTGGCGTTCGAGTATTTTCCGTAACCACTGGCGGTGTGGATTCTGAGTTGACAGCCTAACGCTGAACCCAGTTTGAGATGTGTTGCAATGACCAACTACGTAATTACCACTGTTCAGACAAATTAGATGGTTTCGCACTTACACGGAGGCCGATGGATCTTGTTGGATTTGAGTTATAAGGGTAGGCATTCTTCAACCGGGGATATGAAAATCGTTGATGTCCGATGCACAAAGTTGGGACATTTTGGGCCGTAAGTACGAGAAATAGCAGATATTATTCACTCCTCAAACAGGCTGCATATGTCATTACCTTTGAATGGGAAGCCAATCCAGACTCCCGATTGGATAATGATACGGCAACGTATTTTTGACCTTTGGTTTGCAGCAGTTTTCAAGGAATCTGTCGAGGTTAATCATTCTCGAACCCTGCGCTACATTGTAGTGTCGGGTTCGCGGTAAGCGTGTAATCAGAGCCGATCCGTTTGATCCGGACCAGTAGGGTACGAACCACGCTTATCACCATATTCATATCCCTCTGAGTCACACATATCGTGAGATCGTTCCATCTGGTCAAAAAATAAGTCGGTTATTCTTTTCCACTTTGATTCGGCTTCTTTACTGATCATAAATAATCCCGTACGGGTGCTGTTTTGACATGATGAGAAGTATCGAAAAGACCACTGTGTTTACCACATACTGTATTCTAAAAATCTGACCGGCAGAATATTTCACGGTTTGTAATCTTCCAAGATTTTCCGCGCGCTACAGAGGCCTGATTGATTTGTCATACTCAGCACGAAGCTTTCGGTGACCAAATGCCAGCTGGATTTCCTTAACAGTTGTGTGTTGGAAGATTGATATCCGATATCTCCTTGGAAAACCTTGCGAAGATACCAAATACGGCCAACGGACACTACGCTCAAATGCCACACCCCTTAAGAGTGAGAGACAATGGAGTTAAAGATTGTTGTCCTGGGGCATCATAAATCCTGCGATTTCAAGATCCCAAACGCCCTTTTACCAACAGAACAAAATGAACTTTTACCGAGTAAGTCATATAGAAATAGATTCAGTCGGAACGGGGGCTTCTATCATGAAGTTGTGGCATTAGATACACCACGGATAACATTCCAAAGCCGCCCAAAATGGTACTTCAAAGATTTGTCCTCCTTTGCACGGAGTGAGATCACCCTGGAACCCCTATTACTTGGTCATATGCTATATTGCCCGAGGACAATTAACCGCTAGATAGACGTAAATGTTCAACTTGGGAATCTGTTTAGCCAGCTAGATGAACTGATCCCAATGAGTAGACTTTTGATCAGCTGAACTCAAACCTGGCAATCTGTAGCCACCTATATATGAATAGGAAAACAAACAGTGGTAACATTCTCTCCTTGAAGAACCGAGCAGCGAGAAAGAATTTGAGAGACAACCAGTCAATCCTCATTACACACTATGACAAGGGATACGAAAACGTTATGACGGATAGGAAAGACTACCGTAAAAAAGATCCTGGAATTACCAAACGACTGGATGAAACTCACAAAAACCAGGGAAGTAGAGGAAACGAGCAAAGCTGAAAAACACTGGTGCTACACTTTGAAAAATAGGACAGAATACTGTGACTGATACGATCCTGTTCAAACGGATAAGACCAACAGAATGAGACTCTCCAGGTTACGAAAAACACACAAAATTGACACCCCAGTGGAACCTATATATGACTCATCTGACTCACCTTACTGGCGATGATCAAACGGTCATCGCGATGCTGTTTCAACCTTACTGTCACCGCTTCGAATGCTGATTCCGCCACCGGTCAGTTCCCCTATTGGCAGCCTCTAACTGGCTGCGACTCCGTTCCCGAAATACTGCACAATTACTACATCATGAAAGGAAGCAAAGTGAAGACAAAGGAATCACTAGAAGCTGGCTTATCGAGCTCTTCGAACCGATACAAGGAATACTGTCACTCCATGGTCTAGACGATATCTTCTAATTTGCCGACGCGATTCCAAATGGGGATGTAAAATCGCGGGAAATGATTTCTTCTGATGTTCCGTGATTGGTCACAAACTTTCCGCTATCGGAAATGATAGAGTACGTTAGCGATTACTTGTCCACAAAAGGCACCTATATGGGCATAAATTGCGATAAAACAAGTGTTCAGAGGATTTCCCGCGGTAGTATTTGGATATTGTCACACTGTCTAGATATCCGAGTGTCCCGAAGTGGCCCATCTGCGTAATTACGGAATATAAAGGAGTTGTTATGTTCAAAAAATTAGGCCGTAGACTGTAGCATGCGGTAATGTAGGCATTCTACGGAGAGGAACTTACGATCACGTTCAACACCAGTCCGCACTTGAGATTTAAATTCAGTGATACTACGCAGTCATTCGGCCTCTTTTGTATATACTCTTATCCATGTTCCTATAGGGCGAAATACGTGGGAAGGATAACTAGGCATCTTTTTCCGGGCGAATCGAAGAGCACTGCCCTAGGTAGCTAACGAAGGGAAACCACTAAACCGTACGCAGTACGATCTTGGCCCATGTGATCGATACGGGGCACAAGCTAGCAAGGGGCCACCTATCGAGTGCCAAAAAACCGCTCCAAAAAAGTCAGACAAAAAAACCACAGCTGAAAGTGATTGCGATCAGGTTACACCGGCCAATCTTATGTTCTCGAAAACTATTTGTCAGGACACTACTTCTCCCCTGGTCATAGGTCAGTCTGATAGTTGCTATTATGAATTACTGTGAACACTGTTCCTTTCACTAATTTTATGAAATCCCGTGAAAGTATTGCTTTGGTCTGTTTGGAGGCACCGGAAAGTGGTCTGTGTTTGTCGTAAACCGCATTCTAAAAAACAATAGATCCGTTGTGGCAGGATAGAAGGGGCCACCCATTACGACAGCACTGACCTGTCCATGCGCTATTCTTTGGAAATAAAAGAGAACGTTCAAGGGGGCGGATTAACAATAAGCAACAATCAGATTTGACCACTTCCTTTTCCTTTAATCACATGAGGAACAAAATCCTGTTTGTAAGCAAATGTCGTCGCTCTGGTAAGCTGATTGCAGTGACTTAACAAATAGCTCTGGTCAAAAAGCGGTGCATTTTGAAGCCTAATATATGTTGCTCCATTCATCCCTCTCTGTCTTTGCGGAACCACTTTTGACTTGCTTCTAATTGGACCTTGTAGAGCACCCTGATTGCATTGTCCTTCCTAACGGCGAGATACGCTACGACGACGCTGAAGGTGACCTTGTTTCCACTGACAAACGGAGCCGAATTGGGCTCTTTTCCGTTGGGAAAATGTTCTTGCTGTTTGGCCGATACAGCTTGCAAAACGTGAGCAAAGAAGGGCTGTGCATTTTTCCTGTCTGGGAATACTCCTAACTTCCTCTTTCACTCCAATCCGCCATAGTGATGAAGTTCGTTTTTACACATTTGATCGTCCAAATAGCCATTTTACATCTGCTTGTGTCTTTCAATCTGGGTGATAGCAAGTCTGTCTTCTTACAGTCACTCATGCCATACTAAGTGCGCTCCATTGCTATGTGCAGAGTCCATTTTTCGGACGAGTTTTTCGGCGTCATTCCTGAAATAGAATATCCAGTTTGTATGATGAATTTGATGCCATTCAGCGCTTTTTCCACGTGCTGAAATACCAGATTGATTCAAAAAGTTTTTCGGTTGTAATTAGAAAAAATAGGACAAACACTTAAATTAGCATACCTCGGTTCTCGATTTACGGGCTGATTGAATGCCTTTGTCGGCCAGGATTATGTTTAATTAATCAAGTGAAATGACTGAATTGCATCAGTCCAGATGACATGTTGGATGTGTTTGTGTCCCCCTGCTGACCAGTTCCGACTTTGAGGATCAAGTTCTCTTTTTCTTGACTTTTTACACTGCAACTACAAGTGTTAAATAATGAATTGTCCATAAATTTGTTTGACGTCGGCTCAAAAGTGGGACAGATAACAGTGTACCAGTGTACGTGTTTTGGGTTTGCAAGGATATGGAAGATTGTAACGAAGTGTTTGGTAATTTCGAAGGAATTCGTGAGTATTCATCTTTTTGTCTTCAGAGGAGAAAGGCATGAAAGTACTATTCTTGGACTCCCTGTTATGCAACAAACAGTTTTGCGTGACACGTAAACGGGAACAAAAAGGCTGAGACCAAATAGACGACTGGCCAAAAAGCGAAAAAAACAGTTGTCACTTATCGTGAGATGGGCACGCGCAGAACAGGAAGAGCAGTTCTGTATGACAGAGTTGCTTCTATTTAAGTCTCGCGCATTTCTTTATCGATATATCAGGAAGACTGTTTGATCGCACAGTGGTACTTCTTGTTGACTGCAGGAAAACTGGTGAACGAAGCTTTTGGTGGACAAGGAGAACATTTACTTACCTGATTAGGAAGACCACACAACTCTTTGGAGTTTATTTCCCGACCATGTCTTTTGCTTAGCAATAATAACAGCCCTCGAAGTACTAGTGATACATTTTTGCACCATACACACATTCCGAAAAGAGCTTTCAGTGATACTGTAAGAATACGTGTATCCAAAGGCAATGGAGCCAAAAGAGACCACTAGAACTTTTAAAATTAGTGGTTAATCAGATGAATTATTTCGTATGTGTAAAGTATTACGCCAAGCAGTGGACTTAAAGTGGAATTCCTCTTTGAAGAGGACATTCCGAGAGCCATATTTCAACACTGTTAGCAGTAAACTCTGAGCTTTCTTTCCTACAAAGTTTTACCTTGTTTAAAAAATTGAGCACGGCTGAAAGCTGATAGACCAAACTAACTAGCTGTGTGGGTGTTGAAAAACACGTTGTTTATAGGCGGCATGATTCAGTTGAATGATAGGTTCCCGTCGTCCGTCCACAATCAAGGGCAGGGTCGGTCTCAGTGAAGCGGGCAGCACGTTATCTGCTGTCCAGACTCAAAAACAAGTAGAGTTAGCCAAGCAGATCAGTGGGCCAATCAGCGGCCAACAGTTGTCTGAATCGACCGGAAGCAAATCAACCAATCCGGATGCAAACCAACTATAAGGGCCGTTTGGGAATATCAGTGTATCAATGAGTTTTCATGAGAAGGTTGGCTCAGGATAACCACAGATCTTACATAATCAATCTATTTTGTACTAATGAATGAAAATGGTTCGAGACCAGAAGAGCGTTTTCACTAAGACCAACGGGTGGCTACAGACTACTAAATAATCAGCTAACTAATCAAAAAGAGTACAACTTTTGATGTGAGTGTGTTCGAAGTTCTTCCTTCATTTGCCCATCGAATCCTCAAACCGTCGAATGCTTATATGGTGACTGGAATGCATATGGACAAACCACTGGTTCAAGGAAAGTTCAACGCGTTTGGTCAACAACATGACGAACAGAATCCCGCAAACGGCAATTATTAGGGCTCGGCCGAGCTGACTTCCAGTACTCATGTGTGTGGATCTAAAAGAACCACCTATCAGAGGTTTGGAAATATTAGGCAGTTTGGTTGATGCTGTAGCTAGTGACGTACTTCCATTCAGACTGTATTTCGTTCACGGAATTTATAAATTCTCGTTCATTTGTTCATTACGCTTCAGTTTATTTGCTCACCTATCCCGTGCCCTTGTGAGGTAACAGACTACACAGCGGGACTTAGGGGCAAGGTTAATCTCAGGCTGAATTGAACAAAGCTGAACTATTAACTCTCCGAATCTAGGGACTATATCGGATGGCGTGGATATCCAGTTATTCTGTTTCACAGAATGCAATCAGAAAACTCGTTGGTATCACTCAACCGATACATCTGAAAGGCTGCGGAATGCATGTCCGTTTATGTGTACTCATTAGCCGTCTGGTTTGAGCTCATCGACTGTGCCTAGTGGTTTCTGCGTGAAGGGCACTAAGCCACCTCACCTAATAAGCACTACCTTTCGGAATAATGAGAGCTTCAGATGAGAGGTACGCAGCTGCGGTTTTAATGACTGACTTGTGTCAATTATGTGTGACCGACTACTCAACTATATGCTTCGATGGATCTTGTACCGTATGTTCCAGACATTGCAGTTTCACAAACCTGTTTTGGCAATGAGAACTTGGTTCATTCTGTCGTGAGCTAGTTCCTCTGCAGTTGTGATTACTCTTCCGTCGGTAGAACAAACTGGTGACTAACATTTTGAACGTCTGAATATCCTCGGTTATCTGGTGTGATGGATAACGCAAGTCCTTTGCGTTATGTCTCGGTAAAGTCACACGGACCGCGGGGATAACCTATCGGCATCACTTTCATGCATAGAAATACACTTGCTTGGTATTGATCTTTTGTCATTTTTCAGTGCGGACAGAACCGACTAATCAATTTATGTATCGATTGATTCTAATTGTTAACAAATGAGAGTGCGTATAGCTCAGCCTTTTTACTTGGTTGCTCGTTCACCTGTTTGCTTGCGGCTCACTTGCCGTCTGCGGTAGGACTGTATTAACATTATTACAAATACGTGGGGTGCAGTAATCACGTGTTCTCCAGCTACTGATTGCGAAAGTAATACCTTGTTAACCGTAATCCAAGACTATCTGATTGGAAGCTGCTGTATGATACTAAAAACGATAAGTAACTCAATTCCGTCGTTCAAACCGCAGTCGCGCATGTTTTATCCGGATCCGTTAGCCATAATTTGGGGAAGCTGTCTAGATGTGGTTACATCACCTACCCAGCTCTAAGCATCCAGAACTTACTGGCACAGTCAGCACGTTTACCACGAGGCTGATTGTGTTTCTACATAGTACGTTATCATGAACAAATGTTGCCCATTGTAGTCAACAAAGCCACTTGAATAAATTTCTGATATATCAGAAACAATTACAATTTTAATGGCGACTGAGATGTATTGTGTAACCCCGTGCAATACATATCTGAGTGCTGACCACTCTGAAAATCCGCATAAGCATCAATCACGTCGGAGGTAAGAGTTCCGAACCAATCCAGTGCCGGCCCCGTCGGTGGTAGGCGGTAATCCACCATCTCATGTCTCGTTGTTACACATGACCTAAGGAGTACTTTTACGGTTTTGCAGTTCAAGTCTCCGGGTCCGGTTGATAGTCCACCTTGACAGTACAGTAGTACTTCTGATCATGGGTTGTGCTCTCACGTCCATAGAGAGAGAGAGAGAGAGAGAGAGTAGAATATGTTGGATTTTATCTTCCTCTATGATCTCAAAGGTTACAATGGATTCAACTATAGTCCTTTTAGCTGCTGATTGAATTAGCCTCGGTTTTATGTGGCTTTCAGTCAGTTAAACACTAACAAAGATCACTGGAACACATTTTCATCAAGGCCAGTTTTTTTAATTTAATCACGGAAAAAAGTTCACCTCTCACAAAATGCATATATATATATATATATATTTCAAAATTCAACCTCAATTCGATTGGTACGTTTCTACTGTTAAGTGAACGTTAGTGTAATCTGAGGATAGCATTAGCCCTGATGTCAACTGGTCAGATAAGTATCGAGGATTATGAGCCTAGTCTTCCGATTAAACTCATCGCTTCAATGAAGTAGGTGATTTCGAAGATTATACCGGCTCTAAAATGTCAGAAAATTTTAAAAATAGCAAGAAGAACTTCCGTTTGTCCCGCCGTCACCAATTTTGTTAACATATGTCCTGGACCGTTTCATGCTGTTAAAGGCATTGTAGCATCAATTCACGGGGGACCGGATTCGTGCTTCTAGCACACCTCGCCAAAATTCAGTGTTGTTGGTTTGTTCCAAGAACGTTTGTTTGCCTGTCCTAAGGAAAACAATCGGAGACGACCGTTAGACAGAAATTGTTATGTCAGATCAGATGGCGTCATGTTCCGATCGAGTGAATCACCTCTTCCGGCGAACAAAAGTACCGATAGAAATTGCCCCCAAAAGTTATCACCAATTGAACCGACCGCTTTGCGAACTACAGAGTTTATTCACGTACTTCGCTTTTCACCTGGTCACTAGTTTATTAAATTTTAGAAACAACCGATGAGACACTGCATAATTTATCAGCTAACTTCATTTGTTTTGTTTTCTTTCATTTAACCGACAGAATGGAATAGAAGCTTCGCGGTAAAGTACACTTCGGCGGACAAATTTATGTATTTGCAAGGTTGTCCGTTCAGAAAGCGGTCTCCAATAGACCGCAGGCTAACCCCTTCGCTTTTTCGGCTGTGTGAGTTTATGTCACTAACCCGTTCGTGCACAGCGCTTCCCGGATCGGACCTGATTTGTACCTGCATCAACATACTTTTCACAAGTGTATGGGGGCACTTCTCCGGTTGATTTTGAATTTCATCCCAGGCACAAATTTGAAAACAAACTGTTCCTAATATGCACAAAAACAATAAACCAAACCAAAACGGAACAAAACAACCACTGTTTACAGCTCCGCTGCATACTAAAACAAATAATTTCAAACCTTTGGGAAATTTACCCATTTTCCCTCGCCTCTTTTCACCGGGCAGGAAGAAGGAAATATTGTCGAACGAAAGACAAATCATTGAAACTGCATTAGAACACGTTCATCTCATTCGGAAGCGCACAGAATACATTCCCCAAATTCTTGCTGACAGTTTTGAATGCAAAGGCCGTAGGATCGTTGCACACAGTCTACCGGTCACTTTCCCCAACTGGCAGCCTCTAATTAACGGCAACTCAACTCCTGAAATACGGTACAGTTATTATACAGTGAGAAAAAAGTGAATGACAATGATAATAATAAATTATATTTTGTGGTGGCCTCCTTTTGTCTAACCCGATGACAAAATTTCAACGTAAAGCACTAACTAACTACTTACAATATTCTATGTAGTACGAAATCCGTCCATCATCTCAATTACCCGTGAAGATTTTGGTCGCGCAACCACCGACTCAATTACATCAGACGGCAACGTACAGGATTCGAACATCGTCTTACCAAAGTTGAAGCAAAAATGGAAGTGAGCGTCTTCGAAACTTCCCAATTTGGAATTCTACTTAAGCTTGGTTGAAATCAACGAACCTTTCTGAGAGGCTCCACATCAATGAAAATGTTGCCTCACCAAGATCATATCATCTTAACCCAAAACAGAAGGTATTTACTCTACTTGAAATTGTTTCGTGTAAAACAAAAGTTTTCTATCTGAACGACGACAGCTTAACCAAGTCGTGTTGAAAACTGTCGGTTACTGGCCTCCGACCGTGTTGTCTTCTCAAGACTGAATATCGGGGAAATGCCGTCGGTAGGTAAAAACAAACAAACAAGATACGTATTGGTTATCAGGTTTGGTGGGTGTATTTTACATATCCGAGCCCCAGATCAGTGGTGATAGGCCAAACCACAACAAGACGGGTGGATGCACGAACGAGATGTTCGTGGTAATTAGGCAAAAATTGATGAGTGCGAACGATGAATTCGATAACACAGTGGGTCACAAATTCGCAGAAACGCATACGACGGAAAGGGGATTCACACGTATCCAGAACTGAATTTCGGGATGAATTGTGCAAATAGTCCAAATCGGTGTGTCGGAAATTATTATTTCCCGCTCTAATCGCCAGCACTGCGAATGCAGGATTCCATTGTACACCATCGGATTGTAGTCTATTGCAGTCTAGGAGAAATGCACTGCCATTTAACCATGGCGCAAGACTCGTAAGCTACGGAAAATACCGTAGAATAATGAATTCTTGATAGAATAACAGTGAACGTGAGTGACAAAAATGATAACACATCAATTACAGGAAATCTCCAAGCCCACTGTAAGCATTTTTATAGCACTGATCTCTGAGATTGTCACATAGGTCTCACACACTTCACAGTCAATCGAGATTATTTTGTCAGTCACTGGATACCGATCACCGAACCGGTCCATGTCTCTTGGGGATTAGTCTTCGGATAGAGCAAGAACCATTCCAATGACCGCAGAAGTTTGTGTTTTCTCTTCAAACTCAATTCGAATGGTAGAAGACTGAAATTTGGACTCGATGATTGGTTTTCACCAATGTATCCAAGTGGTATTCTCGACCAGCAAGAAGCAGATCCATTTCCTCTTTCCCATTTTTTGCGTTATTTGGTATTACTGCACTTTAAGCGACCGCATATGTGAATAGAATCGTTGTGACTAGCGATTGTTCAAGTGTCAAACGTTTTAGGAAATCCCCAGAGTGCTTCATGATTGTTAAATCCAGAGATGGAATTTAATTCCCCTTTTAAAAATGCATCCTTTCTGATTCCGGACTGCGTTTGTGAGGAAAAGGGGGTCGTGTTTTCTTGTGGCAACGTTTTTCTCAGTTTGTCCAAAGCAGCACTTTTGGCGGTCAACACATCTGATCTTGCACTCGACCTCTCTGGTGTATTTAATTTGTAATTGCCCTTTCAGTCTGATATCGATGTCCTCAGGATTTTTTTTTGACTTTGCTTGTCGTTTTGAATTTCCGAGACTGGTGGGTACATACTGAAAATCCAACGAACTGGTTCTGTTGGGTAAGTGCAGTCTTATGGTATCAAAACCAATATTCCTGGTGAAAACAAAAAAACCCAATACCTCATTATGCACGTGACCGAGTGAGATTGAAAGAAAAATCCCGTTCTCATAAATAAAGAAGGTTATCTTGCTCGGAAGTGTAGTGTTTTCGGACCAAATCGTGTTCTGATTTTGGTATCGAACCAACTGAAACTTGGAATTTAACTGACTGCTTGATGGTATCTCCTTTGACATTTCTCTCATTTCACGGAGTAAATCAGTTATTTGGATGTAATGGAAAATCCACTTGCATTCTTCAAATCGAAAAGTCGGACTCCGCGAGCCGGAATCGAACCGCTGACCCTCCGCCATCGGGGAATCTGTGAAAAGCCAGATGATTCCGAGGGAATTGATGTGTATTCTGGAAATGTCCAAACTTTTCCTAAATGTGAACAGTACATCTAATCTCAATTGTAACTGGCTGCGTATCAGATTTACTTTGAAACAAGAAACAGACTTTCCCCGTTACAAAGTCGAAAAAATGAATCAAAAACACAGATAGCACGACGTGCATCCTGGATCATTTCCCTGCAACTTTGAAAAGTGCATACCGCAATTAAAGTGATTATCTACGCAGAAAATTGGACGAACGAAATGTTCATAAACAAAGGTAAAATCACGATGTACTCATAGATACATGTCTGTCGGATAACCATACAACTATTATCACACATCGTTACCACGGCAATGAATGACTGATCACAAACTAGCGTTTTTTGCACAGATCAGGGTGATGTTTGCTGGTCGACTAGGCCTCTATATATCTTAATTGTTTGTATTGGTATTCGGGTAGATCCTTTCGAAAGCCTGACTTGTGATGACGCAATGCTTGGTGTCGTGAAGATTTCGAGCAATCGATGATCTGATTGACTTTTTCTCGGTGGTGAAATTGTCATTCATTTTCTTCTGAAGTCGTACAGAAATGTGTTCAGCGATTCGATGACGTAACGGCCTTTCCGTTCTGCCTGTATAGGTGGCTGAGCACACATTTAAATTGGTATATGCTCTTTGATTTGACGTGGAAAGGTGATAGTACTTTCACTGACGGCTCAGTTAACCGACTGGTCGTAAATACAATTACCAGATCGGCTGCAGAGTAAATGCTGTTGACGACTGATTGCAAGCTTTTTCTGACCAGCTCACTTATACTACCACCTTTGTAAAGGAGCTTTAGATATATTTTCAATTTTTTTGTCCGTCAAATTTCACCAAGGCATGTTGTGAAATTAGTCTTGTGGTCCCCGGAACGTGCTACGCCTCAATCGGAAATCAAAATCAAGTCAGGCCGATACTCGATCGTAGTTACTAACTGTCCCACATGCAAGAATCATATAAGTCAAATGTACAAGGAACATGACGGAAACTTTAGGTGATTTGAGGGAATTACGTGATCGGGGTTTGAGTGTAAGCATGGCTTCACAGTCCTTGCAAAACCCAGCCAGTTCGCATTTTTTATTGGTCCAGGGTAGAAGAACAAGGACTAATGCAAATGGGTCGCTTCTGCTCTGTGATGATGTGAACAGGAAATGAAACTAGGCAGCATGACAGAAGGCACTTAGTTTAATGGATTGGCGATCCTTCATCGATTGAGCGCAGTTAGGTCGGCGATGAACTTACATACATGTAATATCGTGTTCGCACTTCTAAGACCTTTAACAGGTACGAAGATTTTTAAAGTCAGAGTGACTGAAACAGCTGTGTGGCAGACGTATCATCATCTTTTCTCTCTCTCGCCTAATGTTCGCTCAAGTAATCTGAGCAAATACGTACAAAAAAAAACAGTCAAACAATACAAGGGACTGGATTTTAAAGTTACTGAACACCCGTCTTATTTTTCCACAATCCAATCCGGTATACCTACTAGCCTGCTCAAAGAAGCGACAACTGAAAACCAAATGGCAGCCTGTGCGTTTTTAAATCTTACCAAAGTTCCTCAAGCGTTTTACCAAAAGAAACAAGGTTTCAACTTTCTTGGGTATCAAGCAAAGTTATGGTATTATCGTAGTTAGATGAGATACTTATCTTGCTCTAGTAGTTACCTAAGTCCGAAATGGATGGGGTTTACCGACCCGATTCTACACGTTTTGAAATGAAACAGCTGAATGGAAGTGAATGACCGATCATAAGGTCGTGTGATATCGATTAGGGCTATCAGATCGACCAGAATGAGTTACGTTCGTACACATTGGTAATGGGTTGGACGGAAAGCGTTGTATGAAAGTGTATGTATGTATGCACCTATTTGTGTATGTATGCATCTATGTATGTATGTTTGCATGCGTGTATGCAGGCAAGGGCAGCCACAAGGAATGATAGAGTCAGTTTGGTGACATTTGATCAGTAGAAGTGACAGCCATAATTCAGTAAAGGCGTCAACCCTCAAAAGAAAACGAGCCCACTTTGTTTGATTACACTAATTACCTGTGAGTACAGTACCATTTATAAGAACCTAATCCAACTGATCAAGATTGAACAAAGATTAAAACGCCCAAGCGTTTGAAACCATGTCAGATCAATGGATGATATAAACAGATAATCTTTAGACTTTAGCGACAGCGTACTAAACAACATGAATGAGAAAGTGCGAGCTGGGCGAACTTGAGTGGTTCAGTAGTTATGAAGAGTGAAAAAATCAATGGAACCTTTTAGCACGAAGTAGGTAACACAGTGTTTCAATTTTTGAGTCTAATTCGATTTTTATGCAAATCAACTTGGTGATTTTTGAAGAGCTAAGTGCCTGAGAAAGGTTGTGAAAAGCGACACCGTATGGGAAGCCAAGTCAAAATCATATCACCACAGAATACAAAAGCTAACAAATAGTTATTTTTGATGTCCAAGTGCAATTACCCACTAATAATTGTTGGTCTCGACAGTTTATAATTTTGCCACGTAGACAGCTAAGTGCAGCCGCAGATAAATTCAGATGGAAAATTGAATCGATTGATTTTTTGAGTGAACAGGTGACGATATCCACACTGTACTCTCACATTTTGTGCGATCATAGTGTTCCACTTCTGCGAAATATCTGCGTCTCCAACAATGGTCTCGTAGATCTGCTGGTGGCAAACACACGGAGTTAGGGGATGGGTAGGATGGGCATATCTCTGATTTCGGTTGCTGCTTTCCAGCATCGTCCAGTAAAGGGCAGAAACAATAGAAGCATGAAGTAAAAAAGACCCGAAAATCAAAGTAATAAACAGAAATCACGAAGACAAGGAAAGAGTTTGAATGCAATTACGCCAATGGCTGTGATACCTAGCCACATCACGTAATATTTCCAACCATTTAAAAGGCGGATCACGTGAACCCTAACCTGGAAGTCTCACACGTGCTACTTGGCGAAGTCCATTGGTCAAGGTTTTCGTACCTCTTTGCTATATCATGGATTGACCACCTCGACCTACCTTCCAACCACTACCTGCCTTAGAGAACAGTTTATTCCGAGAAAGACCATCGGTGAGCATGCATAACACATGTCCCCAACCACCTTAGATTCAGTACTTGATCAACAGAGTGACCCCTGGCTTCCAAAACCTAGTGTCTAAATCTAGCATTGCTGATACGGTATTCCCACCATATTCGGGCAATGCTTCGGAGACATCAGTGCCCGAACATCGGCAGTCTTCTTCCTTCTTCTTCCCTTAAGGGCCATGTTTCTGAATCGTATAAAAGAACGGACATAACCACCGCATTGTACACTCGACCCTCTAATGGACAATCGGATTTCACGCCGACGCCACAAATGGTTGAGGTTGGCAAAGACCAAAGGCACCTTCTGTATACGCGGTGACACTTTATCCGATATCTGTCCACCTGGTGAGATGTAACTGCTCAGGTAACAAAACTTATCCACTTCATCTGGAACGTTCCCTACCAACATGATGTTGAGCCAATCCAATCCTTGAACAGCATTTTACACTTTGAAGGTGCAAAGTGGATCCCAAACATGACTACTTTGTTTTTTAGGCTATCTTAAAAACACTTGCTACTTAACAAGATCTTCATACAGGTGAAAAATATCGTCCGCCTATTCCAAGCCAAACAGTTTTCTGCCTGAGCGAAGATCGATGTTGCTACTTTCACACGAGGATAAAGCTATCTGAGGAATCAATTCAACCAGGAAATTGAAGACAAAGGGTAAAAGAGGGAACTCTGACGAATACCACTTTCCGTGGTGAACTGGGTGAAAGAACGAACTCGGCTTCGGCTGTTCTCATACAACGTAGGAAAGGAGAGGTAAATTTCTGTGGCACTCTTTTCAATGAGAACTGTGCAGTAGACTGGGTCGAACGCCGCCCTCAGATCAAGAAAGACAGTGACTGTTGGCCTAAGGAGGGTGTGCCTGAGCTTTAGGATTTGTCGAAGAGTAAAGGTGTGGTCGATACAACCCCGACCTAGTCTGGAACCAGGTGGATTCTCACACAAATAACTTTAGTGGGTGCTAAACAATCGATAAGGAATCATTCCCGCTAGGAGTTTGGACACGATACTTACCTATCTAATTCCTCAATGGTTTTCACAAGAGGATCTGTCACCTGGCAAATCGGCACAAACACCGATTCACACCATTCCCTTGGAATCTGTTCACCAACTCAGATTACTCGGAAGAGTTTTGCCAACCTCGAAAACAAAGCTTTACCTTCAGTCTTGAAAAAATGGGGACTACCCATTCGGTCCAGCAGCTTTGTGCCTTGCCAAGTGATCTATCTCCCGGATAACCCCCATTTTTGATCGAGTGATACCTAGCTTCAGATGTTCTGTTGTAGGTATAGTCGGTAATTCCATCTTTGAAGCGGGCCATCTGAACTGGCCTCTAAAGTGCTCCGTCCAGCAGTACTTTCGACGTCCGCGGGAGTGAATCAGTCAGTCGTCTGATTCTTTGATTACCCCACTTATACCCGACTTACGTGGACCGGTACTTCTAATCAGATGGTAAAGTTTGTGTCTGTTGTCAATGTATGAAGCGTTCAACATTCCCCTGTATTTAGCGAACCATCACTGTTTACGGTTATTTCTCAGGCTTATTGTCAGTTAGCGTCTCAGGGGATTTGCGCACTCCATTGAACGTGACATCCGGAGGAAAGAATCTGCGATCACCTAACAGAGCAACTGATGTTGAAGATATTCATCGTTTTGTGAGGCCCACTTGAACGGGAGCCTTGTGTAGCATCGGAAGTGGCATACAAGGATTGATTGATATCTTGCCAGTGTTCCTCTGGCTCCTGGACAGCTGACTGCGCGGATAACCTTGTAGAGAGCTCTGCCTGAAAAGCAGAGCGGGTGGCTTTGGCGTGGGTGCTACCACGGACGAGAAGTAATCGAAAGCAGGCACGCATCAAAGCGTGATCTGAGTCCACAGGCATAGACTAAATGAACGGCAATCTTCAGTTGATCTATGCCAACGGTGACCAATAAGAGTACGGTCAATCTGAGCTGCGAAACGATTTCTGATATTTCATTTACTGACCACACGGCAGAGCGGTCCCAAAAACGCTAGCACACAACATCCACCCCAGTGAACTCACTTGTATTACAATTGCCTAAAGGAATTTAAAATTAATCAGACACACCGGTGTATTCAACTGGTAGACACTGGTTGGTTCAATATAATTTTTAGCTGTGTGTATTTCGCGTTCATGTTTAACTATACTTCATATGGTTGCCGTTAACCACTAGCCTGGTTTGCCGACTTAGTAGTTCACTTAGCACATTTGAATAATGTGATAATATAGACTTCATTCTGGCCGATTAATCACGGGCACTGCTATTGCTACAGAGATATGGGAAACGCTGTAGTTGGCACAGTAAATAGTATACTTTACTGTTAATCCAAATATGTTTTGTTTGAAGGGCGCCTTTCTTGAGATAACTTCAAAAACAATTCACTATTGGAATATCACAAGATTCAGAATTTATTTTCTGGACTATTTACCTACTTTTCAACTTGGTAATTTCTGTGGAATAACACACTTTAAATACGTTCATTTAGGATAATAATATGCTAAAGTAGTGAGAAATCAAGAAGGGAATTGCAACCGGAATACCACGGATAGAAAAGCTAACAACAGTTCGCTTTGGCGACCCACATGAAGTTTCTCTCAATGTACGGCAAGGTCCCGGGCAAACATCTACTGTATAACAGCGTTCGGTGCACGTAGTTGACACAGAATGCGGTGTTCAGGTCAACGGAAAGTAACTTACTTAGGGGGTGGTCCACAATGGAAGCTAACAGGATCAAATGATGTTCCGTTTCTAGTTCAATGTCGTATCAGGTTTCAAAGGATATTCAACAGAACACTTACAACCCAAGAGTCACAATCTGCCATAGTCTTTGTTGACTACTGTTATGATAGGGTTTAACCTGGGTGTTTGTATTACACTAATAAGCAGAAGGAAAAAAGAAACATCTAGCCAGTAATAATCAGTAATCTCAAGGTTGACTTGGTGGGCCGTTGAACTAATTATGTAAAATTGTGACTACTACAAAAAGGCTACTGCTACGCACAGGAAAACTTTCTTTGCAAGGTATCTTTTCCATTCAGTGTTATTCACAAACGTGAACATTCGTCTTCTAGTATGAAATGGAAACAAAGCATAGAAAGCAGATTTACTCCGGTAAACTTTGTTTTCGAGAAGCTGTGTATCCAGATTTGGATGGAAGGGGAGGGGAAGGTGAGGGGGGGGGAGGGACGGTTATTTTTCTTTAATACAACTAGATTTTTTGACACGTCGAATCTTCCACTACCAGTAAAAATACCGAGGATAGTAGTAGCAACAGTATAAGCGCTCCACTTCATCGTGGATATCCAGGAAAGCATTCGGTATGCAACTGTTCCATCTTTATTGTGAATCAGCCGTCTCAGTGCGTGATCATCAAGTCCCCCAAACTGGTACTCACACCCAGTGTGTAGAAATGGGGGTTGTTGTTAAGATGGAGCCTCACGGTTTACTTCGCTGTAGAATTTTTTTCGGTGCAACGTTCAACCGTTTCCCTCTATGTTTTCTCGTCGCGTTGCCTGTTAATCGCCCAACTGGCACTCGACCTAGGCAACGAACATCTCAGTCGGGACCGGGGGGCTACATTTGGTCCCAACGACTCAGTTGGCAATTCTTTTTCAGAAGCTCTAATAAATGATGTCTCACTTTTTATTTTCGGAATTATGTGGCCTTCGAGTGCAACATAAAGATCTCAAAAAGCTCACCTCAAAAGATGAGTCAGAAATTTGTTCGGCTTACATTCCTGGGAATATTTGAATCAAAGCGCAAATTGCTGCTGACAGCGGCACAACAGCACTTTCTCCCAGCTTTAATCGATTGCAGAAAATCCAAACAGCATTTCCACAAACTCATGGTGTTTACGCTTTTAAGAAGCTCATCAGTAAGGTCTGACGATGCCAGCTAGTTTAGCGGGGACACATTTATTACCAGGTCACTAAAACGAGCTTTCTGGAGCTTACGAAGACGGTCTAATTGGGCAAACCATAACAGTGGCATTTAGAGTTATCAATCAAAGGTTGAGTTTACCCACTCATTTTATTTCAGGAAAATAGCTGATCTTGAGTACCTAGTATGTCGCACAATAACCAATCTTGTGAATAACACAGCTTGTTCAAACACTTGGTGATCATCACAAAAAGCGAAAAAGACTTCATTACTTATTGGTTGGTGGTTTCATTACCATTTCTGTGAAACTCGAGATTCATATGTTTTACAGTTTAACGGCACCAGATGTACATAGTTTGGTGGAGTAATTTCATTCGAGTGATTCCGATCCACTTTGGATCAGATAAAATTTTGGAGTAAATCGTTTGCCTCCTTTTTGATGAAACCTTACCGATAACATAGGATATTGCCGTCAAATAGAAATCTGGTCAAAGCACAAAGCTGTCGTCGTTTTTTAGTACTGATCGTCATCTCTGTTGGTTTCTATTACGTACACTGGTGCATTTGAAGGTCACTTTTGGAATTCGGCTCTGTTTCTACCAGGTTCTACTTGTGAAGAACCTTTTTTTCGCTTTGACTCTCTTATTTATTTTTGCACTTCCTTTTCATTATGTACCAATGGTTCAATGTTCCAGGGAAAGTGTTGTGGCCAATTACTGACTACCAGTTGGGGAAAGTGGCTGGCGAAGTCCGAAGCAGGACTCGAACTCAAGACAGAAGGAAAGAAGGCTCACCATGATGACCGTCCGACCGCATGGTGATCCACCGATGAAAATCGCAGTACGATGTTGAAGAATTGACTGACGGAATAAGGTGAACTACCATGAAGGCCATAGCTTCATTATTGCACCCTGTTTTTCTCATAGATCCCCATGTCTGTCAAGTTTAGATATCATGGACACACAGGAGATCCCAATGTTTTTGAAAATTAGTGTTGATTGTAGCTCAGGTTAGTAGACTGCAATAACTTCTGCCCACTAAACTTGCCGTTTAGGTCGGTGGACTAAGGATGAAATGTTGTGACTTAAGCGTCAACCTTAGCTATCACAAGCAGCTACAGAATACACTGGATGAAGAATGAATATAAAAATGTTATGAGACCGTTGTAAATGACACTGAATCGTTAGATTCACTGCACACTGCATCTCTTGTTCACACACGCCATTCCTGCTTATATGTATGTACTGCTTATGCCATGTTCTGTTTTTAGATAAGCTAAAAATTCAGAGAATGTCCCACTGACACCAAATGTCTGGATTTTAGATAATAGAAAAGTTGTTTGCATTGTTCACATCCACAGCCCACGAGCCACAATTGGACCGGCAACCTTTCACTGAGCAGGTTTTCCATGTTAATAATACATTCTACGAACACACTCCAAGATCCATTGGATCGAATCCATCCTTGCTTAATTTGTCTCATTAGGAGGTGATAGACTACATCGTTTCAGTGAATAAAACCAGAACAGTTACTGTGTATCAACGAAATAGTGGTTCCGCGTTATTGAATATTCTCTTACGTTATCCACCGCCGAGTAGCCGTACCGCAATGGCTCTGACATCAGAACAGATGCTGGTCCACGGAAGGTCAAAAGTTCGATCCCGGATAGCGGAGTCGGACTTTCGAATGTACGAAATGTAAGTGGATTTTTCATGATCTCTTTTGTGTGTATTTCGGACTGAGGAGCGATTGTGTTATTGTGGACTTCAGTGGGCTAGATCAGCAAGAACTTGTTCTACTATGTTTGACGGTTGCTAACTACCCATACCGATTGTGCACAGGAGACTTTCAGCAGTTTCTCCGTCAAAAAGATGCCCTATAATTGGTATGCAGGAGTTGTATGATCTGCGTGGAGATAAATACGACCGACTCAAACACTTGTTCCCTCATCTATTCTGTTCCATTCTCCAATGAGTTGATCGATATTCCATTCCACGGCTTAGTCCATTCTCGGGCTCATAAGAGATATTGAATGGAACTAGACATAATCAGATCATATAATGGGTGGATAACGTTTTATGGCCAATCAGGCCGAGATCTGATGATTTAAACCCCATCACCATCGACCAATGCCTCCCGTTTCGTAAATTACAATCGGTCACCTCTTTTCGTTTAAAAATTTACAGTAATCTTTTTACAATAAAAAAGACAAACAGAAGGTATAATGATTATTACTAGATAAACTGCTCACCGGTGGACTGAAACAGAAGATAAAATATATTTTGCGTACCACGTTCAACAATTCTCAACAGTCAGGCTCTTATTGGGATTCCATGGTTCGAGAGAGCTTTTGATATCTCAATGCAATACAGTGGCTTAGTTTTACTGAAATGATAGCAAACTGATAGTAAATGGCTACCGCACAGGGAGACAGTGAGATAGTTCGAGGAAATACATTACTCAATCTGATAAACTTCACAAACGTCTTCCAGTAACGGTTGGGTTAGCCAGGTGAAGTTGAAAATCGAAAAAACTAATGTACAGATGGATAGTAATAAGTTACATGGAAAACACCTATTTCTTATGTTTTCCGTCTTGCTGCATTTGGAGCACAACATACATAATTACTTAGCGTCGGCTGGATTCCAGCTTTTATGTTGGTACCATCCGGGTCCTCAGTGTCACGTGTGTTCTACCACCTCAGTTACTGTCACACCATGGGTTTTACACAAATCACAAATGAATTGAATTGGTTAGGAAAGGATATCTACTAACCAGCTTGTAGCTGGACGGTATCCAGCCTAGAGCTGAACATCGATTTATCGGCCACAGTTCGGACACACGTGAACGGTAGTCCAAAATGTTTGCCACAAAAGCACGATAAGTATCGATGCATCACCAACTGTAACAATTTTGTATCACCTCCAATAGAATCCAGTAGCCTAACACGTTCAAATGGTTAACATGATAGTCTTGGCCATAATCATTTGATAACCTAGGGTGGACAGTTTTCTCCCTAAATGGGTTGATTGACAACATAACAATAAAGTGTGAACTTTTCAGTCGTTTCGATACTTGACACACAACCAGATGTAATAAGGATACTTCAGCTTGCAGTGCTAGCATAAAATTAGTTGTTAATAGCCAAGTGTGTACTAAACTTTTGCCGTCTTCTTGAGCGATGGGGAAAAGAAAGGAATTTCGAAAAAGGGTGAAACTTAGTTATTTTGAGCATCCAGGTTTATATATATATATATATATATATATATATATATATATATATATATATATATATATATATATATATATATATATATATATAACCCAATGTCACTGTCGAGGATGCTCAAGTCTTGACCATGAGAGGCAGCGCCTTTATGATCTTGGCCAGTCCAGACAAGGGTAAGCTGTGGAAGCTTTACTGTCTTTAGTAAGCTGGATTCCCATGTACTTAATGTTCCCTATGTGACCTTTTACATTTGTTTTATATTCACTACTTACGCAGTGATCGGTCCCACTTCTGACTGTATGATGTCAACGAAATCAGAGAATCCACACACGGGATTGTGGTAAACCTAACGAAAACCGAAGGAAGCATTGGAATAGCCCCCGTGAGATTTACTCAGTTTGTGGCTGCAAGCGTCGTAATTTTTATCAAAGATCTAAGCTGAGCAAACTTAATGAATAGAAATGACCAGCAACGTGACTGACCTTTTCTCAGAAAGTGCTATGTTTACATTTGTATCAGTAAATCCTCTAGACAGTCCATTACTCACGTGTATTTGCGAAATTTTCCATTAAGTTTTTCACTACTGAAACAGCATATGATGTGGAGTATACCTCGTTTGTGCTGTTTTCAAGTCTGCCCATTCGTTAGGGGTGACACACCGTATGTAGAGTACAACTTCCGAGATGTTAGACAGTAATCCACAGTCGTCTGAATCGTTACCACACCTGACCTATTGGGACTTTATTTGGCTCTTCGCTTCTCCAAATCTCAGGGTTTGGCTGCCGGTTATCCCCAATGGTGTAGTGGGCCTTCGTGGATATGAGGTGAAAGCCCCTTCCACTGCACTCATGTGCAAACGTGCAATAAAAAAATATTGCGTGCAGAGTGGCACCGAAAACACCTGGTGATCGCCGATCGAGAACATATGATCTTTGAACCCACAAATCATAGAACAAAAAACCGGTTTTTCTTCTAGATTTGTACGCAAATACCGAAACATGGAAAAAACAGGAAAGAACAGAAAAAGCAGACACAGCTTTTACTGTCTGTATTCATTTTATTCCTGAATTATTAGCTTTGAGGAGTCAAGTCAGGTCACACAGACACAACAAATTGTGTAAATTCTCCGACATGTACTGTATGTACATGTTTCTATTGAATGGTTAGTTAGCATTGACGCTTCGTCCTCGGCTCGGTACGTTGGAGCAAGTCAAATGACTGACCAATCATAGAAGCGTGTAATCTTACTGATTCCGGTCCTGCATCTTCGGTATCGGACGGACACAGTGATCATGAGGCGGTCTTGATGTGGGTTACATGTTCCTCTGAGTTTGTATGTATGTGTGTATGTATGTATGTATGTATGAATGCGTGTACGTATGTATGTATGTATGTATGTATGTATGTGTGTATGTATGTATGTATGTATGAATGCGTGTATGTATGTATGTATGTATGTATGTATGTATGTATGTATGTATGTATGTATGTATGTATGTATGTATGTATGTATGTGTGTATGTGTGTGTGTATGGTTTGCCGGTGGTCTTGTTAGGACGATAGATCAAAAGGTATCGCATGTGGCCCATCCATATGTTAGTCAAGCTCTGGTGCATTGCTTATGCGTGCGATGAAAAGAATACTCTGTTCATTGCTGCATCTGAGCGGGCCAGCTTGAGGTGCAGAAAAAGCTTGGGTATGCAGCATTTACCGTTCCGATTGTTGGCTTGTACATATAAAAACGATTGAGGAAAATTTTCATACTTTTCAATCAGATTTACTCCGAGGATATTATCAAGCGGAAAATTGGTAGGTTACAATTCATTAGTGGTTCAGAACAAGACAGACTCACACCTAATTACCCACAGTTCGCGAAAACCATCCGTAGATTTTTCAGGAGCCAACCAGCCTGTGTTGTTCTGCTGGCATCCATTTAATCACCGGGAGATTCACGTTTCTAAAAAAAATCAGTCTGTTTACTCAACAAATTGTTCAGCTCATCAGTGAAGACTCACGTAAACACTATACAGTTGTTTTCATTGTTGCCTAATTCACTATTGGTTAGTTCGAAATGGGATTAGTACTGACGGTGCAAGATAGCAAATCCCACACTGTGAACCGTTGGGCTTTCCCGGTTCATGTGCTCTACGAAATTAGATCATTTTAGCATGAAAATTTAATTTACAGCTATCTTTGTAATTTCGTTTTCATGCTTTCAGGAAACAGTTGTTGACGTTTTAAACAATTTCACTATTGGATGGTGCTAGTGTTAATTCAGTGTTTGAAATATCCATGGTTTAGCAACTATGAACACGTATGATGAATAGGAGGTTATTACTGTGCAAATGTGGTAGTCGAATTCTGATGGGATTCAAAGAGGTGCATTACACCATCGTGCTCAAAGGATTTTTGGAAATGAAATGGTGGCTGTATTTCTTGATTATAAGTGCATACATGTTCACCACTCAGCGTGGCTTTCTCTGTCAGAGGGGTTAGTGAACAGGATTGTCCGAATTCTTCCCTTCGCCCGAGTTCTGAAACTTGACGACTAGTATCAATTCAGGTTTGAGATGTCATTTTTCGAGGTCATTTTCCCACAGATCATGACGACTATTTGGGTGTTCCTCGGTTTTATCATATGGGGAATGTCCACGGAGCGAGCAAACGAAGTTGTTCAGGAAATTCACCCTGATTTGACTATCTCCGCAAAATAGAAGTGCAGTTTTCTTGGAATATCAGTCACGGGCAGAAGTTTTGTGTCTGTTTTTTGACATCATTAAAAAGTTTCCGTACAAATATTTTGCAGAACTTTCAGATTGAGGGGGCGAGGAGTGGAGGGAGGCTGTAGACACTACTGACAAATCATCTGCGTACATCTTTGAGGAAATGGGTCCTTTTGTTTTATTGGACTTCTAACTACAAGCAGTTGATTTATGATTGAGGAAGATTCGAAATCTCCGGTTGAGATGTTTGCATGTATTTCACAACATAAAGGATTAAGCATATTGAGTGATTGCTCAGTACTGGGGCTAATTGCTACCAAAGTTAACCGGTTATTTATGTTCATCACGGACGAAGAAAAACTGCTAAGATTCGTTCAGGACAAATTAGTTCATTATATCTCGTCAGTCTTTAAATGATTCGACTATCTTTCTGTACTACTGCATTGGGCGTTGTTATCATTATTTTTTATGGATTGGAAAGCAATCAAACAAGTGACTGGTAAGTTTTCTTCATGGCACAGACAATCGATTGTTTGAGTATCTCAAATCAGGTCAAAATTACGTGACATCAAATATGACCACTCGGAACAAAGAGACGAGCTAATTGAATTTTCAGAAACAAAGAATAAAATTTACCCACTCGTCACTTTTCGTGTATGTCAGACGGGTGAATTGAGCTAAAGACTAATCAGAAGAGGTCTTTTTACTCGATTTTGGAAGTTAACGGTTGTACAACAGAACAGCCATCAAAACTGAGCTTAGTTAGACAGCTCCCACTCACAAAAACTTTAACACGCACACTGCAGATGTGGACTGGTGGACACTGTTTATCCTCTTGGTTTTATCTTCGAGCTTGTACACGTTGCTGGAAAGATCAGTGTAATGACCGGATTTCCCGAATAGGAGTCAGAAGACACATCAGCTGGCACTGAAATGTATTAGCCCAAGTGAGTTTTCTCGAATTCAGTATGAATAGGACAGAATCACCGCATCCTTCAAGATTTTATCCTGGGATCATGACGCTACTGGCTTCAACTTTCGACGCGTGATTGAGACGAGGTAACCTGGGCAATATAATTGGCTTACCAACTTATAGGTTCCATTCTTCCTCCTCTCCTTGTTGCTTTCCAACTGGAGTTCTAATGCGTATCTGATCAAAATATCTTCTATGCTCTGTACCTTTTCGCAAATCCGTAATCTCCCAAACTCTGGATTCAATCTGTCATGTAGTATTACTTGTAGATGGTCGGGGTCGGTTATTAGGAAAATAACAAATATTGGTTGAACCCGGGGACTTCAAAAAACCTCACAGATTACGTGCCCTGTACAGAACCACTGAATGGTTTGACTAACTCACTCGAATCTTCATTGGTTTTACAGAATTCTCTGGGACTCAATTTAAGCGCCTATATCAAGGTGGTGGACGCAACTTTGATCTTTTGAGCTGTGTGGTTTCTCCGTCGATTGTGGCTTTCAGTGGCTGAACCTTCCTTTCTCTTTGTGCATATGAACCCTGGTAAGTTGGACATGCTTTGCTTGACATGACGACTCATCACTGAGCGAAGTTAGTGGTAGATACGGACTTTTAATTGCCTTCAGAGTGAGAAGGGATAGATAGTCACTTGGACTTAGAAATTTAACAGTTATCAGCTAGCCATTATCCCTTCCAATGTGTAAATCACACTCACCGAAAACATCAAGCTCATGGCCGGTAATACTTAGTGCTGACATTGCTGTTTTCTTAATTCGGAAATCTGGAAAATGTCTAACCAAAGAGACATTCAGAAGTTATCGATTCTGCACGTCCCGTATACGCAATAAAACTGCGTCCAGCACCAGATGCAAATGCAACAGTCTTATGAATGAATTGTTTGTCATCACGTAGGGGATTGTGTGATAAAAACAGGTGAGCTACCATCATCCGGTCTAGTTTCAGTCCGAGTAAAAACTTTTCCACAACACACGCTTTTGATATGGCCTGGTTTACCAGAGGCACGACAAATGGCCTCGCAAAAACGACGGGCAGAACGTAAATGGAACTCACCACTTCATATGCATCGGTTGATGGTTTTGAGAATTATTTTGGTATTGGGCCGGCACATTCTGTGTATCTAGGCTAAGCATGGGTGCACCGCTTTGGAAGTAGGTTTCTGATATAGAACTGGGGTTTTCGTTTCAGTAACTGCAGTAATGTTGTCATATCGTTCACACATCCTGCGGGCCTCTGCGAATGTCAAGCCCCTTTGCTATAGCAGCCTGCGTTGCAAGGGCATGATATTGATTCCGATCACTAGTCTACCAAACAGCTGTTACTTCAAACGATCGCTATGGTCACACCATGAGGTTTGTTTTTCCAGCAAGAAAATGGATTCTCGGTATGGCATATTCTTACGTCGTAGCAGCGAATTAAACTTGGCCCGTTCGGTTGCTTGAAAACTGGCCCGCAGAACATGGTCCAGCAGAAATGTTTTCAATATTTCATCCAGTAACTTTGCAGATGCTTTGGGAAATTCTGGATTATACTGTATTGTATTTCACTGCATTTAGGACATCAGCAAGTTAGCAAACTCACATTTTAGCGGATTGGAGGGAAACCGATCAATGACACTTTGAAATACGCATAAAAATTAAATACTGTAGAAATAAAACTGGTTCAGTCACCGAGGTTAGTGCGATGTTCCTCCGTGATTGTCATCCTGTCAACCAGGACACGTGCCAAGCAAGACACTGTAGAGTCGCGATGGGCATTTATGCGGGAGGAGATAAGTCTAAATTCGGAGCGTGTGAAGGGATGCGAATGACATGCAGGTAAGTCACGGTACAGGGTGTGAGTGGGGTCCACAAGAATCGTCCTGGAGAATTTTTTACAAGTTTTAACGTGCAAATCGCAAACTTAGAAGATAAGACACCCCGTAGAAATCAAACAGACACGGTTGGTAATGGTCAGGCCGTGGTGTAATGTGATAAAATCCTTCTTGAGTAGACCAGGAAAGATTACGGGAGAGCAGTAGAGTAAGATTGGGAGAACACATTGATGGATAGAGAAAAAAGAGAGTTTGTGTGGCACTAAATTGCCTCAGCTTTCGAATTTAAAAAGACAATCTACATGGTTATTTAGGACGATCAATAATATAAGAAGACCACTGCCAACTGTAACGCCTAAGTATTTGATCGAGTCAGCCCTGAAAATGAGGAAGCTATTGATGACTGAGTGCTCACCGGGGTGAGCCGAACGAGGAAGGGAGAAAGTAAACTCAAAACATTTGAAAGTGTTGAGATGTAGTCCAGAATAGGACGAAAAGTTCTGAATATTGTGTAGGTTCTCTGAAAAAGAGTTAAAGTCTTGTTGGTTAGAGACAGAATGACAGAACAAGATGTCATCGGCGTACTAAAAAGTTGTGCTGGTGGTGCAGTGGTCAAGTCGCTAATATATGTGGTGAAGAGAAACGGGGATAGAAGGGTATCCCGAAGAACACCTGAGTTGTGAGTCGAAGGACTCCGTTAACTTGTACGAAATCTAGTACATTGAGTTCTGCTGGAAAGATAGTCTCTCAACCACGATTTTTGAGAAGTGAGACGGTCAGAGGACTCTAGCTTCTGAAGAAGTAGAGAACAGGAAATCGAATCAAATGGGAAGGACTAGTCGACGAAAATACGTTGAATGAATTTCATGGACCATTTAGGTTATTTGAAATGAAATAGCATGGTGAAGCCACAGCGTCCATTGTGCATTCGTTAAATTGATGCGGGTCTTCTGGAACAAAAAGGTGAAACGCAATGGACTTAGACTAGCGCGCTCGGTCAAGTTGAGTGCAGAAGTATTGATCGCGATGAGACGAAAACGCTTTGACAAAATGTTGGAAGTAAATTGCTTGGGGAAAGGCACTACTGACATGGGTTTCCAGGAGACAGGAATAACGTCAGCATCAGCAGATTTATTGATGAGGGAAGTCATATAACCGGATAGTTGACTTGCTCTAAATTTGAGAACCGTGGAGGATAAACCGTCTGGACCCATAGCAAAAGCTGGTTTTGTGGTTCAAAGTAACTTGAAGACTTCTTTTGAGGAAAATGGCTCTATATCTGAGGGAACAGAAGGAAAATAGGATGATGGGGCAACCGATATTGATTAATAAATGCGGTTTTCAGGCTGTTAGAATCTAGGTCGTAGTTATTTGAACGGGCCCATTGTCCACATTAAAGCCTGATTCCGTGCCAGAGAAGTTTGCCATTGGTGTTGCAGAAGAAATGACAAAGAGTAGTTGCACCGAAGCCTGATCGTGTAGTTTACGGGCATGTTCTTTTTGCCTTCTCAGAGACTTCAGCAATGGAGAAGCTATTCTGCCGTTGGTAAAAATACAGTCTCCATAGGACAACACAAATCAAATACCTCACTCAGTGTCTTCATGAATAGGTCTAGCGGACTAAGAGAGCACTCGAAAGAAAACCACGAAGTAACAATGGAAAGGGATCACTGAAGAAGGATACTGCTGGTAGGAGACCGATTTCAAGAAGTTATCTTTAGTTGTTTTGCACTGACTAGTGAGAAGCGCGCTGAACGTGAAAGAATTTTGGGTTTGATGATAATGAAAGCGTGATCACTTGTTGAAACAGGGGCTTTCGGTTGTAAGCGAAAAAGATCAGGATGATTGGTGATAATTCTATGTAGAACAGCTTTCTCCTTAGTTGGGATAAGAAAGATATCAATTTAACCAGAAGCAAGTAAAGGACACAGGTGCATGATGAAAACCACCTACAAAAATTCATAAAAAGTCAGATAGTAACAAGACCCGAACAGTTATAAAGGCCTCAATGGACCGGTCGATATTCCTGTGCGAGCAAAAACGAGCTACTTACAGGTTACTACTCACGTTTACTCAAAAAGACAACGATTGAGGATGATATTTAACAACCACGCAGTCAATTTCATTACAAGAGAAAGTAAAAACAACTTCGGACTCGCCAGACTACTCGAAATCGACGTAAGTAATCGCATCACCACCTGTCTTCTTCTTGCACTGTTTTTTGTCTTGACGAAAGCACTTGAAGTTCTCAAGGAGAACGAGTTCACCATCAGTGCACTCATTTAACCAAGATTCTTGGATACAGGTCACGCAGATGTTCTTGTTAATCTGAGAGACCAGAACATTGGTTAGAGAAGAAATCCTTTCAAAAAGGGACCAAAAGTTAGTAACAATCGATGCGGGAATTGTCATCTTCCTTGGTGTTGTGCGATCAAGAGCAATCTGCTAATCGGCTCGCTTGCATTTCCTAATTCAAGTTGGTCTCGGTTAGCTTTCATAAAAAAAAGTAGTGGGTAGTAACGAATTTAATTTATATCCTACAGCATAGAGGGATAAGACTGATTAGTCCTGCTTTACGGATGCTGCACTAAAGTTCAAATCGCTCCTCTCATTCCTCAATCTGAGATGGATCACAACAAATTCAGTTGTTTGATCGACAAAGTTTCCATGCAGAGACACCAATTGTAACGACTGAACACCTCAAATGGAGTTAAAAGAAACTGATCGGCATTGTGATGTACTTGTTCAAAACGGGTGTTCTCGAATTGCTCACGAATAAGACAGAATCATCACAATCAGCCGTTTTCTTACTTCTCATATGGAGATTCTTGTCGATGGTGCACGTAGTGGGGCTGAATATAAAATGATTAGTAGCTACTGTCAAGAACTATAGTTTCGAATGAATACGTGTATGTCTAGGAAATAGCATCCATTTTTGAACATCGAATTATTCTGCGGTATTTTACCAAACATTCTGGTCAAAGGCCAGCTTCAAGCTGAAAAGTTCGTCATTCACTTTGCCTCTCAACCTTTTTCTATTTCGAGGAAACCTTGATTACAATTTAACCAAAGGATTTACACATTTTGCCAAAAATAATCTATTAGCTAGTTACATTTGTCCACTTACGATTATGATATATTCTACAAGTTAAGTAGGTAAAATGTTGTAATACTTACTACCAGACTATAGAATACTTGACGGACTATGCTCCAGCTACATAGCAACACTTTGCATTGCAACTTTGGTCTACTTGGTGAGATAGCATCACCAAGCCGATAGAAAGCAAGATTCACGGAACACCAGCTACATTTTTGATGAAATTGTAGAAAAATCTGATTTTCGTCACTTCCTAAAACTACGTGTCAAATGTAATCATGTTATGGAATGATAAATATTTTACCATCCAGATTATCGTTACATTCGCATATCAGAACTAGAAAAATCAGCAGTATCTGAACGGTTTTTAACAGGCCAAGGTGGTTATCCAAACACAAAGCACTGGTTTATTCTCGTAGAGTAGATTGGAAATTATATTCCTAAAGATTGGTTGGTCTGTATCAGATTCAATTTTCACGAAAATACCTAACTTATTGTCAGTTATGTACATGTGACAACTACCAGTCAAGATATCCGACCGTGATTAAATTACGGATCTCTGAATATACGGAGGTCTATCTTATGGAGATCAGGTGTGATTGTTCACTCCAGGTATCAGGGCCACGTTTGCTGCACATCCCCGATAGTTTATTGAATCTTCGAGTCTAAGGTGTACGCCACTACCACCGAACATGTGATAAAAAACTGATAAAATCTGTTATTTTTGATGGCTTATTTAGCATTTTTCAAAGCAGGATCATTCGATGAGATTGATGCTATATTGATGTCGGCTAATCATTATTTTTCCACCGGCATCGCAATGTCATTGATATTATACTTTCTCGTTTGACTTGTCGCCTTCATCAAAAATCGTCCGCCAGGAAACCTGTCTACGCATGGTAAGCACTCAGTCACATAGAAATCCGTTCTCCGTGTCTTCCACTTCAGTTTTAGCAATAGCATAGAGGTGAGTATGCGAGAGGAATGTCATCACTAATAAACAACATTTTTCGTCGTAGTTGCTCTGATATAAATATAAGGCAGTATGTATACATATATATAATATTCGATATCCATCCGACACATATTTCTACTGCGGAAAGAGTTACCAGAACTATCACACATGACTGACCCCCTTTTAGTCTCTCTGTTATGTCTTACCTCGATTTTCCAAGTCCCACGTGAGCTTACGGCATACGAACTGTCTTCTGAATAGGATGATGTGTCTAGTTCACTTGTGTGTTGACAGCTGACTGAGGGCACGCCTGCTGATGATCAAAATCAGTTGTGCTCATAGTCATGTTCTAAATTTTTGTCTGTGTGTCACTGCTTTTGGACTTTAATTCCCGATTCCTTTTTCTGTTCCCAGGTTGGAAATGGGTATACGGTAAAGGTGGACAAGGAGATTTGCACGGAGAAGTTACAGAAACCAAACGAGAGCAGAAGAAGAACTGTGTCAGGCAGAAAACAATTGATTGAGTTACACCTGGTATGATGTCATAGTGGACTTTAAAATGCTTGTACCGTCCCTTGTTCTCCTTCCAATATGCGTGACCGACAAAGAAGTTATCGTATTGGTCAACAAGTCCATCATATTTTTTACGATCATGAAGTTTACCGTTGGTTGCTCATGGAAGATTATCAATTAAGTTCTCGAGTCGGTTCACGATGATGGCAACTTCGTGTCGTATTAGGAACCCGACTCCTTTACACACTCGAACTGGTATTTTGGAGTGAGTAAAATTATGGTTGAGATGGTGCTATGGTGCACGAAAGGGAATTTGATCGGTGCAGGTTAACCAGTTGAAGAGATACTAGGTACTATCGGTGAGCCCCTTCAGTAATCAAGTCAGCATGTAAATTTTTCCCGGGTACCAGTTGGTGTGCGTTTGAGAGTAAGTTACTGACGACAGATGTTCGATCATTTGTCGTTACGCTGTGTAAAAAATTGTATGTATGACCATTTTACTGTGTACGTGTCTACGGGCGGATTTCACATCATCGAAGAAAGCATGCAAACGATAGGACAAATGGGTGGCGCAGCCCTAATTTTTCTGTATCACTGGATATCACCCAAAATCTATATGATCTGTTCCCAGCTGATGGTATCTGATCTGATCTGACATGACAATACGATGTTTACCCCATATGTATAAATAATCAAGATTCTTATCGGTCGAACATGATCTTTGTTTATACGACCAGTCTGGCCCGTTCATTTTGTAGTAGGGGCCGGTTTGAGGGAGCAGCACCGATCCGGGCTTTTACCAGTGCAAACGCAGGTATGAGAAGGGTTATACGAACTAAGAAAATCCGAAACAGATTGCCGTGCAGATAAGCCTGCGCGCCCCGCCCCCTCTCCCCAAGGACGTCATGTGTCAGTTGTAGGAGTTAACCTGGGTGCGCTTTATCTCGTTCTGGTCTGTATTTATCTGCACTGGCTAGCTGTCTGTTAAGTGAAACCTCTCCCCCTCTCTCTCCCTCACACCATGAAGGACAGTTGAGGCTCAACCGACCGGATGGAAAAGGAAGACTGCCGCACCGGGATCAGCCACCGTTTGACAGTTTCCTCGAACAATTCGTGCGAGGAAGACTGCAACCAACCAGATCACATGAACGTACGTCACTTGCGTCGGAGACTCTAGGAACGAGAGCAATAAAGTATTGCCAAAAATTCTCCTCGTAATTTATAAAGCTACTTTTCGATATATATATATATATATATATATATATATATATATATATATATATATGGGAAGTAAGAAAAAAATAGACAAAGAATCGTGTCCAGTAGTTTATACTCAGAGTGAACCATTTGATAAAATTTGTAAGAGAAATTCTTGAAGCAGAAGTCATTCGTCCTTTGAAATAAAAAAACGGGTAAAGTAGTGGATTTCTGAAAGAATATAAGTCCGTCAGGTCAGTAAACTATTTTTTAAATTTTCGAGGAAGTAAGCCGGACTGTCATTTTGATCATTGTGAAGGTTATCTACACATCCTAGGAAGGTAATTACTTCCAATACGCACACTGATGATAACGCCGGTAAGAATCCCTAAGCTGTAATACATCACCCTTTAGGAAAATCATGACCGTGGTTTACTACAAGTATCAGTTACAATTAGAGGAAGAGGTAAGACAGAAACATTTGAGATTTCATATATTCAGGTAGAATTATTTGTTTCATTGTAGTAGATCTCGGTCAAACAGAATAAATGAGTTGAAAATGCAAGTGTGCAATCGGAACTGTGAAATACTCTCGTTCAATCATCATCCGCTGACATTTCACAGTTGAACTATGGCCAGCTAACAGTTCATTTCTTAGATAAAAACGGCAAAGATGAAACAGTGCCTATATATTTCTTAAATGGTAAGCTGAGCTCTGATGCTACGTGATGAATCATTATATATATATATATATATATATATATATATATATATAAACTTAGGCAGAGAAATATATTTCGCGAACGAATTACAGTCAAAATGTGAACGCCAAAGATTACCCCCAACGTCACAGGCCAGCTTCGTTGACTTTGCTCCAGTTATTAGGGACGGGACATCGCGTGAACATGATCAACCCCGTTCTAACTGGTTCATTCTTACAAAACACTTAACTGCCAAAGTTTGCAGATGGAATTTGCACTGGGTGATGATAACCTGGAACTTGTAAGAAAATGCCTTTTTAATGCGCATAATTTTCTTCGGTAGAAATATCGAAGCCTTTACCAGGGGTAAATATAATTTCATTTTTCTTTGCATTTCAAGAGTAATATGAGACTAACAAGATGAGGCGACGATTTTCGAAAATGAGTTGTGAAACACCAAACTACCGTGAACACTTCTGAAATAATTTGCACTAGAAAAGCAGAATTGCTTTACGAATCCACTTTACAGTATCAAATCCATCTGACCAATGTAACTCACGAATCTGCCGTATACTTGTTTCCAAGTTGTCACCAGCCGTTAAGTACCACGCTGCAATCCAAATTTGTACTCGACTTCAACCAACAAACGAACCTATGAGTGCTTCACATCAACCGTCAAGTTATCCCGGGGACTAACTGGAAACAAATTACCTTACGTCAAAGCTGCGTGACATAATGTTGATCTGTCACTAGCTTTGAACGGACGGAACTCTTCAGCCAGATGAGGTAGATCAAAATATTCGAAATTACCCAAAATTACTTAAAAATCAGAGGTCTATTTGAAAATTCGTGTCGGATTCTTATGTTTTCTGTGCAACATGACGAAAAATGTGTAACTTTTTCATAAACTGAAAGTCGGCAGTCAGAAGAGGGTTCTTTTCGATACCTTTCTTTAGAAATTTGCATAAAGATAAGCTGACAAGCACTGAAGTAACGAGGCATTTTAGCTGATGGTTTGTAAAGGTGAATACACGAAATCTAATCACTTGACAAAAATCAACAATGAACTGGTTCTGCACTTCTGAGCCTATAATTCGTTATGTGTAAATGCATGGAATGAGGTATGGACAAGTTGAATTTTCGCTTAGTCCTTTTCTTCTGTATAACGCATGGTGGGAGGGGGGTTTTCCGTGGTTCACTGGGTTAAGCAAAAAGAAAAACCTCCTTCTCCGTTTCCTTTTGTAGGTTTATACGTTTGCAATTCTGGTTTAACGAGCAATCTACCTAGTATTGATTTTTTTCCACACTACTAAAGAGTTAATCAACGTTCTAAAAAGTTGCTTCAGGATTACGGAACCATCGTCCAATTACGCAGGCCAACAAGATCCCTGGAATCCGTTCTCAAATCCCAGCCCTATTTTGAACATTCTGCTTGTCGAAACTTGACACTGTTGTTTACTTTCAGGTAACACATCTCCTTATCGACACGACGATTGTCACTCTTCAAACGTATTAGAAAAATGAGCGGAACGGATGCAGGCATTCTGATCTAATTAGATTCTTTTAACCAGTACTTATATGTGTGCGTGTTCGAGTGCGTATAAGACGGGTGTTTTCAAGTCTCCACACAGCAGGTTTCTTTTTCTTACTTCCCAACTTTTAAACCCCGGATTTCTTTTCTCTCTCTCTCTCTCTCTCTCTCTCTCTCTCTCTCTCTTTCTCTCTCCTAGAATCGATTAGGCTAGGATGGTGGTATTTGATTAACACGAGGGATTTCTTTGTGGCATCAGGCAGGTGTAATCCAGTTGTTTTTTTATCCAGATGACCAACACGGAATTTCCATCAACCCATTCGGGCGTCCTGCGCGAAATAGTTGACTGACTGCGGCAACAGACCAGAAGATTGTGTTTTTGAACATGTTTGCGAATCGCATTAATCACTCTAGGATTTTGAAGTCAAAATATGTACTGGACTGATTGAATTTTGTCGTTTCTTAACCAGATAATTCCTCTAATGCGGATGCAAATTTGTGGTGGGATACCGTTTATGAGAACCGACCTAAAGGATTGGGGCAATTTCATAGCATTGTTTGCCATTAGTCGGTGCTCTGAAGCGTACAGCATTACTTAATCCTCAGCTGGTACTCTGTGATGGAGACATTATCATACAAATTAGTTCCTTCCAAGACCTGTACCCTTCTTGGTAATTAGTGTATCTGGTTTACTTATTTCCCTGGAAGAGCGGTTTTCAAAATTGGGGAACGGAAGAGACATCCAATTTCCTTGATTCAGTTAAGCAAACCAAGACGAATAACAGTTTGAGTAATATTACCTTCGCATATAAGCTTGGCAGGCTATTCTTGTAACTAGTCATCATGATTCCATCCCCTCACGTGTACACAATCAATTTTGGTAGTGTTCCGTTCACAACTACGATGGCATCAGACAAACATTAGGTTCAGTTATCGATAGAAATTTCAATGTTTAAGTAAAATTGATCAGTGTAGAAACGGAGAAGAATGTGTGGCATAAAACCACACAGCACTCACTGAGCCGGCCTGTGTATCACTGACTGTAAGGAGCTGTGTATGGTTCCTGAATCCCTGCTGTTTACGTTGACTGATTTTGCAATTACTGCAAAATCTTTTGAACTTCGAGGAGGATACGAAGCCACTCCCGCAGTTTATAACCTCTAGAATGTAGGAAGTGGCCAGATTTCCTATTTTACACAGATCATCGAGATACCCATTACCTGTGCCCGTGTTTGGCTGTAGCTTTATTTTCACTGCCGTTGAAGGGATTGCCATCAGTTAACGGGTATAAAACGCATCCACGCCCATCTTGGCGGGCAAGTACTTTTGGTGGAATTTGTGAATGACCGATGGAATGACCTTTTTTAAGGTCACCTAGTGGTATGCTAACTCGGCAGGTTTCCGCGTACGTTTGGTTTCTATCAACTTACAATGACAAAGTGTCAGTTTTGTCAACCTCAGTGGTTACGCATACTGTGTGGTCGTTGCGGTCTCCAAGTGACTCAGGCAGCTAACCATTCTCTCAACCCAGGCATAGTTTTGTGTTCGTGGGAGCTTCGTTTGTCTACAGGAAATCATGAAAGGCAGCCTATCCTGCCTTGTGATGTGGAACACATTTTGCTCAACCAGTTGGTTGATTTCCCACGAATACAAGTCAAATCATCGTGCACGCGCTACGAATGGAAGAAAGTTGAGTGGTCCAATAAGATTAGTAATATCAATTCATGAAGTGAACTTGTGAAGTCTTGAAAAAGCCTGAGATGTCCCTATTTTTGAAGACCCCAAATTGGAGTGCGCTGTAACATTGCGTAGGAACTACCAGATGAATCAAGGTGTCGCATGTGGAGGTTTACCTAATTTGCGAGCTAATCACTTGCTCAACACGTGAAATTAATCAAAAAGTCAAGACCAGGTAAAGTCACAAATGACAACGACAACAGAATAGCTACTGAACTGAGTGTAAAATCCAGAACGTTGCGGAATGGCCATCTGGTGAAGTCCTGATTTTTGTTAGGGGTTTGTGTCAGAGGTAGCCAAGTCGGAAGGCATCTATAAAAATCACCTACTGTTGGACACGTGAATATAATCTAGTTTCGAAAAGTCAAACCTCAACAGTATGCCTTTTAGCTTATCGTAAGTTGCGTCTATTTGTGGTTTTGAACTCAATCATAAGTGGAAATCTATAACATTTACATGAACTCAGTGATACATTTTGTAGCAAAAGTGGCGAATAAAGAGTGTCTATGTAACCTCGTTCTCCCAGCCACTGCGAGGGTTGTCCCGAAGTACTGTAAAATGCTTTTGAGCACCGTTAACTCGCAGATAAGGAACTTGTTAACGTTAGTCAGATGAATAGTAGCGACTGCGAAGCACTGTCCATGGATCATTTCATACAGGATCAATTAGGCAGAAGCTTACTAAATCTGTGAATTTGAGAATTGACCAACGACCAATAAACGATCATTCATCGTCGACTCAGTGTCTAGAACTACTTCGTATAAACGACCACTGGGTTATAGATGTGTTCAACAAGAACTCGTTATACATAGAAAAGAAATTCAAAGTCTCACGTATTTCTTCTGTGGGGATTGATTTGAGTTCCTCCTTCTTTACAAGGAACTTCAACTAACGTGAATATTGCAACTCTACAAAATGTTAGCTCGTATGAGGTGTCTTTTGTTGTGATTATTTTGTTTTTGGGTAAATTTGTAAGTAATTTACCGATACCATCTATAAAAAATCAATTCTATTTAGATCTGTATTGACAGTTTGTCTAGAAATAGGCATGTCGAAGACTTTCGTGTCCAACTATATCCCAGACAAAAATTCATATTTGCTCTTAAAATGGATGTGCTTCCGAATCATTTGAATCACAAAAATAGTATTGGGAGAAAACAAGGTTCAGTTTACTTGTTCAGTTTCATGTGCATGACTGACTTTGTCCGGGATGTGTAACAGTCACCGCAGGCTACTGGTGAGCTCAATAAAAATAAATCTGTAAAAAGTAATTTTTGGTCGGTTTCCCAATAAACTGAAACAACTGATTACTGAAGCGTTTCATACCACCACGCGTATGAAATTAGTGAAAATTAACCGTAGGGTACCCAGTGACTTATCATGACACTAAGACGCTGTCAATTCCTGGTTTTCCTAGACATCCAATGAAACTGCGAGTGTTACGCATATTCTCCGGTTTCTTGTCATACTTTGGCAACGAACCCATGACATCTGTGATTCTAGCGCATGTGTTTGTGTGTATGAGTTCGCGCTGTCCCATCAGTGCAAAATGTTTCCTGAGGCAGGGTGCACTCGTCAAAACAAGGTCGATTTCACCAGTCCACATGTCAGAAAGGAAGAACGAGGCTAGTTGAAAAAAACTGAGCAGCTGACATGGTGTTACATTTTCATCTCCTCCATTCCATTTGCTGCGGTAATTGCATGCTCGTATTCACACAGTTTTTCCACCCCTCACTCACGTGTGAAGAAAATAGTGAAAATAGGGAAATTGATGAGTTTGGTTGTGGTTCCGTCGCTCATTGATCTCAGTTGAATGTTGAAACTGACATCCTGTCATTTTTCTGCTGTTGTCCAGACGGAATTGGTGAACACGGAGTTAAATCCGTGGTCATGTGATCAAATTCAGGCTATTCCGTACAACGGACAAACACGGAGTGTCATATCACGTACGATTGGAGAAATAGGATGTAGCGATACTTCACGTAGAGATTTCCAATAAAAGCTTTATAAAGGTTTACAGACGACTGTGGACACTCTATTCCATGAGATTATTCTTTGTCATCTAAGAGCTCTTCCAATAAAGTACGGAACTGCGACGTGAATTGCTTTTATGCGAATCGGTTTTCATTTTATATTTCTAAGTTTCCTATAATGGGCTGGTTAAAAAAGAATACGAGGATACAAGAATGAAGTCAATCGATTAGAAGTGCAGCAGCTTGTGAAAATCCGTTCACCTTTGATTTACTACTGTCGATAGCCGGACACAGACAATTGTCTTGACCCGCGTCAAAAATGAAGAATCCTTGTTTGAAAGAAAATATTCAGACAGGTTGTTTCAGAGAAATTCGGTGATTTTAGGGAATAAATCACCGTATCGTCTCAACTGCTCGAGGCTCAGTACACATTTTGTCTCCATCCGGTGAGCTGAGGTGTATATGTGCCGAATTCTAACAGGGATATCACTCACGTACAATCTGAGATTATTCAGCCTAGATAATAACTAATTTATTCAATTTCCCAAACGTGCCATCGCATGTTGAAATATATAACTCATCTCCCTCTAACACATCAAATTCCGTGATAGACATCTTTCGCTTTCCCCAGTAAGCATCCTACAAAGCAGTTTTTGTAAACGCAAGTAAAATGTTTTGGCGGTTGGTCGTACGCGCCATCCGTTGCTTGAAGTCAGTTTTACGTATATCCCAGCAAAGAATTCGCGTAAAATTCCCGAGAACCACAGCAGCTTTAGTGAACCTGCGTAGGCTGTGGCCCCTCCATAACATCAGGTTTCTCCCACGGGAAGGATATGCAGGGCCGCAGTTCGCAGTGTTCTTGCTTACGGTTCTGTAGCCTGGCCTCTCCTCGTTGAGGATGCTCGGCCGTTTATTGTATTCGACCACCGATGTTTCAAAGCGTCACTCGTGTCTGGCGGGAACAGCGGGTGTGAGCAAGGATGAGGTTCGTCTCTTTGTGTTCGGTGCTGATAGTCGCCCTCAGACAGAGATAATCGCTTTACCGATGGCTGGGGCATGTTTTACTTATGCCTGCCCATCTTTTTTGTGCTATTTCTGCACGTACTGGATAAGGTGGGAGGAAGCGGCGCGAGGGCCGGGATATAACGTGGCGCAGGTGGGTGACGAAGTTAACTTCGGCTTTGACTTCTGTTGGTGCTTCCCGCTTTCCTAACTGGGTTTAACAGATGACGACTGCAGCTGGTTGGAAACGCTGAAAGATATGATTGGGAACGGAATCCAGTTGCATGAATGGTGTGTGGCTTGTCTTTTGACTTCTCGTTATTCAAAAACAACTGAAAACTGACAAAAATTGGCAAACCATTTACGGTGAAAATATTAAGAAGTTTTGCATTTACCCTTTTGTTATCTTAATGCCGACCCTTAAGTTCCCTCGACTTTGTAGTTCTTTTCTCTTGTTGTTGCGTTGGCATCATGTCTGTTCTCAGACCTATATATATATATATATATATATATATATATATATATATATATATATATATATATATATATATATAATATTCTCGCACAGCCGCCTCTAGCTACGTCCTCAAAAGACAGCTTTTAATTGGGCACAACCCTCTCTGAAATACCGTAAAACTTTTATGTAATAAAAAGAAAGTAAATAAAACGAAAATGATGCAAGCATTTTGTTTTGCATGACAACGAAAATCGCCACTTTTTATCAGCCAGCTACTTGAGAGTATGCTGTTTTTGATCAGAACAGGTCGTCTGTTGTGATTCGCTCCAGAAAAAAATAACAAGGACGCATTGATCTGTGTCCAAGTCGTAAAATAGCTCTCGCTTTAAACAGTACTATTTTCGTTCTATCCTTTTTTACAGAGCTGAATAGGACTTCTTCACCGGTCCGATTTCCTTCTTGGGTACATCTTGATCTGACTACTGCTGCTAGCTTGCGCTTTAATATTTGTTACGTTACGTCTTTGGGTTTGACGCACAAGGACGTGAGGTGCCACTAAGGGGACCAATGCGGACTGTGCACGTGAACAGATTACCTATGAATTTACGTCAAAAAAGGCAACGGGTCAGGAAAATTTATCACGCCGATGATTAAAAAAACTTTATGTTTTATCCGAATTGCTCAAAATGGAATTGGAAGACACTTTTGTAGGCATGACATACGTAACGGAATGCATATGCACATCAGTACTGATCCACGGGTAATGTGATTCGTGGGCACAAACCTGCAAAATATTGTCACGTGATTGGGAAGCAGGTCGTGGATGCGAGATATGCGTACTGCGATAATCAATAACCAGGGCTGCACTACGATTAGTCTGACGCGCATGGTACATTTGTTTGCGTGCGGAAATGCGTGGATGCTGATTGGGGTGCACTCTGAGCAAATAACTGACTGGTTCAAATGGATTTTCTTGTTTTGCATATAAATAGAACAGAATCACCACCCATGAGCAGCTATTTTTATTCTGCTACTAGACCACGCCCTAAAATGCCAACCATGTCGTTCAATTTGCGGGCGATCAAAAGTACTCAGAAAGTGGATCTTCTGAATTAACCCTGGAAGTTCTGGTGTGTTCTATTACACCGTCCTAAATACATCTGCAATACAGTACTGTTCAGCAAGTTATGGGCTTAAGGCCCAATTCGTTGGGACAAAACCTATCTGTTAAACCATCTGAGGTCATACTTGACTCAGATTAGTAAGACAATTAACCATGAGGAGTATGCTCGGTCGTAATTTCCACACTACTGACGGGAACAATTTGTCTGCTATTGTTGTATCGATAAATCCAGCATATCATAATTTCCGTAAAATAACTGAATAAGAGAGTACGGCGTCAGAAAAAAACATTTGTAAGAAAAATGGAGCCGTGAGAGTTCGTATCATTTTGACAAATTCACCAGATGTTGCACTTCTGCCAATCAGCCGAAAGATCAGCTGACATTAAGGAATAAAGCTAACAGACTGCTGGACGGTTCCAAGACAGTGATTGAGAAAACTACGGAATTTATTTATTCCATGATCAGAAAATCTAAAAACTCCTTTTACCCATGAGCATTTCTGAAGTCAAATTGAAAACGAAAATCTTCGGTTTCCGTTGATGGATTTCATTCAGTTTTCAGAAAAAGGAGAATAAGAGAAATGTTTTGGACTGCAGAAATAACCCAACGTACTATATCTGACATTTACTTACAAGCAAGAACTCTCCTGATTGCCTCGCGCTTGCTTGATCCACGAAATGAGTAAGTTCCGTCCGGACTGAAAGTAAGACGTGCGTGATCTTCCTGAACAGATAACACTGAAAGTGGGTCACGTCTTTGCAGGTAGTTTAGGATTATTCGCTCGCCTAATAGCATTTGTTCTAGCCTGACAAATGTTACACGCATTAAATTCTTTGTTCCGAAAGCAGAAACAAAGAGGGTTCAGAAATCTTAAAACTTGGATTCATCTATAAAGAGTTACCTTATCTTGTTTTGAAATTTCACTCCTGGTATATTGGATTTAGTATTCAACATAGCAAAATGCTTATCAAGCAGACTGCTTTTCAACTTTCTGAGTATTGGAGGTGAACAGAGGTAGACTTAAACAGGAAGATAGAGCATTAAGTATTGCGAAAGCATTTCCGGCTACAATAGAACTACTTTTTCAAGCTGAAGTGGTAGGGCATTCTGGGTGGAATAGATGACTAAGATAAGATGCGGAATCCTGTGAATAATAGACAAGCCGCAAACTGGATAACGTGGATGAAATATCGGAGGAATCAATCAAATCTGTCTTTTAATCGGTAAGATACTCGTTCGCACCCGGTAACTGATGCTTCAAGGCACGTGACGGAGACATACTTCAAGAGGCAATAGGCAACGCAGACTTCCAAATTAGTTTGATTTACACCTCGGTTAGCGAGTCTGTGTGAAAATCCTTCAAAGTTCAGCTAAAATCACAATAGCTAGATCTTCTGAGTCAAGAATGAGTAGAATGATGAATGAAAGGTAGTGAAGCCGGCAGAAATGAAATAGGTAGGGTCTGTATGAAACAGTAATGTAAATCTATCAAGATCGAGGAAATGAAATTCAGTGAGTTTAGGGAGTGGTTCTTTCAGGTGAGCTGAAAAAAATGAAAACCAGTGCTCAGATGTCTTATAGAAAGTGATGTGAAAAGTTTGTTCAGAAAATCAAGTGATAAACAAAATCAGTAAAAGTACAATGCTCTAGAGGATTAGAGTGTAAACGATGGTCAGCAGCAAGCAAACGCTTCAAGCGAGATTGGGTTTAAAAGAGAAATCTTTTATTTCACTAAATCAGTGTGCAATTGCGGGAACGATTGGGGCTTTATGATTTCAAGGTACTCACTAGAGTACATCATGAGTAAATGGTCGGTGCTTATCGTTGACCATACTAAAGTTTGAAAACGCTTTCGGCCCCAGTGCGTGATAATCTAATCAAAGAAAAAAAGGATTTAAAATTGGCAGGTGCTAAGTGTATTGTCGAAAATTGGCCTTTCCGGAAAAACTTTGCAAAATCAGATCCATCAGCTTTTTATGAGTTAATGGCCCAACTTGCAGCCAATAAAATGGATACTTATTTGAGAGTGATTTTTGGTTCAGAGCTTGAGATTTATGACAGCTCTTTTTGAGTCCAGCGAGAGTAAAATAGTCTATTTTGGCTAATTAGCAGAACTACTTCGTGGGAATTCATCACAAGTGGCTTTTGTCACTGATGAATAAACGCGGATCCAATCAGAGGCAGCTTATTTTACTGAAGTGACCGGCGTACGTGCTTCCTCGCTTAGATGAAAACTGCTACGCTAGCAAAACCGTGGACGCTTTCATGGCCCCTTTCTCTCAGGTACCCACTGATTCCGACTTATGAAGAAAGAAGGAAGTTATAGGTCATTAAAAGCAAACATTTCGTCTACTCTCTTCGACTACTAACATGAAGCACATCAGTAGGAGGGGAAATTATAACAGCCTTGTTTCGGAGTTGGTTAAAACAACATTTTTAGTGTGATGGAAATAAATTATTAAACGTTTTACGGATAGAACAGAAATGCCCACCAAGGAGCAGGGTTGCACGTGGGGAATGAGGTAATTACAAAAAAAACATGGTCATAACAATTCCAACAGTACTTGGAAAGAAATTCTTCAGTCAGCTAACGCACAATTCTTATGTCGTGACGGAAAATACGAGCAGCGGGAAATAGTTATCCGTCAGAGCAAACAGTCCACTCCAACCATCTTAAACGGACACAGTCGGGCTGGTGGATAGCAGACTCGAAACAAAATGCGATGAGTGAGATTTTCAGAAGTGACGATTTACAGAGGAGCGGAGTGTAGCTGTTCGATTAGTACTTGTGCATAACTGAGAGATGTTTTAATTGTTCGCGATTTGGAGAAAAGCAGCGTGAAAGGTGGTGCTGAAAAAGATCAGAACGGCGTGAACACAACGGGAGGGAAATTACGAGCACAAAATATAGACGCTTCATTTAGTCTCTTCAATCGGGAACAACCGTTGCCTTGTAAACGCAAGACAAAACTGCTTGCCCGAAAACAAAACGTCTGGTTGGACTATGAGCCAACAAAGATTTATTCTGCTTTGATGACAGCGGAATCCGCGATTCACACTGATTTCTCTTTAGAGGGATTTATTTAATAAAAGCTAAGCTTCGTGCTTTATTATACAATGGGGAATCTGAAGTTCACACTTCTTTCCCGTGTTGCATTTTAGTTTAAAGCGAACAAAAACACTTTTCAATTTGTTTTCAGTTATTTTTTATCTTTAAAATGAGATTGCCAAGAACAGTTGTTCAAGCTACAGAACTGCACAACATTTTCAATGTTGGTTTTATTCCAACCTTGTAACACGAAAAACCAGAGACGTACTGATAGCTCTGAATGGGAGTCTGAGAATTGAAGGTAAATAGCTGCTTTCTTTTGATAATAAACGATTTTTTTTTATTATTTTCAGGTGTTAGATCATTGAATAGAGCTGCATTTAACGAATACAAGAAAGCCTAAAAATTATTCGGCAGCTCAGAGGAACTTCAGCGGACTACTGATCTTCTGGCATTTTAATTCGTTTTCTAAATTTTTCGATTCACCCGTACTCACCTGTTTTAATGTACTGCCTCGAGTGTGCCCAATTCCACTCACTGTAATACCTGTAAGTTTCTGGCAAAAAGGTGAAGTTGAAGACCATTATTACATTATTAGGTTATTTCTCACCTAGACACTGACGAATCCTCTTCATGTCCATTATTTTGTGGTTGGTTTGACTCATTTCAGTGCAGTTTTGATGGCCTACCACACTTTTATATTTATATTTATATGTTCACTATTCCTGATAACTTCGTACGGGATGAAACTGTGGCATGAAACACTAAAAATCTAGACAGTTGTACGGGTAAAAATGCTTCAGAACAACAGTTATTCATGGCCCCCGCACTTGAATCAAGGTAGTGGGAAAAGGTTGTCAACTAGCTTGAATTTCTTGAGGGAAAAATGAACAACAAAGAAAGGAAACAACGAGGTTAGTTTGACAAACTGAAATAAGAAAGTTTCATCGGCAGATTTCATCCCGGAAAGCATCTTTACAGCGCACAAAATTAAATTAGCCTATTATTGACTACTTACGCATATCACACAAGCTTGGGGACGAATACGGAACCCAAACCACAAGAAGATGGCAAGGCGGCAACTTGTGCTTATTGATACAACACACTTGTCCATGCCTCGCTGATTTTTCATTAGTCAACGAGAGTTGCTGAAATTTTCAGGCTCCTGACTGGGCGTTTAAACCGGCGATCTTGAGCGTTATTCCTCCGTGTCTTCAAATTACGGCAATTTTCACTCCAGGAACCTCGAACTGATAGTTGAAATGTTACAAACAGTATTCCTCAAGTCTCATGGCCAACACATAGATAGACAGCAAAAAATCAAAGTAGTTTAAGGCAGACAATGAATAGGCTCTCGAGAAAAACTGTTTGATCCATCGGAGGTGATTTAGAATAGTTGTTTTGTTTCGAGTTCGGTCATCAAGCGCACAGTGGCAAACTTAATGTTGTTTGTAGAAGCGAGTCCAACTTTCTGACGAAATTAGTGGTCTAATGTAGGAAGCTTTCGGATGATTTATCACAGACTCGCCGGGTAGAGCAAATGTAAAGCATACAGCTACACACCATGTTATTGTAAACCTGTAGTTTCAAGTAGATTAGGCCTTGTTTGTTGAACCCTGATTATCGCATGGCAATAAAAGATCAACCAAGATCTAGTTACTCGTGAAGTGATCTATTCCGTGACGTTTTATCTAATAACAATGTGGGGCTTAGCTGGTTTGCATTTAGATGCACGTCAAATATAAGAACAACATCACGGCATCGAAAAATAATTTGCAAAACAGATCCAAGAATGGACCGAGTTGAAAATTTGTTTCTCGGTTCACAAAGCAACAGAATCAAATTTAGATGCCTTGTGTGAACTAATAAAAGGGTAGAAAAGTTTCTTTTCGAGTTCGCAACAAATATAAAGATTTGGGTTTACGTAGTCAGGGGAAATGAAGCCAGACTTCGAAGGAAGGTAGTTATATTTAAAATACATAGTAAATTACCGTGGTTTTTGTCCCTTCAACTCACATACAGCAAATTATAATATCTACTTGAGAGTATCAAATTCAATTAAAAGCCGTCACATGGGGAGGTGACCGATCGGACGTCAATGTTTGAAGTACGCAGTAGTGGCCGCTGAACCACCGTCGACGTTTACAGTAATCGTAATTGCTCTTCTTTTCGGAGGGTAACCGAACAACCCAAGTAGAAATGTTCTCCATTTTCACGTTCTTTTTATTTGAATTGGATACTTGGGAGTATGACAACGGTGATGATAACCTACGTGAACTACCAAAATTCGGTTTGGAATTTTCACTGCCCAAGATGATTACGGAGCATCAGACCTTAAGTAGAAAACAAAACCGCCAACTTATCACCGGGCAAAACATCACGCAATACGTGGATTTACCTTGTTACGTAAACTATGTTATTGTACGTAAGGGAATGGACTGGAAAAATGATCCAGTCTTACGAGGCATTTTCGAAACCATCCGTGACAGAATAAAAGGGGAAAGGTGTTCCACAACAATTCTAGACAAAAACCAGTTACTTTTGATAAATGCTGGCTGAAAGTGAGAACAACGTCAAAAACAAAAACCTTTTTTCCGTTAGATAACTTGACTTCTTAGCCAATGCACAGAAAGTGCGCATGCCATTATTTACAGATTACCCCAGAAAAACCTCGTTGTTCGTTTCTCGAGGGCAATTAGTCCTATTAGGATGATAAGTAAGGTGGATAATAATTCTGAGCTCACCAGTCATGTTTTGAGGTAACTATTTTCATCCAGGGTGTTCTTTTCCAAACAGTATGCCCAAAAGAAGTGGCCACTGAAAAACTACAGATAATGGCAATAAAGAATTGGGAAGGTATTATGCTCTCACCCAAAAAATCCGGTGTGTATGTAACAATCGAATAGTGTCACCGAGTCGGTTCAAAAGAGAAAAAAACAAATTGGAAATAGGTAAAGTGAAGTAATAGATCAACTGCTACAAGAACTTTTAGAATTTGAAGTGCACTAGAAGTACAGAACGCTTTTGTAAAACTTTTTCATTGAAAAATCGTATCAAATAGCTACTCCATTTTCGAATACTGAGTACACTGCTCAGAGCACAGCCAGGCCTGTACGCTGTCAGTTTGAGTAATTCAGGCAGAGGAAATACACTGGACAACATGAGATAAATTCCGCGTTTTGTTCAGCACTGAGATTGAAGCAGAAATATTCGTGTAAGTCTGTGGTAATACGCCGAACATAAACAAACTCAATGTGTGCCAACTGATGTCCAGCTGAGAGACCCACGTCAAAACGATGGAATAGAATGGATGTCACTTTGAACAATGGGTAACATGAGAAGTTCGGTAAACTGAACTTGTCACACAGAGGAGCGGAGAGGGAGCAAACACTGTTCCCCTGTATGAGGGCTGAAATTCTCATCTTGGGATTATGCAACCATTTTGTCAGATGACTTCAATGTGGAGTAGAAAACCCCCCAGTGTGTGTGTGTGTGCACGTTTATACATTGATATTTTTGTATACGTCCACCCATTCAACGCATCTCAACCCATGGGTTAATTTTTTAGCATACGTCAAACGTAAGTGAATCTGACAGTTTGAGTATTGAATTTCCTTCCAGAAGATGTCCACTTTCCGCAATTAAGCATAAAATAATTCAAACGAAATATCTGAATTAATTTGTAGACCATGAAACAGATCAGTTCTTCTCTCTAGAACTAACATTCACATTTCTGGGAATATTTGGCACTGTAAATTAAGTAGGGATTCACTAGCTTGATAATGATATGTGTAAATTCCGGCAAGTCTAATTACTGTGACCTAGTCTAATTGTGGAATACTCAGGATTCAGATTGAGTTTGACATCAGTTTCAAAAATAAATGATTTTTAAGGATCCACTATCTAAGATTCACTTGACACAGTTACCACTGAAAACATTTCAGTAAGCAAAATTATGTCTGGCCTATGTCAATAACGTATATGTTTTGCATGCAGTGCATGCCGAAGCAGTCACATCTGCAATGGTGAAATATTTCGTAACCAGCCAAAGCCAACTTTTGTGGGACTACAACAAAACATCTGCTCGACAATTACCTTGTTCGATGTGGTGTAGATCTTCGAGTGCGGAGGTTACTGCTGACAGTCGATTGAGGTTCAAGGCATACAAAAGCACGAAGAGAAAAGCGGTCACGAGGAAGAAACGGAAGTGCGAGTCACAAACACAAGTTTGTCTGTTTGGAACTACTTGGATATGAACTTTGACGAACTTTGAATTACTGAAAATATCTGGTTAGCAAAAGCAAATACCATGAGGTCATTGTGAATAAATCACTGAGTTTCCAGTAATGATACGGAAGTGAAGTTAAAAACTCAGCAATAGAGAAATTATTAGTATATGACACATGAAGACTCAGTGTGAGGCAAAGAATACTGGACAAAAGAAAACGTATACAATCAGGTGGAGGATCTGGAAGGATGCAGAACAACAGTAAATGAAACGATCTGACAAACCGATGGAAAGTTGTAGTGTGTGGGAGTATAAATAAAGTCTCGCTTGGCTATTGCTCGGAGTCAGGCCCGAACGAGGTTCAGAAAAAGGTTAAGCAAGGTATCCAAAGCATCGGCTCAAAACTTTTCATCGACCACACCGCGGTACTGACATTGTATCTTCTCGGTATTGCTGAGGAAACAAAAGCTCACTAAAATGCAATATTATGTTGCGTAACAGAGTAGTTAAATGTTTGTTTACTAAGCGATAACTTGGTCGGATTAATAGCCAAAGTATGACAACATATACAAGCGCGACAAACTTTGTATTCGCCTTCAACATCGAGTTATAGGCTCTCACTGGCTGCCTACGACACTGAGTGACCTTATTCTCAATTTTTTCTTCCCGATTGATCACTACTCAAAATATAGATGTACTTTGCACATCCCAAAGTCAAACAAAACTACCGGAATTGATGGAATGAAAAGTTTGACATAGGATTTCAAGTATTCAACACTCGGTTTGCTCCTAACACTTCTTAATTTTGGTTCCGACTTGTGTTTCCTCAGCCGTTTGATCAAATACGTGTTTGCTACTCAGTTGACACTGACCTTTTTGCAGCAGCTCACAAAAATATCCAGCTGCTGAAATTTATTTCAGCCATGTTTCGGCTTATGTTCACGTGTTTACAAAGCTCTTTTTTGTACGATTATCTCATTTGGGCAAAAGGAGTGTGATCAATCCACTAGAGGATTACAGCTGCGATTTGCTGATAGTTCTTTGCGAGTTAGTTGCAGGTAACTTCATGAGAGACGACTCTGAGGTCGAGAACCAAAATTTTTGGATTTGTGCCCTATTTTGGAAAAGTGTTCTTCCGAGAAAAGTTGTTCATCCTCAAGTCGAAGGTTCACCTTATTTTACAAGAAACCTTTTTGTTTTGGGAACGTGAAATTAGAAGATTTTTACATAATAGGCAAGTACCTAATTGATGATGTTATTTGGATGACAAGGGTTAACAATACATTCCCTATTGCTATAGCTGAAAAAATATAACGGGTACATTGTCTAGCTTTTCTCTTTATATGAATCGAACAAGCAACGTGTGAATTTGTGAGCTGATAACCGTGGAAGGTACAGAGTTATTAGGTTCTGGTAGACTTATCTTGTAGAAGAATTCTGAATATCAGTTTATAAAAGCGCATTGCTATGTCTTAGTCTTGTTCCTTTTACACGTGATCAGTAGTTTTACGGTACGTTATTAGGAAAGTATCAAGGCCTCACTTTAAGGTTATTGCTAAGGTAATACATTACATACGAAATTATATAGGAGGTGGTGGTAACTGAATCAGCTTTTTGTGGCACCTCTTTTGAAAGTAAAGTGACCAATGTTCCGTGAGGTGTATGCAAGGCTATATATATATATATATATATATATATATATATATATATATATATATATATATATATATATATATATATATATATATATATAATATCACCGGCTTGAGACCAAGCAAGGTGCCAGCTCAAGGAAAACAATTACAAAATAGGGAATAAGCGATTAGGTGAGGACATGAATTATAGTGGGTTTTTGATTCCTCACCGTGCAGTTTATGATGTATTTTGGGTCGTTTTGTTTATCTGGAATAGGTTTTGTGATTACGGGCTGCAAGAGTTTGACAGGTGGACCGTACAGCATTCACGCTACTGACTTGTATGCTGTGTCTTTCCAAGTCTCTAACCCACGATATTCTTCATCCCTTAGGTTTCAACCTGGGAGGCTGGAAGCTCCAACTGAAGCCAATGCTCATGCCAGCTTCGTCACACTTCTATGTCTAGCTATAGCCTGACAGCCGAGTCGCTTCTTCTAGTCTTGCCCAGCAAGTGCAAATAGAGTACTGCAAGTTGGACGATGGAAAGGCATTCAAAAAATATGACCGAGCCGCCGAAGGCACTGTATAGAGACCACTTCTTCAAGAGGGCGGCCCAAAACGACGACGCACCTCGTCCTTGCTCACTCCTTGTTTCCACCAGACTCGAGCAATGTTTCACAGACATTAGTTGCGGAACACAAAAATACCGCGAGCTCAATAAGCTATAGCTATCCACTTTTGAACAAACATTTTTGAAGTTTGCCAGGCACTCTTAGTCTTTGAGTATGACATGCTGGGTGGCAAACGTGGCATCATCGGTCGACACGATATCATACCTGCTTGCTGATGATGCAAAAAGAGATGGTGATAAAATGCTGACTAGTTTGTTCTCTTACTAAATCATCAGGAGCTAGATAAACTAGGAGAACACAGGTTGGCGAGCGAGCTCGTTTTCAGTGTTTCATAACCACACCGTTATATCATATGATACACTGTGATAAGCTAAAGGATTGGACTAATAGACAAATTGGAGGTGTTAGAGTACATTGGTGAAACAGAAGAAAAGAAATCAGTAGTAATCTAGGCTTAAATTATAACCGGATGCAGAATGTTTCTCTCTTGTTATGTCAGTTTTCATCTCGTCTTTGGTCTGTTTTTCGGTGGAAAGAAGGCCATGGTAGCTTAAAAGCAAACACAAATGGTTTTTGAGCACACGGAGGGCTGGTGCCGACATTCTCAGCTGTGGATAGTACGCGACATTTTGCGGTCTTCGTTGCAGACGCCGAACCTTACACAGGGAACAGAAAGCCTCAGACACATTCTTAGTGTGGTCACTCAGAGTGAAGTGTTAAACAGCAGCCCTGATGAGTGACTTTACGGTTCCAATTTTTAACGATGCAGGGTGTTGCTCGTTGATGTGCTCAGGCTTATCCCTGGTCGTGATGCCGATGTAACTTGTCCCACTGGAATAAGTGAATGGATAATCACAGAACGAGACTGCGGAATCAGGCCCTTTGTCTTCCAACCGCAAAAACACTAACGATCGGGATTTGAGCAAAACGGAGCTTGGCTCCGTAGATCGTTTTGTTGAATACCCCTGACAATTTTCCATGCACAATCACTGCCAGCGCATAACCTACGAATGGAAAAGAGAAATATACCGGTTTTCTTTCCATCACAAAATTCCTTGGGATTTCCACTTTCATTCGCATCATCTCAGCTAACCGATTAGGAAATAAGTTCAGTATCGTACGAGTCGAGCTGTACTGCTTTTAGTACGCGAATATTGTTTAACTCAACCAAAACTGAGTGAATGAGATAGGGATTGGTTTGGGCACTCTTAAATTCATGTGTTATTGAAACTACAGTAAAAATATCTCCCCACCGAAAATATTTTATACACAAACCCAAATATTAGGTTTGAAGTGATCATATTTTCTGCACTGAGAATCTCTATTGACAGTTATAACTGAATAATTAGAGTACGGACAGAAGTTTTTCTGCTTCCCTAAATTAAAATCTCTCTCTCTCTCTCTCACTTCCGATAGGCCTTTAAGAAGGCGGAAAATCAAAAATAAGACGAGAAGAGCTCGGAGCGACTTCCACGATTCTATCTACGATGTACATCGTGATATTATTAGAAGGGAAATAAGTCGATACTATCTCGAACCGATATTTAGGATTGTGCAAGATGAACCCATCTTCGACCTGAAAATCTGCTAGACAATTGCAATCCGAGAATTGAATCAGCGGATTTCGAGCACTTAAGAACTGCAGAAATGGAGCAATTAACAATACCTTGTTGGCTTATATTAAACAACAGTTTAAAAAAAATAAGCTTATCTCAGCCAGCAAATGAAGTCAGTATGATCACATAGAGAATCAGTCGGTAAATTGCTGGACAACCTTCATACTTATATGAGTTTAGCGTCTCATTAGAACTAAATTACTTCCCAGATAGAGAAGGACTCATTTGCTTGACTTCGCTCAACCATTTTGCGTTAGTTACTCAGTAATTTTGATTGGATCATACACCTTAATAAAACTGGAAGAAGGGAAGACAACCAAAGTTTCGCATGAACGTCTTCCTTGCCTAATACACCTCAGTACCAAAACTGGAAAGTGAGGATTATATCATAGGATGAAATTTCTAATTTTCTATGCATCAAAATGTATCCCGTTTGGTTCTCACTGATTGTTAACTGTCTATTCTGTTTGACAGTAAGCTATGATTAAAAGGAATAACAGATCTACTATAGATCGGATCGAATGTATATCCGGTGGATTTTGTCTTTCTAACAAACAATCGCAAAACCAATACAGATGGTTGACGCAAGATATTCATCTATCGGAGCTGAATGTGCACAACTGACTGAGCATTTGGAACATTTGGAATCATTTGATTGTCACCTCTACACTAATTGCTGAAAATACTCATTTTAATAAGGAAGCAGATGCCAAAGCAAGCAGGCTCGTTTTCAGAAACTTTATTTTTGGTTTGATGCACATGGGGTAAGAATGCATGTTTAAGAATGACACGACGGGTACTAGTGTTGGGATTATTTCAACAGATATGACGGTTAGCATTTGGTTGCTAAAGCCTACAATATTCTATGAATGTATGCAGGGGAGAGTAAAAGGATTTCAGAGTGAATTGGGGGAACACATTACTATGTTTAGTCCAATTTGACTCCTTTCAGTTACACAAACAAGGCACAAAAGAATTAAAACCGTTTTTGTGGCTGCTCATTAGTACCAGACAATAAAGTGATGTGAAACTCTCTTTGGAGAAAAGACAGAGAGAGAGAGAGGGTGAAATGGTAAGTCCTCGATACAACCCCTGCATTTGTCGCCAAATATTGTCATCAATGGTCCTCCGGCGCATTTTGCAAAAACCTTCAATTCATGATAGAAACAAATTTTCATCCAAATTTCACTTTGATAAGCTGGTGAAATTTTCCGTGCTTTAACAATAAACTGTTACCATTGAGTCCATAATTCTACTAACAGTTACGATTCTCACTGTTCGAAAATACAAATACGTCGATCGTAAATTCAGGTTACCAAAAGCAGGCTTTTTGCCGAAGTCATCTTCTTCAGATGCCACCAATGTTGAATTATTCAAGTTCATACCAGTTTGTAAAAGCCATAAGGAAATACAATGGAAAAGCTACATTTTACAGTTGGTAAATCAGATCACTGAGTTGGAAAGACTTTGAATACAACAGATTTACTGCTGTACTGGTTGAAGTGTCTTGTGTTATCAGTGCGCGAAATCATATGATTGTCAGTGAAAGGAAAATAAAAACAACCGACCAACAAAACAAAGTAACTCTGATGAAGCCAAACCACGTGCAAATCAGTCTTGCCCGGGAAGACCAAGACACACTCGACTTTGGCTATCATTGACACAAAATCAGTGACAGTTTCACGGGACAAATGAAACGTTCGCAAATGAAGCACCCGCATACTTCAACCTAGCAACAAATAGCCGCCTGAGAACTGGTGAAACATTCACGGGAATGAGAATGACCGGCCATTCAACTGTGCGCAATTATTTATGACATATTTGTGTGCCAGTGTACTTCTGTGTTCCTGTGTGTGTCTGCGGAAGACAAGTTTACCTACATATATATATATATATATATATTTATAGGTGTGAGAGAAAGATGATGTCTCCGAGTCAGTTAGACCAAGAGAGATCCGATGATATATTTGTTTACGCGTTCGGACACGACTCTGTCATATCCTGGCTAGTGTGAGAGCCGCTGTTTGTTCAATCTCCGTCAGAGCTACCCACGGTTGTCGACTTGCGAGACCCACTTTCAGAGCGTGTGGATTTCTGCTGGTGTAAATCGAAACCATGGTTTCTCAAGTTACACCATGGTCATCAGTGGGTCAGAAGTTGTTTTGGGAGGACGTCAGAAAGATAATGGCACATTTGGTGTGGGATCCTGTGGGCATTCGTGTGCGTGAGTGTCGGTTAATTTTAGTCAAAGTGATTAATGTTTGCACGGATTTGAGTAGCCCACCCATTGGGAATATCTTCCCGCTTTGATGTTAATCTTTGTTTACGCCATTAAAAACCAGGATGAGAAAGGGAAAACAAAAAAGTTTCCCCTTTAGTTTGGAGATTGTGAATTTTACTCCCTTCTGTATTGCTGAGAAATCTCAACGGTGGAAAAATGTAGCTGGCATGTAGTTCTAAGAAACACGTAGTTCCAAGTGAAATTGATTTCACTGAAATAGGACGGAAATGGATCCATAATGGTACTCTAGATTCACGTGAAAAAGGGTATACAAAAATAAACTAAAACGGTTTTAAAATGTTTGTCCATGAAACAAAACACTACAAGAAACTCGAAATAAATGATTTTTGCTTAATTACTGCAGATTTTGTACAAGGAATTATTTATTACATAAGGAGCCCCGTTCATGTGCACACCGAGGAAGGTGGATAGATAGAAAACATTATACGCTCGCAAAATGTGGAGCTCACTGTGTTGTTTAGATTTCATAAACGACTTAATGTTTTGTTTCTAAACAAATGACAACGTAAGCATTCCGTTGAGTAATTTGCTCACCACCGTATAAAGATGACAGAAAACCGTCAGAACCTCCCGAAGTGCCTGGGAGACCAACAACAACAAAAGTTAACGTCAAGGTCCAATGCAAATAAGCTATTGTTGCAATCTGACGCGCATCGGGGTGTGCAAAATGTATTCAGATCACTTCAAGTAAGACTTTTGCTGATAACCGCACATGATGAAACTTGTATTCACGCAGCCACCAGTGAACGTACTTTGATGCTCAATGGCAGCGGAGGGCACTGAGACCAGAAAAAACCTCAGAGTTATGTAATTCCGATTCTTTTAAAATCCTTGGGTTTGGAGAGGTATTTGGTAGTTGGTGACTCCAAAATCATTCTGTTTTATGGAAAAATGGGGAATACTTGGAGGTTTCGGTCATGAAGATAGACGCTACTTACACAAATGTAAGTAGTCGTGGAAAGTAGCAATAATGAGTGAAATACCGTTGACATGGTCTTCTTTCTGGCCTACCATATTGTTTAAAATTCATCCACAAGAGCAAAAATATAAGTTTTTAATGTTATCATAAGAGTACTGAAATCAAAGGTGTCACATCGAAAGCTTTTTGACCTTTTGAAGAAAGACGCTTCAACAGCCTTCAGAATTCGTCTGAGGAGCAAGATATTGGTTGAATACTAACTAAATTGAAATTACCACTCGAAATCCCACTCTTTACATTGTTATCAGTTCGTCCACTCTCAGCTGAAATAGGTTGCAGCGATGGACGTACCCAAGGGCAAAATCATCGGATTCTGTGCACAACAAACGATGTTGGATGTTGTACTTTCCAGTCATAGTAACATGTGAGTCCAAAAACCTAGTCCGTTCATTGGTAAAACACAGCGTGGTTGATCACACCCTCGACCCTCTGCGGAGATTCGGTACTCCACGGTAGACTAATTTAGGAGCCGCGTGGCTGTTTGGCGGAAATAGGATTGATGGATATTGTTATTCGTCTATAAAACAAGCAACTAGCAGATCATAAATTATCAGAAACAAGAATTCATCATCTATCCGACAACTTGGACAGAAAATTTTCTAAAGACTTATGGAACAGCTTACCCCTTTTAGTTCAAAACTGGTAGGTTCTTTTTATATAACGAAAGCATGAATAAATGATAAAAGCTGGAAGTGCAACAAAATAGCGCAAACCGCAAGAGTTTATCTCGATAACCACCAGTATCGCTTTAGAGAGCACTCATCAGACATTACTCCAACCCTACTCTTATCTGAATTTCAATAGTCAGAACAATCTTGCTGAACAAAGTTTGGCTGATAGTAGATTCTTCAGTCGCCATACTGATTTCTCCATATCAAATCGATTTCGCTATCAGCTGACGGAATACCTTATCAGAACAAAACAAAAATAAAATCACACATATTTCATATTTGTAGCGGCTGTAAGCAGATGGACAAAGTTTCTCCGAAGCACACGACTCGTTTCGAGGGTATTGCCACTCATCAGTTTTACGTAACCGGTACTCCTCTGTTCATTCACTCATGCACGTTTACACCTCGTTTTATTCACGAAAATCTAATTTACTCATAGAAAGTGTCACTGAATGTTCCTCTCGGAAGAGTGCTTTGCGATCAACCCACACAGAACTATCAGCGAATCACCGTCGGAATTCCTCGATGCAATCCATTCAGAGGAGCATTAATTCGAACGCCTGACGCAGAAGTTTAATTATAGTGAAAAAAACTACAAATGGTTTAGCAGTCAGAAATCTCAACCTAATAGGCGAGACTAGGATTTGACAAGCTTTTCGCTTTGAAGTTACCCACTAGCGCTTGGTGTAAGTAATCTATGACGAGTTTCAGTAGAAACCTTTTCGAGGAGAGATTTGGAAGTTCCAGTTTAAAGAGGCTGAATAATTACCTGTTCGTGCTTGGGGCATTTCACGTGCCCAGATGTGCAGATTGATTCATCAACCAACTGGTCATAGTATTCCGTAAATAAAGAAGCCTCAGAGATGTGGTGAATGATTTGTGGTAAATTGATCGATGCATTAAATTCAGTTTTTTCCTGAATGAATTTCCGGAGAAGAACACACTGCTAGCCCCCTTGATCTGAAAAGATGTTGAATTTATTCCAAACGTGCACACTTATCGACATCATTGACTCAGCTACGGGTAACATGCTGATTACAGTGAGACAGATTACAACCGAGCGGTTGAGCACTAGAAATATCGGTCAAAAACATTAGCGTTACATGGCATGTCAACAACGGTTCCGAAACGATGTAGTGTCCTCGAAAGATCTGCACAAGTTTTACAAAGAGGTATAAGGCTGCATTATTTCTCTCTTGAAAGGAATAAAAGACCTTTGAAATATGGGTGGATAAAGCATTTTAATGCGAAATAAATTTTTTGAGAAAAGTAATTACGAAATTAACTACAGGATGTGTTTTTCGGGTGAGGGTAAGGGACTGGCGTTAATTCATTTGAGGTTTTAGGAAGAAAGCCATACTTGCAGAGTCCACAATGGTTTCTCATACAGCAAAGACTTAACGAAATAAGCCGTTTCAATGAATGGGAATGAAAGGATCATGAAGCTAAAGCCATATTAAATGACTGCCATTTATCAGCTGTCGAAAAAGACTGAGAACGCCTACTTATCTATAACTTCACGAATTCACAGTGACAAACATATTAAGACTACCGTTTGCTCATTGCTCTAAAATATAAGATTCAATTTCAGTCATGATGTTGAAGTACAGAATAGCGGATTGAACAAAGCAGTTGGAAGGGTTTTCGTGTCCGGCCATACTGTTTGCGTGTATCACTTTCGCCGGATGCTTCAAGAGACAAATTATGATTCTGCCAAGCTAGAAAATCACCGTGTACCTTGACGAAAACATTAGATTACTGGGAGTGATAACACTTAAACAGCTGGGGGAAAAATATTTTCATGGAAGCAACTTTGCTTCCACATGTGTTTTTCAGTTACACAAGATGACTCAACCAGCAAAATGCGGGGCCTAATGTATTTTTACACAAGGGCTGGGATAATCAGTGCTGATTATTTCTCGGGAATCGGGGAGAATAATTCATGAGTCAGATCACCGTAGTGAAAAATTTGTGCTCTACACTTGATTGGTGGTAAATGCAGACACTACCACTGAGCTAAGGTCTGTTATGATTACCAAGCAAAATCGGTTTGAAACGACTTTTATTTGTGACGGAATATTTGTCAAAACACGAATTCACCGGCGGTTTTTCTGTATCGTGAATGATAACGAGGTTTTCTTATCTAAGTGTCACCCATCACGTTCGATGAAACACTTGAACTGTCGATCACAGTGTCGTCGTTCTTGAGGTTAGCTGAACCCAACCCACGTAGAACCATCAACGGATCCCCTTAATGGTTCCTCAGTGGACCTTCCTAAGAGGAGCATTCACAGACATCCCGTGGTGCAAAAATTACATTGTTGTGGAGAGGTATCCTTCTCTTTTTCAAATAATACCCAGCCGGTGTAGCTGGTGGCCCTACTGTAACCCATTTGGGATAGAACGATAATGTTACCGGATTCCAACAGGATCGTCGTCTTAATGATCTTTCTTGTATTCTTGTCTTTTTTGAAGATTTGCCCGGAAGGCTTGCACCACGTGAGTTTTGGTATTGCATACATAATTAAAACTACGACGCATTGAAAACTGCGACAGACTGAGAGGCAGTCGTAATAATCAGAAGTTTTCACTGAAGATTTTGAAGAAAAAGATGTACCCATATTTGTGGCCATCAAATACCTTCAGTTGCGCCAGCTCTGAGTTAACATTTGGTTCGTGGTCTCGTCTGTCGTACGCATTTAGGTGTAGTTCACTCAAAGATCTTAGCACCATTGATCCGGTTGTACGGGAGGTCCGCTTCATCCTAAGTAAAGCAGGTTCAACAGGATACCAGACAGAAGCGTATTTCCTACTCCTTGAGAAATCTCGGGTAGTCACCCTAGTGGACACAGCTGAGGAAACTTTTCGAACAATACTAATCGGTCGTTCGTGTTATTTGTTATCCTGAGTGGAGTTCCACTGACTTTGTCGTTTACACTGTTTCCGTTGATTTTAAGGGGTGACTTCGTCGACTTCTGAGGGTATTTCTTTCCGCACTCCGTAGTTAACCAAGAACGCTGACATCTGAAAGTTTCTTTCCTCCAAAGCACGTGATTTTCATACCATTCTCTGGCAAAAGCCTTTGACAGCGAAGACAATCTGAGATGATTCTCAACCTAACCTCATTAATAATGTCCAATGTGTTTCGTTAGAGTCTTTGGAATGGTTACTCAAATAAGCCGGAATGGTGCACTTGGTTTACAAAGCGTACCAGCGAACTATAAAAAAGAGCAGATTAGATAAATGTTTTCAAAATATTTCCGGTCTCTTCTATTGCTAATTTATTTCGAATAGACAAACCTGAGCATATTTTGAAGTGCCCCAACTGGTTTACCTGAGTGAGACTGAAGGTAAACGTTCATTATCCAACCTTTAGTATAAGATCACCGTTTACAGAAAATATTTCTCTTTTGGTTCAATCAAAGGAGATTTTCACTAATTCACCCATTGATCGTAGCTGCTCGATTGACTTCTGATCCGCAAACATGGCCATTTTGGATTTATGATTCACCGCAGACACATTTCGGGAAGGCGAAAAATCAGTAAATGAACAATTAGCTAACTGTTTTCAATCCTAACATCAAACCGTTTATCCACTGAACAAACAATGACTGGTCTCATTTTTGAAGTTGCTAGTTGCTATTGATTTAATCTTCGTAAGTGAAAAATAGTTGGTATTTATATATGTATTTGAATGGCTTTTCAAGCTGATGGGCCTGGATTGCCGTGAAAAATATTTGTCCCAAATTTACCATATCTGTATTTTACAAGTTATTTTAAATATAAGAGAAAAGGAATTGATTTGTATACTTCAAGATTTGAGCACTTCTCAGTTAACAATTTCGCTCTATTCGGCAATTCAAAAGTTGAGTACTGGACAGGAGAATCAATCATGTATCTCTAATCTTTGATTTTCAAATATTAGGACTCTTTCACACCTTTTTTAGCTGCTTTAATGTTCTTCTGCTTTCCAGTACATCATCCAGAACAGAAGTGAATCATGGACGCTGTGTGCGCTCCAAATTGAAGTAACTTTGCTGACATTAGACCAGTCGTCATGCCGCCGGCGCATCACAGGGTATTTCCACACCCGCGTTGCTGATTCAAATAGAAATTGTGTGACACACCTTGTTTTCTTCGGCACATCCTTCTGACTTAGTGATCTGTAATTTGCATGAAAAACCCATTTTGGACAAAGATTTATGTGTGTGAGCAGTAGGAGATTAAATGTTTACATGTTATGGGTCATCATTCAGAGTGAACATTTAAATACCATTAAAAACCACCGAAGCTCTCTGTACAGCTGTTTCATCCTTGTTAGGCATCATCAGCCGAGTACATCCAGGGAGCGTTTAAATATTCGCGCCGCATGAAGAAGCGAATTTGTGAATCTCTTTCACAAAATATTGGCAGAATGAATCAACCCACGAACAAATCTGCTATTGATAAATATCGAGAAAACTAGTTCATCCTTCGGAGAACTGCGAAAGAAAATCTAACGGACTATTTGATGTGAAATAAAAGATAAACCCAAGAAAGTTCTCTAAAAGAGGTACATTTATTGAAGTTTGAAATGGCAAAATAAGCTAAATGTTAACATTTTGGTGTTTCTAACATTAGGGATGGGGTTATTGTCCAAGCAAATGGGATTACTTTGAAATGTGAGAAGGATGTAATGCAAGACAGTGACAGCTAACCTGATTCGTTTAGCGATTAACGAGTTAGGCTTGTAATTCTGTATGTTGATCGAATTCCACTCCCGACTCATACAGTGGATACGAACCACTACTAAACGAGCCTAATCAGTAGGGAACAATCATACTGTGAATTCAGGCCTTGTAACTACTGTATATTTTGTTGACCCTAGATGATACATAGTTTGTCTGCCACATTATTAGTTTTTCGCTAAATAGAATACACTTCACTGCTTTACTCGGAACCGTAATGACCGTGGAAATGGGAGATTCCTCTATTGGACACGTGATCAAGGAACAGCTACGAAAGAACTACGACTTCATATAGGCGGATTCTGGTTTGACGCACGAGACCAAACTTGATTCTGCTATATATGCAGTGAATGAAAACCCACGGACTGAAAAATCTAAGTGTGAAAAGTTTAAACAATACTACTTAATTCGGTCCAACTAGCAAGAAAGGGAAATCACTTATGACACCATCTGTTGTATTTTGTCTATGCCTAACACGTCATTGAATACTTTTGATGACACAGAGTGAATGCATTTTTCAATTATGAGTGGAATTTTGATACTGCCTGACAAATAACTTTCTAGATCATAATGAGAACCTGGTTCTTTTTAAATAATTCGATAAACGTTCTCTCGGAAATTGTCACATATTGTTCATCAGACCACGTCTTTTGGATGTCATTTGAAGGCGTCACAGAAAAGACTCCGTAAGACGGTAAATCCGGTAATTTCTGGAAAATGATCAGTCCGCAGATTGGAGAGACTATCAGAAGTGTATGCTCCATTGGTATGCTCTAGATAAATTACGTCAAACGAAAGTACTCTGAATTCGATGACATCAGTACATGGCGCTTCATTCAATTTGGTCCTCATGCTTGCAGTTTTATCACAAAAGAAAGTGAGAACCACGGTTTCGTCTTTCAGATTTGCGGAACCAACAATGCATCTTCATTGAGAATATAATTAAAGGACCAGGAGAGAGGAAGGGAAGAAAACTGCCTTTGAGTTCATCCTACTGAAAAAAATCCTTCCGCTTAAATAATATTCTAGAACGAATATAGAAGTATTTCAGGCTTGGGTACAATGTGCAATCGGGCGCACGATATAGGAAGAAGGAGAAAATCAAGTACGCTTGGGTATGGCTACTTTCCGTGGGATTGCTTGAATTGGGATTATCCGAGCGACCGTCTAAACACTCCGAAACTCAATACGATGCATGGTAATGGCAAACTGAATTTGGACAATCTAGCAGTCCCTCAATATTATCTAGCATTATGAGGTATCATCGATTTTGTATTGTACAGATGAGAATCTGGAGTCTGAGTAGGACACTGGTCGGTCTGAAATGAACACAAGATGGGCTCCGTGATAGTACTTTATGCACAATTACAAGACCGTTAGCCACCAGCTCACTGCACGCGCCAGAGAGGAGAAGGCCTCATTACTAGTTGTGGTTGACACAGGTAATTTGACGACTGTTATACAATAATGTCAACACTTCGTGGAGGGAGAGGACATATTCAATGTCCCTCTCGTGTCGGACTTTCTTTGTTCTTGGACATCTGACCACAAGTCAGCTATAACTGGAGGATAAGGAGGGATAGTACAACGGCAGAAGTAATGTTTCACGTGCGGTCAGGCATCAACTACTGTCATTGCATAACCATCCTCTTAGGGGGAACTTAGTACCCTTAACACCAGCCCATCCTATAGCTGGTAACTCTACTTGTAGTAGTGCCTCGAGCTCCCTATAATTCACACTTGATAACTGTTGTTCCGGGGGGTTCCTGCTCTTTGTAGTCAGTTTTAGAGGATAAAAAGCACGGTCATCGGACAGGCTTTCATACAGTCAGCTGAATCAGTTTGAAACGTCGCATCCATGACAACCTTGAATAACGTATGCAGATCATTCCACGTTTTATGAAATGGTGGTGATAGTGGGTTTTGTAAAAGCCCTTGTTTTGGTTTTCCAACTGCCCATTGAGAGTACTCCTACTGTCACGAGGCAGTCTTCAGGCATTCACGTGTTAACCCGCGTACCCGAGAGGTATTCTAATTTAGTTTTCACGCCTACTCTGTGACAATAAGTGAATCTGGGCTGGTGACAAAGACCGTGAGGTCTGTAGTTAGTCACTTCTCGCAGCCTGTGGTTAGTGTAAAGGGTATATGTACTTTAGATGCACGTACCACAGCTCCGTACGCTAAAAGGCAGCGAGTAACCTTCAGGTTCCGCATACGTGTTGAGTAGTCGTTTGTGGTTCGTGGTTCCGCCCGTGAATTACCTCGAGGACGACTTGAAAAAGTGTTCCCGTTAGTTTACAAATTTGACATAAAGCAGCCAAAATAGTTTCCGAAACGTACCGAAATCTAAATACAAATGCGGCGGAGCTCTATCCATTGCTATAGAACTGCCAATATAACAGCAGTCACGTCAATAATCGGTAATGCCACAGCTTCGAAATGATCCTCATCACCTAGAAATACCGACCAATTGTAAGAGTATCCGGCAGAAGTCCCACAATATCGACCACCACAATCTGAGTTAGGTATCCCGCAGGCCTCGGTTACAACGAGGCTCGGTTGTACTTATGAGGTGGTTTTACTCAAATGCAGTCTACTCGGAGACTACGAAAGTTATTGAAATCCGGTTGTTGTTGTGGCTACCAGAATCGACGCAACGTGGGGTGATATATTTTAAGCTACCCCATCCTGTTCCAATCCAAGAAACAGTTTATTCAGTACCTGCTGTACGTTAGATTGTCAAACCACGACACGTAGGATAAAATGTTCTTCATGTTGATAATACAACACTCCATCCTTAGTCTGTAGCCTTGACCAAGCAGACAGCAGATTGAAACTTTAGAGCTACTGCCGGCCATACCCAATTTAGTGGGTCTGTTTTGCTCATTCTTTATTTTGTTTTAGATCAACCATATCTATGGATCATCACAGTGGATCTCTCTCGTTCTGATTTCTGTATGCACAACAGAACTAAGGCAGCTCGACACTTTGAAAAATCACCAAGCTGATTATGGTGTTGTCACAAATCGTCGGCTTCGGTGTGTTTACAAACAGGTCGGTGATGACATTGAAATAAAATTTCCCAGTTCTTTCTTGCCGGCAAGGTTTTGCTCCTCAGGTTCTTTGAAATTCTGTAGCTATTTCAAAGACTGATGGTTTATCTGTACGGGGCTTCTTAGACTCAACAGAAAGTATCCGAAGTATTTCACGTACCTGACAAAACCAGCATTTTGTACCTGGTAGTGCAATAGCTTCCATCTAGCTTGCTGAGAGAGCCCTTTTACAGGTGAGAATGCGTGTTTGCTGATCTCAAATAAGTTGTGATCACAGTTCCCAAATTCCAGGCTCATTGGCTTCCGTGTCCATGATGAAAGTGCCTGCCTTTTTGATGAGATCTAAATACTCGAGAGCAGGAGCATTTACCGGCCAGTTTTCAGTTCTTTAGATGTCATCTGACTTTCTGCTGTAGAAACGAGCTTCTTATTTGTATTAGTAAGGCTATGCAGAGGAAACCATATTCATGCACAGTCCTTCGAAAGTCATCGATAATGAGACGTCAACCCGAGGAAGTTTCTGAGCTGTCCAGTGGAGTGTGGGACCGGCCAAATCCTGATTGCGAAGATTTTCTCAGGATCCTTACTCACCTATGACTCACTTATCTCATGGTTCAAGAACCTTATTTTTCCCGCTGCAGTGTGCTAGTCTGAGCCCAGCGTTTTCAGTTTTTTGAGGACAGACCCCAAACTTTTCAAACGTTCTTTCTCGAGCCTCAAGGCACTTCTTGACAGTCAGTAATCGGGAATTAAAATGAGTGTTAAGATACTTTTAGGGTGCCATCTATTGGGGGAAGCGGGAAGCTGTCGTTTTCTTTGACCTGATAGATATAGTGATAATCAACACATAGGTGTTCATTCTCAGACTTCTTCAGAAGCGCTGTTGGCATGGACCATGGAGAATAAGATTGTTTTATCACTCCGCGCAGCGTTTCCGGAAGCTCTTCCCCAGCTGTTCTCGAAACTGGAAGGGTACAGCGCTCGAAAGTTACCCGATTGAGCTTACTCCCTGTAGGCCGATGTGATGTTGAAAGACTCGAGTTCAGCCTAGGGAAAAGCCTCTCCTTGCGAATGCCTCACTGTGCGTTTGATCGACAACTTCTGACCGGGTACGAGTTTTTGATTCAGGGAGACATCGACCTGATTGACAAGCGAAGACACCTGTACTGATTAGTCCATCAGGTGCATCTGCACAGCTCATTCCAAATAATCTGGTGCCCGCTTTCCAAACAAGACCTACTGTCTCTTGTAGGACAAAATAGACGTGTGAGAATCTGGAGTCTGGGTGGGATAACGGTCGGCCTAAAATAAATACAAGATAAAATTAGTTTGAGTACTTTATACACAAATACTGGACCAAGTTCACCAACTAGTTGACTTAGATTGTGTAAAAGAGAAGACCGAGGCCGTGAGGCATCGTGAGCTTGGTGCTGTTCAATATTGACAGTAGAAATAATAATAGCAATACCGGGTCCACTGAGTCACTGGGACTGACAATAAAATTAGGAAAAAATGAAGAACTCAGACTCTACTGAGGATTTTTGCTGTTCGGAAACAAGGGAATTCCTTCCTAGATGGATAAAAAGAGGAAAGAATGTGAGTAGGAAAAATGATTAGGAATATTTTGTAAATATGTTGTGGCTTAAGAACAGTTATTGCTATTAAAATTCAACCCTGAAAATCATTCCGTCTACTCACGGAATGCATTTTTGCAATCAATCAGACTACCTACTGTCTACAAACTGTTTAAGATCATAAGCCAACATTTCGGGGGAAAGCCTAAATTAAAGCAGTACGAATGATTCCAGATTTCCTTGACAACAGATGGTAACTGAAGGATAACCGTTTTCAAAAGAGGCCTTCAAATCTCACAGAAAAATTAAAAGATCTACAGGAAATGAGTTCATTGTTTTATTTGAAATGCCTGTGAGACTGGAATTCTCACTGTATTCGCAATATTCTACGACAGGTCCGGATGGGATAGTTTATTCGAAGACTATCACAGTGATGTTGTGAGTAGTCCAGACATCATTGCAATACATTGCTTTTGCCGTGTTCCAATATTCATCAGAAAATCAGCAATGAAACGGTATATCCCATGTTAGAAAATACCGTCAGAGCACGATGGTCATTCGTATCCAAAGCAAGATGTCGGTGCAGAACCGAAAATTGCCTCCAAACCGTTGATATTAGTGATCCCAGCTGGGTTGCTGATCGCCGCGTGTGACCACCCTCAGTAGAAAACAAAGTGACTAAGTGTGATATACTGAAGGCTACTGGACCAGCTTATGTCATAAGAAGGATGATTACAATATTCTCCTTTTGAGTACTTTGAAATAACTCCAAGCAGTTTGCAACTTGAGTATTTACAGATCATACAATCAACTTGGCAAGTTATTTACGTTCTGGATTTAGTCAGAGAGTTATGTATTTTAGAAAGTGCTAGATCAAGCTTAACTTTTTACTACTTGAGCTTCCTACGGCAAATTCGTCCAACAGATAAGTCGATCAGTGTGCGGTCAGTGGGCTGCCGTCCGCCTAAAAGCCAGTGATCAGAGTGATAAACTTACACAAATCGTTTGCAACCGGTCCGGATATCCTGGTTGTTAGATGTGTGATTCACAATCTTTCGCCCTAGATTTGAGTCCCTTAACAGAGCTTCCGAGGTTCTCGATAATGAGAAAATTTTCGTTACTGCTTGACAAATTAATTTTTTAGACAAGCGTGTTTGCTCACTGCTGAAAAATTCCTCCAACTGTTGGTCTGTCCTATGCACTCATTTACGTGGTGCCTCAAATGGTGGCTCATACTAAACTGGGTTTGGCAAAGATTCTTTGCCTTAAAAACGGAGTTTCACAAAATGATTCTATGCCAAGTTTATTTACAAACAGATCCATTTTTCAATCAGTCTATTTTTTCCCACACCAAACTGTGGCATTATGGGTAATCAAGTTTCTGAATTCTCGTCTTTGAATGTTCGCTTCTTCGAATAGCTTATATATATATATATATATATATATATATATGTATATATGTATTCACTGAGATCTATTTGGAGTCGTCCGGAGAGTGAATGGATACTCTTCACTGAAGAGTCCACAAATGAATCACAATCGTGATTCCTATTATTTATTCTTGTCTGGGTCACTGCAACCCCTCGGAAAACGAGGCTGCTTGTGCAAGCTCTCATACTGATGGTAAGTAGTACGTAAACGTTTGAACAAAATTTCCCCGGAAGCACACTACCGGTTTCGCCCTTGTTGCCCCTCAACAAATATGCTTACCTGGTACTCCTCTGTCCACTCATCTTCAAACTTATACACATCTGTATATATGTACACAATTATACCGACTCGAAATCAAACTTGAGGGGAAAGCAGTAGCAACAATTATGAAAACAAGGGAGGGGAGTAAAATTCAATAAATATTAGTGAAACGTGCGGTGATTCAGTTTCCATTTGTTGCTTTGTGTCATTTTGTTGGTCTGAATGCACGAATGTAGATAAATCTGAGGAGAGGGGAATATTAGGCTGAATATTTTTTTTTGCAACGAAAAGGGGAGTAGACGATTGGACGAAATCTTGTGAATAAGTTGTTCCAAAGAAAGAGAGTTTGGCTGTAAGGTAAGCAGCTGAGCATATTTGGTAAGCAGTAATTTTGACTGCATTCGCATTCGCTGTTCAAAGGACAAGTGGTCGCTAAATTCCCACAAATCCATTCTTCCAGAGACTCCCGGGAATTCATCCGAAGTAGAACTTGATCGAAAAATTGTTTTGTACATTGGTGAACAAACGAGTACAGCAAAACATAACTGTTCGTTTTGTCAAGAAGTATTTCAATAAAAGAATTTGATGAATTCCCCAGACACGTTGTTGTTATCGCTAAGACAGGCATTCTCCCTTACTCGGTTTATCTATGAAAGAGAAAAGTGCAAACGGCTAACTTTCACAGATAACCGTTTAGATTTTGAAAGTCCTCGGGGCGGTCACTGAAATTCATGTCATCCTTGTAAAACTAATGCAGTCATAAAGCAAGTCCATCCAGTACCCGGTAAATGTATGATCTAAAGTACCAACCTCCAGCGCGATTTAAGTGAAGCAGCTGAAAATGGAAGAATTCGGATCAGGTTTAAACTCCATTTAATTCAGTGTTTTAGTTTCAAAAAGGGGCTTTAGGAAACAGACGTCAGTAGATGGTACAAAAAAGAATCCACTGACAACTGAATCGTCACGTTAGACGGCTGGATACCTAACTATTGCTTTGATAGACCTTCTTACCAAAAATGTGGGGCTTAAGACTTTTGTCTACGAGCAAGTGGTTGCGAATTCACGGTTGATTTATCGCTTAAAAAGACATAGGAACGTAGGCCGTGGGTTATAATTTATCGGACAGTCATTGTTACAGAAAGGGGGAAATAACCATTCAGTAAAAACAAAATGTCAGAGTCGTAGTCAATCATCCTTATGTTTTTGAACTTTTAAGGGAAAACAAGAATTCTTATGGTTTCATAAAATTCAACAGGAATACCTGTTCCTGTGGGCGTATAAGAAGTGTACTTGGAAAGGAGAAAGCATCTGAAATCGATAGGTGTCAATCACAAAAGGGTTTTAAGTTGCAATGAATGACATGAATAATGTGGTACGAAACAATCCGTTGTGAATTGTCCTGAGAAAAAGTGGTGGCTGTTTTGAAGTTTGACTTTCGAGTGGCACGGAGGATTGAGCCAATCAAAACAACAATGTTAGAGCAAATTATTTTGAGCGAGATATGGAAAAATCATTATAAAGGATTTGCTTTGAACAATAAAATGATTAGTATAATCAGTTGTCATTCATATCGAGTGGTCGGTTCACGCAAAACATGATTCAGGATCTATTAGGGTATATGTATAAAGCGTTCCATTCTCACCAGACAGCCGCTACAAGAGGCTATGACAAATGGGATCCTACGCGCATCTATCATATCATACCGAATCGCGTCACTGTGCTTCTGAGGCAGACGAATAATGCGGCAAACCAATGAGCGGCCGAAATTCCTCTCATAAATAATTGGTCTTGAAGTTGATGTTAGTGTCAGATCCCGGAGTATGGGAAATCCCATCGGACTTTGCTTGCCTAAGACTTGTTTTTCCTTTTGCTACTTTGAACAGAGTAATACAACGATCAGCCACATTGAAGAAGGTGAATCACAATATCGTCTTGCTACCTGTCATTGTCGTGAGGTGAAACAAAACGCCTAATTTCAGTTAGATGTTTTGCGTGTAGCTATATGAATTTATCACTGTGAGGGAATGGGGCCAGCTCGTTGCTAATAGACGGCCTGGTTCAATGAAGCAGACAGCACGTGATCGGCTAACCGGAATCGCCGGAATAAACAAAGCCAATCAGACACTCAATAGATCAGTCAGTGGTTAGCATTTGATCAGAGCCGAACCAACCAATCGGGGAGCGGCCAGATAAACCAGTCGGACGAGCCATTTAGATCTGTCAGAGGCCAACAATCTTTCATGCACGGTTTTGGTTATGCCAGGCGCATATCTTATATAAACAATATATTCCGCAGCTATAAAACGAAAAAGATTTTGAGGCCAAACTGAGCTCTCACTAGAGTTATTGGGACGGTACAAAACATTCACCTTCTGCGATGGGTGTTTGACATACTAAACAGTTAACTGAAAAAAGGCGAATACAGTAATAATAGAAATTCGTGTTAAACCTGAAGACTATTTCACTAACTGCAGATTTGTGTAGGGTTTTAGAGAATTATTGTAGCTCATCAGCAGCGTATCTTATCCACAAACGTGTTATTCCATATGTTACAAAATATTTATTAATATTTGTAATAAACGCAATTTTTAATCGCACAGCATATATACGTTATCACAAGAATATGAACTTTTGGAATTATGTAATTCTTTATAACTCTAGTGGCGAAATCTCAAATTTAAAATATAGCAATGAAAGCAGCTACATCCTCTTTGGCCGAACCTGCTGAAGTTCCGAATGGTATTGTGAAAGCTTTAGAATAATAATACTGCGACACCCTAATGTAAGCTACTCCAGCATTTCTTCATGAACGAGTGAAACCGTGCTCCAAGTTGTTGTACAACGAGACGTAATGAATCAAACTCTAAAAGACCGTTGCCTCTGCACTACAAAACAAAGATTGACACGCTTTTCGCGAATAGTGAAAGCTAGTTTTACTGCTCTGAACAAACATTTCCATCTCCAGTAAATAGGAGAGAAGGAAACTACTCTAATGGGGTCTAAATCAATTTAAACTCGCTTGGTGAGGAGCATTTCAAACAGGAATACATTAAATTTTCGAAAACTTATTCGTAGTCATCTATTTGACTCTCGTCCGCTCGCGTTTGATTGTAAGCGGTACCCTTTGGGAGTTTACTTACCATTTTAAACAAACAGTTCGGTTTAATGGATTCAGATGCAATGCGAAATTGATTTATCACGAAATTGCATGCAGTCATGCATGCAGTTGTTGACCAGGTATCGATTGCAGTTGCCGTTACAGGATCAATCTAGCATCAGGTCGCTCCCTCTCTCTCACACTTACACACACACACACACACACACTGGATAGACTCAGACCCAACTGGAAGACACCAAAGATGGTGAAGACCTACTTGTTTTTGGTAATGCTTTATTATTTACCAGTCTCACGTCCGATATATCCTCCTCATTGATTGCTAGTTGATGCCCGTGAGTGATCTTCATCTCCAAACTCGGAATATGTTTGATACACTAATTCAAACGCTGTTCCAGTTGAAATTTTGAGATAAAATCACTAAAATACCTATTCAAACTTTTTGGATAAATGTGCTGCACACAAGCAGCACTAAGTACATCAGAAGCTTTGTTTGGCGGTGATCACAAACCTTTTTCGGAGTGCAAAATCCTCTAAGGCTTTCTTTGAGGAAGCTCAAAATTTTGTGTATTTACTTTATATGATCCTCGAGGAATACCGCTGTACTGGGTTACACTGGTCATGGTCTAGTTTGCTTTCGATTTATCTGCTAAATCGCTCGGTTATTTGTGACAAAATTTTCGTTCGTTATGACAAAATTGCAAATTTAAGTGCGCAAATTCACAGTAAAAATATCAACTAACATCCCTCATGCCTGCTGCTGTTGAATGCCAAAGGGTGAGCAAAGGGAAAACAGGTGTTTGTTGTGGGAATGTTTCATACGTCAAACCCTTGTATGAGGCTACTTCTCCTCAGAGGTGAAAGTGTGGTTTCAAAAATTATAAGGCAGACCTTTATCAGGTATAAACAGGTAATCTTCAGCCTTTATTCTTGCAATGCATGCTGTCAGACACATGAGATACATGCCGTCGGATGCACTGCTACAGATGGCTATTTTCGCTGAGGTGAGTAAATTTCGTATGATAAATGAGTACGGCCAGTCCATTTCATTGAATAAAAGTATGACACACCTGACCAGTGAGCTTGCCCATGTAGCTCGCGTCAGTGGAGCCAAAGAGAATCAATCGTGAAGAGTGTGGAGAGCTTTCCCGGTTTCGGGACCAGTATCATTAGTGTATTGCACGTTTTCGTCCGTCCTCTTGGTATTATTGCGAGCTGTCTACCTTTCAATCTATTTTAAATTCTAACAGAGGTTTCTGCAGCGAAGTGATAATCATTTTTGCCGCATTCAGTGAGCGAACACGGGCTGTTCTAAAAGAAAAATGACTGCGTATATTGTGCAGTTGTTGTTGTAACATAAGCTAAGAATGTCAGTAGTCGAGTAATCAGCATAAAAGGAAAACAAATTCAGTAATTGCACAGCAAATGTCTTACAGTGTAATTGCCAAGAGAAAATATTCTCTGGAATTATACGCAGTGAGTACTGAACAGATGAAAAGAGTGATTGTAAAACAACCTTAAGAAAAGTGACCCACGGTAACCGAAAATTTGGCTTGTTACGTCTACCAACAACCTTGTGTTATTACCATTAAAATTTTCACAATCGGGGGAATACATTGGTACGTTTTCTACTCATATATTTCCTCAGCACCACGGTCAGAAAGAGCACGTTTGAAGGTTCTGCTTACGAACAACTCAGTATTAGCTTTTCGTTCATTTCAGGTATAAACATTTTTGGGGTTAGGCTTTCTTAAAACTAAGTCTTCAGATACCCAAATGAAGGAATACGTTAATACGTAATTACAGGCTGGACTAATACTGGAGAATTGCAGTATGCATTGCTGTTCACGTAAATATACACAAAGTTTTAATTCGAATGAAAATTAGGAATTTCGAGTGGTGGGAGATTCCGATTTTATGAGAAGCGATTCATCTTGCGGTCTTAATGCCTGACTCATAGCAATAGCCCATGAACTTATTGTAAAGGAGTTTCAGTCGTTTTAGAAACGATCAGCAACGCGCATCCATCGTCCCTGCACTGGAACTGGGACCCCAGCTGCACTACAGTGAATCCCGTTTGTCACCATCAAGTTTTCCGGGTTGGATCTGAACGGCTTGTTTACCGACACCCCCTCATGATATGATGTCCATCGTACGAGAAGACTGCTGTACTGTTGACTGGCTATTACCTGGGATATTGGAATACGGTGGTCAACAACTGATCCGTATACATGCTCTCCACCTCCCATCGACTGCTCCACACCAGCGAAAATACACACGTATCACTGACATACGTTTGACATATTTTCAAGGAATTACTAGCTCCCGGGTCACAATCCTACTACCTAGTAGAACGTCATCATGACTGTTTGCACTTCACATCACGTCACCACTTAATTATGCACGCATGCAGTGACTGAATGTAACTGATCTTGATCAGAGGCTTTCAGAAGTACATATCAACCTGAAATTGTGTTGACAAGGTCTGATGATATTTAGTAGCTGGCTTAATTAGTGTAGGTTTAGAGGTCGATGGTGTTAGTGGATAAGTTGCTGAGCATATTTTTGTTGCTTTGTAAACGAGAAGACGAGGTAGAAATCCTAAATGGCTATTCTTTTATTCAAAGATTGTTGGCACACTTTTTTAAATTCCGAGTTCTTCGGGAAATTCTACTGAGTCACATTAGGAGCAAAGACGAAATCAGACGTAGCCAACAGATGTGCAGATTTAAATCCCATCCATTCGCTTTCTTGTTTTTTATATCAGATTTTCTCATTTTTGGATCCAATTCGACAAACATGCGCATCTGGTGTGGTTCTCACGACGCAGGTAGGCTAAGCTCCAGAACAAGCCGTCTGGTTATCTGCCCATCTTCTGCCTCAAGGACGGAGGTTACTTTGTCCTAAGTGAACTTTTCCCAATGGCCCCCCTGTACCCTGATGGCCTAAAAAGCCACGGGAGTTCTTTCATGGAGAGGATCAGAATGTACGAGGGTAAAAGTAGGCAGATTTTGCATGTCCATCTTTCTTGGTTGAAGTAAGAAAAAAAACTACGTATCAGGCATTTTTGTTTGACTTTTGCGGTGTCTGTATCGGAAGCAGTTGCTCGAAAGCTATCAAAAATTAGCCACATAACAGGCAAATACTCATGCTGTGTAAACATGTATCGTTTTGCTTGCAGAAGACTCATTCAAATTCGTGAGATATTGTGCTAAATGAGAAGCTACCCGGGGGCAGATCGAGGGATCTCAGTCTGTACGACGTACGAAGAGCTCAACATATAGTTTTCCCAAATACACAAATACTACTAATAACGGTTGAAAAAAGTACGGTTGTTTTTGCAACATTTCTCGTGAATGGGTAGCAGATTTTCTAGGAATAGGACGGAAAAGTAGGAATGGTAATTTTTGGCACGTTTTTTGGTATGCTATGAGAATTTTCACACTATTATTCAGGCGAACTCTCTTTTTTTCTGAACTACCATTTTAATTGTTTACTAGAGAAAGTTATACATTCCGAAAAAATTCTGATCGCTAAAAAACTTTTAAACCACATTTTCATCCTTTATGCAGGTAACGCTGTATGTGCATTGATGATGGTGTCACTTATAATAAAAGTCAGTACATAGAAAAGTGGTGTTACCAGGCACTTGAACTGAATTTTTCCGTGATATGTCGCTAGAGAACTGGATTGATCCCGAACCTGGTCACATATTATCGTGAGGAACATCTGCCGCGTTACACAATACTTGGCAAAGGTACCGTTTTACTTTATCCAAGGGTCAAGTATGGCGTGAACTTTCATCGGACTTACGAATGACGCTTTTCACTTTCTGTAATCTTAGCGAGCTGTCAGGACTGGTAGTGGTCAAAAGGTCATCATGGTGGGTTTTCTACTCTTTGATCCTGCCTTGGCAGCCGGTCATTTTCCCCAACTTGCAGCCTCTAGTTGGCTGCAATTGCCTTTCTGGAATACTGTACCACTATTGTATAACAAAAGTAAGCATACAAAAAGAGGATAACCCTTGTGGCTGGCGGTGGACAGACGATTTTCATCGTGGACTATGGAAAATGAGAACCCGAGTTCGATTTCTCCCCTCCACAGCCCGTCACTTCTCCACTTGGCAGCCTTTTATTTACCGCGGCCCCCTTCCAAAATAATTATACTTTCCTTATGATAGAACGAAGAAAGTAGAAATAATATTTCTTCATTTTGTATAAAATTGTTGGCATAAGCAGCGGCACGTGTGCTAGTCTTTCCATACATCTCCGGGAACGGGTAGGAGGAGGCTTGAGAGGCAAGGAAACGTTTAGTATCATTACCATTGTAGTACTGGCGCAAATGGATGGCTAACGCTCCCGACCTGGGCATCAAATGTGAGGTTCTGAACGGCACTTACTGAAGCATATAATTTATCCTGATAGTCAACGATGACTAAGTGGTATGCGAGCTTTGACCGGTTTCTCTGGTCTGTGTAAGACATGTTGGACTTTCATATTGAAATCTAAATTATCAGTGCATAAAAATACCGCCGTATATGAGATGCTTGAAGTCTGGATGTATCCGTTGAAATTAATTTTACTCGGTGTTAATTTTATTTTTGGCATTCATATTCCAACTGCGCGGAGGTACGAGATAGTAAGTGATGTCACGGTTGATCAATGCAAGGCGAATCAATTGATACAGTATTCACCTTTTTAATCACATACCAAAGAGAATTCTGTCCGAAATTCAAGGACCAGACAATCTGACTGAGTAGATTTGGGACACCGTTTGAAAGTGTGAATGGTAGTTCACTACAGCTACGTTTTTGAGTCTTTTGTTTATCACAATTTCATCAGGCATAATTCACAACTGGTTACCTGGCAGGTTTGACGGAATTAACTTCTGCAGTGGCACTGCGTGCATGAAGATGCCAATTAATCGGTATGAAACTTCTTCAAACTTGCCACTGATCTCATGGAAGTCATCTGTCACGAACATGAATTATTATTTGATCCGTGAGCTAGCCAAAATCAAGGTACCCGGAATCACATTTAGAACAAATATCTGTGTTCTAATCCGGAGTTTTGGCGAACTTTGGTTTGGTGGGAATTTATATCTGAACATTCCCCTGCATTATTCTTGTCCAACTGACTGTACCATGATAGCTCAGTTGGCTCCCGCATCATTTGCGCATATTGAAGATTTATTCATATTGGTGACTTCAAAATTATTTCCTTTTGATTACGTTTCTTTTTTGCTGAAACCCATAGCCGAGGGACCATTTCCGGATAGGATGGCTGGATGTAACCGAGCAAGGATAGAAGAACAGTCAACCAGGTGGTTAATCACAAATAAGAAAGCGCTCCGGATCGTTAAATATATATGGCCCGGGACGATTCATGGCGATAACACGAGGACTTGGAGCATATGTTACAACAAAAACAACTGCACAAAATGTGCGGTCATTTTTAAGAAAGCAACATTCACCGGCAACAATAACACACAAATCAAATGAAAATAACATCACCTACTGGAAACCGCATCGAAATGTTAGACGATGATCCGCTGAAGTATCACAGGACCTGAATTGGATTTACCTAATGAACTCAATCCTTATTTATCTCGCTTCCTCTCAAATTTGAAAAGTATTGAACAGTATTGGGACAAGAGGGGGTATACCACTTTCCGACGTGGGGAAGAAAGTTGATTTCCAGTGGGAGTTTGTTTGTTTTGGCGAGCACTTGTAGTTTTCCGTGACAAAAGAAGTGCGAACTGATTTTTGCTAAGCAAACAGATTGTACAGTAAATACTCATATCGAAATCGGGAAAAATCTGCTAGACACCGAATTCATGTTAGCCTTGCAAAATGCTAATCATACTAATTTTCCGTTCACGGTTATATAATTGTTAGGGAATTCGCGGCAGAAATGTCACAAGTTCATTCAACTGGAGTGAGCCTTTTTTGCCGCATCTTGCAACTTCGTCAAGACTATTTGCAATATCCCGGTTTGGCATACCTTGACCGAATTCAAGCAGATTCACAAAAAGTAATTCTGGAACTGACCATCACTCAACTGACATCTAAGGACTGATGGTAACTGATGTAATGGGCATGTCATAGTAAATGAATTTCAGTAAAACAACAGTATTTTGAAGTAACCTTCATTAAAATATCACAACGTGCATTTTATCTTCAATATGAATAGTTTACCTCAATGTGAAATGCAACAGAACGTTCGTGTAATTGTAACAGCTTTGATTATTCGTGTTTTTTTAAGCCCGAGATGAAAAACTGTAAGGCGAATATAGTTGTAGGCCGCATGTATCACATTATCGCTCGGGGTGACATCGTTTGTGTGCAGAAACGAAAAAAGCTGCTCAGCGCGGTTTGCAGGCCACAAGTAAAAGATAGTTTGACAGAGGTTTGAATCCGAGCAAATCCTTCATCACCAAACAACTATAAGAGTCTGCAGACAGTATCATAACGTGAACCAGTGTGAATCCCCAACCAGTAAGGCCACTGCCTGTTGATTCAGCGACGGTAGCCACAGCAACATCAATGAAGAAGCGAAAGAAACAAGAACCATCCACCGGTCCCTCCAAATATTCATCCCCGAGAATACGTTGGTAATCCTGGATCATCACATGATCTGAAAGGCTTATGAGCCATTAGCGGTCACTGGCTTCTGACAGATTGAGGTGTCTTCATCACCAAATAAGCCAAATGACGCTATGTATACTATTTTCCACTCCATTCCTGTGCGTCGTCATAGATTTTGTCTCTACAAGAAGCTGTGCTGATTCTACGCTGTCTGTGATAAGAGCAGTGCACCATGCTCTTAAAATGGCCATTGCGAACCAAACACTCGCTGGGAATTTGTACATCAGGTCACGGGTATATATCACTTGTTGGATGGTGAGAACACTGTTAGAATCATAGTCAGTGCATCACCGTGTGCCATCTCCACGACTACAGATTCGACAGCCTGTCCGTCCCAAGTACGCCTACCCAGTTACGGCATTCAAGGAGTATAAGTCCCCTATGTTGATACATGCTACTTATTGTATCAGCTGGTCATTGGATAATTCCGGGTTTCACGGGGGTGCCATCTCAGTTAACAACAGAGAATACCATGTCTTGGTTTTGAGATCCAGTTTCACCTAGGATGGCTACTGCTCTGTTCAGGGGTACCCAACTACCGCAGTGATGGTTGCAGTCTACTCTCCGACCATGGATGCAAAACCGGACGCCAAAGACGAGTTCTACAATGACCTCCAGAACTCGGTTTATCAAATAAACAGGTACTGCATCCCGTTTGTTGTAAGGGATCAGGACTCCGGTACAGGCCTCACCAACGAACATGCATAAGTTACGCACAAATGGTGAGGATCTGGTTACATTTACACGTCTTAGTCAAAGGATGATCACAAATATCTCTTCCAGTATAAAAAAACACCGTATGACGAAACTTTGTCAACTGCTATCGTCTTCATGTGGGACGTGATCCTCGTTGACGGCTTTCCGGATGCTCGAAGGACAGTGCTAAACGTATATTTAACAGAGGATGGCCTTGAGCAACTAGGCAAGTTTCCTCGGCCTATTAGGGAATATCTAAAGAAAACTACTAGCCACTGCTCAAAGGCTAGGAGGGCGAGAAGCCGTAATTCACCAGACTCACGCAGCTTTCCTCGAGAAGGTGCGCACTCGACAAAGAAAGACTAGAAACGGCTTTGTAACGATACAATGGGGATCGTCGATGTTTATTTAGTTCTTGGGAGATTCTTCCGAATAGTACATTTTGCTCCGAAACAAACGACCCCCTTGCTGCCTTTACTGTAGGGCAGAAGCGGCTATTTTTAAGGAGAGTGAACGCAAAATTTGGGGATAAATCGTCAGCGGTTTAACGGTTTTTCCTCGTAAACCAGCAGCGTAGTATCACAAGGCACCTCCGAACAATATACAGACGACCACGACCTACCAGGCCTACGAGAAATAGCTTTCATTATCGAGCGAGAAAGAAGGGAGTAGCCAGATGAAGATGGCACCTCGAGTGAAATCTTTGAAATCAGTCTACAGATGCTGTTTGATTAACTGAGATCGCTATTCTTTCATTCCTTGAAAACAGAATTTACCTGAAGACTGAATGGTCTCCCTTCCATTCCTTGTACTACGAAGGAATATCAAACCGTTTGAGCGAACCACAAGGGAATCAACCTCATTGAGCTGGTGACAAAAATTCTATCAAATATTCTATTTACCCGCTTTGACGCCATGAGTAGAGCGCGAACGCGCCGTAAATAGGGCGGCTTTTATCGAGAAAGAGGTTGGTTGCTCAATTTTTCACACTACAGTGAGTTCTTGGGAGCTGTTACTAATTACAACTACCAAGCACAGCCCACTTCGTTGATGTATGAGCAGCGAATCACACCTGAACATACCAGTACGTGACGAGACGCCAGGAAAGTGCAAAAGACAGCTAGGGTGGTATTATTCGGTTACACGAGTGCCCATCTGCGCTCTCGGCGAAGAGTCTCCAGGGTTTCCACCAGACTTCACCATCCGTCAAGGTTTCAGCTTGTCACCTGTTTTGTTCTACTACGCAATACACTGGGTGATGTGTGGCTCTCTTACGGGGTACTAAGGAGTTCAGCTAAGCCTAGATCATGAATATGCTGATAGTATTATCATTCCTTGATGCGGGGAGAGGAGGTGGGGGGGGGGTTAAACCGTCTGCAGCTCGTTCTCAACAGTAATGAGAGTGAGGTCAGATCAATCGGTCTAGAGATGAACACCACGAAAGCAAGAAATTCCTAACCTCTCCAGACACAACAGGCTACACGCTTGTTAGCGGCCCAATCTTGGAACTAATCCGTGACTTCGAATAACTTGTGTCTACCACACCACAAAACGGCCAGGCTAAAAATGAGGCCGGACTTGGTGTCGACTGTGCATGAAGAGGGTTCTTGCCACTTTGAAAAACACTGTCTTGCAGCAGGTAAATGGGTACCCGAAAGAAACTTTGGTTACCGGGGCGCCGTTGATTTCCTTCACACCTACATTTGTGAAACCTGGAGGCTGTGATTATGAAATATGGATAACTGAAGAATTCCGATTAGTGGTTCATCGTATGCATAGTCAAAATCAAATGGTGTGATCACGTCCTGAACTCTGCTAAAGAGCGACATTGCTGAAATATAGAACTGATGTGCGCATTTCCACAGCAATGCTTTTCCAGGGGTTCGGCCACATTCTCTGTCAACCCGAAGTGGAACTCACAAAGAGGGATTTTCTGCAGTCACCTTATCCAGGCTGGTAAAGTATCCTTGGCTGTCGGATAAAGGTGTAGGTCAACACTATCAAAGGGAACGTAGAAAATCTACCCAATCCGTTGGACCTCGGACTTCGTGCCAGATGCAAGAACTGGATTTCACTCTGCCCGTCCATTCTGCGAACTCAACACACGGAAAGCCAATTTTGGAGACATCAAATAAGTCGAATGTCCCGGTTAGTTGCGTGAAAGTAAAAAGGTACGTCAATTTCTTCTTTGCTCTTCCGATCTGAGGAATGACATAACCAGGAGAAAACTTACGGATTCAGTGGTCCACAAAATTTCCATGCTTTTAAAATGTTATCCAAATACTTTCGATGTGAGTAGTATGGCACTGTATCTGGATGACAAGATAAAGTTTTCCCGGAAGCACATGACCGGTTTCGCAACTGTTGCCTGTCGTCAGAGAAGCGTATCCGACATTCTTCCGCCCATTCATCACTATACTTGAGCACAAAACAGTGGGTTTACAGGTGTAATCTCATCTGTAACGTATGGGGCTTGTATGGACGGAGAGTCCATTTTAAAAATCACACGGTAGTATGCTTCCGGGGAAACTCTGTCCTATCATCTGGATGACGTGCAGTACTCCTCATTTCGAAAATCCGTACTTGGGGCCATGTCATCCGTCTGAAGGTCAGCCACGTTAACCGATGAACTAACTTTGGGAGAATCATTATATGGTTCTAAGGATTGACTATTCGTCCGTGCGCTCTCCATTCGACTCAAATGAGATCTCAACTGTCAAACTAAGTTTACTGTTTTTTGGTGCTTAGTTCCGGCAGAGCAGCAAGGCAATTACGTTATGGATTGGCTGATTATATTCCATCTTAGCATCAGAAAAAAATGAGTAGGAAACTCACTTCGATTGCATCATCAACGGAGCAGAGATCAATCACGTCAACAACTACTGCACACATCTTTACGAGATCAATCACTGCTTCATCACAAGTCAGGCGTTCAAAATGATCTAATTGACCGCGAATACCGAACTAGTAAGATATATGGAAGCCCAGACGAGCCGCACAAGCCACAATGAACTGGGCAAACAAAACGAGATTGTGGTCGATTTAAAATTACCGTGACAATGAAATGTGACTGTGTGTATCTTTATCAGATGGACACTCATATATGTGTGTGTCATATGATTTTGGTTTTATTTATGAACATTTCGTTCATCCACTTTTCTACGTAAATATTGGCTTTGACTCTTAAAAAAGCTGCGGGAAAATGATTCACGAAGCACATCGTGCGATGTGCTTTTGACTTCTAATTTTAAGTTTATTTTCTTTTTGTGCAGACGGGGTAGTAATGGGATTATGGCTGGTAGTTTTAAGGTGTTACCAATGCCTCATACGGGTTATAATGAACTTCATTTTCCAACCTAGGGGTTTCCACAAATCACCCTGACATATTGGCTGCAAGTATCTACACGGCTAACCACAATAACTGTCCCGTTTCTCCACGAATATAAAGGTAAATTAAGAAAGAGAGGTCAGACGGATTCACACTTCTGTCAAACTATCTTTTACTTGTGGCCTGCGAACCGCGCTGAGCAGCTTTTTTCGTTTCTGCACACAAACGATGTCACCCCGAGCGATAGTGTGATACATGCGGCCTAGAACTATATTCGCCTTACAGTTTTTCAACTCGGGCTTAAAAAAAACACGAATAATCAAAGCTGTTACAATTACACGAACGTTCTGTTGCATTTCACATTGAGGTAAACTATTCATATTGAAGATAAAATGCACGTTGTGATATTTTAATGAAGGTTACTTCAAAATACTGTTGTTTTACTGAAATTCATTTACTATGACATGCCCATTACATCAGTTACCATCAGTCCTTAGATGTCAGTTGAGTGATGGTCAGTTCCAGAAGTACGTTTTGTGAATCTGCTTGAATTCGGTCAAGGTATGCCAAACCGGGATATTGCAAATAGTCTTGACGAAGTTGCAAGATGCGGCAAAAAAGGCTCACTCCAGTTGAATGAACTTGTGACATTTCTGCCGCGAATTCCCTAACAATTATATAACCGTGAACGGAAAATTAGTATGATTAGCATTTTGCAAGGCTAACATGAATTCGGTGTCTAGCAGATTTTTCCCGATTTCGATATGAGTATTTACTGTACAATCTGTTTGCTTAGCAAAAATCAGTTCGCACTTCTTTTGTCACGGAAAACTACAAGTGCTCGCCAAAACAAACAAACTCCCACTGGAAATCAACTTTCTTCCCCACGTCGGAAAGTGGTATACCCCCTCTTGTCCCAATACTGTTCAATACTTTTCAAATTTGAGAGGAAGCGAGATAAATAAGGATTGAGTTCATTAGGTAAATCCAATTCAGGTCCTGTGATACTTCAGCGGATCATCGTCTAACATTTCGATGCGGTTTCCAGTAGGTGATGTTATTTTCATTTGATTTGTGTGTTATTGTTGCCGGTGAATGTTGCTTTCTTATTTGAAAAATTGGCAGCTCTGGAAGGTTAGTTCACCGGAAAATGTTAAATTCTGATTCAGTTCGTTCGGTTCTGCTACCTTTCGTTCACTGAATAAACGTGAAAGGGAAGGCCGGACAAGTTTTCTTTCCAGTGGGTTGTAATTCGCCATTTCGTTGTGACTCGATTAGTTTGCTGTTCTGTATAGACTTTTTCCGGTGCATTTTTATACCATTTTACAAATTTGTTTTGTTTGTATGTTAGTATGTATGTATTTTCTTCAGAAGTCGATTTCTGCACGCAACCTGTCAAATAAAAAGAGGAAACGGGACAACAAATTACAGTTCACCGGAATTTGTAGATCTTTCACAAAATCTGGTACAGTTTCTTACTTTTTAATATTATTCTTGGAAATAAAATGTAAAAGTGGTAAAGAGATGAACAAAGTCAGAGTTCGTGACAACCTCCAGTTAACTTTACCGATTTTGAACCAATAACTGAGGCTTCAAAATGTTGGGCTAGGATGCCGAAGCAATTCGTTTCACCTCGTCAATAGCCAGGGATTATAAATACAGCTTTAGCCATTTCAGTGGGTAGGAATAGAATCAAAAGACTGGAGCCCAAAGTTTGAAACAAAGAAGCGCCACTTCTTCCATGGAAAATACAATCACGCGGTCAGTCTTTCTCAATCGTCACCTCTCATCATTGGTAAAGATCAGGTTCGTTCTTTTACTTAGACTGAAGTATTTAAAAGCAGTAAATGTGAATGGAATGCTCCACAAAAACACAACGGATCAAGACTAATATAGCGTCTCATAAAAGTAGTGACCCATTGTAGGCTGACAATCAGAAAAATTGATGATCAATCTTCCTTTTGGGTTACCTATTCCATCATGGAAGCTGATAGCTTGAATTTAATATGACTTATTTACCGAACGAAATCTATTTTCTTGAAATCATTGCGATGAGTCTTGTTTGCTTTTAGAATGGCCAATAACTTACTTGCATGGATTATCAAAAACGTACAAGAATGCGGTCCCTTAAGGGCCTATCTTTGACATGTGCCATTGTACCATCCAGTAGCCAGATGGTTGACAATTCTGCTGGAAGCGGTTTGACAGATTTCAAAGCACAATCTGAAGGACACATTTCATCTCATTAGCTGTGTAAAAGATCTGATGATAAAGGAGTGACGGATGCTCTCATTAGGTGACAGTTCACTCTTTACCAAGTCCCCAGTCGGTGAAATCATCGATTGCTTATGTCAAAAACAACACTATTGAGATGGGCAGTCCACTAGAAGCCTTGAAACCAGTGCTGTTTTTCTTCACACATTGCATTCATTTCTAGTTCTACCTCCGGATCAACCGTCAAAGGTACGCGGTGGCAATGGATTGCCCACTCGGACCACTGTTTGCCGAAGCCTTTATTGGCAAATTTGGAAAATGGCTCATTTGAATCTACAATCCGTGGCTGTTGTTGATACGAACTCTATATTGACAACGTCCTATGTGCTACTGGTGCTCATTTCAATGAAAATTGAAGGTAATGGTTGCAATATCACAAACTCTGAGACTTATAGTGAACAGAATCTCACAGATAAAAGTTCTGTGAAGAACATCGTTATATGAAACGATCCATAATGGAGTATTATCACTGAACCCACGACTGAACACCACGGGCGCATTGTACAGTGGACTCATTCTTGTAAGAAATTATCCGCAGGGCATATCCATCAAGGTCCCGGTGGGACTTAAACCAGGGTTCAGTGCTTGTGAGTCGCTAGGGCTACCTCTAGGCTACGCTGAATTGCTCTCCGAGAGTTGCGTCTTGTCCTGCAAGTGGTGTTGTAATTTGTGTGACGCTCAGTAAGGTTCGTTGCCACAGATTTTCGAGAACCTAACGATTGAAATGTTTTTCGGCAAAGCACGGAAGAGGAAAAGGGGAGAAACGCCGAGGGATACTCGGCAAGAATAGGAAAGCCCGAGTTTTTAAAATCGGAAATAGCATTTTCAGGGATGTCTGCACAAATAATGGCTTCCAATTCAACATGAGCTATTGGAGCAACCTAAAATAATGTGTAGACGCAACAACACTTGTGCATCCTCCTGTAAGTGCTTTTTGTCCAGAGGTGACCGGTGCTGGGCAGTTGGTTGGTGGGTTTGTTCCTTTTGTTCTTGGTCCGAATCCCACTTCTGCAGCCTGTCACTTTTCCCATCAGGCAGATTCTTATTAGTCGTGACCGTCTCCTTGAAATTTTATTCACCCTTACACAATAAAACGAAGTAAATGAAAGGAGCAGATATGTAGTGAAATCGAAAACCATCTTTCAGTAAGTGGGATTTTCACGGAACAATATGTGACTAGTAACTGTCGAATAGAATCATTCTAAAAGTATGAAAACGTATTGGCTAAATGGGAAATTTTTAACGTGCATAGTGAATATCAACAGCTTAACCTACCACGTAGGGATTTTCAGTGCACAACTTTCATTACCACTTAAGCAGGGTAAAACAGCTTCTGAGGATGTGGTCATACGACGTGTGAATTATCTAATATATTTGCCTATAAATTTCAGTCTTTTAATACAATTCAATGGATATAAGATGTGCGAACAAATGTTCCTTGGTATAACGTGTTCATTCAGTTATGCAAAAAGTGAGCCGTCCTCGAATCCATCAGAAACGATCATTTTCTCAATGTGCCTCAAAAAAAATCAACTACTTTTTGAGTCTTGCAAAGTGCTTATTTTTTGTTGTTCTTTTGAATATGTTGTGTTCTTTTGCGAAGTGATATATATAGCACCTCCTGTTCTTGGTGGATATCAGACTAAAGTGCAACTCTTTAAATGTGCTGCATGATTTTCAGATTTGTCTGCTTATGTACCCAGTGCTGGGCGCCTTGGCACTGCAGGAACCGTCTAAACTGAAGTTTTAAACAAACTTTACCCAGTACGATTTACTGAGTAACAATTAATTAGTCTTAGAAGCCGATATTGGGCTTTCAAAACTGGGGAGTATTCTTCACTTGCCTTATTTCAAGGACCGACAATGGTTATGCAATCATCATAGGGCTTTGGGTTCGAATCTCATGTCTGTCAGTCATCGTATTTCTCACTGGGAAGCTTTCGACTGACACCCTCTGTGAAATGATGAAAGTGTTGCACAACGAAAGAAAATATAAGAAGTGAGATGGAAGCTGGTTATAGAGAGTAACGTGTCTCTCCGCTTTCAAGATAGCTAGTAGCCTCATCATTCAAGCAACATTCACTGAGAGTTACTTCACTTCAAAGAATTTCACCCGTATCTATATCTAGCATCCTTACTTATTGATGATTATAAAGATGTAAGTCGAAAGCTCTGGGGGCGTACTGAATGAAATACCCCTAATACAAAGTCAAGAGTAACTGGAATTTGTAAAAACACAAGGAATGATTACATAAACTAAGTGCCACCCAAGATCTAAAATAAGATGATTTGGGTGTATACAGCACCATAGGCTGTTCTTTTTTGAGTTACAGGTTAGATTCAGTAAATGTTGTTGAAATAGGCAAGATCAATCAACCCTGCAAGAGTGTGGCCCTAATTATAAACCCTTGAGTGAAATGATCTAATTGTTCTTCTGGCTGACTCTAGATTTCGCAAAGAAATGCGTCGTACCTGTATTCAGGAGTTGATGGAATAATTTCCAGAAGTGAGGCAACGAGTCGCTGCTCTGGAGGAGTGGGGGATTAGATTGAAAATGTAAAATACCAATCCAGACGTCCATCTCTGTTAACAAGCACTACTAACACTGATTTGCTATGCAAATTCACAGCCCATCGCGTCGGAAAAACTTGCTTACTTCTCTTTGCACAGACACATACTGAAGCCGTGAAGAACACTGCACTGGAGCGTTTTTCAGTGTGATTTGCTTAGTCCCCGTTGCTTCTTTCACTGTTGGCATGATTGGAATGTGATGTTTGAACGCCCCCATTTGCTATCGGTTACTCATTCTGTGCTCACGAACACAAGTGTGAAGATACTGGGGAAGGAACACAGAGGAAAAACGAGGACCGAAAAAAATAAGCGCCAACACATGCCCTCGCACTAGATCTGATAATTAACCGTCTTGCTGAATAAGAATGCGAACGTCTAGCCTTGACACAACGGCTGATTTGTGATCTTGTAGAATTCTTTCTTTATATCTAAGTGCATACCTTAGATTCCTTTTTTGGGACTCGTGGTGCTCTATGTGAAATGCACAGTTCCTTTTATGTGTAAGAGGACTCTGACTTTGCCTGGTCAAATAGCCAATATTTCAAACATCCAGTCTGTACCCAGTGCCTATTATTATACGTGACCTTGGTATCAAAAATGTTTGATTTTAAAACAGAAAAATATTATTTTACTTCCCTCATTTATTATAGGACATAGTACAACATTTCACGGAGGGAGTCACGGTCAAATGAAGGGCTGTCCAGTAGGGAAGTGACCAGCAGCGAAGTGACTCAAATCAGGGTCATTTTTGTCCGAAGTCCACGATGATAATCGTTTAAATGCGTCAGACTCATTGGACTGTTTTTCAGTTACGTTTCCACTGAATGTATTTATGCCTGTAGTTTCTCATGATCTTTGATATCAAAGGCTAGAAAAATTGGTTCCAAGATTGGTCCTACTCGATACTGTTATGAGATTAAATTAACCGCCAATAATTCTATGTTTATCTTACACTCATCTTTCAGAAGTGACAGGACTGACGGCGAAGAACCAAAAGAACAAGCAGTCTGAAAATACACATGAACATCCTGAATGAAAAAGAATGCGTTAATGTTGTTTGAAGTGACATGACAATCGCCTTTCATAAATTTTTACCGTATACCTTTTGATACGTTTTTGCTTTTTGTATATCGGAATGACTTTTTTGTGCTTACTGAGCACAAGATTTCGACAGACAAACCGCTTTTGAGCTCCACTCTGAGCCATGCTCCTCAACGTTTCTAACCGGTGACCGCACCCACCCCTTTCGGCCCCAACCACGGAGGCGGGAAGCTTCAACGGAAGCCAGTGCTAGTGCTAACTTCATCATACCTCCAAACTAAGTCAAAGCCTGAATACTGCCTCGTTTTTCCAAACTTGCGCATGGTGTTCACGGCAAAGGGTGAGTAAAGCAGAGGCTCCTGCCAATGTTGCAGAAACTCTTTGCACTAGTTTTCGATTCTAGGGTGATATTCGATATATAAGGAAATGACTATTTGACTATATGCTTTCCTTCTCTCCTCTGTTTCATGTATAAATATGATTGTAGTATCAAAATACGAAAATCATCGAAAGTTGATAGCTCATTCTGAGAATTTTATGATCCAGTAGCAACTATCTTACTGACAGCTATGTTTTCTTCAAAAGTAGGCTACTATTTGTTCCTTCCATAGGTATTTTCTATCAATTTATCAGTTCTACCAACGTACTCAGTGTTTTTTGGCATTGAAGTTGATCAGCATTCCTAGGCTGAAATACATCTTTCAATAACCAAAGAGTTCGGTAATTGTTTCGACCTTTTGAACAGTTTCATTGCACTATGGAGATCGATGATATGATAAAATAAATGTTTTCTTTCATCTTCCAGCTAACGAGTTTATATTACAATAGTAAAATTATTTCCGTAGAAAAGGTGCATTTTATCTGAAAAACGATTGGTCCATCAAAATCGTAGTCGTCGTGCTGTTTGTGAAAGGGGGCTTTCTTCTAATATTTGTGGGAATGGACGGGCGAACCTAGTACACGTGACATGGATTATCTGTTTCCTTTCATCACCACCAAAAGACCAAGATCGGAAACGTAGTCGGTTCGACCAAACTTTTTTTGATTTTTGGCTCTCTGTGTTCGCAGACAAACAAACCAGTAATGTGAACGAATCAGCTTCACCGAGACTGTCCAGACCGAACTCAATCTTGTTCACCCAGTTCCCGTTTTGAAAGGTATCCGCTTGAGCTCACTGATTGTTTTCACAAGTGTCGTATGACCTAATGAAAGTGGGTGGTCAAAGTTGAACACACAGACGAATAATTTGACCCATAGCTGATGTCAATCTACTTGTCTTTTAGGCTGCTTTGCATTATCGATCGAACGGTGAACAGGCTCTCAACCGGTAATGCTCCTTACTCGTCTCTTCTGAAGGAGAGTTAAACGCGAGAATCATTTCCATCTGAAGCCACTATATTATGGTACTTGAGTGCTTTCTGTCTTTTCTTCTAAACAGAATATCCCATGCATTCGTTGTTTTGAAATACTTGCTTCAAGACCCATAAATAATCAACATCCCTATAAGAGACGTTTAAACACGAACAGAAAGTGGCCAGATTGTTCCTCTTTTAAGGAGTAAAAAGCCAACCAGATGTTGGCTTGCAATATAAAAACAAACAGGTGCACCACCTGCTCATTTCGTGAAGCATACATCAAAATAATGCAAGCTTTATGGGGAAATAGGCGGTCAGAGAACTGGACTGGATCAAACACATGATGAAACCTGCTTGAAAAAAGTATCACACCGAGTAATTTGTTCTCTTTGCTAGAAACGATCACATCCTTTAACAAACAGAAGTTTAGGTTTCGAAGATTTTGGTGTTTGAAGTTTTTAACCTCTGAGTGTATCTATCATTCTCAGCTCATTACACAGCATAGTAGGTCAGCTACTAGCTTTTTATCTGGATGAGAAAGCACCTGCGCTGTAAGGTGTTAGGTAGCTCACGAGTTCCATCACACGCCACCTGCTGGACACTAGTTATTGAGTGAACACAGAAAAATAGTGTACCATGTTGTCATGCAATCCACCCATTTGTTTCTCTGGTGCATCGATTTTCAGAACAATGATTACCAGCCACTTTGATAATGAATCCTAGCCCGGCTAACCTAGTGCTGAGTTTTTCGACTCACAAATGTCCGCCTCGCTTTGGAGGGCCAGCGGGGGCTCGGTGGACGAGCTTGGCAGATGATTCCTCTCAAGGGCAAATCCATTGTGTACTGCTATCGAAGTTTACATCGATGAACTGAGCGTCGATCTCCTGGATCTCTTATTTTGGGGGTTCTGTTTGACTGATTCATTTTCTCACTCCATCGTTGGAAGATATGCTTGAAACAAACTGGTCTTTCAAGTTTTTTGTTAGCGTGTTTCTAAAAACGGACGGTAAATGATGACGTTATGTGAAATTCAGTACGTGAAATTTAAAATTTCACTGAAGACAAGCTCTGTGAAATAACTAAGTGCTCATTAGCCTCTTTCGAGCTTGACTTAGCTACATGTGTTTACATTTTGGAGGTGCTAAATACTTTTAGGTTTCAATGGTGCACGAGGCCCAGTAAGATTATAATTGGTTTGTTTCCAAGATTTAATCCGTTACAAACTGCAAAACCCGTATCTTTCTACAATGGTTGTTTGTACTCCAGTTCATAGTTTAGAAATTAAACATAGAAACACTATCACAAAAGAGTATTCCGTGCAGGTACCTTACTCGAGACTTAGATCATTTAAGTTCTTGCGGTATGGATGTAAACGTGATGGTGAATAGTCCCCATTGAAAGGAAAAAATAGGCCTAACGGATGGAACTTGAGTTTACTGGCTGAAGTCGAAAGTTTTGTGTCCAAGTTTACCTTTACTGAACTTTTTCACTACACCCAGTCCTTAAAACAGTATCTTAAGTAGGATAAGTTGAATTGTACCGAAGGATTTTAAACAGTGTTCAGTTGAGTTAATTTCTACCACATTACTTGCACGAATCCTCACTGTAACAACTCGAGTGAAACGTTCCGAATGTGTTCCAGTTCCAAGTGTCCCAAAACGAAAGTTCATTTCGGGTCACTGATCTGTCATGTTTATGTAACTGTCACCTTTGAACTCATATTTGACGTACAGAACTACGCTTGTTTGTTATATTATTATAAGAATGAAAAAAGTTACATTCAGATGGATGATCGACTTATGTGTATCCGTCTCGTTGAACCGGATCAGTCCATATCGTGAGATTTGACACGGTTTATTTTGCACATAACGGTGACAGATTGTTTCCAAACCATTCCCCTACTTGTCTTCCTGTACCCTGCCGAGTTTAACCGACCTCAACCGTAGTCCAAGAGAAAAACATACTCCAGAAGAAAAATGTGGACGTAAGCCGCGAAAATTTCAAGTAGTCTCCAATCGTACTTGTCATTCGGAATGTGTTACGAAAGCTTTCAAAAAGTACAAAACAACGATCATCCCGAGCAACGTTTCCCTTTTATTCGTTTAGTAACAGTACTATATTGAACTATGATTAAAGTCAATGTGCACTAGAAGTTCACTGGCAGTTAATTTATTTTTCTCATTTTTTCGGATTGGAAATGTTACATTGCATGAAAATAAATGGAAACAAAAATGTGAATTCTATAGAACTTACGATGCTACTTTTAAATGAGCTAAGTTTCATGCTTTCAGTAGTATTGCATTGGAAAGAAAAACTTCGATTTTGAAGAATGAAGCTGAAAAAAGTAAAATATGTGGATAGCTGCCAGGTTTTAGAGTTTGTAGAAATACGACAAAAGCTGAACCGGAATAAACGCCACAATGAAGGTCCTCAGGATACGAAACCCAACAAATAGCGAAGTTTGCTTCAGGTATGTTGGACGGCGTACCAGTATGAATGGCGTGTTACAGACACTCGGCTATTTCATGACTGCGCCATGCACCCGGTTCATAATCGTTGGATCTGTTACCATGTGGCACTCTCGAGAATACTGAGTACAGTTTATTCTGTCAATAAAAGACTTACTTCGACAGGTCTCTATCTGATAATGTCAAAGAGAATCGGACCCGTCACACGTAGCGTAGTAGAGTGTTCATAGTCAAACACTACCGGAATATACTTCGGTTCCCACAACCGTGTGTAACGTTGTGCTTTCTTCTTTTATTTGACTATCAAACCTAAAGCATTTGCTTACGTTACGTCCAAACCACTGATGAAAGCGCGTTGACAAGGATGAATCTATGATTGAAAAGGAAAATGTTTTGGGCACTTCCACCAGGATAGAATGATATCCGTGAAGAGACAGGCTTGGTCACCTCTTTTAATTCCTAGGTGGCGCGGTTATTCCAGTGTCATTTTGTTCCACTCGTTTACTGTGAATGAACATAAATCTATGTCGAATCAGCATAGATTCTCCCATTTCAGTTATATTACGTCCACCCGCTTTTTAGTGACGTCCCAAAGCTTTAAAAACCTAGTCAATTCTTTCCATGGCTTACTTCTACATTTCTCTGTACAATTGTTCTTTGCAAATCTACACATCACTGTGGGAGAATTCGGCCACGCTTTTGGGTATTCGATTACACCACAATAATAAATATAATATATAATATATATATATATATATATCAGCTCCGCCGGTTGTTCACTCCAGACTAGACGGCATCCCGCCAATTTTTTCAGAATTCTTTTCCCTTAGATTGGCTACCGTGCTCAGTGCCACTGACGGAAATATCATGAGTCTGTGTCGAAGAATGAAGCCCTAATACAGTCACCTATCCCACGCAAGCAGCCTGAGTAGTTCCGTTTTCGTCACCGAAATGTGCCTAAAATAATCTTTTATTTACAAACCGCTCCTCGCTCTTTGACTGGCCGTAGTTACAACACAGCTTTATTCATCCGCCTTCAGAAAGCGTTGCAAATGAAATAATGAACCACCTGTCCTGTGGAAATGGCTTACTTCTAGCTCGGAACACAGGGATCACTCCATTGGGAAAGGCTATGCTGGATTAAGGGATTAGCGTACAGGAGGAACAAAAAAAAATGCATTCTGTCTACTGCTAAAATGTTTGAAGAAAGAAATCAGGCTTTTGGATTGCAATTTCAATCAACATTTTTGGCATTGCCGGAAAAACAGATGCAGATGGCAGGGGACCAATGCAATGTGTGGTCAGACAAAAGTCTCCTCTTTGATGTCCTATATGTAGGCCACTTACATTTTCGACTACTTCGTTATTCGAAGGCCCCCATCTCGGTTTTCTACCATTCCAAATAACTTGAGCGTTCTCTAACCGAATGGGAACAAATTAGTTCGCCCCAAAGCATCTTCTTCAACGAGACTGAAACTATTTGAATGGGCTGTACTTTGTCTCCGATAGCCTCACTAACGAATACATATTCATCTACAGACCCAGACGATGGATGCAGTATCGTGTACTTCTCTTCTTTGAGAAACATCTTAAGGACTAGTCAGATGGACTTATCTTGGATATAAATGAGTGCTCAATTTTTATCATACCAGATTTTTGCTAAAAAATCAGGGTCGCTTAGCTAACTCACTTAGTCACTCAGTTTCTTGAACGAGTTCTTCTCAGGAATAACATAATACTACAAAGTTAGCTGAAAAAACTACAACCATATAGTCAGCAAATGTTGTCCAAGCTGTTTTTCTTTCATCGTATACATTCTTCATTTATGTAGGCCACATAACAATACTCTGTTCACATGGTGTGTTCGAATTTGATGATCACGTAACTATGAATCGGTTTTCCAGAATAGTCCGAACAAGATGAGTTCATTGAAAATCTTTCACACAGTGAGTACATTTCTAGGGATTTAGTTATAGAGTTAATCAAGGACAAATTTTGGGATTGTTTTACTCACCTCGCGATCGCTTTTTACAGAAGGCACTACCATCATTCACTCCACTCCAATGGCAATGGTAACGAGGTAGAATATTTCGGCGTAACCTTACATGATAACTTAAGCTGGTCTTTATATACGGAAGTTCCCTTAAAAAACTGTATCCATTATTTTCTTGAATTTCAAAAGTGCGGCAGTTCAGCGCCTTACAATCTCTCGCTTCTTTTGCGTAAACTGGTGTATAATTTCCAATGTTTTGTATTGTTCTCCTGTTACTGTCTTCAATTTATTTGTGAAGAACTTAATTAGTCGTTGTTGAGGTTTGTGCATCACCAATCTTGTTTCCGGTATAGTCAGAAAAGAACAGATATACGACCAACATAGTTGGCCTGTTGGCAATTATGTGATCAGATCCAGATTACCGGGTCCGTGATCGTCAGTTTACTGTTCACTTGGTGGCTGCGTCTGCTGCCGTGTTGCTATTCATCGGTCATTCCAGACAGTTTTGATTCGTCACGCTTTAGAGCTTTTCCCGATGCGAATAGAATGTATGGTATGCGATTCGCCAAATACCGGCCCAGGAATCCAGTAGCAGAATGACGCTTGTCTAGCTTTATGAGTTCGTAACAAAATTTTCCCCAATTTCACCAAGTATCTGTTTTGTCCTGTCAAATAAAGAAATCCACTTCACAAAAACAATGGCGATTGTTTCCCCACATTTTTCACTTTTTCGCATTTATTCTCATAAAATCATTGGAAAAATGCACAAAACAATATTTGTTGTACAGTATGTTTTTGAATATTAGGTCTGAGGCTGGAGAGTTCAACTTTACCGTCGCCGATAAACTTTGATTTCAGGCAGCACTCCACCATCGACCGGGTCCTAACCGCTTGTGAATTGTTACAGCCTTGATATGGTTCTTCATTACAACCATGAATGTTACGGCTGACAGCTACCCCGGAAAGTGTTCACAGGCAAATCCCTCCAGCTGAACTCATGTGCATGCTTGAAATAAATAAAAGGAAAACCCGGCACTATCTGGTTCTCGTTCCTGTCTGAGAAGTTGGTGGATGTTTAGTCAGAACTTGTGATGAGCCACGGTAGATCTAGCGGTATTGATCTTAATGTGAATTCGAGTGGCTAAGTTAACCGCGTGTAACACTGTAGATATATGAATCGCGGGTCAGTTATTTAATCAAATGATCTGCCGGACAGAAGAGGCTCTTTCCGAGACCGGCACGATATATCTGCCCCAATTCAGAAACACACAAGACTAGGGATTTTAGCTTGCCATATTTTCTCACTTAAGGACGAAAATCTGACTGCGGTAGCGAACGTAAATTCTGTTTTAGCGGGTGTAATAATATCACTCAAGCGGTTTCACGTCCAGTTACTAGTTTTGATGCCCTAGTGGACTGCACCCGGATAAACAATATAAATATCACCCGGCTATCCTTTCGGATATCATGGAGTATAGGAAAAAATGCGCCTACGCAGGAGGGGGCAATAAGCTTACCTATTTTAGTTGACCGTGATTCGCTCAGGATAACAATTATCCTATTGACGAAATTCTTCAACCTCTTTGGAGTGTTTAAACAGTGTGGTAATTCTTCTGAATATCGCACGCTGTCAGATAGGTTTGTGAAATTCCAGGCATGATTGACGCAGCTTATTTACAGACAGAAAAACGAAATCCGATGCATTTTTGGTTTGAGGGGTAGGTTCAGAGTCGATTTTTTGTACAAGGTATGGGGTAGTATTGATTGAATCTTTGCTTCTGCTGGTTCTGATTCTGGTTGTGCAGAGCGGAATCACCACTCTGATCCACATGATTTGTGAGGGCCTCCTCTGTTTGAAGTCGGCGTCAAGAATGGGGTCTAGCGGGAACTCGAGAGAGAGAGAGAGAGAGAGAGAGAGAGAGAGAGAGAGAGAGAGCAGAGAGCAGAGCCGACAGCAGATGGATAATTTTGACCAACAAATGAAGAACGGGAAATTTTCAAGCGGTGATTGACCCCACTGGCCATCAACCATAAGAGGGAATTTCCAAGCCAGCCAGCTCAAGTAGTTTTGGCATTACCGTTGATGACAGTCACCCAGCATCTTATGTGAGTAATCCGTTACGTACCCATGACCTGAGATTTTTTCGAAACGAAAATCTCTCACCGGAACAAGTGTACCATTTCAGAGCAAGTTGCCCATATCTTTGGCTTTCGGCTTCTGAAGACAGTTGAGAAAATAGGCTCTCGCCAGAGAACGAGGCAGTATTTTGTAAAGACATTTTCGTGGCTTTGTACTAAGGTAATGCGAATGGCATTCTCTGACGACTGTCTTTGTATTCCACATAACCAAGGAATGTAAAAAGAAATATTGCAGCTAAGTAGTCAATGGTGGTACTCTGTCAGAAAATGCAGTCCATGGTAGTAACTGACATAGCAGTTGACTCCGTTGATAGAGAATGCCACAGTAACTATATATGTGAAAAAAGCTACCTTCAGGTTCATGCAAGTCTTGGCCGACGAACACGTTTTGCCTTTTGTCATGAAGCTCTCATTGGCTCTTGGGTAACATGGAAAAACTTCAAGCACACTTTTATCTACTGAGAACTGCGTCCTACAGCTATTTAAGGAATGATGAACTAGCACAACTAGTTACTTAATTCGTTATTCTTTCTTTCCCTTTCTTTCATCGCTGTCGAATCAAAGCGCAACATCTGTGGTGTTTAGGGCCATCAGTCGCAAAAATTAGGAAACACTAGAACTCTGAGCATCCGTTTAACGCAGCAGCCGAAAGGCCAGTTTTGCAGAGGCCAGCTCCAAATTTAGTTCCGACTGATGGAAGGTATCTATTTCACTTTCTAAAATATTTAGATCTCGTGATGAACTTCAGCAAATGATTGAGAAGATAAATAGCACGAGGGCCATTCCTTTCGTACATTCTCATCTGTTTCGTACAGAAAACATCAAACACGAATAAAGACAAGTGAACGAAACGACTAGTTAGTCAATTTTGTGGGAATTATGATCGAGAGTGTGTGTGTATGTGATCAGCTAAGCTGCTGCAGGTTAAATGTGAGGGTCATGCGCTTTTCTACAAGGCAGTTTGGTACGAGGGATTGTCATTACCTGTACTACCGTTAGTCAGTTTTCGGGGCCATGATATAACAAGGCCGAGAACACCATACCCGGATCTACTGTACACTTTCAAATTAGTGGCGAGCGGTGGCCTAGGCTGGCCTACCAGATGCAGTAGATTTTTATGAGGTACGGTTAGTCATCGCGTCACGTAAGCACTTTTGAAAGTGTTTGGCCACTGTAGTTTGCAGTGATCACTAGATCCTACGGGTGCATGCCTCCTTGTGCTTGTAGTAGTACAATGAGTGAAAACGCAGTGCAGCGGCCTAGTACGTCCTACGTCACGCGTTTTTGATACGCTGTGTGTTAAGACGTATTATTGACTCTCATTTGTAAGAGAGGGATGCGTATATATATATATATATATATATATATATATATATATATATAATATTCGAGGCCCCAAGAGATTTGGTGACTTGGTCTACTTTCTTGTCCCTGGAGCAATCAACAGACCAGTGAGGATCTACGTTGTCACTTGATGCATCTTAGCGATATTTGGTACTAAAGGTAAGATTACATAAAAGTTCGAAGTTGTTTGTCATATCTGTGCTTTTGACAGGATCAAAGTCAAGTACTGTTGGGGGGAAGTGAAATATGTAAATATCAGTCGTGTTAACAACGGGAAATTAACTGAACGGATTATAAGCAAAGGCTAAGGATGCAGAAGAATTCTTGTTCATTTGTCCAAATCCAGTTAATTGCCAGTCAGAAGGGAGGACAAGGTTTCAAGTGCAAATGTCTGTCGTCGTTAAATTAGAGTGAAAAACGTGATTCTGTTTCGTTCAGGGTCCTTCACCAAAGGAGTTTAAATGGGGGCAGTTTTAACTATTGGACATTTGCTTAAGTCGTGCGTAAAACGTTTGTTATTTGAAGTCTTACCTGATTCCTCGGAGTCCACACAATATTTACAGAAGGACGGACGTTCGTAGTAATGAATGTTGACTCAAGTATGCCATGCTCTAAGAAGCGGAAGTGTTATCTTGTTTTCTTCTGACTGTCAGTCAATGAAATTTTCCCGGCTGGTTGTTCTCCAGTTAATCCAGTACAGTAATTCCAATGAATGTTGAACACAGCAGATAAAAAAGCAGTTCAGTAGTCAGTTAGCTGAACAGCAAATGAAATTTCCGTAAAAATTTGGTTATAATTTCTCTTCATTTCTACAAACTGTAGGCGAGCAAAAGGTTTTCAGCCTATTAAACTGATGTATTACAAATAAGATAAAGTACACGTGGAAAGCAAGCTTGCTTTCTTTAACTTCACTTTCTGCTTAGAGTGCTGACATAAATAGCAATAAAAATATGTGCATATGGTGCAGGAATGCATGCTGAAGGGAAGTATCACTAACAGCAATAAATCATGGGTAAGGGAGGAGTTGGGGACGAGGAAAGAACTAGTCAATGTGAGAATGTTATACCATCGTTTGAACGAAAACAATGCAAATATTGCATGTCAGTGGAATCAGAATAAATGTTGAAACAATCTCACAGCCGGAATAAGACTGTGTTCCAGGGGCTGAACATGTAACCTTCTGCTTGGACGTGTTAAGAGGTCCTACGCTGCTTCTGAGCTAGCAGACTTCACAGCCAACCAATGATATTTTTGAATTGGAAAGTTAACTTGCCTGCCCTAAACTCATCCGACAGCATTTTCTTTCTTTCGCTCAGGCTTGATAAGCGATATAATTAAAACAGCAAGAGAGTGTTCCCACCGGATCAAGAAGGCCATAATAACCTGTTTGGTCAGTGGGAACAAAGAGACTGAATTCCGAAGCCTTCTTTACACAGCTATTTCTCAGAGTGTGTTTCGGTGCTTTGATTCGACAACTAGTAGGGACTCAATGGTTAAAGATTAGGTCCGAGAATTTATCGATTTCTTCCAAGGAACAAAGTCTCACGTGATTAGGTGACCCAAATGGAGCGATGGTTTCACGATGCGTCAGTTGCTGTTCTGCACACAAACAAGTTTGCAACAAACCGGTTGCCTACCTTGGTACTAGCACAAACTACATCTTTCTGCCCCACCAGGCACACAGGTAAAGCTGTCGATCCAGCTAACTACGTTAGGTTATTTTATTGCTGTACCATATGTAAATTCACAAGTTTTGGATTTGCTATCAAAGATAGCAAACAAAACGCTTGTGTCGAAAGGCTCATGATTTCATCCTGTTCTAATAAATTGGAAACAAAGACCTAGTTATTCCAGGTGGCTGCACCATTCCTTTATATACAGTCTATTTTTATATAGCTGTGTAAACTCAACGGGGAAGTCCCAGGCATCAGCTCATCGGTTTTGTTCTGAATGCTTAGTAAGGGGTCTTGCCCACGGTGGCTAACGTGGAAACATTAGGATCATCCACCAAACAATTCCTATGGTCACCACCATAAGGAATACCGACTAATTACCATTTGTTAGATTTGGACCTCCAGTATTTGTTCCTTATATTCACAGAGAAGCTGGTAAAAAGTCATTCTGGAAGGCATATTTTTCTTAATTGCTTTCTTGTATGCCCTGGGGCTTCATAAATATGGTGCTAGAGAAGGAATGTCAACCCTCACCTACGGTAAGTAGTAAAGAGATTAGTGTTGAATATCTTGGAGACGTTATGATAAGCAGCTTGAAGGCTTGCTTCTGGCTATGCGCTTGAGTCCTCCAGAGGGTCTGTTGTGGGAAAAAGCACTACTAGTTATCCCAAACAACCAGCAGGCAGCTTCGGTGGACTTACAACATCTTGTCTGAAACGAGAAGTTCAAGCTAAATGATAAACCATTGTTCTTCAAATGAGATCAGTTATTAGGAAAAAAAGTGTTGAAAGCCTAAACTAAATAATTTAGTTTAAGGATGTTCCTGAAACCGGCTTTCAGGCCTACTTTATTAGGCTGCGTACTCAGATCAATTGGATTTCGATACGCCCTTCTGCCCAGCACAAACTGTCATGTCAATGAAGTCCCTGTACAGTAATATGTACTGAACCAATCCGCAGCCTGCAGGCACCATTCTGAATGTCTTATAGGTCATTCTTGATGCATAGTTTTGTATTCAGTCAACCACTACTACTCGAGATCAACGAAACCGGGAAATGTCTCTTGTTCTCCAAACCAAAGTGGTCAGGAATCAGTTGCAATTTAGGAACTACAATGTTTTGATTTCGAAAAATGCAAATGAGTGGTTAGAAATGTTCTTTTCGTAAAATAATGCTTCTTGAACTAAGCACCTTAGGATGGTTGTGAAATCATGTTTTTACATTGCCAATGAACAAAAACTGTTAAATAATATATGCTAGCGAGGTGTTTTGTTTGTTGAAACAAGTACCGATAGCTAAATACCTGCCAACAGCCTGAACAGAAAAACAATGGGAGAAAATTATGAATATCACCGCAAATGTTTTGGGCTTGCAGTTAATTCGAAAACCTGTTCTCCCGGATGTCTTTTTGGTTGAAATGAGACAGAGCATCTATACCATGACGGAACTGTGATAAGAATATTTTCGCATACCCTATAGTACCAGTCGGAACAAAATCACTTCCAAAACCATCATAGCCAGAAGCATAATCCAAGATGTAAACACTGAATCGAATTCGATTTGTGTAGCTTTTTAGGGCACTTTAAAATACGGCAAATCTTCCCTGACTCCATCTTCCCCTGTTTCCCAAAAGCGAATTATGAAAATTGAACCAGTGTCATACTGTCAAAAATACCAGACACTTTCAACATAAAATAGTGAAACTGATAAAGCCAAGTTTTCAACCAGCTGTTCACCAGATATTTTAGTATTCATAGTGGTTGATAGCACCTAATGGTCTGTTGAACCCAAAAAGTGTTTCACGGAAGTCGTGCAAGGGTAAGAATGGTTAGAAAATTGCCACATTCTACGTTAACTAGTTTGAGATGTCTTAGAAACAACAGTTGCCAGTACCGTTAAGAACGAACTGTCTAATTCTATCATACGTTTTGGCTCCTCAAAGTTCATTTGGCACAACACTATATGATTGTCATATATCTATCAGAGTATAAAATGAATCGTGTTATCCCAAAGTCCGAACCATGGGAAAGCATGATTTAGTGCATACTTTTCGATTCATCAGTAGTATTATTTCCGTTCAGTAGATTTTGAAAGAAAATAAAAGCAGTTTCTCAGAAATGGATTTGGAGCCCACAGAGAAACAACTGTAGGTGGTTGGGGAGTTGAACCCTGGACTAGATTATTTCAAAACATTTTTTTTGGTCTTTTGACCAGGACGGGTTTGTCGAGGCGATGCACATCTCGTGAAAATCGTGTGCTTGAATGCCATCAAACGATTGCTCGAACGGTTTAACGGCTGTATTTCAGTTCGCCAGTCAGCGATCACAATGTATTCTCACTGACTGTCCTCGTAAAGGATGTCGAACAAAGTCAATAAATCGGATGCTTATCACTTACCGGAATGTTCTTGCGTGTGTCACAAATTTTAGCCCAATACTGAGATTGTAAACGGCTTTTGTGAACCTATGACAAAGTGAAAGCAGCTATTACCAATTTTACTGGCTGACGTTGTTAGAGAAGTGACGTCATTCACTAGTATTATACGTTCGCCTGTAGGACAAGTTTTTCACTAAGTACTAAAGACGTATAAGGCGGCCGAAAATCGTGGAAAGCAGGATGACGCAAGTACCATATTCGTAGGATTTATTGTTGACACTGACCTTAGGGTTAACGGAAAATTCACTCTGTTTTTCCATTGTTCGAGTCGTGAGCTAGTGAGTGCAAAACAGGCAAGTTGATATTTGATAATGGGACTTGTCACCTCTCATGCCCATACGTCCTGCAGCCTTCATTTTCATTCAAGGAGGACACAAAGAGGGACGATTTATTTTATTCTACTAGATGATTGCAAGTATCTGAAGTATATTTCATTGTTTCTCAGAAAATTCTAATAAACTTAGCGGAAATATCATCTGATCCGGGCAAGACTGTTTTATGGCGTACGAATTCCTTTACCTGAGCTATGATGCTTTACTATCTCAATGGTACTGCAAAGCTCACCCACATATCAACAAACATTTATTCGGACATTACTGCTATCCATTTTCAAGTTATATCCAGTCAGTATTTATTTATGTAGGTAATTTGTTGCCGCCCGCTCTAACGATCATAATCCCTACCATGCTAAATTCACTGCTGATCAATGTGCATTTTTCCGAGGTTACGCGTAATCCGTTTGATATTTTTGCTTCCGAAGACGGCAAAAATGATTTATACTGCTGAGATGAAGGATGAATAATATCTTGAACCCCAAATATTGTCAGATTACACATATGACTAGTCTAATCTGGCTCGGCTGAAATATTGGGTCACAATTAATCGACGCTTTGCATATGTACTGATGCTTTCAGTTATCATTGAATATAATTTTTGTACTACAACTTTGGACGAGAGCGAATGAATTGTGCAAAACTACCACGTGGAAAAATTGGCATGGGTGTAAAATGTATACAGTGAATATTTAATGACTATTCAATAGTGATGTAACTTCAACTTCACTAATAGACTAACGATTTGCGTGGTAGAGCTTTTACTATACCCCTAACTCGAATTGGCTATTTAGGAATGATATGAGGTAATAATTAGGGCTGTCGAGTGTCTATTTATTCGATAAGCTAGCAGAGATCGAAGGAACTATGGCTGCTTTTTGTGGATAGTTAGCTGATCGTCAGGAAGTCAAGTGACTGCATACTAAAGAGCTGACATTTATCACCCAGTTGTCAACTTTTTCAGTTTTGGCTCAATAGTGACGAAGTCTCCAATAATTCTTCTTTTAAGTGAATCTTGTGGAGGATAAATCAGCAGCATTACAGTCGATCAATAACGAACACGTTGATAGTTTAATCTGTACTTGAAATTTTTCAGAAGGGTTTTTGGGCCCTCTTCTCAAGCGTTATTGATTTTAAAACAATATTATTACGAAGAAAATGCCGAATTCCAGTGGGTTGTCTTGAGAAAGTGAAGCATCAAATAAGTGTTCATGAGAATCGGATGATATATTCATTTGTTCCTGTAGTGCACACTTGCCAACATTCCGAAACACAATAAATCCTCCAAGGGTACCTTTAAGCCTTACTTGCCTGGTGAAGGCGTCATGGTAGGACTTTTGTGGGGGCATGTGAAGAACGGTGTGGAGAATTGATTGTTGTCATGAGAAACCAAAATCACATAGATAATAGAGAATCCACATCGGGTATTCATTTAGGTGATTTCCAATGTGAGCTATGCGTTCAAGCTGTATGATGAATCATATTTTACTTAGGTGATTCTGGTCCAACTGACCCTGCCCACGATAACTCAGTTAATAGCGTGACTGCCTGGCCCGTGGAAGACCAATGGTTTGTTTCCTGCCTGCCGTTTAGACTTTTGGATAAGAAAAATGTAAGTGGATTTTCTTATATCTGTACAGGAAGAGTCCTTAGTTGAGTCTCCTGAACTTTGGATCCAAAGGACATTTGTTACTCAACTTGTGTCACCATGGCGCCGACGTGTGACCTCATCCATCTCTGTCTTCCGTGCTACCTTCTTTTGAATCCTAACCATGCCCCACTTTTTGGAGTGAGTGATTGTTTCTGTTCTCTTTTGTTTATATATGGAACTGCCTGTAGTTTGAGCTTTATGTAATCGTACAGGATGTTTATTACCTGCTGACTCAGAGCATGCGAAATCGATGACCAGTATCAATTCTGCCCACGTGGTTCTTCTTGCTGTACGGGGATTCCCGTGATAGCCAGAGAGTAGTATTATCCAATGTTGTCGAACTCTACTGACATCATTTGTGAACAATGAAGTGAAACACTGCCACTTTTACTCATGAATATTAGGCTTGTTACATGAAATCCGAGGTATATTTTGCAAACTAACCAATCGTACCATATTGCAGTTATAGAAAACCACGATTGACCCATTCGTATCAGTATATTTCAGCCACACTTCTGATAATGGAGCGATTTATGTTTGAACTCAAAAAAATCTGTACTAAACTCGACTACTATTACCGTGGTAATGGTTGACTCCAGTTCTAATGGGAGATTCCGTCTGCATTTGCACAAGCCCCGTTTTCACTATGGTGTCCGCTTTTTTGAACCGCGTAAAGTGAAAACGTATTCCTTTGACATATTGCATTCTAGCACTTTTGTCATTGTGTTATGGGAGCCAGTCGGTAAATCGGAAGACGGCATGTCTTTTGAACTACTGAACAATCGTGGAACAACTGTTTGTTGAAGTGTTTGTGATCTAGATTTATTTGCTAATTCAGTCACCAAGGTGAGTCTCTGCTCAAATCATCAATGAGCACAGTAAAACAGTTTCACCTGATTTACTAGGGACCACTAGTAGTGCACAAACTCCAATTGCCACCTGAGATTAGAAGTCAGACCGTTTGATCATCAGTCACACACTTTACCACACACACGGCTACTGAGGCGGAATCTCGCCGCATTGCTCCCCTTCAGAATTAGGTGAACGTGGCAGCAAACAAAATTCCAGCGACAAAGCAAACCACTATTATAATGAGCATCTTTCTAGCAGGGTTTTTAGCAAAATAAACGAACGATCTTTAGATCCTGCTAAGTTGATCCATTTCCGTAGTAGACGATTCAAATTGTTTACAAAGTGGTTTGCCAATGCTCAACACTGTAACTGGTCCCGGCTAAACTGATTTGCAAAGAGAATATATTTGTGATGGCAGCCAAGATGTGTTTGTCGCAACGGACGTATTCGACGGACTTGTACATGAACAGTATTCATTATCACTAGTCGTTAACTGGTTTCCTATTTGTGGGCATGCGGCAATAAATATTTCAGACCTTGACTAACCGGTTACGCCCATTTCCTTACGGGGAAGCAAATTATTCCCACAAGTCTCGGTTATTTAAACCGTGCCACATCCGGGGACGATAATTGAAAGATTCTTCACATAAGGTATTTCAAATGAAATCTGCTTGAACAACATTTCGAGAGTTCGCAAAATTGATCGATTCCTTTCAAATGTGCACTCCTACTACTTTCACAAAGTAGACTGCCTCAAATATATTTCACGAGTATAGGCTTTTAAGCAGTGTAAAATAAAGTCAGTTAGCAAAATGTTATATATCTCTTAAAACGAGAAAAATTAACTCGGTAGTCCTCCAGCATTCGTTTACCAATCTAATCAATAAGCAGTTACGGGTTCTAGCTAGTTAAAAAAAACCTCATAAAAGCTCTTCGAACAACAGCATAGCTAAAGAAATTCACCTTTTTGAACTAGATATTATCCAACTAAAGAGTGCATTACCTAAGAACCACATACTGTCATTTAAATGATGTTACACTTTGTCAAATCACAAAAATTACTGCATTGTTGAGGTGCCCTCATAAGCCTGACATATAACGTAGTATGATACTTCTCGAAGTGATTGTAATTTATGATGATCGGATAAAAGATCGACGACAAAGGATTACTGTTTGACACAACGTATGAATTGACACTTATTTCAGATAAAGTGGTGTGATTATTTTCACCTGGTAACTGGGATGACTTTGAATGAAGTGGTTCCCTATCATACCTTTTCTGAGAAAAAATACCTACCTGAGTTTCTGTGCTGCTTTATATTCACTGTGTGCATCGATTGTGAGGTTGTCCAGATGTTCGACTTAGCTTGAACTATAAGCAAATGTGATTGATCCGAATTGATAAACCTAAACACTTTCTCTTTAGAAAACCAATGATATCTCCAGAGAGCAAGTTCGTTTTCAGTTTTATGATTCTCTTTGACAAGTAAATTTTCTTAATTTTGGGATTTATTATTTGATTTTCAGCTTACCCGATCTCCCCTGGAAGAACCAAGCTAATGCAATGCAGGTATTGTTGAAAATGAAAAGGAGATTTGTCCAGATCTTTTCTCTCATTTGTGTCTCTCGCAAGGAGCATCAAACTCGGATGGGAAATGTGAAATACTTTGTGGCTTATCGCTATTTACGTTGGTTCTGTAGTATTTTCTGGAGATTCTAAGTTAGCCTGACCTTGTCTACCATGTAGACTTTGCCAGAAATTTGAGACATCGAACCAATAAACGATCGGGTGGGAATATTTTTGTGCTAAGCGGGAAAAAGGAAATCAATCAGAACACATTTGACAAGGCCGCATCATTTCGCGGTTTCACAGCAATTTTGGAGTTGGGAATACGTTCACAAAAAAAGAAAGCCGTTGCTTTGTTTGAAAGCATGACCCGAAAATCAAGGTGATTTGGGCTTCCTTCAGGAGCAGAATATTTTAGTACTTTAGCAAATACGTGCGGAAAAAAGTACTGGAAACACTTTTTGCGTGCGGTTTTATGACAAATATTACTCAAAAACCATTTGGTATAGAGCGGACGATTTTCCACATTTTTCATGGGAAATATGGTGTCACAATAAACTGAAATGTGTTGAAGCCGGCCTATTGGACTTAGATCGTCATCCTGTATTTCTGTAAAGAAAAGAGCGTCTAACAAGCAATAAGTATACTAAGATATAAAATTTTTCAGCAAATTCACAATTTGTTTTGCACATATGGATGATGAGGAGTAAACCATTTCATCTTTTGGTCAATGTAAAGCCAGTATCATACACCCAACAAAGTTGGTCACTCTGTGAAATCGCAAATAGGATAAATCTTATCGGCATTTGGAATGACTGTTAATTGGCTTTCCTTGCTCGTCAGTAAAATTCCCGAACTCACAAAATCATCAGTCTTGAAAATAAATTCATAAGAAAATTATTTCTATGGCTTTGAGGTCGAATAACATTCTACGCAGGTTGATACCGACTGCATCACATCATGATTAACCTTACTAGTGCGGTATAGTCGACGATACTCGAACAATACTGAACTCATCGAGCTCAGTAAATAACTGTTTCCAATCGGTCTAATATGTTCTCCCCAGACTGTTTATTTTTGTCGTGTAGTGCGCCAGGTTTTGCCTCAAAATTAAATGTTCATCTCATAGCCTTACGCTCACCTACTCATTCTCTATAATCTTTTGCAGTAACAAAACCATGAACACTTTGGGAGTTATGTTAATGCTGTCGCCCCATAACAGTACTAATTTTACTATGACATATAACTCTCTTCCTGTGTAAGAAAACCAAATAATACACCTCGTCCATACTGGATTACAAATTTAGAAATATTGCACGAGGAAGCGCACGGCGTGGTTCTATCGGTGAACTCAGGACCACAAGAGCTTTATCAATTCACTGAGGATAGAGAGAAGTAAACATATTAGTAAACAAACAATATTACGCACAAAAAACTCTTTGCTAAGAATTCGCAAGTAACTTAATGTCCTTTGTTTTTTTATCCGTGGTTCGTACTCCCAAATGTCTGCGAGTAGGCGCCATACGCAGAACGGCAAATTCGGTGGACTTATCGTGCAATTCTGTTCATGGAGAGAAACTTATATTGGTTAGTCACAAAGTGCTGATTGCCCCTGACGTAGAAAAATAAAACCTGACTGCAATGTTTTATCTGGAGAGATAGATTATCTTCTTCAATTCCAACTTTGTTCTAGTTTCGATAATACACCCTGATTAAAATCCTTCGGGAAAATTGCGGACGAAGTGAACCAGTTTAGGTCAGCTCTTCATAATAAAAAATACAATTTTGTTGTGTTAATATAGTTTATTCACACATTATCCAGTGTTATATTGTTTGTCAATTAAAGTTTTCTAGCCCTGTTGCAATCAGAGAAAACCTCGAGTCACGGAACATCCGTCTTTATCAATGTGTCGGGCATCGAAGTCACCCACAATCCTTCTTTGGGTTATTCTGATCAGTTCTCAGATAAAAATGTGAATAGCTCATTATTTTTTTCATTTCAATCCTGCTAGGCTCTGATTTTCCTTTAGCAGAATCAAGTTCTATTCAGAACGTATGGAAAAAGATTCGCCTTGTTGTATGTTACATTAAGGGGTTCGGAATTCGATAACCCATTGTAATCAAACTGATATTGTAACCAGCTGACTTTTCGGTAACCGCGAATCATAAGTCCCCGGATTTGTTTCGTTTTGCTTATCCCAAATAAAACTGGTGCAACTACAGAAACAAGAAAGTGGCACGCTGACCAAATGCAACCATGTAACAAGTGGGCAATAAACAGAATTCAATGAATAATGATTAGGGATTGTAACTCATGAACTTGTCTAACCGATGCTATTTGTTGTGACCTCTGCCTGAATGAACACTTTTCTGTTGCAATCTTCTTAAGTAATATCCTAATTCTACGGTAAATGTTGAAGTCTACTTTTTTTGACCGGAAGAATTTTGAGATCTAGGCTAGGATTACGGTTTCCAAACCCCTTTGTGAGGTTCATCGAAACCATTTACAATGATCTAGGAGACCACGTGATTCCGGCCCTGATCAGTCGTGTACAGCCGAAACAGGTGCCACTAGAAATAACTCTGTGGAATATGGACAGAAATAGTAGGTTCCATTTGTGAATGTAATCGACTTCTGGAGGGCAAAACAAACTAGCTCACATCTAGTTATTTTTTTCATAGACAACTGATAGTCGTGACCGAATAAGATCCAGGTCTATTCGGATAACTCGTGAGTTAATATGTGATTCGGTTAGAATATTTTTTCTAGATGTTCCCCCCCCCCCAATACTTGGGAGTGACAGTTTTCAGATGTACGTTTTATTTACAATTCCTTCTCTCCGTTTCGGAGTTCACTTTCAGTTAACAAGATAGTCGAAATTTCAACCTCGATTCGGACATACACAATGAAATCTTTTTATCTGTACGATATCACCAGCACCGTGTTGCATCTTTGTGGTTATGTTTGTTCAGCTGGGTAAATAGACATCCCTCCACAAAATGTAAACTACTCTAGCGACCCAAAGAGTTAAAGTACTCTCATTGGTTAAAAACTGTCGCCTTTGGTTACTAAGGCTTGTTTATAATCCGTTTATGTGAATGGGCTATCTCATGGGATACTATTTGACAACTTCTTCTAGACTTATCGTCTTACTATACGAAACAATTTACACTGTTGTATGAGTATCATAAATGTTTATTTGATTCTTCTGGAGTCCAGTGAGTAAATACAAAAGAACAACGAATATAAATTCATCAAGACTTCAACTGATAGTACTTATGACAGAGTCGACAATGAATGAAAGTCGGTTACGCCAGCACTTATGAGGAACGTTTGGTTTCCTGGGCACCAATTTGTTTTGCTTTTTTCGGTGGAGAGCCAGATTTTCACTAAGATTTATAAGCAAATTTGTTCAGAGGTTAAACCGTCCCCCGGTAAGATAACAAAATAAATGAGGGATTTTTTGTTCATAGTGATAACTCTTTTTCCAAAGCTGATTTAAACACATTAATTTCACTTGAGAATGGGCTTGGCAAAACTTGAGCATCGGGTCCAACAATCACGTGTCTACTTGTTCCTCAAAACCCTAAGCGCAATAACGCGTATTCTTGAGAAAAAAGACACTATTTGGACAAATGAGGTAATGAACGCTGCAGACAGTGTACGTCTATATCGTCCCACCCTGCCTAGACCGAAAATCTCTTTTCAGCCCCAACAGTTATGCTCATTCTTTCATTCTTCGGGCAATTCATCTATCTTCTCACCAAACCGAAGCAGCTGAACTGGTTGGTTGTCATTGTGTCCAAGTGCTGAAGCTCATTGATGATAGTTTATGCAACCGTTCAACTGTCACTTCAGTTCCGGTCTTCTCAAATGCATCAAAATGAGATGAATGTGTTCAGCTTACATGGATGATTTTTACTCATTACTCCACAGCGTGCTGGACCCTCACCTCCATCACCGTTCGCATCTATCGGCTGCCTTCGATTACTACCCCAATACCAGTTCCGTTCTTCTCCACCCACAAAACTTGTGGAATAGCCAAACCCAAACCTCTAAACACTACACTTGCACCAGTTGTACCTGGCCACCCTCTACTTGCTGTACCGGTAATCACCTCAACTCGCTCATTGTCTATCCCACTCCTGCGAATCACTGAAGCGCACGGGTCGAAACAGGCCGGATTGGGGGTTTGCTTAAACACATAAACCAAGATTTTGTTCCCATCCACGAACGAATTTATCTCTCGCTTCTCTCCCCCCCAGGTTCCAACCAGACTTACCATTTTTCCATGTGTGCGTCTATGTGAAAATCCAGTTTGGAAAAGCATGCCACATTTTCAAAGCATTGTTCATTCGTCTTTGTCTCTTGCGAAATCGGCTTGCGTATTCCCCCTGGAAGACGGACTGAGATTAGATCATGGAGAACGGAAGTTATTCCTCGATTCACTGAGTTCCATTTCCTAGTTTTCTCAACAATGTTCAAGACAGTGTGCATTAGCGTGTGTTCTGCTGTCATTCGTCGGAGGGCATTGTAAAAGCTTTCGGAGAGAGTTCTACGCATAGAATGATTTCAAAATCCATTCAGCTTTAGATGCCCATAAACCGGGATTTAGGTTGTTGGTCTTGAAGGTCTACGCACTAGCAACATCTTAACCATAATAAAAGCTGTGAAACAAACTTTTCTTACACGACGAATCCAGCTGAAGCAAGACCCCTTGATGGTTGATGGACATCGATGGTCCTAGATAGGTTTTCACAATGAACAAGGTAGAGGCACTGTATTCCGCTGGATAATGGCATTCGATAATTTTTTATGGGAGTTGAATGAATAATGACATCGTCATCTGTTTTACTCCTCACGTGCAACCTTCGCATGGAGCGAACTACGAAGATAGTACAACCAAGTAAGTGTACCCAAAATTTGAAATCCCCATTCATATAACTGATTTCTGATTAGATTAGAAACTGCATCCAGAACTCAGATGCCTTTCTTACGAAAAGTAATATTTTCGTAAAAGAAACCAGTTCATCCAGAAAATAATCGGCACAGTGGTTGAATGTAGACTGAATTGGTTGTGATCACCAGCATACATTACTTACGACCACAAGTTAAAAGAAATCCCTGATTTTTGGATATTTCCTGTGTATATCTGATCAGAATGATTCATTTTTTTCCTAATTGCAATGTTCCTTGAAATTTTCTCGCATGGATAAACTGGTGGGGGTCTAAACGTTTGCTACGCATGTACGTGGCCAATAATCTAGGTTATCAGAATAAGGCAGTCAAAAAACTCCAACACTCGGATAAAATACAGCGATTTCTAAATGTTGTCTCCACGATCAACAACTTAATTATCTCAGCTTTATCACGTGATTAGCTGGGGATGCAATACGTTACTTTTACCGACGAGTGTGAACAGTATTAGGAAAGCTAACCAAAGAATGTTGTAATATGAGTAGGAGGAGTTTGGATTTTTCCGTAAAATGATTCCTCCAGGTTCCAGGTCTCCGTGGGGCCTCCGTGGAGGTGCGTTGTTGATGATTCCTAATGGGGATGAAACAGCGGTACCGAGTGTTTCCACGGTATACAATGGTAAGCTGAGCTCTCACACTACATGATGGCTATTGAAATGGATACGTTCGTTCCACCAAATGACGCTGTCGTTCAAAAAGTGAACTTTAACTGGAACGGGCTGCTTAAAAATACCTGTCGACTGTATTCCAAATGGGTTTTTAGGTTATCACTTACAGCAGCCGAAAGGTCACGAAATTTACTAAAATTTAATGCATCAAAAAACATCATAATGTTTGGGATAGATAACGTTTACTTTTACTGACAGCTTGCATACCGTTTAACAACTTACCATGTAAGAATACCTTTCACCCCGTATCAGATCTATAGAACCCCAAAAGTTTACTGATCTAGGACCTGAAACGTGGTGGTGGTAACCGTTTGTTGAGTGACCGAAAGATAAAAACTGAACACTGTGACAAACTCAAAGCGTGCGTTTCAAAAGCCCAATCAAAGTATCGAGCAGCTATTGGGATGGGTGCATGTGTTTCGTACGCCTAAGAATATACTGACTCTACAAGCTATATTTAAAGAAAGCAAACTAACAGGTGTGTGAGTTTTCGTGCATTTTTAGTGATATTAGGCATATCTGTGACTAGAGATAATTGAACACTAAACTGTACAATGGAAATTTCTTTCTCAATGAAGAGAGAACTTGAAAAGTCAATGAAGGCATGAAAATTGCACACTGATCATGGCACTCTTTTGAACAATAGTGCTTCGTGGCTTTATCGTCCTTTTATATGACTTCCATCGTGGTTGGCCTTCTTTTTTTGCGTTTAAAACTTGGTAAAGCTTTCGGAAAAACCAGTCCTGGTTAGCAAAACATTTATTCAAAACAAACCAGAACTGATGTAGTGATCCGTCACAGGAGTGAATATAAATGACTAAACTCCGAAATATGAGTGTCATGTGCCTGTGGGTGGTAATGACAAGATTTTCCAAATATATACCGGACAACGACTGGGTGAATTTCTTTTGGAGGTATAAGGATGGCAATATATAGTTTGTCATATTCCAGGCAATTTACGTCGTGCTAATTTTCGGGCTGTTTGCTGAGCCACACTTTTTTCTGGGTCTCAAATAAACTCAAAGGTTGCTGGATTCGTATGATTATCTTCCAACAACACAAATTGACCAAATTGGACCTTATTTCATGTGCATTGTCCTGGGTAGCTGATGGATAGATGTTCACCAGTTACTTGTACAAATACATGTGATCGCGTGGGACTATTTGGTTTTGCAGACTTGGGGAAGAACGAATGGAGGAACTCGATTTGGTGTCCTAGAAAGCTTTGAAAAAAGTAAGACAAATATTTTTTTTTCAAAAACAGAAGGCCTTACCGAATAACCAAACAGTCATAAAACTGAGATAGGGTTGATGACTTCATACTACACAGCATCGGAAAGGATAGAATTATTTCTTAGCATCCTACGTTTGCTCGGCCGTGGTCCAAGACATCACCGTGGCAGTTAAAAAATTTCAAATGACATCACAACAGAACGAGAAGCGGGCGCAAATTGTAACATACGGATAGAGTGAAAAACATTCGAATGTGTTACTGAGACTCATCAAGTTTTGAAGAAGAAACGGAAAGCCCTAATCCAAATGAATCAGATATTTTATGAAGTGCCGCACTGCGGTCAAGCTCAACAAATTATTTTTGCCCCTTTGTGCACGTGACCATCCACTGTATGTGGCTCAGTCAAGTAACGCCCTGACAACCCAGTTGTAAGCGACTTCTATCACGTTGCCGTTTTCGTTGTTCCGTGCGGAAAAGATAACGAAGGTGGTCTTGAAAGATGAATCGAAGCATACAGACCGTGATAAAAACTGATCACAGACTAAATCTAATCGGTTACTATACTATACCATATGTCGCAAAAAATAATTACTTCATAAGACTCCCTGGTAACAGTTTTACGTGTTGTGGTATTCTCATCAATCAAGCAGGTTTCTCCGGAGAGTTTTTAATTTGCGACATTGTAAGCATCGGTTCAGATAGGATTTGCTGGATCTCAGCTTGATGTAGTTTGAAGACAAATGGCTTTTTTACGGGTTTAGGTAAAATCGGATGTCCGAAAAATGTAGCCAGCGAACGGACTGGGAGGTAAGTAACTTCATCATGGCACAGTCCGTGACTAGGTGCACAAGTACAGCGAAAGATCAAAATCAAAAAAAGACAAAACGAAACGGTTGTGTTCAGCAAAGCAACAGGGTTTTTGCATGTACATCTGTCCGCAGAACCAGCAGGTCCGTAATTTGATAGCGTATTTCAAGGATTTCTGTCACGCATTACCGATGAAATGATTTGATCAGTACCAATTAGTAACCCGCTGAACTGTGTATTTCTTGAAATATTTTTGAAAAGAGAGCAATGGCCATTCGTCGTGCGATTGTTGTTCAGTACAATTTCCGAGTATCATAGCTAGTTTCAAACCGCCTAACAAGAAGCTATGCAAGTAGATTCATGGATTCAGTAAATTAGATACCGGCTTGGTGATCACCTCATTTACTGCAGAAGTTCACAATAGTGCCGATTTGCATTGTATTTTAACCCCATCTTTGTCATTCCTAGTGGTAATGTCTTTGCGCCTCACTTACTTGAGTGAGTTGTTGCGAAAACGGTGAGAAGGTCATTTGACAATATACAACTGCTCAAACCACCCGATCAAGGTGATTTGATTAAAACAGCACACTGCTCGTCAGTTGACGAAAATAAGAGTTTTCCAAATCAGAAAATAATAACCAACATTGTGCGAGCTGAACTACTCCTAAGTATTTTTATTGTTTTAGTCTTGCATTACTTTTAATTGGATATGCTTTTCAAAGGTAATTTGCTGTAAAATTTTGAGTACAACTTGAATACAAAGTCAAGTCCTTTAAACCGAAGTGGCTTTTGTCACATGGACAACGGGTACTCCTATCTGATTACAATTTTTCCGTAGAGCCGAAAATTTACTGAAGAAAATTTTGCTTGCCATTTTCCGTTGCCCATTGATAGCAGCTCTAGATAAACAAATTACCCACAAGCTCACGTTTATCGGCATAGAAGGATGCAGATTTACCAAACACATTTGGAGGCACTTTCTCTCTATCCTGCTTGAACTCTTCTCTGGTATATTTCAAAACCAACCAAGCTTGACTTCATGCTTCGACAATCTCGTTACCGTAAACCAACCATTAGACCATGTTCTCCACATCATTTGGGAGCATCCAATCTTTAATATCATTATTTGATCACTGTGCATCCAAAACAGGGACGTGTTAGTCAAATAATTTATTCTTTGTTCAATAACCCAGGTTTGACTGACTGAATGCGCATACGGTGGGTTGGATGTGAGTACAAGTAAATATTTGCGCAAGACTAGATGAACATCTGATATCGCGTGACAAATCTAAATAGGATAAGAACCAGATATAGCTATTAGTAGAGCCAACGCCATCGGCAATTTTGTCTATACATCTCGTGGGACTTAAACTGAACCGTTCAAAGTGACACGTGAGTTCAGCTCTCTTTGGCTGGTGCTCCATCATAGTGTATGATAAGGTGATTTTCAAGAGGAGTTCATGGTGCATTCTTCCTTTTACGCAGACTACTTAGCACTTCTCCGGCGTCTTTGATGTACCTAGCTTTTGCTATTGCACTGAACTGTACATAAGTAAACCCCGTACGCTGACCATGGACTGGAATATTTCCGTGATTATTTTCTATCCGCGTATTAAAAAGAGCTGGACACATTGTCGTTTTGTTCGTGACACTAGACAGTAAATTCATACGTCAGGCTACTAATCACCGAACTACTAACATCGCAACCCGGTACTACAGACTGAACTGCCGTAATGGATAAAATAATGCGTGAGCACGGCCAGAAGTTTGTAAACATCTCTCACCTCTAAGAACTATATATTTAATAGACAAATCCTAGAGGGAATGAACGGTTACCTTCATTTAACTGAAAATATTCACATCAATCTGCCAGCAATCATGAATAGGAACCAAACTTTCCTCCGATAATTCAGCCTGTTTCGGGACTCTTTCAGATAAAACCCAGCCATTGGTGACTATAACCAAAATCACGCAATGGAGAAACAACATATTTTATCCAAAGGCGATCGTGTACGACGACAAGAAAGTTGGATTTCCGCCGCGTGCTGTTTGTTCGGTTTTAAGCCGTGATATCTATTTATTAAATTGGAAACTAAATGTATTCTATCCCAATTGCCATAATGCTGATTAGCATTTGCTGACCTGCAGTCTGTTACTCTACTCCTCTAAAAACACTATCTATCTATCTATCTATCTATCTATCTATCTATCTATCTATCTATATATATATATATATATATACATATATATATATATAACACAGGCTTGAGATCAAGCAGAGTGCCAATGCGACAACAAGAGTTACAAAATAATAGAAGAAGCATACAATAGAGTAAACTGGAGTGAGTGATAGAAAAAAGATGCTTACTTTTTTTGAAGCTTTTCGCGTCGCTTGTTCCAGCCTTGCCCAGCACGTGCGAAAAGAGCACGGAGTATTAAGCGATGTACAGGCATTCTAAAAACATGACCGAGCCACTGGAGGCGCTATAGAGTGATTACTTCGTTAAGAGGGGGTTATTCATATAGGACACACGACAGGGCATCTCGTCACTACTCACTCGATGTTCTCACCACGAGGTAGAAGTGCTTCAGAGGCATCGATTGTCGGACTCGAAAGGATGCCAAGTATCCTCAAAGCAAAAGTGGCCAGGCCTCGCAACCGTACAATAAAACACAACTACGATGATTTACACCTGCCCCTTAAGAAAAAGCCGGATGTCACTGTGAGGATACAGGTTTCGCAGATTTGCGTGAAATGCTCTAGCACTGGCTATTCCTTAACGAATCTCTTCCTCAACACCACCTACAGCAGTTATCAAGCTTCCAAGGTACTTACAGTAGTCGAGTAACTCTATCTGGTCAGCACAAAAGAGGAGTGCAGGCAGAAGCTCCTGCAAATATTGCAAAAACACTTTGCACTTGGAAGGCTTAGAGTGCATTCGGTATCCGGAGACCTCAATCGGCACTTAGTCTAAAGCAGGTTACACTGCCTGTGCTTTATTACTCTGCAAGGCGAAACTATCGGCCTATTCCAAGTCGAATATTCTGTCCCCTGGGAGGGGTTCAATTTCACCTTTTGGAATACCAGACAGAGATTTCCTTAGAACATCCTCTGTGGCAAAGTTGAAGAGGAACGGGGACATAGGGCAACCTTGTCGAACTCTACTGGAGACGACAAAATGGAGCAATAGCTGGCCATAGACCCTTACCAGACCTGAGGTGTGACCGTACAACTCTTTGAGGCACCGTATATACTTCACAGATACACCATTTTCCAACAAGCTATTCCACAGAGCAGTCCTACTGATGGAGTCGAAGGCGTCTATCGGAGCGGCAACTGCTAAATTCACACAAACCCCTGAATCTCACTGCTCCTGAACAACTGTCGATCGGGATCTAGTCTAGCAGCACCGCTTCCGCTCTTCCTCAGAGAACAATGCCAGCTCCAGCAAGACCAGAAGTGGTAGCTTCAGCGTCCCCAGAAAGGCGTAAGTGAAACTTAACAGAAAGATTAGATAGGGGCGTCAATCGAATGATGGAAATGGAGTCTTGAATGCGAGTCTCTTGAATGCAACGTGCTTCGATGTCAAGGGATTCAAGAGAACGAACTAAACACGCCTATTGTCCTTCACGCATCAGGTTTTCCACTTTGAGTGCGATCAGTTTGAATGGGAGTCGAGCACGAAACAGGGCATCCGATGGTTATGTTGGGTTTGGTGAGAATCGGAAGCTAGTCGAAGATGGACAAGAGAGAACATAACCAGGGTTTCCATCAGCGGCACTCCTGGAGGCACGGTCTACTGGGAAATCCGTGGGATGTCAAAATGGAACAGAAAATGGGAAGGGAGTAGAAATGGTAGAACAAATGATGTGCGGTGTAAGAGACTGTTCATTTGAGTGCGCGAAGGAGCAGTTAGTCAAAGTGGTAGGGTCTACCGTGGTTGTCTGCTTTGCGGGCTATTGTACTACTCGGTCCAGAGTGAGCTGAAAACAATTTATTATTTATACACTGCAAAAAAGACATAACCGTGCCTGTGGAAACGACTTCGAAGGCTCATAAATCTACATCACAAGTGATTATTTTCAGAAAGTTTCCAAAAATGGTCCCCTGAATAAAATCATTGTCCAAATAATCCCACAGAGCACATGGAGAACAACACAAGGTGGCGAACAAGCTCGTTTTCAGTGATTTCTAATCATGCCATTACATCACATTTTATATGAACAATGTTAAATGAACATGACAGAAGTCAAGATAAGGCGACGAATCAAAATCAAGTGGGGGAGAGGGGATCAAATCTCACGTGTGTGACCTCGATCCGTCTCTGGACCGTAAGTGGGAGTCTACCGTGTCATTAGTCTGATCAAAGGGTAGGGGGTGGGCCAAGGAAGCTTTGCCGCTTACACGAACTGTTTTTGGGAGCATAACGGAGGATTGTGGAGACGAATGCATACCTCTTCGGCTGTGGCTAGAATACAGCACTTCACGTCTTGGTTGCCCACTTCGAACTTTGTAAATTGGTCGGAACACCTCGGTCACTTTCATTGAGGGGTTAGAGTGAACAATGTGTTAACACACAGCGCTCTTGATTATTTTGATTGCTTTGGTGTTCAACCAAGCTAGGTGGTACTCACAGACACGTTCTGATAAGTGTCTGGTCGTACGGCAACTGTACTTTGTCTCACAGGTACAAGTGAAGGAATATACACAGAATAAGGCCATAGGATCTGACACCTTGTCCTTTAATCGTAAATACACACACGGCTTTGATGTGAACGCACTACGGAGCTTTGCCACATGAAGTGTTTTATCAACGGCTCCGAATAATCTGCGGTGTATGATATCCTAGCGGATATCGCCTTTGAACGGTAAGCAAAGTTACACTGACCTTTTTGGAACTACTATGGTCTTCGCACTTACTTTCACTTGTCGCAGTGTCTTATCAACGAAATGATCCGGATATCCATGTTTCAGAACCTCATTGAGCAGAAGACGAAGTCCGTTGTCCAATGTGTCCTTAGCACAGATTTTGCGTGCTCTATGAAACAGACAGCGAATTAAGTTGCGCTTAAATTTCAGTGGCACAAAACTTTCCAACTGATTGTACTGCCCGTTCCACGTTGCTTTCCTGTACACTGATCGTTGATCTGAGCTGTCTACTCGCCAAATTAGGCACACATCTAGAAAGGCTTTTTTGTTGTTACCTCCTTTTTTCATGGTAAACTGGATATTAGGATGGGTTGTGTTGAAAGTGTTCAGCATAAAGTCCATGTTTATGGTGTCATCTGTCACATGCATTATACCATCCACATAGAGTTTATCAAGCACACATCGTCTGATGGTTGACAGCAGTTGATTATTCTCACTTTTCGCCATGAAAGCAGCGTCGAATATTGGCCTCAAGGGTGACCCCTTTGTCACTCCATCTTTATGACGATAAATTCCGGCAATGAACTTGAAGTGGACTTTAAACGTGCATACAAAGAGGAGTGGTTTCAGTTTTCGTTCACCGAAAGGCCCACCTTAAAGTTGTTTTTTTCGAAGAAAGTCTTGATTGAAACCTCGGGAGGAAAAGACTTTTAAGTTAACTTTTTCCCCGAGTTTAAAATCCGCCGTGAAATACGGACTTGCTGGATGCCATGGAAATCAGTCTTTGCTCTTCAGCCGATTGATAATGACCAATCACGAGAGAGCAGAAAGTCAGAATGGAAACTGGTACCATTTTTCCATTCGTATCCATCTTGTTGTTAACATTTGGCGGTGGAAAACACTAGTTTTAAAAGCCAGAAAGTCCAATCCGGTGGGCACTTATGACACAACAAACGCAAAAGTATTGATGGAGTTTCTCCCAGACAGGTGAACAAAAGTAGAGTAGGTTTGATTGTTGCGACAAAACACGAATTATTTGGAAATTTTTCTACGCTTATCAATTTTTACGATGTACTATACAGATTTTCATTACTCTCTTTCTTGATTCATTTAAGCGAAAGTTGATGGTAAATATCTGCAAAAGGTCAAAATAATATAGGAACCTTATAAAAAATAAGCAAAAAATGATTGTCAACATTGCACATTTACTCATCAAGAACAAATATGATCTGGTCAGGGAATGATGCAAAAAAGCAATTTATAGAGTTTTCATAAGATTAAGCCTGACTACCATATTTGACACTTGTTGAACGAAAGTTATGATTGTTGTCCGGCTATTTTGAACTTTTGTATACGCAAAAAAGAACCCAAATTATGCGAAAGTGCTTCATTCCCATGACGACGTAAAGATTGGCTGTTTTGTCAGCTTGTATCATTATGCTTACGGTGAGATCGGACAGTTCCTGTCTACTTTATGAAACCGCCTGAAATAATGGATACAGATTTACCACCCGAATCTATCATCACTCAAGCTCGGGGTTTGTGTGGTGAGGTGGAAAGCACTACATAACCACGGTAGGTTGTAAATTCAAGAAATGCTAAAAACGCAGCCGATTTAGTGAATTGAGTGTTTGACAGCTACGTAATGTACCTTAGAACATTTATTAGAATGTTTTCGCATGGGTCTTGCTTTCAGAAGCAACCCTCCGTCGTCCAATCACTGGTCACGTTGACTTCGTTAGACCTGAGGAGCTTATTGAGCCGGCTAAACTGATTTTAAGCTGGAGTGAATCTCCAGTAAAGTGTCTATACTACCACATTGTTTTCAAATCAAATTCCAGGTGAACTGCTTTTGTCTGTACTTTTGATGGCATTCGAATCCCCGGCTGTTTTTGTTCTGAGTTCCACTTCGCTTTTTCTGAACTACCTATGGACACTCATTATCAGTTGAAAAGGATTTTCGAATACTTTTCTCTTTAGGCGTTCATTGTGTAACATAACATATCAGTTATTGAATAATAGAAGCATCTCGTTAACTTGGACAATGTTTTGTAGAGAGGTTGTAAGTACGCTCCACCTTCATTAAACTCCGTCACCTACATACTACGATGGAAACAATACGTACAGTTTGAATCCAAAGTATGAAAATGCATTCAGTCTAAATTCCTGCGAAGCAGTATACTTTGAATTCATTGGATCTGTGTGAAGTTCTTTTCGATCTCATGAACAAAATCTACTTGCAGTTAACTGTCATGAAACTGACGTGGTGTTCGGAAAAATGGGTATTGACCTGCAAGAGCAACAGAGGTTCAAAATGAATTGTAGTTCTCAAAGAACAAACTGTATTCCGCTACTCGATGACCAGTTAACACACTACGTGGTCACGTAATTTTATGAACTCGTCTCACCAAGACCTTCAACAAAAAAGACAACACTTTGTAGCTGTGAAACATGCAACTGTTTTAGAATAACTGTCTACATATTAGGTGACCTTTGCGAGTGCCTGTTACAAGTGACCTTTTCAACATATTCTTACCCAGATCACCGAGTATAATGACTGTGGCCACAAACTGTTCACATACATATTAACTCGTGTAAAATACTTTGCCACGCCTTCATCCACCCAGATATTATCCACTAATGCAAGGCTTATTTGACTGGGTACCAGGGCGAACTCATGAAAATCCCTGAATAAGTACATTCTTTCAATCTGATCTGATGATCAACGTAATATTGATGCAAAAACGATGCACCGATGATGGATTTGGTTAGCTACGCCATGGTCATCTTTGATAGGCCTGATTCAACAACTATTTCGAACAGCTTGTAAAAGCATTTCGAGCCCCATCATTTTGAAAAAACACTTACATTTTTCGAAGCCCTTTTTTCGAATCTTTCATTTATGATAGAACAAGGGCGGAAAAATATTTAGAGGTGATACAATAATGAAAGGTTACCTCAAACTGAAAATGGCCCCAAGCAACTGAATGCAAACCAGGGGTCCGAGGAAAACTTTTTCAACTGCGACTCCCGACTGACCAATTGCTGTGTGAGGGAATGGGCCGTCACGTAGTCAGCAAGCAGTTTTGGTTCGTCTGGTAGAGAGCACGACGGTATGGCAAACAGCCACACGTCTTTGCCGATCCTGAGTTGAGGACAAGATTGGAGCGAGCGAGGCAGACCGAAGATCCAATCAAATGCCAGCTATCGTCTGAACCAAATAAGCCGAGTTGGTTTTTTCCCAGACTGATCACTCAGAAGAGCTTGCTGAAGATGACGGGTGAAGCAATGTGTGCGGGCCAAGATTTAGTTATGATCACCTTTCATTGTATAAAACTGTCGTTTTCGTACCAATAAATCGAGGTGATTCGTTGACAGAAACGACGTCTTACTAGATTTAGTGGGTAGGTGCAGAAATCAAATTGGATGTCAACCCAGACTCAGTTTCAAAGTCTACCAGGGTTTTATTCAAAAAACACTATTCTTCCTATAGATACTACATGAAAATTAAGTTTTTACCTGAAAAAGTGGGACATTCTGAGCGACAAGTATCTTGATTGTAAAATTACCTTGAGAAAGGTTACCCACGGTAACCGAAAAGTTGCCGTGGCACATCTACCAACAAACCTATGTCGTTAACATTATAACTTTCAAAAGCATCTTGTCTTTGAAAAATACAAACCGGTATGCGAGATCAGTTTGGTTTATTGGGGTGTTTCCCTACGTGAGTTGAATGTAGTCTCTATACATTTTAATGAACAACAATCCGCCTCATCCATGGGGTGATCGTTGTTGACCAAATGGTCAGCAGTCAGGAAAAGCTTACGGCTATTTGGATTGGATATTCAACTCATTCAAACATAAAATTAGGCTGGCTAAACCGAACAGGAATGAAACCATTTGGTCTCCGCTGGTTGTGGTCAGTGTTTGTGCGAACGGATGTAGACATTCAACTTTCCCGAGAACAGTCACTTTTCATCGCACTAGAGCAGACCGGAGATTTCTTCCTACCCTAGTTGTTATAAAAACTTTGATTATGAGCATGATCTTTCGACTGACAGATTCACATCACTTGGAATAATATTTTCCGGATGAACTGCTGATCGTCGCTAAACTTCATTCGCAAATTCTTTGTTAACTCATCGTTTTTGGTTCGTGAATTTTCACACCCTGGTTTTAGGCTTTCATCTAGTATCAGCTTCACTCATGGGAAGATCAACTGTGTACGGAATGCGTGTAAACAGTGAATTCAGGAATAAACACAGTCATAGTTTGGTTACCACTCGTTAGCAAAGAATACCTCTACTACTGAGTTAACGTAAAATCACGGGCACCAATTGCGATGTGTACCGAGCATGTAGCATCAAATTTATTGTAAAAGAACGTTAAGATGGTTAGATATAAAACAACACCTTGATAGAAAATTGGAGATGGTCCAATGGTCATTTGTGTGGGTGGGGGCAAGGGGTTCCCGATCCTTCTATTTCGAGTTCGTATCATTGCACCGCCGAAGGTCATTTCCAGGGTAGCAGCCTTTAATCGGCAGCGATCCCCTTCCGAAAAAGCCATGCCAATAATATATAAAAAAAACTAAAAAACGTAATAGAACAATAGTCTTCGTTATCTACTTTCGATTATGTAGTGGAAACGACGGCGGAAATTTGCCCAAGTTATGATCGGTTAATTCAATAATACAGTAAGTATTAGAGTGTTCCAAATATCTGCTATCTCGAGGGTTTATCCGCAGGTACTTCAAAATCTTCTCTACTTGGATACTTCGAAACATTTGAAAATAGCTCCGTCTATCCTGTTTTAAGAAGTCCCTGTTTGTGCCTTATACTAAGACTGGTTGGCCTTTCGGAGAAAATATCTATTTAGGGCAATCAGGTACCTAAACAGCTTCACGCACATTATCATTTCATTGATAGTTCGGTCGCATCACCTAATTCATCGCATTTCTGTTCAGGCCAAAGTAGGAACCTTGAATTAGCTTATGCGCGCATCTGCCAGACCAGAATAAAACAAACACTTCGAATCATTGGCGGTAGCCCCTTGAGAAGAGTAAAACATGTGTGCTGACATTCGCAATAATATGCCTTGTGGGATTTACTTTAAATACGCTGTTACCGAGCCGGACAGTAGATTGTCAAAAGACTGAAAAAGAGAGAGATAGCAAGACCGTTTAAACAAAATACACTAAACTGCATTTAGAAAGGGGACGGGATTCTGTGCAGGGCATAAATACACCACTGCGATCGTGCACTCGGTGAATTATCAATTTTTTACTGGTATTTGCTGTTAAAAAATCATATTAGATTCAGAGTGAGCCAGAGAAAATTGTATACTGTAAAGACCTTGTTGATCAGAAAGCTCACTTGCAATGTCGATACATTTTTCTATCACACAGAGGCTCAAAAAGAGTTCACAAAGTCAGCTTAATATCAGACCTGGTGGGAATCAATAAGCAGCTATAATAGATAAATTATGGCTTAACGCAATACCCCACCACTGTGAGGTAGACCAAATTTTCCTAAATTAATTAAGTTTATTTCAGCTTTTTATTGGAAGTTTATAATGTACCGATTAAAATTGTACTGCTGGTCTGCAGTTCTGGATGATGAACATTTCGCCAGCGGTGAATTGGGTCGCTACCATGCATACATTTCGTGGCTTCCAAATTTCAACGTTGATAGTAAATTTTTCCAGGTCCTTTTCAGTGATTGGTTATTCGGAAAAAATATGAAGTAGCTCAGGTCAAGCATCTCAACTGTTGCCTATAGTTTGTGATCAGTCTAAAATAATTATTTGACAGCATCTTTCCGTAGATCGTCCTTCTGAGTCCTTGAAAATGTCCTGTGAATCGTTTAAAAAAATAACTGCATAACAGATTTCCCACCTTTCGGTCACCGAACATCAATTGAAATAACATCATCCCTTTTTCGAAAGCGAATAAGCATCCTTGTTAAATGGATGATAGACAATTTTGGCATATATTTAGCTCCCAAACGATTATTTTTTGTCCTTCTTATAACTGTGCCGTACAATCTCACACAGCAGCGAGTTCTGACGGTAAGATTCTTAATCAAAACTCAGTAAGTTGTGAACAAGGTTATTTAAACATCTCTGAAAACAACTGGCACAGTACCATTGAGTAAGGAGGAAGGCATGAGCATGTCTTTTTTAAGAAGTCACTGAAAAAAGCCTGGTTTTAAAAACACTTGAATGATTCATCCCAAGTATACAAGAAACCACGCTCAAGCATGCAAACCTGATGAGTTTGGAACAATGGGTATTTCGTCTTCTAGTGATTAGAGAGTCGATCAACAGCTCCTTAGCAGGCTCTTCAAATAACTTCAATAAGTCGATCGGCAGACTTGACTTCTACGATGCTTATCGTTGAAGAAAAATTAGCAACCCGGAGTCTACTAGAAATAGTGTTCATCGACTAGTAGACTAGTGAACGGTATTGTTCTTCGCCCCGAAAAGCATACCTGATACCTTTGCCTTGGTAAGTCTATGGCATATTACGTTTTCCGACGCTCTAGGCGTCTTTTACCAGACAATATTTTGCAGCCAGTGCGCGAACAACGACAGAATAGTAGTCAAGTCGATGACCAAAAACGCACACATGTCGAGACGTACAAATGTAAACCGGCACCATACAATGATCTAGAAGCAGGACTGAATTTCGATGATACCAGTTACACTATGCAGCTGTTAAACTTGTACAGACTGGTTACTGAAACGACAGGATTTATTCGGACACGGCTTAAATCTGTGTTTCATCCCTGCTCCGTCATTTGAGAAATCAACCTTCGGAAACTCCCCAAATCTCAGTTTTGCTATATTGGAACCACGGTGGTGACGGGAAACAAAGGAACAGTTTGCATACGGCTCTCTAGAAACATCGAATAGAGCCGGCGGATCTACGAAATGCGACGAGTAGCTCGTTACCTGTGATTCGGTGCAATAATTACGCTAAGTCTGGTGAAATGCTCATTTTCAGGGGAGGATGTCCCACAGTTTCCAATACTGTTGAAAACTGCTGTTGGTTGCGGCCCCTCTTGGTGCTCTTCAGCGACTTTTGATCGCACTACTTGACATTTAGATCACAAACATTTCATCAGTAGTTGAGATAATATCGTCAGTACACAGAATGTCACCCCGGCTTGTGATGAAAAGTTTGCCATCTAGAAGCCATGCTTAGCTGTAGGAAGCGGTTGAAGACTATCAGACTGCCACCACCGTCAATCTTTGGGAATACTGAGAATGAATTCGGGCACGCAATGCTTTAGTCTGTCCGTCACTGGGATTTGTTTGCTTGCCAAAAAACTTCAACTCTCAAACAGTCATTCTTCTACCGTGTATGCTAGAGATGACGTCTTATCATCCACCACCACCACCACCTCCAATAAATTATCTACCAGGATCGCCGATGGCGTGCGGAATGGTGGAATCGTGTTACATGTGCACAGTACGGATGTTCACAATGATATAACCAAGAACAGTGGTATAGTAGAATAAGAAAAGCAAATGTCTGCGTACGTGGCTGATGAGGAGACAACCTGCACACTGAAGATGTCACCTCGAGTGGTGATGAAACGTTTGCGACCTAAAAGACAAGCTCACCAATCAGAAGGCGGTAAAATTTCTCACATTTTACTGATCGGCAATGTCAGTCACACGTGTGTACTGCAGTTAGTTTTTGGACGCTTCAAGTTTTCATAATACAAAGGGAGGCCTTTCGATAACTATTACCTGCCAGTCTGTATCCAGACAAAGATATAGGAATATGCTTCTTCCTGAAGCCCCAAGGTATAGCTTCTAAAATAATGTGTTCAGTCTGGATAAAACAACCAATGTTCCGTCTCGTGATTAGCTGATTTTTAAACCCCAATGATGAAGTATTGAACAGATGATAAACTCCAGTTTTGGAACGGCCATGAATTCAAAAACGAGCTTTGGGTCTCGGGATGTGTGAAGTTTCATATCTAGAATCAGACATAATGCATTAGCACAAAACAATCGCTTTTGGTTAGTAAAGTTCACATGAAGAGTCTCAAGTGGAATTTTTCAATGGGAAACCCTGTCAGGTACAAATCCGATCTAGTAGCACACTGTACTTCAAACTAACCCTGTGCTTTGCAAGTATTTGATTTTGACGGATATGAGTTGAGCGTAACTATGCGTCCGCGCACAATGCGCAAAGGTTTCACCTCAATCATCCCACTTCTTCATTTAACTTGCATTTTTTAGTCATTCATATCTACCAAAGTAAGCTTTATGTGGAAGGCACCTTCTGTTGATTAGAGTTTTAGAGAAATAATTCCCCCTAAAAATGAGTTCGGTAATCCGACTTCTTCAATGTTGTACCAGATCGCTGGAGGTAAGCAAGTCAACTGGCCGTGCAAACATAGTCGACAGTACTTGCTGACTATCTTCACCTGCTTCAAGCTTTAGTGTTCTAGGCAAATCATATGATTGAATCACAGCTAGCACGGGAAGAAAAAATTGGACTGTACTGAGCTGTATCAAAAGAGTCGTCATTCCATTTGGCAAGAATCTGTTCCAAAGAAACTAAAGTTAGCTCACCAAATAGCCCGTCACGTATGGCCTCCCACCGGTGATGTCTTGTGTTTGTCCTGGATGGTGAAAAGAGAACAGAAGTGTTATGCCTTTATAACCCGGATCATAGCAAAATATCTTGGCTTTCTTGACGAGTGTCGAATAGCCTCGGATGGCATCGACAAACAATTCAACTGGTAAGCTCAACCTCCGTCTAAGTAGATTTTGCTAAAACCGGCAACCCTGATGTGAAAACCTATCCACAGACCTGTCAATGCGTAAAGTGTATTTTTAATCTGCCGTGAGAAAAGAAAACACGTATTAGGAAGCTGGTTTGTGAAACAGCTTAGAACTGCCTCGGTAGCAACTGGAGCGCTGAGTGGACCGGACGAGGGGAAAAGGTTCCGTGGGCATTCAAAATCAAATACTTCCTTTTATTAATGGGCATCTAGACACGAGATGGGAAGTCATTTTGCTGTGCATATAAGCTCTTTATATATATATATATATATATATATATAGTGATTTATGGGTAATCCAAAGTTTTACGGAGGTAAGATTTAAATAGGTCATCATAAGACGTTTGTTGTAGAGGGGTACTGAACGGTAAACAGAAGACAATGAATCGCCCATAATATGTACATTTTTGTTACCCCATCATCCTGAATAAGGTAAATTATGCTCCTGTCGTCCACTCTTGTTATTTAAAAAACTATCTACCTGACTACAATGTGACTAAGTTTTGGTAATTTTTTTCATGTAGAAGGGATTGTTTTTAGAACGTTTTCGGTTAGACCAACAAAATTAAACAACCACTCTGTTTCATGACGTCTTTCTAACCATTTTTCATCTTGCCAGAATTATAACTTTTTTATCACTGACTTTCCGTATCAACTTCCTTCTGATGGAATCTGCTCAACTTGTACAAATTTTGTTTTAACAGCTGAAAAGTTAAACATCACCTGGCATATCTTGCTTTGGGTGTTTTTTGGACTCTCGTTTCTTCTCTAAACTACTGACTTTCAATTTAGCATCGTGGAGAAACCTCTCAGTCTTTGAAGCTCTCTTTGTTCATAATTGCAAAACAGAAGTAACTTCTGAGGAGGGATTGAAAAAGACACGTGAAAGGCTTCGGAAAGCGCAGTCTAATTTGCCACCTTGGTAATGGCCTACCAAATAATTATTTGAATTTCATCGGCGGATACGAATCTTTTGCATGATTGTGTGTGATGAGCTGAAGAACGTGTGTCTGCTCGATGTAATAAAATTGGTCAGACTATTCCAATTCGAAAAACACTCTTGAGCTTGCTTTCCAGTAACACGCAAAATGAGCCATGCTTATTAGTGGTGTGTTAAATGGCACCAATTATTGATTATTCACAGGAGTCCTACTCCGACCGGTGCATCATTCAGCATGTGAGTAGAATAAATGACATCATTTGGGGCGTCTTTATCCGAGGAAAGCTGCAATTTGCAAACGTCATCCGTAACTCTACTAGTGCAATAAAACGCACGAAGAGTATAGTTGGGGTTTTTTTCTTACCTGTCTACTTCGAAGTGAAGTTTGACCTTGACGGCCCGAAATACGTCTTGTGTTCACAGTTAGTAGTGAGACATGTAACAGTAGCACCTCATTTATTAGTGTCAGCTGGAACGCTAAACTCGGCCGTAGCCGGCCAGCAAGTATGAATTAGGTATTGTATTGCCTGAGTAAAGCCGATGAACTGAATTACGTGCATATGCTAGAGTTCATTCGCCTCAGGTCAAGCGGGGTCATTCGCTATGGGGCGGGCCCTATCAAGCACCAAGGCAGAGACTGAAGTATGATTAAATATCAACAGGCATATGGTCATGTATGAGAGATATATTCATCCGTTGTCTGCGTAGTGTGTGTGCCTGTTTAAACATGATACAACAGTAAGTGAGTTTCGTAAAGTTCCGCTCGTCCAGTAAATGCATCCGTCTAGTTTCAGACATAATTGTTTACCGTTCCATTAAGGTCTTCTTCAAAATATCGTGATTCAAACATACTATTTATGATAATAATCCCAAAGACAGCAATAATTCTGTGTGATTTTGGGCACACATTGAGTAGCAAGAAATCTGGCAAGGTATAATCCTGATATTCGTGACTGCGGTCGACTCCAATTCCCTCGGTTAGCCTTATAAGTGTGTGCTTGTAATAAGGGCATTTTTATAAACCAGTGTAGGGAATATGCATTTCGTCGGACAAGCATTTTATAGATTGGGTCTGATTGTAGACGGTGAACGACTTGCTTGAAATAGGCATTGAATATTCAAGTTTTAACCATGTCCCGTTAAGAGGCGTGAAAGATAATAGATCTTATGCGTAATATCAGACTCACTCAATGAACTAAAGATGAACCTTATCTCCAAACAACGAACACATTCAGGTCAACTGATGCTTACAGTTATCATACGGCTCTATATAATTCCAATATCGGGGACATTATGTGTACACCGGTCGAATGATATTTGTGGAATAAAACTCTCAAATCAAGGATTTTTTCGCTCATTCCTTTGGTATCTCACTTTGACGATGCGCATGCCTGCCTGAACAAGCGCCTTGATCAGCGCGCACTGGTGGTGCGTGTCAGCTCGCCTAATAAGACAATTTCTCACAAACTGAAACCCAAAATCAGCAATCAGCAACTTATGGGGAAGCTACTAGTTCGGATAACCAGTTCACCTACGCTTGACTGAATGCACCAGAGTGAATTGTTCATGATTTGCTGCCGTTTGAGATTACTTGATCGTTTCTGGATATATGAACCTCATTCGCCTGGTATATGGTGAGTTCATATTCATTGTAAAAGTAACCTAAAGAACACGGAAATTTGGAACCTTTATACTAACCATACACACATCTACGATACTCTGTTTTAAAACCAGCGAGCCAAGAAGTAAAAGAGGAAAAAATAGATGCAAATGATGAAAGAAAAAATTGTTTTCTGAAAGAAAAGCTCGATCTAAAACAATTTTCAGAGAGTGAATATTTGCTTTATTCCTTCAGTCATACTTTTACTAAGATGTACACCAAAATGTACAGCTAGCTAGGTTTTTTTGCCAAAGCTAAAATGCTTCATGACGAAAGCAGATAGTTCATCTAGAATTGTCCCTGTTCTGCATTATTTTGGACAAAATGTTCACCTCCACTTTGAGGCCTTGAGCACACAACTTTGTGAAGCATAGCATTCTCTCCCTTCCCATGAGTAATTTCTTGAATATTTTGAATGAAAGTGAAATATCTCGATATTACCGTTAAAAATACTTCTGGTTTTATCTGCTAAACAGGAAGTAACATTTTACCGAAATTGTTCATTATCACGGTTTTCTAAATATCGTACACTTTTGTGCTCTCAGAGTGTATTCGACGAAGCAAATCCGGTGTATCCAACCGTGAGCGTGACAATCATTGGCCGTGTTTCATAAATATTACCAATTCAATTGGGAGTCGGACACCTCGGGTGTTCTCGTTAGAGCTTAACAACTTTGGCCGATGAATTCATTCTGCATTTTTCACTAAACATGAAATAAATCACGTGGAAAAAGGAGATTAGGTAGGATCCTTACGCCAATTAGGCATTCCGGAGGAAACAATAAGATGAATGATTCAAATATCTCATTTAAAAGGGAATGTTTGCACTCATAGGAACAAAGCGAACCGTACTGTTCAAAGTTCGAGCTTCTTCTGAAGCCTGTCGTGTTTGCTTTCTCAAATGATACATTTCGAGCCAAGAAGCCTAATGATCAGCCACAGTTTCGGTATCAACATGATTCAAATTTTCATGTGATTAACTTTTTCTGATTTACGAGGCACCATTTTTATCCCTTTCTTTACTTTTCACTTCAAATCTTGTTCTTGGTAAGCTAGCGTAAGTCAGACAAAACTGACAGGAGGACGTGGGTGGATGATTTACGTCATCTAAAAAAACGGTACGTATTATCAAAAATCCGTGCCAATCAAGTAAACTGGCGGATCGGTAGAATACAGCTGAATTTCAGAAACACTAAGAAATCACGAATGTTCAAAGTTGGACAGATGTGATTCTACGTAGTACAGAATTTATACTTCAAATTATACTGAAATTGAAAAGTCGGCCTGCCTTCAATTCGTGATCTGTTTGAAATCTTTTCTTGGGATCCTTTGGTTGACGTGAGTTGCTACTTCCCAATAAAGAATCTACTAGTAGCACAAATGCTTCATCCTCCTGAAGTGTCAAGGAAAATATCATTTTCTAAAGAAATGTGCAGTAGTTCTTGGTAGATACATACACATTTGATCATTTTACCATTTTGTCAACGAATTATGACGCAGTTCCGATGCTGAATCACTGCTAAAAGTCACAATAGCACCGTTCTGTTTCCACACGTGGTTAACTCATAACTGGCAGTAAGTAGTATGCACCCAATGAGTCACAACTAAGAATCGATCCCGCCAGGAGTTGAAAAAAATACGATTCACCCACGTTGCCACCACTGGGCTGAAATGTTTTAGCTCCCAGTGATATTTTGGGCATCAGCACAGCAGTTTTTTTGATAAAAAATTTTAAGTCTGACTTAAAGACTGCTTGGAGCTATGATGAAAAAGAAATGTACTGCTTTGCTGATAAGATAAACCAGTTAGTGGTGACTGTAAGTATAATGCAAATTAGAACTCAAGTTTGGAAAGTTATTCACCTATTGGTATCATTTCCGTTGTGAGCAGAAGTAACCCATTCATAAGTTTGGAACGATAGCTGGATCATAACGATTTATGTAACAGTATATAGGTTTTGGGGTGCAAAAACTCTGTGAATTTCATTGTTGAAACGGAGCTTCACATTTCGAACATCGATAGACCCTTACCTGAGGTACTTTGCTTTCACAGTTATCAGTCAGTGCACTTATGGAATATGAAGCTTCCCCAGAAAGAGAGCAGAGAACATTTTATGGGATATTTATTGACAAACAACTGCCCGGCAAAATGAGCACTTCTGGTATCATTGCTAGAATCGTAAAAATCCGCTTTACATTGTGCATTGGACTTTATCGGTAGTTCTTACCGACGGGTTCTCTCACTTGACTCCAAATAGCCATCTTATTTCAGGTCTCTTTAGCCTGTTCAAGAATAGAGTCGGGTTCATGTTGATGACTTGCTCCTTATATAATTGGTCGGTTACTAACAGTGTTATGTCGAAATCGGCTACGGATGATTTGACCTTCAACGGCTCTGTTAAATTGGGTTTCAAGATATCTTTACAATATTTACTCGAGTTAGCCGTTCAACCAGCAAGCAAAAACAACGCTCCATTGTTTTCTGACTTTCAGGCACACTTGACCAGTTGCATATGTACATGGTTCTTTTCTTCAGGGTTTAGGCTAATCGACAGGTACAGAAGACAAGTGAAACCACGGGCTACTCAACATATCCGGCAGTCATCTGCTAGCGTGAGGTAAACACTATATACGAGCCAACGGTGAAAAACGTTGGTGGTTTTTGTGGCCTGTTGGCACTTTATTACTGTGCGAGCAGTGCTGCCAATTTTCTCGTAATTTCAACCTAGAATGCCGCCATCAGCTCAGTCGATGGCAAGCCGAATCGGTAATTTAAAGAAACACTATACAGTTTGTTACCGTCGGGGTTTTCACTAAGATTGCACTTGCCTAATCATTGTGAGCAATTTACGGTTGAACAGTTATTTAGATTGACTACGCCATTCTGTTCATGATTGTGTGATCATTTTCTTGGTCTCATTGAGCAAATGTAATGCGACCGAACGTTACCTGTAATTTATTATGATTTCGTTCTAACATTCAACCTAGTTCCCGAAATATACTCACCGTTGTTTTTGGGGGTAATCTAGATAACGTGTCAAAGCAGATTACTGAACAATATAAACAGCCAAAAAATTTATGTGCACACAGTACGAACAACTTTTAAGACGGTGTAATCAAATCCATACAAAAGGTTTCTTACTTAACATACAATTTTCAAAGCTGTACGACTTGTTTTTACACTAAGCGCAATTATTATATTAGATTCTGTTTAAGTAATAATCCCTAATGTAAACATCTTTCTAACCGTTTTCAATCCATTCCCGAGAGATTATCTAATTTTGCTTCCCAACAAATAGACCACAAAAATTGCACAGCCGAGTTTATTCGGAATGTAACAATTACGGCTTTCATGAAGAAAAATTCGATTGGAAAGATCTAGTGGTGGATGACGGCCATTCTCTCTCTCAAACCTTCTGGAATAGCAGTCATAAAACCTTTCGGTTCTGCGATGAACGCGTTCAAACTGAGATACTGTCAACATAACCAGTTTTTATCTTCCATGCATAATTTTTATAAAACTATTGCAGTCACTTCACTTCCAAATAAGGACTGGTTTCCCTAACACACGTTTATCCACACCTAGCATGAAATGCTTTGAAGATATTTTGCATCGGTAATGTGAAAACGGATAACAGATAATCAAAGGCCTTTATTCTTATCCCAGAATCAATAAAAGTGAAGTATTTTCTAGTTTTATGAACCTGAATAATCGAATCTGGGGTAGCTATGCCAAACTGATTTCTTAGAGTATTCCGCGACCTTGGTGCACCTTGCGTATTATGGTTTGCACAGCGTCTTAGACGGAGTCATTAATCAAAACAATGTTGTTTGTGCTTCAGGGATCTAAGTGGAAACCAGTGTGGAATCAAAATAGATGTTCGCAATTACTTTTTTTTTGGGGGGGGGGTGAGAAATAGGAAGAGGGGCGGTAGAAGCAGTTAACTTCACGGGAGAAGAAGCCGTGATGCATGTTCGATAGATTGATTATAAATATAATGTAGATGAACAGAAAAAGCTTCTGGGAAGTACATGACCGCTTTTTAGGTTATGGTCGCTCATCATGTATACTTATTTGGCAATCTCTTGTCCGTGAATCCAAATAAATGTACACTCCTCGGATGTTTTTCACAATTTTCCCATTTGAGCACTAGTAGGTTGAATGAATGCTCCTCGCGGTCGAGTTTATTAAGGAGTCACAAGTCTGATTCGCTAATAGTCATTTAGGGGTTAGCAAAATTAACCTCACAAGCGAAGACACATCTATCGACAGCTGAAATGTTAACCGTTAGTAGCCAGGAGGTTAATTGACAAATGTGATTGCCATGGCCTGTCAATGAAATAACCGAACACATTCATTCGCTTACTCAACTAATTGGAGTAGAACGGCCTTTATTTATCTGTATTTTCCGGGTTCGGATCTGTACCACGAATACTGACTGGAAGAGTACTCTACTATTTCTGCATAGATTTGTTTTGAACATGCACTTAGTGTGTTGTTCTTGTGCTCAAAATTAATTCGTTTGATTTTACTTCCAGATCGATCAAAAAGATCATTGTAAATGTTTTACTGTCAGACAACGGCAACTAAACTGATGACTAGTATTGAAAATGACTGGTTTTCTTCGGGGTACTTGGAAATTCCTGAACAGATACGTGAAAAAGGGATTTGTGCTCGAGCATCTACTGCTTTTTCAGTACTTATGAATAGCCGCTGGTCCATGTGCAAAGAAGTTGAAATGTGTTCGAACTCCACGACCACCAACAAAGTGTTCTGATAGACAGCAATCTCATTGTGGTTCCAATGACCACCACATAAATAATGATCGTTGGGTAGTTCATCGATTCAACTGGCTGCTCATCTTATTCACGTGCCTGACCCATGGGTCTGAGTGTAAATTCGCCCTACTGAACGCTTTTCAGCGGTGGTAAAACACATCAGTGAATATTTTTCGTCTTAGATTAGAAAATAGGTTAAGAGCTTAAAAGAGGCCTGATGCGTATACGTTCTTTCTATAATCGTATGCGTAAACGACGATCACCGTAGTTCTACACACTGAGCTACACGTTTTTTAGTATGCACAAAGTGATTCGCTAATTTTGAGTGAGAGGGAGGCCTCGAGTGAGTTGCCCTAGAGCAACACAATCTTTACCGGAAAAAAATCTTTTGCAATAATATATGTACGTGAGGTGGTACGCAGAGGCACGAAATAACCTTTGAAATCTGTTTAGCACAACTATTTTTCAGCGATCTCATGGTTCCAGCGTGCAAATATATATTTATTAGAACATAAGTTGCACCACTGTAGCACTTCCAAAACGATAGTGGCCGTCACTTCTGTCCCCTGAGGATAGAATGTACAACGAGAGACAACAGTTAGGCTTCTATTGTTATCTTTCGTTTTGTTTTGTTTTTAGGTTGGTGAAGTACGGTTTTAGACTGGCGCCACGTTCTAGACTACACACTTTAGTAAATTTTCCAACCAGTGTCTACCCTGAGGTAAAGCACACAGAGAACCCCCCTATGCGCTTGCGCAACACACGGCTTGGCCACCATAACCTGTATAGATTCAATAACTGATGTCGTGTTTCTAACACGTTCAAGCCGTGCAAAGAAAACATTCGTGCTCAAATATGGACCGTACCCTACGAGTTATATTCTCGATTTTAAGTCACGTAAATGTTCCACCGGGATCTAATTTTGTGAAAATGTTAGCGAATGTGACTTGAGGGATTGATGTTCTGAAAATGGAATTCGTCATGTCGACAGCGTAAGAACTTTGTTACATTACGCAGACTGTTTTTTCCATTCAAAACCATGAAACACTCCGTCTAGAATAGATACTATCAATTTGACCTTCACCATTTTGTCTTCCTACAGAAACGTGGTGAGAACGACAGTGGAATAAACCAAACTGGCGCCATTTGTATCGAAAATGTGCAGATACAAATTACTGCGCATCTAGAAATAAACCGATTCTACCTTTTGAATGCTTTGCGCACCTATTTTTGTCTAACTAAGTTGACTGGGAAAGATAAATATTATGGAATTTCCCAACGGGAGGTTTTTCTAGCGGATAACCAAATGAAATGCAAGTCAACGGGTTATTTAATTGTGCACTCAAATAACCGTTTACCTTTTGATACATTTTTTGCCAAACTATCGGTCGAATTCATTGTTTAGGTATAGGATCAGAAAAGCAGTGTCTCCGTAGTTACAATTTAGATATCGGTAAAGTCTAATCAAGGATAATGGTGTTTCTACGATCACTCTTCTCAATCTTCAGATTTGATTGAAATAGCAATGGAAAAGTATTTTCTTCCAAATGAACTCTATATCTTCATTTTATTCTGCTCATGATAAAACCAAGGTTAGAAGCTTGAAATGGTAGAGCACAGACTATTGTCCATATCAGCTCTTTTACGTTTTCTGGGCAGCTGTCGATACGTGATGTTTGTTACCATGATCACTTACCTGAAGTGTGATGGTCCAAATTTGACATAATTACAAACAAGACTAATTCTCATAGCTATGGACGTAGAATCCACCTGTTTATAGCTTCCATCCTTCATAAATGAATACAGACCCGGCTAGGAGCATTTCTTCTGTCAAATGGCAGACTCTGTGTCCCTGACAGTCAGACATTAGCATATTATCTCGGGGGTTTAAAGGAAGCTTCTGGTGCATGGTAGGCTAACTGGAGAATAGCTGACAGTTTATTTTGGATAGCCAACCACGTAAACGAGGTCATATCAGCGTGCGCGCTAGATACATAGTTTTGGTTTTCCCGATTGCATTGGAAGGTTTGCCCAAAATCCAAAAGTTCTATTATTTTGGGCAGTGAGAGCTAGAAATAATTCGTAGAGCTCACCTTTGGTGCTGTTCTCTGGGAGACATGACTCGGAAGGTCTCCGTAAATGAAAGGCCAGTTTTCACTTTATTCACGCAAAACAGTGTGACAAAACACAACGCGCATCAGCATATCCGACTAGGATGATAACGTTTCCCTCATTTTACAACAAAAGATCACAAGGTGATCAATCAATGTATTTCCGGAGAGAAGGCTTGCCAGTACGTTTTGATTTGCCATTCGGAAGCGAAGTGAATTATACTGCGTCGTCTTTCGGACAATGTACAGCCGGGGTTGCACCCCCAACAAAGTTCGTCACGTGCTGTCATCTTGCATGAATTTGAACTAAAATGTTAGTTGTTTTCGCCATCGATTCAGTCTGTGTGCTCCATGCTGAGATTAGAGAGAATCAGAAAAACTTGACTTATCATGAGAAATTCTGCAGCCATCCCATTTCGATGACTTGAGGTAGTAAAATTCATTACGCCGGTAGAAGCGCGCCCCGAATCCTCGTCGTGAACAACTGTGATGAGTGAATGTCATCACGATACTTTGAACAAGACGCAATTCATTTGGGTTCAGAAATTCATGTTTTTAATCTGTCAGATCAGGTTTCCTTAGGAAAATTACATTACAGCAGTGCAAAATGTGTGCGGTTATGTCTCACAGGAGGAAATAAATATGAAAAGTGGGAATACTAATTTATTTATTCTACATATTTACTTTGAGGTGAAAAGATACTTTTTAGGATTAGTTTCTTTAATTGTCCCGTAAAGTTCACTTTTTGAATAATATGACAAGTTTATTTACAATGTTCCAGAAACGCGGCAATGCACTCAGAGCATTTTGCTCTGTCCCACTATAACCAGGAAAAACACTTCTCTGCCTCCGAACAATATCGCTCAATAGTTCAGAATAAACTGTGTATATAGGGCTCTTTGTCACTACAGCCAGTCGTGGCACTATAAACTATTTGGTCCAACTGGTATACGTTGCCCTCTCTTATTGGTTGGTGATACGGCTAACCACTGCTCGACGGAGTTCGTTACTCATCTTATCGATCCACGCCATCGATCTGCTGTCCTGTCGTCTACTGTTCCATTGGATCAAACCTTGACCTCGATACTGAACAGGTGCCGCTTGCAAATCCCGTGACTCAAGATGACAGCACTGCTCGGCTAGGAAAGACAGGCTGCATGTTTACCACGAATTAAGCCGTACATTCACAAAACATGTTAGATTTTGGAAAAGAATAGATGCATGCGGTTGAGCACGGGATGACTAGTTTTATCATAGCTAGGTTCAGTAGGTCAGACTGCAATTTGGATGAATTTATGACATCTTTCATAGCGAAGACTTATTTTCACCTACAAGTGAAGCGATTTTCGGGTCCATGATGTTACACATGATATTTTATGATAACATATTGTTAGTGTAACTATATTACTTTTGGACATGTGCGAGAAAAGTGATTCTCATCTTCGTATCACTAAGGTTCCCTTCTTATCTAAACAATACATTTCTATCTTCGTAATGTGACAAAATGGTATAAGAGAATTGTAAGTGTAGCCCTAATTTTGCTGTGCGAATTTCGAAGCCAGATGTTCGCAAATGTATATATTTTGCTGGAAATAAACAAGGGATCCCCGATGGGAAGACAATTTTGTAAACTGAGCAAAGTGACACCGATAACAGCCATCAACGATTGTCAAAAATGTACTTGGCCTGATCCTGCTCTGTGACTAATTCCTGCGGGAGAATATTCCGACTCCTTGGGTGTCTTCGATGGTGGCTGCCATTGAACTGTCATCACTCTAAAGCAGAGTACACCATGAAACATGGTATTTGTTCCGGTAGCCCAGTCTAGAAACAACCTAAAGTTCAAAGCCTTCCACATTCATAAGGCCTGCTAAACACTGATTCCGCTTTCTCGGTCAGGGCGAGGTTTCGGTGTTGTACTTCTACCAGTGAGTCTCGCTTCGGATCGTCATAGGATTTGTCAAACCACTGTAGACGGTTGCGTTTTAAAAACATGGACAGCTTCTTAGTATCCGACCAACATCTTTAAGGGCGGAGTTTATAAATCCGTTCAATCATTTTCTTTCAGCTACCCGTTGGGGACATCAGTCGTCAAAGCTCTTCAGCTTCCCCGTATCTTCTACTGTCAACAGTCAGGCTTCCCGGGTGTATCAAAGGACCGGATGAGTGACGGATCGATAAAGAAGGAATACCTTGAGGAGCCTTATTTTGCTACGCAACAACAAGAATCTGAGTAGTTGCGCAAATGCTCCCTACGCGTAATCAACACGAAGCTTGATGTGGTTTTTGTTCATACGTAGATCTGAGATATTTACAGTTATGAGTAATTTGAGGAAGTAGAAAACTCACTAATACATACCTGTGAGAAGCTTCCACCTACTCTTCTGATGCAAAAAGGAGACCTCTGAGAATCAGACAGCTACAGTGTGTGATTATATCGAAAAAGATGGTAGAAAAGCACCAAATATTTGCACTCTCAGTGGCCCATTTGACTTGAATTTGATCAAGGAACAGTAAGCTTAAACTTCAAGTCAGGTCACGTCTAGACATTCTGGTAGATGGTGGAACAGATTCTGTACACACACGGACAAATTCCGAGATTAGGAAAAGAAATGGTATGGACAATTAAGCAAGCTACTCAACCGAATTTCAACTAAAGTTTAATGAACATTATCGCCACTTTAATCCGAGAAATAAGAAGAACACTTTCCATTTATACCGATGGGGAATTACACTCAATTTTGGTCATACGCACCTGCCTTTCAATCCTAATAGACTTTTGGATATGCTGTTTTGCCTTACCTAGGAGAACGAAGTGTTCCACAAGATTGAGTAACCTCCATTCTGTTTCCTATACGAAAAAGAAGATCAACGGGATAGTGACCTCTTTTACATAGTGACCAAGATTGCCGTGCATATTTTTGTTTAACTCTTCACCACTTCATGAAAAGTTCCCAGGACAAGGCTGTTTTCAACCAGAGCAGGATGAGCAAGATGAATTTTGACAATGCGACCGTCTGTGGCCGAACAGTTGTCATCTTGAAATTTTTGACAAGTCATCCCAGGCTCGATTCCCACCACTGTAAAACACTTCCCCATTTAGCGACCTTTTATTGGCCGCGGACCCCTTCCCGAGTTATTGTACTTTGTAGTTAAGTAAGTAAAAAAGAAAGTTAAAATGGCTTTTGATCTCCTACAGAAAATCCCTGTGGAAAACTAGAGTCTGCTCCTTTGTTTTTCTCGTCACCGCTGGTTTAGCCAGAAAAAGTGCACTGTTGTGCATAATACAAGCAGACGAGATTCCTGGGAAAAATGATCTATTGGGGTTTCATCACTGAACAACTTGAAAGCCTATGACGAATCACATCCAAGTTTTGCCAGTTGACCGTGGTGTCCTTCAAGACCGCCTACCTTCATCATTTATTTACAACATCCAATGATCAGACATTTTCCACTAATGACAATATTTTCGGATCCTTTATAATTATTGTAGATTCGATTTGTATACGGTTCGTTAGGCAGTTTCAACGCTCCCGCTGCCCTTGAGAACGATTAAATTATTAACAACTGTTTTTCTCTCATAAGGGAACACCGGAAGTGTTAACCTGGCCAAAATCCACTTATAATCCATTCCATTGTTTTGGGTCATAACAGAACGAATAACACACACCACTTCCAAACAGTTTACTTCGCATGATGATTATTTATTAGTTACTGTATTAAACGTTATTATCTGATCACCCATGCTGATCGATTCCCTAGGATTGGATTTATCAAAGGTGAGGCGTGATTTAGAGAAACAAATTAAAATTTTATGAATATTCTTCCAGTAAGAACACTCAGCTCATCAACGAAAACCATGTAAGCATCTTACAGATGTTTTATCCTTGTTAGGAATCATCTTCAGTGCACTTTCATCGAGTCCCCACGGGGACTCGAACCAGGGGTGAACGACTGGTAGACTACCACAAGGCAACTCGGGCTGGCGGTCATCTGTTTGCTGAACATCTACACCACAAGTTGTGGTATTTTGCGGCCACTGGTTCTGTTTGAGGATTCGTACCATGAAAATTTAATATACTACTCATACAGAAATCAGAAATAGATCGAAATGTCCGTGATGAAACTATGTGAAGAGCTGTGAGCTACGTTATCATCGGAGTTCATTGATGAAGGATGATAAGACACCAGCTAATGATTTGATAAGTAACGGAGTGTTAACTGTAATCAAAACACATTTTCCTCACTTATGGTTCATAAGTGCGTAGAATTTGTAGAATTTGTAGAATTTCAAAGGCAAGACCATCCCTGTTTCAAATTATAACGTAGATAAGTATTACATCAAGTAAAACGCAAAACATTGTATCAGCGTAATAACATAATAGATTTCATGAAAGCTGATAGATACTTGGCAGAAATACAGGGAAAACCACCGTAGTGAATAGAGTAAAAATATGGAGGAAATATCCACGGATTATATGACGCTTTAGTTCAGTTTGTTATCAGTTGGTATTTGACACAAGGAAAAGCACTGAGGCCGTCCGTTAGATAAAGCCCCAGTTTATTTAACATTTTAATGATGCCAGTATATTAAAACTATCAAATCAAATGAACACCGTGTCGTGTCAAAAGGTTAGGACCTGCGTCTTCGGTACATTTGGGATACTTGTTTAGATGTCCTTGGTTGGTTGAGTTTCAGACAAAATCTATAACTTCATCATATCTATCAGTGGCTTTATTAAAAGAGTAGCAAGAGGGCATCATTTCACTAACGTTTGAATGAAATAAAGTTGTGCGCTGAATACCGATCCCCATCGGACTCAAATTTCATTCTGCAATGATGTAAAGAGCTGTCCGCTTTTCATCGACGAGGTTTAAGGAAGTCAGGTTCACTCAGTCAGTCAGAGCGTGCTCACATTTAGCTTCACTCAAGCAGATAACTCGGTGAAATGCAGCTGGTGGGAAACGCACGTTTGTTTCGCGCGGTATCGTGCACCTTTTGAACTCAGATAACGACTCACACTTGTAACCATTTTACTTGCAAGCTATCCGAACACCAGATTCACCAAATGTAGATTTTGTCAACTAGCGCAGGCTTCTCGCTTCCGAAAAATAGATGATCAAAAGAAGAATATTATATGTATTGTTAACAGGAATTGTGAAGACAGAAACAAAGTAATTCATTGGTGCAACAACTTGCTTACAATAGACAGAAAGTCCCCTTAATCAGAACAGTAGATTCACCTCTTCTCTTTTTTTCTTTCAATGGAGCGTGAACCACACCTTGTCCGATCTATCGTAGCTCGCTCAAAGACCACTTGTTCAAACGATGAGCTAGAGTTGATGAAATACGTGCTCATTGAAAATGGTCACCAAGATAGTCATTTTTGGAATAATTTGTTAGAAAGACCTGGTGAACTTTCGGTATCCACCGCAAAATGAATGTGAACAACACATGCATTTGCTTATCAGAACGAGCTTAGCCTCAGAGTTTGCGAACGAGCTTCTGGAAAAGACCATTGTTCGTGCTTTTCTAGCGACAAGTCTGCGCATAACCTTGCAGTGCTGTGCACGAACCTGGGATAAACTTCCCTTGCTAGATATGTCTACTATCATGTACGTTTTTGTTGACCGTCTTTGGTGAGACCTATGGGTTGAACGACAAGGCAGATTCCTCAGAGGATCAAGGGCAATAAACCGGACTGATCAGACAGTTGGATCATGAAAACGTAAAACTCGAGCGAGAATGGACTGATGCAAGCACAAAGGACTTCACCAGAACCAAATTGTTATTATTTTGTATTAGATTTAAAATGACTACAATCAAATGCTTTCTAAATCCTCACCCATTTCGCCCCTCCTCCAAACAGTCTATAATTTAACCACATTGCTAACCTATAAATTGGGATTACTCATGAACTCAACTGTCGGAGTCATAAATTCAGGTTACTGGAGACTAATTGGTTCCTTGCAAGGAAGATTGAGCAGCCCCTCTGGAGTTCACTAAAAGTTGTCCCCGGAAGTTTCCAGAACGGGGGACAGAGTATATGGAATTTTGGGAGTTTTGTCTAATTAGCAGATTTTTCAAATTGAGAGTATCCCCAAAGTGAGATGATTAGAGCGGATACTGAATAAGACAAATAGTTTCAGATAAATGGCACACAACACGTCAACTATGCGTATCCTTTCCTGTTTTCCTGTAACTATCACTTTGTTTTCCCGGATGGGTGAACGACTCGAGAAATTTCAATTTCGATGTACCCGTTGTGCCTTCATGAGCACAGATCTTAAAAAAATCAAATCTGCTTTTGGCCACTTTCCTGAAATTTCTATCGAGCAGTTCCAAATGTAGCTGTCTTCATGGCATGTGATACAAACGAGCAGGTTAAGCATTTTTTTGTTGTTGAAAAAACAGTATTTCACACCGATTAATAGCAGTGACGTGGTTGATAAATAAGTAAAACCATCAAGTCCAATAAATGAATCCTTCCCACATGTTTGACTTGTGGAAATGTAGATCCTAATATTCTAGATTTGAGGAAGCTACCGCAAATACTATAACTTGAACTATATTATAACTGGTTAAGTAAGAGAGAGGAACCGTACTGACTTGACTTAGGTTCAAACTGGTCTATGAAGCTCTCTTTCCGTTCCGTCCCACTAACTCTAGTGAAAAGACTTCATTCCCTGTGAATAATCGCAGTTTGTTATCCCTAAGCCCACTGATTATATATAAGAAGAAACAGCCACTATCACCAGTCTTTGCAAACACAAACTAATTGAATCAAACTTGATTCAGTTAGCTTTTCTTTCACTTGAATGATTGGTGATATGACCAGCTACCACTTGGCGGGAACCCGTTCTTGTTCTGTCGATCGGCTGCCTTATCGCTCGCGAGTCCATTGGCTCAAATACCGGCCCAGATTCTGGACAGGCGCTGACCTGCTGACTAATAACTAGACTTAGTTGTCTGCGGACTATAAATCAGCCCGTTCGATCACAGTACCATTCGTCTTTTGATGGAGTTCACTAACCATATATCCCCTACTGATTCATTTTTTTCTTTATTAGTTCAGTCTTTTGTCTAGGCTTTTTTTGTGGAACCAACTGTTCAAAAGAATCATTCATAACCTTGTATTCACTGTGCAGAGACCTTGAGTACGGATGTAATGAAGGCCAATTTCCGTCCTTCAGGGATTTTCGTGTAGGTTAAGCTGCAATTAAAGAGATCGGATATTATAAGAGATAATAAGGCCTCTCATTCCTTCAGCAACATTGGCGATAGTCCATCGGGGCCGCATACTTTAAAAGGTTAAGGTTGGGACAGTTCTTTGTGTGCGTCGAGTGAAAAAAATAAATGACTGATAGACACCAATCGGCTGTTGGTATCAAAACTCGAGGCTGATGCTGTGTCTCTCTAGCCAATGAAGTTCCGGTCAGGTTCTTCAACTTCTACGGTTGGCGGAATTTTCTTCTAGATTTTGCCGCTCACCTGTAAGAGAACTTTCCAAGTATCGCGACTACTTTTATTTGTGCTTAATGTCGGAATGTACAAGAAATCCATTTTGTGTAGCTCGAATGTGGCTGACTGAGATGGAATTTTGACCAGGGAACAAATTTCAGCTGTGTACGCTCGTTCTTTTCTAAGATGCAGTTGTTTTAGGTGAATCGACGTAAATCTGCTGCACGAATTTATACAGTTTCGGCTGAGCAAAATATATCAAAGCAAACATGTTGGCAGTTTGTCAGATGATCTCAGAACAAAGATAAACTTGAGTGAGAAACTACATTAAGACCAGTCCCTGTAATCATGTCTGTCGGTCTAGCGAGGTTGTCCAGGGTGCATTGCAGTTTTCGACTCTTCTGGCAGTCACACTGGGTAAACCGCCGAAATTTATTCTCTCTGTAAATATTAGGAGAAACTTCGACGATCAAGGGATCTGAACTTCCCACTGGTAAACGATGATCGGTACGGAACTTGTTAGGATTGTACACAAAACAGAGATCTTAATGAAATCCCAGTCTGGTTGGAAAGATAACCGTTTCGCTGCCCAAGTGTTGTAAAAAAGCCAAAAGGTGACCTAATGAAGTCGCCAAAGATAAAACAAAAGGGTAAACCCAGATGATCAAAAAGGATTATGGAAAATGTGTCAGGGAATTATCATTTTCATTCGTAGTACAAGTAGGAGATATATGCACTAGCGATAACAAGGGATCTGTAATGACTCAAATGTTTAGGCTTACACGGAAGAACAGAGACACTGATAAGTGCCGTGGAATGAGTGAACGAATTTCTAAATAACTTACCCCATCGACCGTCGATAAAGATGGTGATTCCACCACAGCGATTTTTGCAGATAACTGGATGGTCTATCCGGACAGGTACGAAATCATCAATGTTGACGATTTCATCCTCACTGTCATTGTGCAACCAACTTTCTTGGATCAAAAGCTTTTTCAGTTCTTTACATTACCAAATATGAACAGCGTAGGATAAATCACACAAATTTCCCAGCAATGAGCCTATGTTGCTACTCATATTAGTGAATATACTGATGTTGTTGACTTTCTGTCTCTGTAAAGAGACTTTCCGACCGGCGCGATGCTTTCTGGTATATTTCGAAGATTCATATTACTCTGTTCCATAAAGATCCACCAGACGAAGTTTTTGCGACAATGCTAATGAATTTTCGAGACTCTATGGAGCTCCTCGTGTATGACACAAAATATTGGCCTTGCTGTCAGAGCATAATATTTGGAGCAACCTTAGTCGCACTACAGTTACTATGAAAACAGGTAAAAGTTGATACCAAAAAATGAATTCGGTATGAAAGTGATTTTGTAACATAAAAGTCTGGAGATGGAACCGACAAGGCGGCGATTTCGAAGGTACAACCGATTAAAACGATCATGGATAATTAGCCAGAAGGAGACTGCTAGGCCTTGACAAGGTTTGATCTGTGACCTCTGGGGTGATAGACACAGGCTCTAAACCACTCGATAAAGCACCAGTCAAATCTCACGAACTAAATGTCGTTTGCTAATATTTTTGGGGATATTTGAATCAGTCTTAATTGAGGACAAATGAAAGATTCACTTATAGGTCTCTTTCATTTCGACGTGTTCATTGTTACTCGTGTATCTGTCAGCCATGGCGATAATTGAATTAGTGGGTAAATAGTTGCGTTTTTGACCGCAAACCGGTCCACTGAATTCGCGCACATATCCACGCCGAATTTTTCGGGATATGTTCTTTGCTCGACTAAAAGCTGCTTTGACAAACGGTGCCAGACTCGTGTCACAAAGACAGACTGACATCACTGGTTGAATGGACAAATTCATTGTAAAATGCCTTTGATTTGTGATCGCTATCAAACATCTTTTCAGCTGGTCGGAAAACTGATCCCAACAGTGAGCGAACTAAGGTTCGTAAATAATGTCATTTATCAAAAGTCACGGGAGGTGATTAAAGGCAGAGGGCAGATCGATTCGTATTGTGAATAAGGGAAACGATAAAACGGTAATAATAACAGCCTAATTCAAGGAGCATTTCGGTTCTCTGTAAATTTTAAGTAGCCAACCTTGTTTCTGATGTTGCTGTTTGCCTTTTGATGAAGCCCATTTCAGTTCAGACATGGAGCAAATGAAACCCATCCCTTAAATAATCTCGTTAATTTACTATTTCATTTCTTCAACATAAAACTTTTATAACTATTGGTGTTACTTGAAACTAACTTTACCTAATATAAACTTCGACAAATGACGTCCAGCCAGATTTCGCTCTGCCTCATCGGGTGTATGCTAAAGATGGTATAATAATACTCGTTACAATACCAAAGGTGACACTTCCCTTTATAAGGCAACGAAAGCCACCTTTTCACTAGGATATGCACATGTATACATCTATTCACACCTGCTGGAACTTGAGGTAGGTGCCAAAGCAACAAGAACAGCTGCAAAACAGGTAAAAGGACGTACAACGCAGCAACAGTGACAGTTAGCTAGATAGAGGGGAAAAAACTTTGAACTTTTGCTTTTCATCATCAACTTTTTGATGTGTTTTGTCATTTTACTCGTTGGAATTGCTCTTTGTGAATACGGGCACGATAGATCCACAGACAAACAGCTTAGCTTTCGAGCCACTGAGTTTTATTCTGAGCCGTGCTCCTCAATCAGTGACAATCCTCGTCCCTTTGGCCCCAACCACGGAGACATGAAGCCTCAACCGAAGCTAGTGTTAGTACTGGCTTCATCAAATTTTTGAGCCAAGTCATTACCTGACAACCGCGTTGCTTTCTCAACCTTGCCCAGTACGTCCCAAGAACGCATTGGAAGGTCAACGATGAACAGAGATTTGGTAAAACTGACTGAGCCACCGGGGGCTGTGTAGAGCGATCGCTGCGTTAAGAGCGGGCTATACATACCCGATACATGGCGATGTACCTCGTCATCACTCACCCAATGTTCTAACCAGAAGCCAGCAATGCTTCAGAGACATCGTTTGTCGAACATGGGACGACTCCGAGCTTCCTCAAAGCCAGGTGGCTGGGTCTCGCAACCGTAGAGTAGAACACGACTAGCTGCAGCGTCATACATTCATCCCTTAGGAGAGAGTGGGATGTCACGGCGAGGTCTCAGGTTTCGCAGAATTGCAAAAGCTGCTGTGGCTCTCGCTAAGGATAAACTGACCTCGTCCCCAACACCATGTACAGCTGTCATCAGGCTCCCAAGACACCTAAATCTGGTGACCAACTCTAGCCGGGCAACGTAAGGGATGAGTGCAGGTACAGGCTCCTGCCAAATACGCAAGCTCATTTTGTACTTGGAAGGCGCAAAGCACATCCCATATCTGGATAACTCAATTGCCAAGCGGTCCAAAGCACGTTGTACTTACTGTGCATTATCACTCAGCAAGGCAATATCGTTGGAGAATTCCAAGCCGAGAACTGTGTTTCCTGCGAGGAGATCAACTCCATGGCTCAGAACATCAGACAGAACATTCCGTAGAACATCATCTGTGGCACAGTTGAAAAGGAATGGAAGTAAAAGAGCAACCTCGTCAAAATCCTCTGGAGTCACCGGGGTGATGCCAGGCTGACGAATAACTTAATTTGCTTGAACCAGCTAGACTTTCATCTCTGGGTCACATTTGCTTCGGAAAACTGTGGTGTACTTGCGTCAACTACACAAATCTCAATTTATCGGTAGTTCAGTTGATGCGAAGCTTCGTTTCCGAAAAAGACGTGCGACCTAAAAACCTGGCGGCTGCCTGTTCGACATAGGTCTTCATTCATTGAGGCACATGTTAGTTCACTCTCAGTCGAATTCGCTGTTATCCGGTCGAGCACCCACAGATACACTTGTGTGGTACGTATGATTTGGCATAGAATGATAATGGTTGCTAGAAACGGGATGGATATCTGTCTGAATACGTAGATTAGAATAGGTTTTGGCGGTGTTGTCTGACTGCTTGGTTGCTGAATCGAGACGGTGAGTGAAGAGCTTGGTGAGTTCAACACACCCTGGGGATGACTGCACGCCAACCTTGAACTTATGGATTGACCTTTGTCTTTCGTTTTGCCTGTTGGGCTTGTGTAAACCAGATTCTGATCGGCTGGTCCTAATTCAAGCCCAGATAGTTAGCAAATCCGCATGGAAATGAAATCCAACAACGGCTTCCCTGACTAAAACAGTGTCCAGAAATGACGTGGTCATATCTATGCCATGTCCTTTCACAACTTCAAGGTCCGATTAAAGATTACGCGTTCTAATCTCAGAGAGATCAGCGTCGTTTTATGGCGAAAACAAAGTGATCAGAACAAATGATATGTACTTTTTGTCTTAATTCATATCACTAGATTGTTTTAGGTTGTCGTAAACAAAAATATGTGCATGATATATCTGAGCTTTCTTAGCCATTTCCGAGGTCATTCCTCGTGCTCTCTGAAGGTGTTCCCAGCTGCTCCTAATTACTATTTCATTACTTTTTCTGTGGGAGCCAAATACTTTACCGAGGTCGTCATGGAGTTTATCGTTTTCTTCTCCACAGCCTCGGTATTACCTCCCATTTGAGTTTGTTCAATTGAGTAGATTACGAACCACACACATAATCACCTTCCAGTGTTCGCAGAATCCTCACTAATACAGGGCTTCTTGGGGTTTCGGGATGTGATTGTTGAAACCTCGTCCGATATATCAATGGGTAGATGTGATTGACACAACGGACCTTGTGGGTTCTTGACGAGTGAGAGCGGATTTTCATGTTGATCCTTCCTGTTTTTATTTGCAAAACCAGACTGAAAGATTTGGGAAAAACCGCTTTTTACATGAACTGGTTCTTGTCGGTACTTCTTTTAATTCGTCCTTCCTCACTCTCAGATGCAATAGAATTTTGGCCCTTGCCATAAGAGAGCTGCACAACATGGAATAAAATAGGCAACCGGATCTGCGCGTTCAACCAGTAAGTTATGAGTTAAAGCCTGGTCGAGGAACACTGTTCATAACTAATCTACGGGATTTTGCCTGATGTAACATGACAAATATATACTGGGTTTTTCAAAACATCCAAGTTTCTTCAGCTGCGGCTATCGTGCAACAAATAGTTTGATGGGATGAGAACGTTGCTTGCTTGGCTAACTGTACAAAGCAAATCTACAACAAAAGCCGATCCTCATATGCGAACACACACGCACTGAACGATTTGACAGATAACATTTTCAAGCACGTGTTCCGTCAGGAACTTTTAACACACCTAACGAAATGTTTCAACAGCACAGATGAAGAGCTTCATTAGAAATCCCTCGTGCTTTCTTTCTTGTCATGGTGCAGCTGTTCTACTGAATTGCCAAAAATAAGCAACGGGGGCAAATACAGGGTACCAGTCGTCGCTCTGAGACACGCACTGCGCAAGTTCAATCCTGCTTGTGGTAAGTAACACGTTTTTTGTCATTCATACACCAGCATTCGCACTCGGGCCCTCGGTACGTATCATCAAAAAAAATCGCAAATGCGAAACGCACTTTCGGTCCATATCGATCATCCGAGTGAACTGACAGAATACCTTTTTCATTAACGGTTCACTTGGAGCTCTGTACACCGTTAAGTGTGTACCGGTTTAAATTTGGGGAGGTGTTCAGTTAGCAGAACATTTCTAAAAAAAACTCGCCTCTATTTTCTGTGGCAGTTGTATACCACTGAATTTCCTTTACTCGGCATCCTTGTTCAATTTTTTTAACCGAACATATTTTCCTATCGATCAAAAACGATACACTTCTAACAAGAGGTACGTGGATCTCAGTGATTTGCCATAACTAGTGTTGTATTCAAATAGGACAATTAGGGCGCTTTTTATCTGTTGCTCTATTCTTATCAGCACACATTTATAGTCGATCAAAAACCAATTATGCTGACCAACAGAGAAAAACCAGTCATTAGGAAATAACAAATTTGGCTGGCGTGAATGCTTGCTTTCGCTTTCGAGATTGACCAGCAGAACCCAATATTTGGGAAGGTGAAAGCTTCCTACCACGAAAGGAAGTATTCATGGGTTGAAGATCAATAACACTACGGGTATTCTAAGGCGTTGTGAATCGGTGTCCAGTATAACCTTTTGCCCTGTTGATCAAATGGCAAGTGTTTGACGGGGCCATTCTGACAAAATCAACAGTTGTAGGCGGAAATAATTCATTCACTCACGAAAGCTATCCACAATGTTCCGCAAATCACTCCGATACCGTTATATACCTCTGAGAAAATGCGGAAGCTTGTATGAATTATATCCAAGTTTGGGGAATTGGTGTGGTTTTTTCAATAAGATTAGAGAATAATTATGTTATAGGTGGGAATCTCGGTGGTGTACCTGCACATCAGATTACTGGCTACGAGTTTGCGTTTCTTTCAGGGGTCGATTTCAACACACATTAATTCATGTAAAGAAGTTTCGGAAAAGGTTATTCAGAACTGCAAGGTACTATATGCAAGCATAGACCGATGAATGTTTGTTCTCGAATAAATATAGTCTTTATTGTCTAAAGGTATGGTAATTTTGCGAGCAAGCTGGTTTTTCCCATTCTGTATGCACAGGTACACAAAAGTCACAGAAACGGGGTTTATTGAAGGTGCGTAGCAGGGCTGTGAATGGTCGTGCATTGACCTCGTAATTGGTAACAATTGTTGACGGCGTGTTAGCTCCGATCGACAAGCTAAATAAAGACAGTCCATGCATTTGGTCGTGGGTGGCTATTAGATCTTACAAACTATTTGTGCACACACAGTGGAAGTTTTATAATCAGATCGCTATAGTCCCTACCCGGTTTGTGAAGGCTAAACCATTGCCAGCCAGGGTCTGGGCCCTGGTTTTTACTTATATAGGACAGATCTAGTAGCTTCGAGGCAGTTGTTTGAACGGTTTTATTGATTCACAAAAACAGTTCACTATGGAAGACTGATAAAATGCGTGGACATTGTTGTTTGATAAGTGGAACAAGGCTTATGTGGGGCAAGTTTTGTAATGCGGAATTTTCACCGTGCGGAATATCAAGAGAGAGCTGAATCGACCGGTGTAATTCGACGTCCTCCAGCCGAGCTCATAAGCGACTACGATAAACCAAATGAGGTCAGCAAAATATTTCATATTTGGCGGTTGCTGTTGCACAGTGAAAGGTAACTATCTTACCATGTCGTTGTTTTCTCAACTGATGCAATTTGATTAATTGGATGCGGGGAACTTTTTGTTTTAAAATCCTGACAATATAAAGCTTGTGGAAAGCACTTTGTTTTGAATTACGCATAGAAACGATGAAAGCTGCTTACGCAAACATTGAGTTGGTGTACTTGCTATCCTTCACTAAATGTGATTTCGAGCCAAAGTGTGTTTTATTTCATCAGAAATACCGGTACTACTCTAATTCCTTTACGGACCACGCCTCGTTCAGTTGACTCATACGGTATAGCATTACTGGGATGCTCACTTGGGCGTGCTCAAGTGGACTACACAGTGCAGTTGAAATGAATAGCACAAATTCTGCACCGAAACTACACCTGACATAAAACCATCTAAAATACAAAACGAGGCTTTCATTTGGACTGAAACTAGCTTGTGAATTCTGAGCACCTCATTGTAACACAACAACTAGTTTATTTGTTCATTCGACACGTGGATGAGAATAGGTAAATTATGGTTAGGTCTCGGGTTGCAGTGAAGCTGGACGGAAATAAAGTGAAAGTCGTCACGCGTAATACACGAAGTCAATCAGAGTTGAAGAGCTCTCTTTCGTAATGCACGAATTCCAATGGATAAGATGTGAGTCTGTCATAGGGCAGAAGTGGAATTCCAAATGACCATCTACGTCTTAAGTGGAAACAGTTAAGTGCACAGCTTAGTTAAGGGGAAGATGAAATCCAGTAGTAATATCTGAAGAAAATTATGGAAGTAGATAGATATCAACTTAGCTATATTTCAGTTTTTAAAAATCCGTAAGAGTGAGTTAAAATATTTTATATTTTAATAATAAAACTCGTTCTAGTAAGTCATCGGTAGATCCAGAATTGCATTTGTAGTTGTGCTTTAGTTAAACTGACAACGTTCCACGCGAGAAAATCGAACCACAGACCCAGCGAACTATTTTTACACTTCACTGAAGTAAAATCCACCTTAAAATTTTAAGAAGCTATCTGCCTAATAAACTGTTGACATTGACCGTCTTCATCCATGGTTTCTATTCCCCAGGAATCAACCTATACGGTACTTCTCGTGGGCTTTGGAATCATTTATCCATGAAAGTCACCCCCCTCTACCGCCTCACAAAGCCCTTGAGTGAGACTGATCCCAGACCTACTGGAAGATAATTAAACCAAGTTCTGCTCTGCAGGGCACTTGGCATTAACCAAGTTAGTGATATTCAATCAGGCGAACAACAATTTCAAAAGCTGCATGAAAGAAGGCTCCTATCGAGCTTCGAATGAATGACAGTCAACGTTTGCATTGTTGTTTAGGCAACGTTTGTCATTTAGCTCCATGGTTTGATGTGTTATAATGTGACACGATCGACGTCCATGTCATTGTGCTTGCCTCTTTGAAGGTTTCGATAAATATAGCAAAATGTGAACGGTATGTAATGAGAGGTTCGCAGCTCAGCATTGTAAACTGAGACTTTTCTCATGGAATTCCATGACTATCTGTGCCTTTCTAATGCAGTTTGATTTATTTGCGGGCTTTTCTTGAGTCTGAAACTAACTCTTTCGAAAACCAGTACAACTGTACAACTGAACGGAAGAATTCTGTGAACTGGTACCAAGAGAAAAACTAGCATCCACTGAAAACACTATTCGGTACCTCTTCCTAGGCACGAGTCAGTTCAATTCTCTAAGCCACAATGCCCTTCCACAGACGTCAACGGCTTGGTTATTGTGCCCAGTGTGGTACATTATTCGACGAGAGCCATGTGTTGCCTTTCAAAGCCTGTTTATAAGGCACTGGATTGCAGAATGTTGGCCAGGATTCATTTGGTGGCAAAGAACAATGAATAAAGTCAACATATCCGGTCGACCAATAAACACGTCAGTTACCGCGTACTTTCATTTCCGACAGGGAGTCGACGGCACCTCATGTATCGTTATCCTGGAAAGTCTTTCGAGCACCGTATCAAGTTACCTTCGTTTTCATTCTGGCAGAGTTCCCGCCTACTCTGGGACATCAGTATTACATGACCGACAAGCTTCGTCAAAACTATATGAAACAAATGCTCGTTGTGAGTCTTAGAGGATTTGAAACAAAGGTTGAATATGTGACAATGAATCAGAAATCTGTCACTGAACTTCCTGACCCAGGTGTGTAAAAAAGGGCCAAGTATTCGGCGGAAAAACGTACTGCTTATGTGTGGAAGTTGCCACTGCCGTCGTAGCCTTGACGCTAGCACTTCGTTTCAATAAAGTATCCTATGGTCATTAAGATCTACAAATCCTGTCATTATACAATGCATAAAGGACAACTTCAATTGACTTACCCTCTTCCTTTCCTGTCACTAGCTTTGTCCCTTGGTGTTTTCAATTTTCTCACTGATGTGGTCTTAGTGCATGCAAAAGATAGGTCTGGAAATATCGATTTAGTCCGACGTTTTAGTGAATGATACCAGATTCAAAAGTTGCCAAAACCAAAGGCATTAGACTAATGCAACATACTTCCCGGACATCTAAAATTCTTCATCTCCTGTGACCCAAATTTTTTTGCTTCATGTAACTCCCATTATTCTGATGCGTTTGTCTGACAAACCCTAGATGCGAACAACCAGTTTTACTTACCAGAATCGTTATTACATTTATTATTAGCCAACTAGCGGCAAAACCCTTTTCCCCAAAAACATTGACATGTTCCAGGCCATTTTTTCGCTAACTGCTCCACAGATTCAGCATAACCACTCGATTAGGCACGTGGTTACAACACTGGAAAGCAAACGGATGTTTTCCCAAGGTTCATAGGGTAACCGCCAGAAGTAACGGTTGCAAACATAGTAAAGTGGCTTGGCATTTATTCGGTTGAGGTTCATCTCTTCGGTGGAAGGTTTGGGATGGGGCTTCCTAATATGTGTAGAACAGGGCTCGTCTAGGATTCGGCCAATGATAGCGAATGTTTTCCTTCCGTCCTTCATCTTTTAAAGGTTTCTGCTGCACGTCCAGTCGTTCTGTGCGCAAAAGCAAAATAAGGACTTCGCGGGGTTCCTAAATCGAATTCACTAATGGAGTGTAAGGGTCCGGGTTTTAGTTTCTAAAAGAATCTTGTCGTATTTTCGGGATGAATCGTCGAGTTAAAAAACTTCACTTTGCTACTGCTATGTCAAATTTAGGAAAACAGCTGAATATCTTGAAATTATGAACAAACAATTTGATAGATAGAACTCTGCCTTGCGGAGAATCCAGTTACATGTAAAGTTTCTTTGTCGGTGGAGTAAAACAAAACACCCGTTGGGCTACTCGATGACCCACGGGAAATGCGGTAGAATGCAATGGGTAGAAGGTCCATCCTAAACCACAATCCACAAAGAAACTGTGATCTACTTGCCTGAGCTTCTTTTCCTATGTTGATTTCACTTGCTTGATAAATTGGTAGTAAGATAAAGCCACTGAGTGGATGGGTGAAGAATGTTTTGTAACACAACTATCAAGTTCGTTTCATTGCTTAACAACTTGTTATATCATCATGTTTCGCATGAACTGCTCTGTATATTCAGTGAAGTTTTCTTCTGCTGACATAAGGGAAATTAACGGATAAGAAAAACCACTCACTATGATTAGTGGTCTTCCTGTTACTCTGAAAGCGGTAAACGTGGACTACATCGTGAAGCACATCGAAAGACCATGAAATTCTTTAAATGAGAAAGGTGAAGATGTCATGTTGTAGAATGTAATCACGTCCAGTACTTCACTATACTAGGTATTCATGAGAAATAATTTGTGCACTTCAAAACGCATCCCGTATTTCTAACTTGTACCGTCCATCTTCTCACCCTGAGCTATGGACTTATTGCTGGGTTGGGAATAGATTGATTGCGTTTTTTTATTTTTTACCATGATTGTTTCAAATAATTATTTGGAGTACACTTCGTTGGACTTTGAGCTAAGAATGACTGTATTCCACTAACCGGTTTTTAACTGATATGGCTTCTCAAAAACTATTACTGATTATGAAAGCTCGCCTATCCTTAGTTCATGAATGAACGAAGGCCATGCTGAAATTGAATGTCAGACGATCGGTAAGGACAAGAATACAATATTAGTGAGAACAATACATGATTCGACATTTTCGTGGTCCACATGTTTTCCATTTTTTACCTTATTGTTTGCTTCTGTAAGCCTAGATCAGTTGCTACTCAAGCAGAGTCATTCGTGAAACTTTAGCGTATGCAAACAAGAGCAAGTGAGACGATGTTCGGATAGTTGAATTTCGTTCTACGTAGCAGTTCAGTATGAAGAGCTACTTTAAATATGGTGGGTACGAAACGCATGATGGCCTATTTTTCAAATGATGCCCTCTGTAATTCATTACTGGCAAACTTTATTTCGTAGGGAAATTGATATATAATCAAATGATTAAAGATTTGAGGAAAAAATCACTCTTTCACATAACTGTATTTCACTTCATAACCGGAATAATATCTCTAGAAAAGCCAGTACGAATAAAACTTTTGAAAGCCAAGTGGTGAAGACCTTAAATTCGAATAAAAACATTATAACCATCTCCCCCATCTTGACCACGATTATAAACTGCCCGAATGGGTAAACTCTCACGGTTATCCATGTGTGAGTTTTGTGGGTTTGCATACACCGTGGCTAGGATGTATGTTTACCGATCAGCTGTCCAAGTCTACCTTGTGAGTAAACAAATAATACAGTCAAGGTCCGGTGCGTTTGGAGCTTGAACGTAGTTTATTTTGTAAAACAGAGTTTGCTTTTCTAGAACTGGAACAACTTATACCCGGTTTTTGTTCGACAAAACAGTGGATATATGTGTAGATGATAATTATAAAAACCCTTTCCGGAGATCTGACAAATTTTGAGTTGATCCAAATGATATTATCTTATTCCAAGACTTGATATTTTGATCAACCCATCAATAATATCAGTGGCTAAAGTCTTTCTATCGAAGAGAAGATAGAGTAACCACGAAACAGAAAACTATTTAGGACGGGAGATTTGTTCGAAATGCAATGAAGGTCTTTCTTTCCTTCCATTTTCTTGATCCGAACATTAGTACCATATTTAATGGCTTGGGTTTTAAAAATCTCTCCGGTATTCATGGAATGAAAGACAAAACTGGTCCCGTGTGTTAGTCGATGCGACTCGTGCTTAGTGGTACTGAAGAACTGTAGTTTGTATGGAATAATTTACTAAGTAAGATGTCACCTCTCTGATCAAATTACTCTTTGCCGTCTCAGAAGTCCTTCTTGCAATATTATTTGTTCAACTTTCGTGAATAATATGGAACTTTCTGATGTTGTTTTCAAGCTTTCACCACTATTGCATTTGTCCCTGCTATTGCTACCACTGCTGCTACAAGTAATACTTATACTAAATTTACTATTACAACCAATACTAATACTAGTACTTCTACTACTACTATTGTAGTGCGCAGGCTGTTGGCAACCGTATTGGTGTTCAATTATTGTAGGCGTAGAATCCAGTCGATGCACTTACTAGGCCTTTGTGCTCATGGAGTTTTCTATTTTCGTTGCTTCAGACTGAACACTAGCTATCCTCCAGAAAAATGGAGCGCCGATCTTTGAAGGCCACTCTAGTTCTATCATTATTAATATTGTTAATATTGTTATTATTGCTTTTTATCAGTAATAATAATACTGATGCCCTTACCATCGCTAACACTAGAACCGCTATTGCCGTAGCTACCGACTCCACTACTGTTACCATTGGTATTACGACCACTAACTCTACTCCTCATAAGACCGTCAGGTCTCTCGTTCGGAGATGGCCATGATCAACTAACTACAGCAACAATGCTTGTTTACGTCATAGCAGTCCAGTCCAACTACAAGCAGTCGGATTCCGATTGGATGAAAGCCTTTCTTCATCCTACTGCTTTCAACTCGTGTAACTCCATCATACTGATTGTTCATCCATGATTGTCTGTAATTGTATTTGAGCAAAAAGTGCTTACTTCTTCAGTAATTAGTATGCGTGCTCCACCAAACTACCACTACTACTACGAATGCCTACACTGGTAAGATTAATACTACTAGTAATACTATTACTCCTCCCGCTAGTAATATTACTGCGACTAAAGTTATTGCTTGCTGTCGTAATTATTGCTAGTCATATGGTGAAGTGTGCGTACTGCTTACCATTATTATTCCTACTATCACTAATACTACTGATGGGTTTTCAGTAGCAAATCATGATTCGGTCACTGGAGATTTATTGTCTCCGACTACGAAATAATCTACACATCAAAAAGGAAGTGACGAATTCAGAATTCCAGTAAGTTAAGAGCACTACGTATTTCGCCCAGTACATTATAGCGATCAAGAAGCAATCGGTGCCCTCCGCAATCGATATTGCAATTCCGCTGGTCTATTCCAAAGACACACCAATGGAAAATTCCACTCTAGATTTGATTTAAGTGAAGTCAGTTGAAAGTATATTCTTACGGAGGTGGATATTAAACGGCCACATAGTCCCATAATCATATCCAATGGCACAATGGCTGTTATTACAACGAATGTAGCAAAATGTCAACTGAAAGTAGTGATTAGTTCTTCAGTGATAGATTTTGGCTTGGTGAAAACAAGACCGATGTATGGTGCTGCCGAGGGCTCATAGATATGAGTCCGAAGAACTTGTTTGTAGCGGGACTTTGTGGATAACGTAGAAAAGGATTTACTGAGGTCGGGGAATAGGGATGCGATTCAATAGTCCATACACACTGGATGAAATTTAAATATAAATTTTAGTGTGGGAACATTATAAAATGTGTCAACTGATTTTGAGGCTTGTCATTACCTCTAGATTAGGGTTTTAGGAATTGGACAGCTTGTTTAAAATCTTTGCCAAGCAGTCCAGGGAGAGTATTACACAGGAGGAGTAGAGCCAAGGCAGTGTGACGCAGAAGTAAAGAAAGTTGCGGATGAGATGGAGTGGAGCACCAAGTGGTTTTTACTCTTGAAAAAAACTTGAGCCCTCTTAAAATAAGGAAGACCGAGGTGATACTCTCAGACTAAGTGACGTCACTGGTGACGATGACATCGAGGTACTTCACCGGTGAATAGAACCCGATGCGTTCCTCTTTTAGAATGGTGGTTGGGGGTGGGTTTAAAAACTAAAAATAGCAAAACCTTTGAACATAAGACCGCGTAACAGGAGAGTTCGAGGGATTCCCTTGCCGGTGTTGGATGGAGGACAATTTAGCAAGCTCAGCAGTGCTAGTTTATCGAAGAGGCTAAGCAGCCTGATTACGGTACAGCAAGCCAAAATCGCACTCTACATATAACTGATAGGCAAACAATTCTCATGCAAAGACAGAGCACAATTATATATATATATATATATATAGATATATATAATTATATATATATATATATGTATATATATGTGTGTAGAAAGAGAGAAGTTAAAGACAAAGGTGAGGCCGGCTGATGTGGATGGAATCATTAAGGAGGTTCTATATTGAAGTGTTGTAATCTACTGATGACCAAAAACTCATTTATACAGTAAGAGCCCATCTTCTGACCGAATCCGGATATCATTCATGATTTGTAATAGCTTTGATCTGTCTTGACAATTCAGTGCATCACTGATCTCGAATGAACAAACAAGAACTACCATACATTTCGGATCGAGGTACATCAGGAGGAAATGTTTGAGGGAACCGAATGGTGTTGAGGGTCAGAAGTGAAAGTCAATAGGTCAACTGGTTAAGGTTGGACAGTTAACTCGGGAGATAGTCAATGTAGAAATAATCTGTCGAATGGGATGAGGATAAAGAAGTGCACGTTGATGGGAAATACATATGTTTCGTGACATTATGTAACCAGAATGTTGAACAGGTTAGAACACATCAACAAGTGCTTGAGGTTTACACACCGACGCTTACGGTAGTCAATATATCCCCACACATGGTTGCTAAGATAATGGCGTGTTTTTTCATATCATCCCACATAAAAGATGGCAGTGCTTTACAGCCATGACTAAATGGAAGAAGATACGTCGAATTAACCCGCCTATGCTAACAATGGATCCCAGTTATTCGCGGATATTTGTGTACCGAAGGGCGCAATAGAGTTCTGGGCCTTAGAAATCACAGTTCAAAAAACATTTGAAACACTAGTAACTCCTTACCAGGAATTCAGCGTAGAGAGCTTTTGTTTCCTCAGTTTTTCCTGTTTATCAGAAAAAACATCCGGTGGCTTGTATTGAACTCTCCGTATAATTCGTGGAAAAGAGCAACTGTGTGTGTCTATTCACTAATCTACCTCAGGAACTCCTTCAAACGAATGAACTGAGGGCAGAAATCCTAGAACCCTTTGCAATTCTCTGAAAACGAGTTGCAATGCACCTGACAACCTGAGAAAAGAATGCTTTCTTCATATGTTTCGCCATGTACCTCAAACACCTTGAATAGCGACTGGTGATATCAGTGGCCGTGTAATGTAGTTCAGTCGCCAACATGGGTCACCCATGTGGTACTGTGTCGGCGAAAATTTGCCCATGTGCACCCATTTCTCTGCGTAAGAGGACAAAAGTAAACCTTGTTTTTACAACCCAGCTGGTGTTTACAAGTGCCTCTACTGGTAGTGCACTGAAATGCATAAACATGGTAAGTTTTGTACTGACCGAACGATTTCTCCCAGCATGTGTCTCACAGTATCCTACGGACAGTTCACTGTTGCAATGCTAGCAAAAGTAAGTGTTGACTACAAATGCAAGTTCGTTTGAACCTGGAATACAGAGGATAATCCCAACGGGTCATAGCAGTTTGGGAAACCGCTCTGCGAAAGAACACCCGCTTTCACTCGGGAATTACTTCGATGGAGTTCGGTTGGCCAGTAGGCATGCGAGTCATCTTGAGCGAGGATGATTCGGAATGTAGTCAAGTGAACCAATTTCCAACATGAATGCTCGTGTCACTAAAGGACATGAAGGACTGCAGTTAAAATGCATTCCATATGACTATTTGTTTAGAGTTGATACTGGATCCGAACTTGGGAAGTGGAAAACGCAGTTAGCCGTTGTAGTTCGATAGACGGAATGTATAGATGTCAGGATGAATTCTAAATTACGATGTATATCATAACTCCACAACGCTACGTCAAATCTTCGGGGTTTTCTGTGACCGTGAAGCTCGTCACATACATAGTGACTGACAATTTCCAAAAGAGGCTCTGTTTTGCAAATATATGACTTTGGGTGGGTAAAGATAATCCATGCATGCCAAACTCGACCTACTGAAATACAAATTAAAGTCACCAGCTGCTAAGGAAATTCAGTGCCGCATGCTCATTCAGTGGCAATGTTCTTCGCTTCATATTGCCCCACTCAGAAGAAAACATTCTAGCGTAAAAACCGTAGACAGATCATATTCACTTGTTGCGGCGGTAACTTGGAACTCAGTCAGTCAAATCAGTAACCTGTACTGTGTTCCTTTTAAAAAACCTGAGTTACCGTGATCCTTAAAGTTTGATTCATCATTTCACTATAGAAGTAGACTCAGTCACTTTTGCGTAGGATGTTTCACGTCGAGCTTTTGACCACATCGATTTTCGTGTTTTTATTTGTGATTTAAGAAGATTTTGCAGATGATTCTGGTATTTAACTTTCACCTTTGTTTATAAATATTCAGTGACCAGTTTAGAATCTCGGGCACTAACTCGGCTGAAAAGAAACACATCAATCCAGGTTTGAAGCTGCGCCGCTTTAACTACACCTGCAAGCAGATACACCTCGCAACACACACTCACATACACATACAACGCTCATCGAGCCATCGAAGACACACAAATGAAGTACTGCTAGCCGTTTGTGGTAAGAAGAGAGCAATTCCAAGTCCAATTTTGTTTTTCCAGGTATACATTACCTCGAATGAAATTGTATGTGCAACCAAATGGTTGTATATGTGGACGCCTATACACCTGCCAACTTTGGGTGTGCAGTATGATTCAGTGGGGAATGAGCACTAAATCAAAATAATCCAAACGAACTGCTGCCAATGAACAACTGTCCTGATCCACCAGAAGCGCAACATCAGAAACGACTTCCATACCCGTGATCATTTGCACATGAACGTACGTGAACAAATGCCGAAAAGTGTACACGAATGACATTTTGGTCAGATGAACAATGTGAGATAAAACCCTCAGTAGCGATTCATTTTGACCATTCTGTTTGTCCGCACCTTATCTAAGTTCAAAGATTTCAGCTCAACTTACAGATGTGGCAAGTTATTTTATGGTCCTTAGGTCCTTGAAGAGATGTTGAACTCAAACTCTGAACTCTCAACACATTCACCCTCACCAATTATTTGCAAAGCTTGACGTACGAGCACAATGCTCCTTACATAGCACTTATTAAATAGTCAAGCCCAAGTTTCGTGCACATTCGCGTATTGAGTTATCTTAACTGATGGCATAGCAAGGTGCTTCCATAATGAGGAATGAAAAAATCCACATAAATTGTCCAGTTGTTTCAAACTACGGAGTAGAAATACACAAAATTATGGCGGATTCCTTCTTGCAGATGACGTTGTCATATATCACTGAGTACACTTTTCCGGTGATTATTCCATAAAAAATCATATTTGTTGACTGAATGTCACGTTCATGCGGGAAGATTTTTTGATTGATCTCAGTAACACGGAAGAGACATATTAGCTAGAAAGGTTTTGGTAGCCTTTAATAAAAATCACTTATCAAAAGACGCGTACCCTTGTTCATTCTTGGCAAACTCTTTTCCTTTCCGATAAGTTTGTTTGTTTAAGGTTGTCTAAAATGAAAGCAAATATCACTTCCCCAGGTTTTGTACTTCCCGGTGACTTGAGTTCAGTTCAGACACTTCTCTAAAGTTCTACGAAAGTAGAGAGCTGAGAACATTTTGGAATATGAGCCGACTCTCTTATGACCGATTGCTCACCAAAGTCAAAGTTTTAGCCATTGATGTATAAACTTTCGTTAGTTCTGTTGTCAAATTGTGATGACCTTGCCGTGGGTAAAGCTGTTCACTATAGTCTGACGTTTTCAAATATAATGTTTGTAGTTGAAGCAGTCTAATGTAGTTTGCACTGTCTGTGTCTGGGTAACTGTCTTGTGATACTTTGAAGAAAACGTTCAACTATCAGGACTTAAAGGTGTATTCACACAGAGTAAGTGGCTAGATATATACCAATAAGCCAAAGAGAAAAATGTACCCATTTGTGAGTTTTAGGTCTGCTTGCTAAGCGTGGGAAATTTTGATCGTCCTGAAAACCCCTAAATAAGGCTTAGTTATCCGTTTGTGTAATAAGTGCAGTTTTTTGCATTAGATAGATGCTCAGTTGACATAAAAAACACCTAATAAAATCCATCGTATTAAAACAAACCCTTAGTGGTGATGCCTTATCTACGGCTGTTTTATTTCAACCCCCGTGCATTTCGTTCCACATGAGTGCGGTGGAAATATTAAAACCGAGGGATTATTCTTCAATGAAGCTAACGAAAAGCTCAACCAATGTTGATAACATGTTATGATGACCAGGTGGATTGTGAAGACAACACTTGGCTGGGTAAAACTTGTCCGTGCATGAAATGATCGGAACTCGTACACAAAGCTGTTCTGATAACATCTTATGCAAAGGTAAGAATGCAGACTGAAAGAAAGATCAGCAAAATGTTTCGCATGGAAGAACTAGTTGATTCCCTCGCAGACACAGTAAACAAATAAAACTGGTCGCCGCGTGAGTAGATTGACATGACTGGAAACAATCGCGATCAAAAATGTGAGCTGATCGTCCGCAGCCTGCCGAGACCACCACATGGTTAGTTATTCCGAATCACGCTCCATAAACGCGCGGTTTACGTATGTCAATTTCCCTCTCAACAAAGAACCTCAATGAGGAACCACTAGTCTGGGGATTTCAGACAATTTTCACGAGTAAAAACGTTAGTTTTATCCAACGGTGTAGATGTAGGACTTGAAAACATAACTATCCCGACACAAATTTGAACATAGAAGTCCATAACATTAGATTGCACGATGTATTCCGGACCATTTCGCTGCAGTCAAGGTGATCATTTATAAATGGTAAATTGAACGTTCTCATGAGACCAAGGGCAAAAGTGAAAACACAAACATACATACACAACTAATGATAGAAAATAAGAACACGTTACCAAGGCAAGACTAACGTAATTATTCATTCTCGCTGTTTGCACAGTTGAGGATGACGTTGGTTAATTGCTAGTGTCTCCGCGTATCTCAATAGTCGTTGATTGTTTGCGACATAAGTGACGGTGAACGCCGTGCTCAGATTAACACAGTGATTTGTCTCTCACATGTGTTGCGTAATGGATGATTTGAGTGTTCTGCGTGCGCTCGATGACATCACCGATTGCATCTGTCCACTCATTGTTCTTTGTAACCAAACCGGAATGTGTTCAAACATTCTATTACGCAGTTGTCTCTCCGTTCTGCCGATGTAAGTGGCTGAGAGCTTCGTCCGTACAATGTTCCACAGGCACGCGAAATATGTACAACTGACACGCTGGAGGAAGAGTGCCGTACCTTGTTCAAACCTTTTGAGGCCAACGGATATCCGAAACCATTAGTATCCAAGCCCTCACAGCCGCTTCCGCGCAAAGCGAAAGTTACCACAGTTCAAAAACTGATAACCTTGCTACAGTTACCTTACAAAGGTGATGACATTGATAACCAAATCAGCAGACTCCTCATCTGTGCTGTTAATCTTACGTATTATGCCTCAAAGATCATCATTCTTTGTACAACCTCCCGGATGAAACTACCATCGATAAAAGAACCGCTGCCTCTCCAAGCCAAGTCAAATTGCATTTACCAGTTTAAGTGTGGCTGCTCAGCCACTTACATCGGCAGAACGGAGAATGGCTGAACACATTCCAGTTTGGTTACAAAGAACAATGAGTGGACAGATGCAGTCGGTGACGTCATCGAACGCACGCAGAACACTCAGGTCATCCATTACGCAACACATGTGAGAGACAAATCACTGTGTTAATCTGAGCACGGCGTTCACCGTCACTTATGTCGCAAACAATCAACGACTATTGAGATACGCGGAGACACTAGCAATTAACCAACGTCATCCTCAACTGTGCAAACAGCGAGAATGAATAATTACGTTAGTCTTGCCTTGGTAACGTGTTCTTATTTTCTATCATTAGTTGTGTATGTATGTTTGTGTTTTCACTTTTGCCCTTGGTCTCATGAGAACGTTCAATTTACCATTTATAAATGATCACCTTGACTGCAGCGAAATGGTCCGGAATACATCGTGCAATCTAATGTTATGGACTTCTATGTTCAAATGTTAGACTGTTTTCACTGGACGTTGGAAACAACATTCTCTGTTGCATTCCGAAGAACAAAAAATAACCTTCCTCTACCTTGGGTTCACTCTTCCCTCTCCACCAATACCATCATAACACTGTTTTTTTGAATCGTTTGTAACTAACTTGATCTTAGGCTGGTGGTAGTTAAGTATATAAACTGTCTAAATTTGCCTTAGAGTATCCACTAAGATGTATCTGTATAGCACCGTCTAGCAAGTACACAGAAATCTGTTATATGGCGGGGACAGAAGATTTCTTGAACTGTTCAAATCAACTTGATAAATGATGCTACACATGTCATTCTTCATTTTCACCCCCCTATGGCACGGACGCAAACTATCTTAGAAAGGAGATCGTGACCACTTAAAAGCAGCCAACAGGGAAGTTAGTCGGAACGACAGGATAGGGATCCGAAAGCCCGAGGTGTGAAACAAATCGTTTGAAAGCCGTCGGTGAATCGAAGCCTCGGATTGCTTTTGGATCTTTTTGAGCTGCACAAATTTCTTACACAGCGTATTCAGAACAGCTTTCCACAGGTCTTGTACTCCATTATTATTTTATTGTACGCATGAGGTTCACTTTCAATCATAAATTTATTCTTCGTCCCACATCAACGCTCAACTCTTCGTTGAAAACGATGGAAGCTCTGTGCAGCAGTGGTTTCTTTGTTCGGTAACGTCATAAGAGTCGATTGTTGTGGGTATCACGGGTTGGTACTCTTCATACAGATTTCAGGCTGGGCCCTTTTATATCTTAAACTTACTCGAAGCGTAGCTCTGAGAGTCACCCTGGATAAACTGGTGGTAAATTGTCTGACTCACAGCAAACCATTCAAACAGCTGATTTCCATTTGAAGTTCGGCAGGGCTGTTGACTCCTGAAGCGGGTGAAAAAGAGTTCAGTTTAGCTTTGGTACTGCATGATGAGTTGTTTTTTAACTTTTATCTTTCATCATTGGATTGCTTTCGACAATTTCGACAGTCTAGTTTGTGGATATCCAGAGGAAATCTCTGGGACCACTCGGAGGACAAAGTTCGAACATTGTGTTCAAGCAAAAGATGTCACTTTTTGTTTGTGCTTCTAAAACTACTTTCATCCCAGTTTTTCCAAACAGAACCCATTATATCTGCAAACTTAGTTGCCCTTCCAGCTGTCTCTGAGGGATCCTTTTTTTCGTCCCAAAGCCGAAAAGCAATCTGCCAGTCATTAGCTTGTATCCTCAAATTGTTGTTGTTTTGAGTAACTCAGTTTAGTAATCTTATTTGAGTCGCATGGAGTTTGCATAGAAGTAGAGTCTATTTTTGTAATCACGCGATGATTCTTGCAAAGTTATTTAGGTGGGTAACATGGTTAACTTTCAGAACGAATGCACACAGTTTCAAGTATGGATTTTCGAAATGAGTAGCATGGAGTTCTAGCTGAATGAGTAGCAACAACCGCCCAACCCGTAGTATGCTTCCAGAGAAATTTTGTCCTGTCACCTAGATACGATGACGTACTGTTTACATCAAAGTCGAAAGTTGGAAACATGTATCCTCGCCCTGAAAGTTGTCCTTGACTAACCACTGAAATCAGTTTGGAAGCATCACCTTGTGATTCTACAAGTGTACTCTTTGTCGGTGCACATTCCATACGATTCACATTATAATGCAGCTGTGAACCCACTGTGGAGTGCTCAAGTAAATGGATGATTGGGCAGGGGAGTAACGAGTACGCATACCTGATGAGCGGTAACAGCCGAGAAACCAGCTGCGTGCTTCCGGGCAAAGTGTGTCCTGTCATCCAGGTACAATACTCTAATATTCATATAGTAACTCAGCTCATCCTGAAGAAATACCAAAAACTACACGGACAGCGGGTATCATGTTATCGCGTTAACTTCACGTTGAGGTAAATGTGGCAAGATAATTCGCAGAAACATATGCAACCACGATCCGAAACTAGTGTTTCCAAACAAGCCAATATAATGAGGTTGCATTTCCTTGAATAAAAGCACGGATGCAATTTACAATAAAACTTCCTATCTTCTATGATTTTGCAAAAATAATGTAACAGAAGAACAGTTTCCCGTCCTTTTGTTGTGCAGTATGTTTCGAGGAGAATCTTGCACTTAGTTTGAACATGAACAACAACGTAGAGGTATGTTTGTAGTGTAGCTCTTTCCGCATAGAATGTTAGCTCAAAATTGACGGATTTTCTCTTGTTGGTCGTCAAGAAGGATCTGTTCGTCACGTAATCAATTGATGGCAAGAGACAACAGCTAACATGTTGAAAGTGCGCAACGACTTATGCATTCAAGCAGGAAAGATGTGCGCCCACATTCAGTTCATGGGTTGTCGCCTATTTGATCGTCATATCACTGACAAACTGTTTTTGGTGAAGTGTTCAACTTTCCGAACCAGAGTTCCCTCATTCTGCTGATATTGAAATTCTGCACAAATGTTAGAATAAAAGCTCAGACAATGAATTCACTTCAGCTCAGAAATTGGGCTATATTCGTCCAGAGGGTGTTTGTTCAGCACCGTACTCATAGGCACCTTTTCATTGACGAAGTTAATTAGTCGGGGAGGTGACCTATGCAAAGAGTACAAGGAAAGCAAAGATGACGGAAAAATTAAAAAAGAGGGCAATTTAGGTAAAACCATCAATAACGAAGGGCTGTTGGAGTATTTGCAAATTAGCGTAATACCAACAGACGATAAACTGTATTTCAAGAGTAGGGTAGCCAATTTTTAAACTCGGACAATGAAAAATTCAAATAGTTGCACGGTGGATAAGTTAGATTCGGCAAAACATTAGGAAAACGGCTGTCACAGAAGGAGAAATGTTTGCCATTGACGAGGCCGACCAACAATTAGCGGAGAAATAAACATTCGTTAGTGATGAAACTCTACTAATCATACATTAAATTATGAAATCCTTCATTCGAAAACCCTCAAACGGGAGGCAGAAGCAACTAATATGATATGACACCACGCAAGAATACACGAAGTCTCTAAGTATACGATGTGGAACTTGCTGTAATCACCTGACTTCTTAATGAATGGTGATGCCAACGTATTACACTGATCGAATTTCAGGTAAAACCTTCTTGTAAGCGCATGAAGGAGCAAAATTGCTTTAGGTTAAAAAAGTCTGTTCTTCAGCAATGGAAAAATGAATGCGAATTCACTTTGATTGGCCAAGAAGCTAATATAACATCGAAGATCACCGGAAAACGGAGTTTAACGAACTGAGAGTTAATAGCTGATTTTGCTCTGTTGAATACTTCATAGTCTCTCTTTACTGAAAAGATCACGATAAGCTTTAGATAGGTTGTGCAAGAATGAGAAAAACGACGCTAAATTACTCCGGAAAGAACGAAGAGAGTATGGAAGACGTCACCTGCGAAGGTTGGTAACTGGATTCTACCCCGCAACTTTTAGGATCCACGACAGAACCTTTGAAGATTAGCTGGCATATTGTTGCCCCGTTCAATACCAGGTCAGTATTGTACCCGCCATCGCTGATAATTGTCTAGTGTTATCATATTCAATTTGTTGCTGTGGTTACTGAGCTTGAAGTACTGCATTGTGGCTTGTCATCTGGGCCATTAGCTGCTTGGCTTGTATCCAGGAGCGGTCTATCTGCTTGTCGTTAGACTCCTTTATTTATGCTAGAATGTGTCCAGAATATTTAAAATCACTTTTTTCAGCACGTGGATATTGGCAGACTGAAGGGATCGGTTTGATAGTCGACCCCTTTCGTTGTCACAATAGATTCCGATACAATGTACTGGCCTCAAGGGCAGTTTATTATTTAAATTAAGTCGAACTGGAAAAATATGTAAATAACGGTTGAACAGAAAATTTCGGGAGAAGGACAACATAAAAGCAGACTTGTGCTTGTGATGGATGATTCCGCAGAATTTACGGAATAGGCAGACTCCTCCTTTCAGGATCATGCCGACAAAAAGACTACCCACAGGTGTGTGCCTTAAGTAACTGCCGAAGTGCCAAGTCATATAGCCTCTTAAATAGTGACAAGTCGTTTGGATATCACTTGGTTAAGTACTTTATGACATTTTAAAAACGCACTCTTCTGGAAAAATTTGTTTTGTGAGAAGTTATTCGTAATCCATCGATATCCTCTGAACAAATCAAACAATACCAATGACTGATATATTATACCTTGGTTGATATCATACAAGCATCAAATGGCTGATCTTCCAGAGCGAATAAGCTGGTCGGTGCGAAAAAGTCTTCAGGCTTATTTGAATAATCGACTGGTGGGTACATGAAGCAACCCGTGAATAACTGTTCATGAATTTCTCCTCAAATTTTATGGGTCTTTCGTTCTTTTGGAGAAACAGGTATAGATTCAGCACTTGTGACAAATCTGAAAGGTCAGAGATGTCAGTAGGACTTGATTGACTGTAAGACGGCAACGTTTCTGTGAGATTTACAATCTAAAAGTTAAATTGGAAACCGAAATTCGAGAGCAGCCTGCTCGAATAAGGCACTTCACTGAGTCTTCTCACATCGGAGGTTGTGGTTGAAACGTATGTGTTAAGCTTGCTTTTGAGAGAAATGTTCATGATACTTAATAACTCAGCATTCAGCAGGATCTCCCCTTGTTTTTTCTACCCGGAAAGATGAAAACATCAGAGTTTCATGTTGCCTTATCTATCGAGTGGGCTGTTCCAAGTGCACAGATATAGCATGTATGAATTAGACTCGTAGTACTTGTATACTTTGCGTGCCAAGAAACAGATGAAGTTCGCTTACTGCTTTACTCTTAAAGATTCCCAATTGAGGATTGCTCATGTCGGCTAACAAGTGCTCATCCCCGGAAGCGTGAAGGGATTGCCTTTGTATGACTAAGTTGAACCAGAAATGCATGCTACTGTGTTTAGGACTGTGTCCAGCATCGTCAGTCACAATCGCTCAGGGGGCAGGTACGAATGCAAATTGAATCAATGTCTCGTACATCATGTTTTTATACGCTAGTGTGCAACTCGGCAACAACCGCGAAACTGGTCGTGTGCTTCCGGGGAAATTTTGTCCACACGTCAACATACTACTTACCATCAATATATATATATATATATATATATATATATATATATATATATATAGCACTGGAGTTATGACTACCAGGCTAAGCTCACCACAGCCCATCTATAAAAGTTCCATTTATCCAACGATGTCTTCGGAAAAATGGGGGCCAACGGAGACTCGACTATATCGTTCGTGCCGATGCGGTGAAAGCTTTAGCTAATTTCAGCCTTGATGGAACAAACTGAATGTTCAAGTTCTAGTGAAGAAACGATGTTTTTATTATGACAGTTTACGGTTATCTACTGAGCATGTCCGGTTACTGCTTCAGTGTTCTTAACCGGACGTTGATGTTTTCCTGGTGGACTACACCGTTTATCTCCCCGGAGATGCCAATTCGATTTTCTAGTCTAAAACAACCCAATCAAGAGTCTTCCTACCAGTGGGGTGGGTGATGTAGTGCTCCACTGATAAATGTTACCCAGTAGTGATTCTTTGGTCATCTATGGGAAAATCAAGGCATGACAAGCCCGGCTGTGTGGGGTTCGAACGTAGTGCACTGATGTTTTCTTTTTGAGAAATAGCTTAGGTTTCAATTAAACACACGAGGCTGATGGTCATTTATCTCTTGTTTGTACGCGCTTATTGGCATCCAGGATGAATTTGGCTCCCATTTACGTGAACAACTCATGCAACATACACAATGAATATGATTTGATGGGCTTCACCAGGACTGTAGTAATGAAATGAAATCAAATTAGTTGAACTAGACAGGATTTTTGTCTTCCAAATGAGTGTTTCTGTTCAAGTTAGATTATTACGGCTTACCTGCAAGCTGATCAACGAAGAGAATACTGAGAATAGTGATATACAAGACCACTTCGGTGTTCGAGAAGCAAACCTTGAGGTATGCAATATTCATTTCGTACCAACTGATCGAGTCAATTAAAAAGAGATGTAGATTCAACACTAGAGAGCATCGGACTGGTCAAAGTGGTAACGAGCGTCTCGTTTTCTCGCAATAACTTTGCCGAATCATCATGCACGTAGATGAAGCTGGTCGCGCATTCGTTTGTTTTATATCCAGGGCTGAGAAATTTTGACAGTTATACGTCTTTCTGATAAGTAACATACTTGCGCACGGAACACACATTGCAAGCAGGTATCATGATATACAAAATCAATAATACTTTGAGCCGGACCGACGCGACGCTTGGGGGACTTCATGACGGTATCTTTGTGCTTATCATTGTTCAAGTAATCCGATCTATAGGAAGAGCCTTTTTCGTCTTACAAATCGAAACCGAGTGGAGATTGGTAATGTTGTCGACGAGGTCTAGTTTCATGCCCCAGCACTAACTACTCGAAAAAGAAAGGGGATAGAATTAGGCTAATCAGAAATGGAACGAACTGTTTCACGGAAAGACAATCACAGTACTACTCAGCTTCATCCGACGTGACGCATAAGTGACCGATAGCTTTCGAAAGCCTAGAGCAACAAATAGCCATATATCAGTGAAAATGAGCACGATTACCTCAATTTGCAAAAGTGCCGACGGTTCTGATGCAGTTTATTCGACTGGAAAATAAATATGGACTCGGATAACTCAAGCGTGTTAAAGAGCCGTTCAAAGAAATAAAACACGGTCCACCTGCGACCAACTTCGAGAAAAATCGGTGTTGCTGCTTGGGTGGATCACTTCGTTCACTAAACTTCAGCTGAAACTAATGTTCTATCCATTTCTGGCAAATATGGTTATCTGTAAGACATATTTGTCAAACAATACTTCTGACTTAGTATCTAACGAATAGCTGGCTATACCAGAAGATAAACAACGTTCCTACTTTACTTCGCAATCCGCTATATTCACATTAGCATATTACCCCAAAACTAATACAATAAGAAAACCTTTACCACCCGTGAAAGTCTTTCGTACCATTTGTAACTATGGCTTATTTTAAAAACATTTTCGCAAGAAAAAGTGTCACAAAACAACTCCTCAATTCTATGCTACTCCCTTCGAGCAAACACTCGTTTTAGGAAAGACGTATAAGCAAAGTTCCAGTCGGCAAGTCGCTTGGTCTGTTTCATTGGAAGTGATTTATTTGCTTTCCCATAATCCAGCACATCAAAGTATGCGCTGGAATACTGAAGAAAGATAAACTAATCCTTTCATAACTTTTATCTCTGAGTGACAGTGCAGTCTATGGTATTATAAAATTGGTTAATAAAAGTGTTTCCTCTCTCTCATCCGCAGAAAATAGTCAAATTTCGGCGACTTTCCGAGATGGAATATGAAACTGACAAAATATTTCCACAAACTGCGCAGTTTTTCTATTTTCTCTATTTCAAACCTGTTAACGGTTAATTATACCAAAGTATTTCATCAAAATATGCTTTCAAATAAGAGAATCTGCAGGTGTTATGTAATGTTTGGCTCTGTGGTTTGCGAAGCATGACGACAATCAGGAAAGCTTGTCAAGATTTTTCCCTCAGTTTGACCAATCAGCATAAAAACCCACTGCGTGCAAACCGTATGCTGCCAAACGCGATTGGCTGAAAACATTTGTGGTGAACCAATCAGTACATGGAACTTGAGGCTAAACGCCTGAAGTGCAGACGCTTGCATTACATGACATCTGACAGCAAAGAAGCAGATTCGTAAAGCACAGCACAGTCTGACAACTACAAAAACATGTGCCTTTTGGTGTGATGCGGCTAATTTCTATGAACGTGAAAGGAAATGGCTCCTGCCAACACCTTTCTCTCCCAAATTCGGGAATATATTCTGTCGGAAAATATACATGTCTGAAACACTACTACAGGCGATTATAACTACTACATGAAAGATTTTGTGTAATGCTTGCTGAATTCACTCAACAGCCCTGAAAGGGGCCAATTATCTTGTACATATGCAACAACATTCCTGGGAAATACGTCTAATTTCCTGTTTACATGCGTTCAGCTCATTATCACTCTGTGTGTCTCATCAACCATGGGATTCGAATGATGCTCGTGGGTGCAATTTGTCTGGGTATCGCACTATCATCAGTTGTCAATATCATGCAACTTGCGACAGGAGCTGGTGCCCTACAATTCTCTGATTCTATTCGCCCTACACCTGCTACGCTGGCTAAACTGATGCCAGTCACATTCACCACCAAAGAAAATACACCGAATCTGACCGTTATCGGTCGATTGGTGGATTCTATTCGACCCAAGCCGAACCAAAATTTGCGTTACACAATCCCACAGAATCCATATTTTGACATTTCACCAGAAAGTTCAGTACGGGTGATCGGTCTGTTGGATCGTGATGAAAATCGTCAATTATGCACAGAACCAAGCTATCCGCAACAATGTGTATGGACCAGTTTTGTCGTGACCGGAAACGGTCAGTATATTGGACTGCGAGTTGTCATTAATGATGTGAATGACAACGTGCCTGCTTGGGCCGAGTCCTCGATCACGATCCATGTGACCGAAGAGATGCAAACTACTTTTTCAGCCGAACTACCAGTAGCTAAAGATCCCGATCTGGATAAGAACGGTATACAAGGCTACAAGCTACAAACAGAACTAGAAGACGCGGAACGCTTCGAACTGATTGTGAAATCCAGTGCAGTCAAATCTGGCGTCCGATTTTCCATCGATTCGGCAGAGACCTTATCTTCTAGGTTTAAATTATTTCTGCAAGTTCTCAAGCCTCTGGATCGAGAAACACAACCACGACATAACCTGACCCTACTTGCGTTTGATGGCAGCGAACCGTATCATACGGGTCGGTTGAACATTATCGTGGAAGTTGTTGATGAGAACGATCATAGTCCACAATTCACCAGTTCCGCATACACCGCTGTCGTGTCCGAGGATGCCAGTGTAGGAAGTGACATTCCACTGCAGGAATCCACATCTGTCGCAGTTAAGCAGTCGGATTCTGGTGGGTTTGTTCCTCCGGGTTACGTCGATCGAGTTAGCCAGATGAGAGCCACGGACCGAGATGAAGGTCCGAATGGTCAAATTCAATACGAGTTTGCCGCATCGACCGACCCACAGGTTTTAGATTTATTCACGCTGGATCAGTATAGTGGCAGAATTCGTGTAGCTAAGCCACTGAGTTACGACATTCGTCCAACTGGATGGAAATTCCAGGTCTTGGCGAAAGACGGTGGACGTCCATCTAGATCCAGTTCGACCACAGTGGTCATCCAGCTAAAAGATGCTAACACACACGGACCAGAAATTAAAACTAGGTTGCATGAACCAAAACCTTTCTTTGAAGGGATCACACGTCTTGGTATACCGTCAGCACCAGCTGAACACATTACAAATGTGATATACATTCCCGAAAATACTCCACCGGTGCTTGAACCGTTAGCCGTTTTTACAGTAGGTGACAAAGATACAGGCACCGGTGGAGAATTTGACTGTGTGCTGACTGATTCGGAGATGTCGGCCTCAAATCACGCGGATGGGTCGGCAGATTTTTGCCTCAACTTTACGGCTAAATTACCCAACTGGAATGTGTACAGTTTGTATGTGATCAGGTCAATTGACCGGGAGGCTGCGCCTGTGCGTGAACTGGTTGTGACTTGTACAGACCACGGGGAACCACCACGAAGTACCTACGAGAAGTTGAATGTGATCTTGGTAGACGAAAACGATAATGCACCACAATTCACTCAGAAGACGTATCAGTTTCATGTGAGTTTGTGCCGGTTCTTTTAAAGATGATTGTCCCTTATTTTGAAGTGTCCCGTTAGAATTTTACTTCCACACTCTTCAGCCGTTTAGGAATAAATAACCTACTGTTAGCAGCACCGAAAACTAACCCAATCATCCAGCCAGCCAAAAAAGTGCATATTATTTGTAGTCCTTTTTGACCTACTGCAAATCGGAGTATGATTTACTGAATATATTTTCAACACAAACTAAGTTAGTGAGTAGATGTTAAGTGGAGATGAAAGCGTGAGATCTCCCTAACGTGGTAATAATATAAAGTTCGCTGGATCAGATTTGGTACTTTAGAAACTCAACACAGGAGCCACATACTAATGATTTTTTTGCGTTTCACGTCGCTTTCGGTAATTTTCACGAAGAAACACTCCAACAAATGATCATGATTGCCACTGCAGTTGCTGATAGTATGAGGCTTTCAACCATTTTTTAATTTTTCTGGTAATTTGGTTGATGTACTTTCGTTAACGTACTATTGTTTGAGGTTAACACGGTGAGGTGGAATCGTTTTGATGAAATGAGGCATGCCACGAGCAAGACTTGACTCAACACTAATCAGCCGGGTTTGGAAGATTTTTCCTCAATGAACACTTCATCTCTCACACAAGCGACTTCATGGATAACCCCGCTGGTTCCCATATATAAAATCACTGTTTATGGGTTAGGAAATGGTCCATAAGAAATGCACATGAAAAATATGTTAAAATAACTCCGCTATAAGGATTTCACCTCAAGCTACCATCAAAACTGAATAGTGGATAAAATATGGTCACTCTATTCCGCAAAAACCGGGATAGGTGTCCGACCATCGTCCCCAACTCTAGCTGGCTCCTTGCTTCAGTTTACTTATTGTTTACCTCAAACCGAATGTTTTTTTTTCAATTTAAATACTGCCAATAAAATGCGTGTCCCTCTCGAGCTAAAGACAAAATCACATCAAAACAGTCTCCTACTATTCTCAGATAGTCATCTAAAAGAGTTCATAAAAGTGTACTAATTAGTCGAAAATATTCGAACTTGGCTGAAAATACCTCGGCAATTCAGTACATCCCAGGATGAAAGGCTTTCAGCTAGGAAAATAAAACCTAGGCATAACACATTATACTTCATTTGAAAATTCATATTCGTCGACACAGATTTGTCAGTTCTAGAATGTGATTCAGCGAACGCCTACCCGGTCAAAATAACACCTGCTTACACAAAGTGATATCGGATAGGTGCTAAATTATGGGCCTAGAAATTTTATTTCGGCCACACCAAAGATGATTCGGAGGGGAGTTTGTACTAAGCGAGATTAGTAAAGTGCCATGCAAGAAGGCTAGGTGCTTTCGATACAGGTACTGCGTCAAGCATTGACAGGCTCTGTTTCCGATAGCCAATATCATGGAGGGAAAATGATTTTTTATTTCTTTTCGGATCGGTCCTATTTGCGTAGATATCACCTTCAGCATTTGTTTCTGTAAATCTGCACGAAAGACAATTCTTTTGCTTCTGAATGGTTTCATTTCTCGAAACGAGTGAATACAATGACTTCTCCCGTCATGGTTGTTTTCTTTCCCATGATCACGGCAATAAGCAGTAGGTTTCTGAATATGCATGTTACTGTCGGCAAATTGTGTATGACCATACCGGCATGTTGTGACCTGGGATTGTAGCGCTTGGAAAAGTGTATTCACTGCTACAGCTAGTCTGCTCTAGTCATCCGAATGAGATGATTTTTGCTGATTTTTTAATGACGTATCTGTAAGGTCCTCTACTGCGGCAATTATTTATATTAGATGTTTCATTTAGATAAAGATAACGGGACTTCAAGGATTCACCTTTTCCTGGTTCAAACCTTAGTCACATCCAAACGAAAGAACGTAAGACCTTTTTCATTGAATTCCGTAGCTATCTTGAATGATTTTTATGCAGCACATTATTTGGCTCTTTGTGGGCTAGTCAGAACTATACTGGAGAACGGAGACACTAGTTGCTAGTTGAGTTATTCTAAGTGGGTAATGTCTAGACGGGTCGATGTGATCCCACGCAATACAAGTCCCCATCTAAGCGATTTCACATCGAACCTTTTGATTTCGTTCCGTTGTTTTGAATGTCTGTCATTTTCCAGTAGGCATTTCTTCATATAAATGATGTTGAATTAAATCGAAACCTTTTTGGTATCACGGTTTGGGCTGCTTTCCCGCAGGATATATATATCTGTTTAGCTGGTGCTCAAACGGAATACTTGTCACACACCTGCCAATCTGAAACCCTAGATAGCGTGCAGTCCAACAGACTTTTTGTGTGATACGTCACATGTTCACAAAGCTCCATGCTGTGGCAGTGAAAATCGATCAATGCCTGTCCGTCTGCTACGTGCCTAGATTCGTTTTCAGAAGAAAACGGTGTAGTGAGACGTATTATGAACCACAAACAGTTTAATTCGTAGGTACGTATCTGGTGATTTCACCACAAGCGAACCATTTTTCCATTGACTGTCACCCTTAATAACTAAATTTCCAATAACACCATTCGCAAAGCCACTTTATATCACACAGTTGATTTTGATTTGGCTAAGTTTATACTCAGTCTACCCAGATGGATGATCTGGCCCAATCAGCAGACACTTGGGAAAGCATCCCAAAAAATCCCTTTCATTGGTTTGTTTTTTCAGCGCATAGGCCCTTAGTATACTATTGATATCCATAGATTTATTGATTATATAGTGGCACACAGTTTGGTTATCCCTGATATAGAACATTTGCCGCTGAAGGTAACGTTCATCAGAATGATAAAAGCATTGGAAATTTGGACTTTTGATCGGCTTACTGTAGTTTATTCAAGCTGAAACATGGAAACAGCTCAGGGAGCTTTATTTACCTGCAAATACAGTTTCAGTGCTACCATCCTGCAACTTAAGGTAATTGAATATTGACAAATGTTTGGTTCGAAACAAAATTATTGATGATTTGGTTTACAGCATTCCTAAAATAGGTCTTTTAATCATGGAATCTTCATGATCCCCAAGGGGACACTAGAGTGCCCCAAAAGCAGTTTTCATTGGCTTCACAAGGTACCAGTTGATAGGTCATTATTTCAAATGCGATAGATCTGATATAGTAAGGAACACGTTGCCGTCCGACCACTGACTCTCTGGCAGAACCATTTGCAAAATGGAACACCGGTACTACATTGTGTTCCGAATTTGTGCTCAAAGCAGGGATAAGTTGCTGATAGTTCGTATTTTAAAATGACTGTCTGACCACAGGACATGACCGTCTAACCAGAGTGAAGTGCATCCAAAGTGGGGAGAGGTCAAACCGACAAAGAAAGTCATCTTTTGTGCCCAAGACTGAGTGCAAAACTGAGTCAGGATATACAGAACACGGAGCCTTTTCAAGGTCACAGTTTGAAATAGATTCTTTTATGCAAAAAGAGTGGAACGAAAACGCCAATACAATTTACAAGTCCATTCTTAGGTTGTATTGGTAGCACGAGGAGCCTGAGTTATATGTAATGGGAAATCAGCTTGCACTTTTCACATCGAAAAGTCGGACCCGTAATGCGGCTCAAGGCTTTCAACTTTTTGATGTGAAAAGTGCTAGTGGATTTTCCCTTATTTAGAAGCTGACCTATTTCCGTAAAATACCTCAGGACTGGAATACTCAAGAATGTTGTGCGCCGTTATCGTTCAATTTTCCCTCTTTGACCAATCATATTTGAACACCTAAAGTGCGTAGCAGCAAGGAAATCAAGTGAATCGATGAGTGGTTCGTGGTTTTTATCCAAAAGCCGATTTGTTACCCGTCCGTAGACGTGCGCGTTGCTTCCTGGTCAGGGTAAAGGAGAGAAAACACTTTTTGCTACTTGTTTGAAATGGGATCTTATTCTAATACTTGTCCAAAAGCCGGTGGTGATAGGTCCAAGGAATTCATTCTGAATGTCAGTGAGCCCCGAGAAGCTGAAAAGGCGCCTTCTAATGTTGAGAATGATAAACGGAATTACTCTCAAGGGTGGAAATGACATTGAAATGCACCATTCTCAAGTTAATTTGTACTATAACAGTCCGCATCGTAGTGTTTCGTGATTAATATCTGCGTCGGTTTCACTGCATCACGAAGAACACATGTTGGAGAACAATAAATTGTTGGAAATGTCCCGATAATATGACAATTCCTGGTAGTAATGAAAAAATAGAGAAAAGCGCCGGTAACTTATTACTGGAAAAACAGTTTGCTAAGTAACTCAAAGGACCCACTTACCGACGGTTTTCGTGAACTACGTAGTACAAAACCGAAGGTCTTGCATCCCTTCATGTGGTGATGATTTGGACGGCAATGCATTGTAAGGAGCGGACGAGCTACATCTGAAGACATAGTCTCATTGTTCGATTACACATTTTGCTGGCCTTCGACTGTAGAGCAAAAGTGCTGTGCAGTCAGGAATATGTAAACCATCTGTTTACTTTGCCCGTATTGTGTTCGAAACACTAGTCTGAGTCTATAACAATTCTTTTCTAACGGAATCACATTTTATTTGGTTCAGCGGGTTCTCAGAGGTTTTACAAACTGCGCTGAGGTTCATTCGAGGGCATTCATTTCAACTGTCGTGCTTTAAGTTGACAAATTCAAAACTACTGAAGAAAACTGAGACCCGGGTATCCTTTACTTTACACGAATGCTACGTAAGTTGACAATGTGATCAGGAAACCATGGGCTTAAAGCTGCTTCATGAGTTCAGTACGAATATTTGTTTTGCGTAGAGCTCTCTGTGGCTGAGTGCACTAGTGGAGTGTAAATACATGTTGATGGAGTCAAGTTTCGTAAGTGTAAAAAAGAGTAACTGGTTTGAGTATAATCCGCGAATATTTTTACCCCTTTTATACGAAATTGATAAAACTGTCATGCGTTTAACGTTTTGGTAAAGGCATACCGGAATAAGTCAGACAATCTCGATATTATTATTTACCTACCAGGGAAATCAATGTTTACACGTTTTTGATTGTTCAGAGTTGGTACGGGTCCTTGTAAATTTTTGCAATAAAATCTGCAAAAAAGCTATGGCCAAATTAATTTACTACTGGTGAAACTCCTTTTATGTTCATTTTCAGTGTGTTATTTATTGCTTGTTATGTATAATTATGTATGAACACATGAATATATGAGTACATAAATATACATGAAGATTGCTAATCACAATGAGGATGACGGCTAAGTAGTCATCATACATGAGAAAACAAAAGAATTTAAAAATGGAACTCAATGTTTGGTGACAGTATCAGGAGAATAACTTAGCTTGAATTCTGCTAGCCGGAAGCTAAATGACAAACGAATGTAGCTGTGTGAAGGAATGTATTAACTGAAATAAATTTGCTTTTCGTCAGGGAAGAAAACTAGTTTGCCAGAAAAATTCCACACCATATTCATTGCACTAAATTAAACGGAGGGTGGCACATTAAATCTGAAAGGAAAAACAGGGATTATATTACTTCAAACTGTTGACTGAGCGAATTAAACTCAAGGGGGAGTTGCTGTGCCGATGAACAAAATTGTTTGCCTCAGTCGAGAAAACAGACAGTACGCATACGGTGTCATCCAATCACGTAATAACAAAAAAAAGATTACTCTACGTATTTTTCTAAAGCATTTTGATCTGCTTCAGTTTCTCTCTTTTTGAACATCCATGGGATTTCAGTTATTGTCCAAGCCCCAGGAGAACAAAAGTGACTTGAAGCGCCGGTAGATTAGCGGATAATCTCGCTTGGAAACAAAACACTTTTTCCTGAATAGCGCAGCCTAGATAAAAGCCATCGTACTATATATTTATCTCACTTTACAGGACATACTGCTACAAAGAAAGATGTACACCTTGGTCATGGGTTCAAATCTTGCTGGTTTCGACGGGTTAAAATGCTAATCAGCGTTTATGATTTCCCGCCAAATTACGGAATAAAATTACATTCGAATGCGGAAAGACTTGCAGGTATTTGAATGTTGTTGTGCTTTTCAACTGAAAAGACTATTGTACGACACAGTTCATTATTCGGATTGGCCTTTCCAAGAAACGTAAGAACATTATGAGGGGGAGATAATATCAAACACAATGTATCATGTGTTGTATCACAAAAATATCGATGAGAACAAAGCTCTTTCAATAAAGCTTGAAATTTGCAATGCGCTTTCAAGCAAATTGAATTATGTTAAACAACTCGTTTTCTTAAACAGAATGGGACTTGGGTCACTGTCTTTGAGGACGTGGCCATCCAAGTTTGAGGGTTATTCTCAAGAATTAAGAAATAAAGAACACATGAAAAATTTCTAACTATTTCTACTGGATTTCACAATGAGGACTATTTTGTTGATATTAGTGGTGGTAGATGTGGCGATTTTTGGCAAACAGGTCGGTAGGATGCAGTGATGATGATGGTTATGTTGAACTGCAGTGGGAGATTTATCAGGTATGTAAGTTTTACACATCCTGATAGTGGAGACAATGTGAGCATTCAGGTTAAAACCCTTGTCCTCATCTTGCCTCATAACCTGTGTGACTCCGGTTTTCCGAGGTCATGTACGTCTACTAATGCAAAAGGTATTCGAACCGCAAAGGTGACTTTAATTTAATCCCCTCAGGGAACGAGGTTCCCGTGGATATAGTTGAAACTCGCCCACACGAGCCATGCATCAGATGAACGTGCATACGCACATACTTCAAACACACGAACGGCTTGTTTGTCGCAGTGTTTTTAAAAGCCCTAAATCAAACTAAACAAAGGAGCTTTGAGTTCCAAACTGATGGGATATTAGCATGCATTTTGCTCCAGTTTATTTGGGAGTATAGTTGTCGCGACTGCCACAAGCATTATGATTATGTGTAATTAAAATCTGTGTTGGTGAAAATAAGAGATCGATTACCTTGGGTCAAATAAGCTCTGGCAGAAGTAAAGTGCTTCGTCTGACAGCATTTCAGGTAATCGATTTGCGGTCCTACATGAACTTATCGGTCAAGCAAATTTCTTTCGTTAGTGTGCTATTCCTAATTTATCGTACTACTTGTTTGAAAAATTGGATCATTGTGACGGTAAGAATTTCTGTAATCAACACACCGTTTCCTGGTGTGTAAAATTGTGTCCTCGATAAAACGGTGTGCATCCAAGTTCCCACTCCCCTATTTCGGAGCTTTCAGACATTCGGTGGTTTTTCTTGCCTAATTCCAAAGGTGATGCAATCGAGTGTAACTGTAGGCAACGAACTATAATGGATTTTCAGATCGGTGATTTTCTAAGTTACTTGTTTCAAAGATTGCGCTTCCACTAGCTGGATACTATGTGAACTGCAACTGTTCGTTGTCGGAGTTGCGGTTCAACATCACTCGATAATTTTTTTGAATCATTGGGATAATTCTAAACGTGTTCCTGAAGGAAAAATACTCCCGAATCTTTTTCTTTCTATACACCACCAGCACGAGTTTTGTCCCGTCATGGACTGTTGTTATTACGCCAGCAATTCCTAAATGAACTACTGGTAATTATTTCTGTTTGAGAAAATAATTAGCTACAGAGTGTTCACGATATGAAATAAAATTGAGTAAATGGCACTTCAGGTTCCTGCAATGATGATTTACTCGAAAGAAAACCAGATCGGAGATGATTCAAAGCAGTGATGGACTAAAACGATCCTATACTCACATTATCCACGATCCGATCAGGAAATATTAAAGCTCGTTATCAGCAACGTCTGTGGTCAATGCTGGTCACATTAACTCACAACCAAAAAGTCAAGATTACATTTGCTTCCACGAAAAACAAATCTAGAAAACAATGCATTTTCCCATTCCATATTAATCCATAGCATGATCATGGAAACAACAAGTCCAGGAGGTACAAAGAAAAACGTTATTCGAAAAGCAGAATAAAATGACCACGACTGAGACCAAGACTGGACGGACAAGTTCATTTGCAGGTACACAATGTACCGTGGTCGTAAATAACTTCCACACTTCCACAGGCTTGCTAGTAGTGCTGCTTGAAGATGAACTAGTTTTGAGAACAGCCGGTAAATTGGCTCCGGGAACTGAGAATTCAGTGTGTGCTTGATTATGAGTTTCCGTTTAAGAACGAAACCAAATTGTCATATCAGATTTTGGCCTAAGGTGACTCTGAAGAACGGGAACAGGATTGATGCGGGGACCGAATCGAGTACGCTTATATTCTGAGCACCACCTGAATACGAGAAGATTCCGGTAACTCGTGGTAGCAAACGACATACTGAACAGTCTTCTGGTCAGCTGTCAGCAACGTATTAGTGAAATGCTCGCTATTTATGTTTTTTTTTACTGTTCATAGTGCAATTGATTCATTTGGTCCCCACCAGGCATATGCACCGCAGAGGCGGATTGTCAGTATAGTGCGCAGATTTTGAGAAATACTCAGCTGGAGAGATGAGCTGTTTACGGTCACGGTACAATTAGGAGTAAATTAATTCAAACGAGACTGAGAACGACAAGGACACGAAAATTTGCCACCATTTTAAAATTTTTGGAATACTACATCACGAATGTTACTGAAATAGCTTAGAATAATCAAATCAGTTTGTGAATAGAATAGACAAATCTCACAAAATGGCAGACAAGCCGTATGCGAGCATGGTTTTAGTTCTGTGAAATAAGGGTTGCACGTATTCAACCGAAGAATGACGGGCTTCATCATGTGACGCAAAGGTTGCGTTTACTGAACGCCAAAACTGTCCAGACTATTTCAGATGCACAAAGATACTAGATTCATGTTCACAAAATGTGGTTAATTCAGGTGCCATCACCTACAATACTGAACAATTTCGTCTGACTTGGCGCCTTTGCAATGTAAAACACTGGTGAAGGAAAACAGTAGTGTTCTTTCATGTTTACAATCTGAAAAATCCAGATAGCTGTTGGCGGAATTTGAGCGGAAAGAATGAAGAGGAGGGATGGAGAATAGATTCGTTTAAAATTCGGAGGTTTTTCAGAAAACATCCTTTTATCAATTCTTTTGATCCAAACGGGATATTTATACTATTCAAAAACGAACCACTTCGATAGAAGTATAAAAATAGACTGTTTTGTCGTCTAAGCTGATTTAGTCTAACAAACAGCGTTGTTCATTGAAATAATAGTAGGAACATTTTTGGATTTGAATAACGTAAGCACAAACATAATGTTATTACATGTGGTGTCTGGAAGGAACAAAACTTATTTTGTAGTTTCGGTCCGGAAAAACGAATCTGTCCATGTTGATGGTTACGCAGACCGTGCAATTCTGTTCAAGATGGGTAACCATATGTTGGTAAACTGAATGCGTAACTAAACTGAAATGAGCTTGATTATCTTCACTTCAACGAATAAATTTACTTCGGGTAAGTAATTTTTTGCAATCTATCTAAAAGGTTATTGGATACAAGGTTACCATTTCACAATAAGTCGGGCTGATTCGCAAACTCTTGATCTCACCTCGTTTGCTCAGGAATTGTTTAAAAAGTTACTTAAATTTCGGCTATTCTAACATTGCGAAAATAAGATATTTGCCAAATGTTTGTATGCATCCTATAGAGGGAACAAACATCGAGAATTAATTTTCAATATTTTATATTTGAGCGTTGTAATACAGTGATACCAATACATTTCCTCAAATTAGCACAGGTATTCACTACTGCACACCGTTTCAAGGGCATCATGATGTCAGTACTTTATAGCAATGTTGATGATCTGTGGATACCTAAATGAAATCCAAATAAAAATTAAAGGTTGAATTATGAGGGAAATCAGTTAATCAACTCACTCAATGGAATATAAAAAGGACGCCCCACTTGAACATAGTTGTCGAACAAGTAGACCAGAAATATCTAATCAGGAAGTAGGGCAGATATCTGTAGCTTATGCATATATTATATTTTCAAATTTTTCCCTAGGAAACTCACCGGTACCGGTCACCGTCTGGGACGATACGCATTTGGCGTTCTATATATTCCGGTTTAATACATCATGATTGTTGCATCACTCAACGTTGGTATCATAAAGATAGAACGTTTCTTGCTTGCCCCTGTTCGCCTAACTATTTTGAGGCAGTACACCGTGCTTTTGCGTAACTGGTCTCAGCTTGGGACAGAATAACGAGAAAAATTGGTCTGCTCTTTACTGGCACTAGTTCCATATCAACCTAGCTTATATTCACGTTGATTTGGTTGCTCTTCCTCAAATGTCCAGTTTGGGCAAAAAGTATTTTGTTCGATAAAAAAACAGTTTTGGGTGATCCCTATCCTTTCGGTCTAAATGAAACGAAAGTAACGGTTATTGTTTTTTTGCTGTTATAGGTTTTCATCGGTTTCTATCAGACAAGTTGGTCTCATTTAACAGTGCACATATTTCTGGTGAAGATGTGTGACTTGTTTTGTATTTTATTGCACTGAAGAATTCAGCAAGTCAGCAAAATCCCATTCTAGCCGATTGGGGGGAAATTGATCATGGATACTTTGAAATGCGCATACAAATTAAATACTGCAGAAATAAAACTGGTTCAGCCCCCGAGGTTAGTGCGATGTTCCCCTGTAACTGTGATCTTGTCAACCAGGACAGGTGCTAAGCAAGGTATTGTGGAGTTGCAATAGACGTTTATGCGGCAGGAGATACATCTTAATGCGGAACGTTTAGAGGGACGCGAATGCAATGCAGATAGGTCCAGGTGCAGGGCATAGGTCGGGTCTGCAAGAATCTTGTTGGCGAATTTTGCACAGGTTAAAATGTGCAAATCACAAACTTCGAAGATGATAAAGTCCAGGGAAATGAAAGAAACACGACTGATAATGTTCAAGCTGCAGCGTGGAATGATATATTCCTTCTCAGTAAACTAGGAAAGATTACGGGAGAGCAGAAAAGTAAGACTAGGAGAATACATTGATGAAAAAGGAAAAAAAGACAATTTGTGTGAAACCAAACTGCCTTAACCTAAGAATTTGTAAAGATAGTATACACAGTTTTTTAACCCAATCAGTATTACGAGAAGACCACTGCCTATTGGTACTGATTGTAAAGCATAAGTATTTGATCGAGTCAGCACTGAAAATGAAGACGCCATTAATGACTCAGTGCTCATTGGGGCAAGCGAAACGAGAAAGTAAACTCAAAACATTTGGAAGTGTTGACATGTAGTACGGAATGGAACGAAAAATTCCGAATATTGTATAACTTCTCGGAAAAAGAGTAGAATTATTGTCGGTTGGAGATAAAATAACAGAGCACGACGTTATTGACGCATTCAAAATGTTGTGCAGGTGGTGCAACGGTCAAGTCGCTGGTATAAGTGGTAGAGTGAAAGAGTAGAGAACGGCACTTTAAAGAACACCTGAGCTGCTAGTCAACGGACTCGATAAACTTGCACGAACTTCAGTACTTTGAATATTGTTGGAAAAGTAGTATTTCAACCACTAGAGTACAGAAGTGAGACAGCCAAAACACTCTATCTTTTGATGAAGTAGAGAACGGGGAACCGAATCACAAACGGAGGACTAGTCGACAAATATACATCGAATGAATTTCACGATACCGTTTGAGTAGTTTAAAATGAAATAGCATGCTGAAGTAACTGCCTCCATTGTGCATTTGTTGAGTTTATACTCACAATTATGGGGTCGTTTGGAACAACAAATAAGGAACGCAATGGACTTAGGCTAGTGCGCTCGGTCAACTTGATTGCGGAAGTATTGATAACAAAGAGGAGAAAGCGTTTTGATAAACTTTTGCAATTAGAGAGCCCAGGAGGCAGGAAAAACATCGGCTTTTAGAGATTTATCGATGAAGGAAGTCATAATTCCGGATAGTAGACTTGACACTAGAGGAAGACCCAGAGCGGAAAGTGATTTTGAGAGTCGAAGAATTTTCAACACTTCTGTGGAAAGTAGTTTTATATCTGATGGAACAGAAGTAATAGAGGATGGTTGGGTATCCAATGATGGGTGAATGAACGCTCTGCCCAGGCTGCTGGCATCTATTTCGTGGTGGACAAATATCGTATCCAGCCATCGTATGTTTTGTTTGGTCAGGATGGAGTTCCGTTTCACGGAAGCTTAGTCGTGCAGTTTAAAGACGTGCTTTTTGCCCCCTCAGAGGTTTCGCCAATGGAGAAGCTCGTCGGCCGTTGGTAAAAGTACAGTCTTTGTAGAATAAAACAACTCAAATACTACAATCAGTGTCTTCGTAAATAAGTCTCGCGGGCAAAGAGAATTCGAAAGAAAACCGCGAAGACACAATGGGCAGTGATCTTTGAAGAACAGTTATGTTGGTAGGTTACAGATTTCTAGAGGTTACCGTTATTTGTTTTTCCTTGACGAATGAACAGTGCACTGAACGTGAATAAACCTTGGGTCTGAAGATAATGACAACGTTATTACTCATTGAAACCGGAGCTTCTAGTTGTAAGTGAAGAAGTTCTGGATGTTATGTGACAGTTCTCTCTAAAACAGAATTTTCCCTAGTTAGGTCAAGAAGGAGGTCACTCAAATCAAAAGCAAGTAATGGGTATGTATGCGAATGGTCAAAATGGCCGGTGACAAAGCATAAACAGTCCGTTAGTGATGGAATCAGAAAGGGTATAAAGGCGTCAAGGAACGGGTCGATATCTTTCTGCGAACAAAAGTGAGTTATGCACAGATGACTGCTCACAGTAACTCAAATATTCGGGAGAGGAGGATGACGTTTTATGACCATCCAGTCGGCGCCGTTACAAGGGAAGTAAAAACAACTTCATACTTGCCAGACTACTCGAACTTGATGTAAGTAGTCACATCTCCATCTGTCGTCTTCTTGCACTGTTTCCTGTCTTGACGAAGGCACTCTAAGTTCTCAAGCAGAACAAGTTCGTCCTCAATACTTTCACTTAACTGGGATTCTTGGATGCAGGTCACAAAAGTGTTTGTGCTAATCGAAGAGTTCATGGCCTTGGTTTTCTTTTGCGCTTTGTCACTGAGGACAATCTGCCAATCGGCTTGATTTAATTTGTTAGTTCATCCTGATCTCGGCAAGCTTTCAAAGAAAACCAGTTTTGGGCTGTGAAGCGGAACATATTGTGTTTCTAATCAGAGGGATCGATTCATCCGAGCGGCGGATTCTGGGTGACATTTGTTGATGTTAGGAATAATTTCTAAGTGAAGTTGATCAGGTTCACAACAAAATATAGCACAGACAGATTTCGTGATTGACATGCGGCCACTCTGAGTAGCATACTCAAGCAACACTGTTTTACAGGCTAGCACCAACGGGAAAAATCAGTGGGAAGTTATTTAAAAACATTCATTCCAAGGTAAAAATATTCTTCTAGGAACACTCATGACTACGTGAACAAAGTATTGACTTGATACTACCAACCGTTTCAATAAGGCTACCCATATGGTGTTCGTGTCCCGGATTTCTTATGCTTTCGTGACAACAGTGAGGAGTGAAACTGCCCCCTCCCTTTCACTGAAGTCATACTGAAGGTAATTTCGTTCACATGCGCAGCAGAAACATTCACAGAAAATGACTCAGTACTCAGTTCATATTATACCCAATTTGTACTGCCAGTTACAGAAAAAGGTGACAAACCTTTAATATTGCATCGTTTAAGGCATTTTCGTACCTGGAGACCGGAAAAGAATCGTTGTCCGCCAATTCTGGCAATACGGACCTGAATTCTGTTCGTTGCTCTGTCTCATTTAATCCTTTTGTGAGCGTTTTCACCCGGGGTCTAATCTCGGCGTCGTCACTAATTATCACCATAGATTAAAGTGAATCAGTCTTGTCTATAAAGTGAATGCTCTTTCCATTTTGACCGGTACCGGACATGGAAGAACATTTTTTCTCGTTTCAATACAAGTCAGTAAAGAGTGTTCAGGAGAACAACAGTCTCGAATTTCGTCTTCCTTCAGAGATTTTGTAAACAAAAAGATTTGAAGGTGCGGCTTGTTTTTATTGGTCAGTAAAGATGCGGCTAAGGTTTATGTTTTGACCAATTGTTTACCCTGCAAATTGGTAGTTGAACATGTCAAAGAGAAAAGCTCCCCAGAAGCGGTTGAGAAAGACTCCACTATATTGTTGGACTTGCTATCTGCTTGAGGTCCAAAGTTGTCTTTGGAAGCATTTTGTTGAATGTATTTAAAAAAACCTCGGATATTATTCGCACCTCTTGTTGTTCGAATCACACACGCTCTGTTTTATGTGGGTAAACAAAACAGAGGAATAGGTGATCGGATAATTTATATACGAACGTGAATTCATACGAATTTGATTTATTTCCTGGGTAGAAATTCGAAGAAACAAGGTGGAACACTTCTGACTATCTGACTTCGGAAGTCAAGTTTATTGACTCATGTTAGCTTAATTTTTTGGACTCCATTTCCCTTTTGTTCTTATTCGAAATTGATCCACAGTAAGATGTTGATACCTATTTATCTTAAAATAGGCAAACTGTTAGAGGTGTAATTTACAAATTTTCAGTACCTTTAATACTTTATACAGCGAGACGTTGACTAGTGGTCTATACCAATAACTCTTCGTGGCATTGTATTCGTTAGTATTTTGGAACTTGTTATCCGTGGACATTATCCAGCAATAGGATCAAGGCTTTTCCGCCCTCTATTTACCTTGCCTGATTCCAAAATGATCCGTTCTAATTCACACCTCCGTGCAAACGCAGTGATAGAAACTCAGTGGATATCCGTATGACTCCCCGTACTATTGATGGTAACCGGCTGCCATGACCTCTAGGTCCGCAGTGATGGACCTCGTGGGGTCACAATGGTTCACGTGTGAAGACGAGCTGGTCGAAAGCCGTTGATGGTGGAAGGGCCTGAATCGTACGTCTTTGCATCCATGGAGGTTCATACCACTAGGCTAACTACAGTAGTGTATTTCTGGCTGCACGTTTTGGGTTCGATAATGTAGCACGCACTGAAATGATTTCCGTTACATTCTGAGAACCGAGCAATCGCTATCAAGTAAAGAAACCGCAGTTCAGGCTACAGTCAGTTGTCTAACATCATTTACATGAAAACCCTATTTGTTTTATTTGTACTGTGGAAACGAAGCACGCAAAAGTAGTTTCAAATTAGCAGCATAGCATTTGAGTAAATGCTGAATGGTACAACTAATACTTTTCTTTCTGAAAAGACCATGATACACTCATAATATCTGACTTCAAACGAGATCAAAGTAGGTCACCTTTGTAGGAACACCCGCTATGCCATACTCTCTGACGAATTACCAGTTCCAATCAGTCAAGCCTCTCTGTCTTTGCCTAAACTTGTTTATTTGTTTTGGTTGTATCTATGATAATATACTGACTGTTGACAACTCTGTTCGTTATTCCACTTTCTGGGACTGATGAAATGTTGCCAGTCATATTTGATCAATTGTTTGACACTGGTAAACAGCAATAGACGTTTCCCTAACTGGCCTTTTATCATTTGCGTTATCCTAATGGAGACTGTGATTCCGTAATGTCTTAACCTTCATAGAATTTATAAAATCTTTAAGACCTTTATTCTGAAATTATTGTAATGAACCTGTATTAAGTACAATTGAGCCTAGTTCAGTGACCCGTTTGTTCATATATTTGTATTGGTTAAGTCGTATTTTTCGACAAAAGAGAGAACAATGCTACTAGAAGATTCATGTGACAGATGTAAATCAGCTTGTGTAACCTGTGCGGAATTTAGAAATTCGCATCGTAAACACAATAATCACTAGTTTTAATGTAATGACCAGCTTTGATGACATTCAAGGCAGTCAGTGCCAAATCTAGATGACCTAATTGTCGTATGTGTACTCACTTGACAAAGACAAGTATATTCTGAAAACCTTTCCGTTTTCGTCTTTACCAGTGGCCAGTGCTAGTTGGACAGTGTACTTCGTATTGTATTTAGTTGTGGTTTGGTGGTAGCCTATATTGTAGCCTATACTCCACGGTCTTTTGGCTAGTCACCACAAAAGCTAAAGTTGGTCTCCAGTTCATATTCACCTGCTTATCCTATAGGAGCAATGGGTACATATGTATCAGGTCTAAAACCATTTGGCCTAACCTACACAAAATACCAGCACCGAATACATGAACTCCGTCTGTAGAATTATACATCGTTTTAACAGTTCGATTGTTGGAGTTATTTTGACTACCGAAAGGAAAGCATGAATTATCTGGCATGGGTTCAGTGGGTATATAAAGATACCGTGTGAAAGCACTGTGGTGCTGGGGAAGACTCCCCACAACTGAACATGGTTTCACTCTTCTTGGACCTGAGTTTTGGTTATTTGTGTTGGCCTGTTTGACTCAATCAAACTACTCTCACAAAGTCTTTCACATCTCACTTTTGGAGAACCCAAGACGGAAGAAATTTCCTTTTTATGCGCACTGCGTATCAAAACTTGTTCGAGACACTGAGATTTAGGTAAAATCCAGTAGTAAGTTCCTAAATGTGAGATCCTTCATATATTATGTTTACATGTTAAATCCCAATGTTTCATGCTAAAGGTACATAACATATGCATTTTTAGGCTAGTAAAATTCTCCACGCAAATGGTATGGTACTGGGTCTGGATCACAGAACAAAACTCCCCGGAAGCACACGACTATTTTTGCGGATTTTGCCACTCATGAGGTACGCCATTCCGACACTCTCCTATCCAGTCGTCACTATATCTGAGCACTCCAAAGAGAACTCACCGTCTTGATCTCACTTGGATCGTAATGGTCCTAAATGGACGAAGGCTCCATTTTCTGAATCACAAGACAATTTCCACAAAGTGTTTCATTGGTTGGTAATGCTAGTCTTCAGAACGAGGATATATGGTCCCAAATTTCAATGTAATATATAAGTAGTACGGTACTGCAAAATTTCCAATACAGCTAGTTACATCTCATGTAGATTGCTTCAAACACACATCAACAGAGGTCCTGTAAACTAATACTTTTAGAAGGAAGTCAATATCATAACATTGTACGTGTTACTCAGACTCTCAAACATAAGCAAATTAGTGTTTGAATAACAACTGAAGTAAGGTCTTATCTAAGTTGCAGCAAACATTTTTTAGTTGAAAAGCCACCCAACCACATTTTCCTATGTTTGTTTAAACCGTGCTCCATTCGCTCCCTTTTGGAACTAATTTCGACTTTATGCACGAATGCCTTTGCCTTTTTGATGATGCAAGAATTAATCGGTGACTGACTAGACAGTTGAAAGTGGGACGGGGAATGGAACAGTCAAATCAAATTACTCCTTACAATTCTTTTCGTTGTGAACCCTCATTTCCAGCCTTATTCATTATACGGCGTGTGTTGACCAATTCGTAATCAAAAGAATTTTTTTTTGGTTAGCTTAATTTATGGCTGGTAGGAGACTACGGATCCGTACCCCACTTGGAGATGATTTTGCTCATATCCTCGAATCGAAACTAGGTTCACCTGACCGATTGGGAAGCAAACTTATATTTGAAGAGCACAGTACACGAGGACTTATCTTATCCAATAACTGAAATGATGAAAACTTGGAAGTAACCCTCGGAGGTTCATAGCAATCGGCTAACAAGGTCGTGCGTTGAATTTCATGTGAGGCTTCTACTTCTAGTCAAAATGATATTCGATGTCGGCCAATGCAGTTAACTACCTAAGACTAAGAAGGCTTGGGTACCAGGTGCTGCGTCGATTAAGGAACCTTTCAGTATTGTTGTCGTTATCCGCATGCATGTTCAAAATAAAGAAAGGTCAAATTTTTGACAAGTTGCATGCTGGATACAAGAATACTCTGAAAAAAAAATGCCAACTTCTAGGCATTATCAAGTCTTTTTTTAAATTGTTCTTCAGAAAATGTTTGGGTTTATGATGTATAACATATGATATATCGCTGGTCATTTCTGTTAATTAGGGATACGTTTCTCACAATAGTCATATCAGATTTGACCAGTTGAATTATCATATACGACAACAGCTTCTTATCTAGTAAGAATTTAAAATGAAAATAGAAAGACAATCAAAACGATCTTCAGGCTATATCTTGTGAAATTCCTTGAAAATGAATCAACTTACAGCTTTGTACGAATCGTGAGTGATCTGGAGATGAAACGCATGCAAACCTGTCAAAAGTTCAGCATGCGAATCCAGCTGACCGGCATTAGGCTCATAAAATGAGGTAAGGAATAAATGTCAGTCTTGGTGGAAAAAATATTATTGTTTTTGCTGGAAACATGGCATGACGAACGGAGAACCAAGTATCTCATAGATGTAATCGTTTACGGAAGGTTTCAGTTTCTGACATACTCTCATCAATCGGTTCATTCGGATCAATAATTTTGGTCATCATTTGGCCGTCATTAACGCAAAAGAAGTAATAACAAACGGGAATGGGGCACGGGAGAGTAAAATGTTCTGCTCTCGGATGCTTGTACTTTTGTACATAGGTCCTTATTCGCCGAAAGGCAGCCACATTCCTAACTAAAGATATTCACAATGCACAATGGAAAAACAGTGCCTAACTGCTGCTGGTCATTTGTTCCTCTTTGGGGGTCACATTCCAAAGCGAATGACCGTCCTGTTTGACAAAATGAATGATCATTTGGGTGCAGTACACATATATACCTGAAAGTATGGGTACGTGTTTATCTAGGCCGTGAAAAAACTCTCACATAATCAATCGGCTTGTTCTCCAAGCGAAACATCGCATCTTGTTAGAATTTCACTTCTATTAGAAAACCAAATCGGTTTAGGGTTCAACTTACTTTTTCGGTGTGCTGTTTTGGAAACACTGTTCAATTTGTGGACTCGGTAATCTTTTCCATTGTAAACTGGGCTAAATGAGTTAACCCCAAAAGACAACCGAGGTCCCAGTAGTAAAATTTCATACGAGTGAAGCTTAACATCTCTCATCCGTTATTTATGCCCGATTCTGCATACACTCTGCTTCAAAAATGAATCTAGATGTAGGGGTGAAACGAGATTTGGTGATTTTTCACAAAAAAGGTTAATAAGCCAAGCAATAGTTCCAAAACTATCAAGGTAACAAAACTACGGTAACTGCGTAATAATCATACACAAGTCTTTTCTATAGTACGTTTTATTTAGTATTACTGCGCAGGAAAGAATTGCAACCAAACAGTAGATGAACTAATTCATGTAGTATTTTCCGGTTCCGGGCAAATTTCCTATCCACCTCCCATTTTTTCTCTAAAAGCATGGCAAAATATCTAACGGAAATTCTCGTGCGAATCACAGACCGGGGGAAAGGCATGCAGGTTCGTCTGTCCGATGTCCAGTTGCTCCACTGGTTGGGATTTCTCCGGAAATGGTTGAAATCGGCTGGCGGAGACACGACTAAACAATAGTATCCCTTCGTAATTGGCATGATATTACTTCATTTTTGCCTAAAACAGAACTATTTTATTTTGACATATACTCGTAGTGAACGACGATTTCTTTCAATCCCGGTTGGGACTAGGTGAGCTCGCACTCCCATTGACGATTCCGAGTAAAAAAGACTGAACCGTAAGTGCTCCTGCTATTTTGTTTAAGGATTTGATCAATGATATTGCGTGACTCATACTGATGTGAATGATCCACCTATGTAAACAAGACAGCTGTCGCCAAAATGTGCTGGCAGTATTCCCCTTCATAATTTAATTACAAATAGCGATAGCTACCGCATTCAGACGGATGTCATCAGGAGAATTGCGCATAAACTGGTCGAATATTACCCGGACCTGACCATTCCGCATCAGGTTAAGTCAAAGGGGATACTGTACTGCGCAACTGCGTGCTTCTTATTGTCAGTGATGAAATACGGGTGAGATCTGATCAATGAACATGACACGGTACTGATGGGTTGTGCCAAATCCATATCATACATCCGGAAGTAACAATTATTCTTCTGGTCATACACAAAGTTTACGGGTTTCATAGCAAATAAATGCCTTGTGCATTTTAAATTCAGTAAACAGCAAACATCAGCCTGCTTCAAGTTGACTTCAAAACAAATTACTCATATTACTACTGCAGTTTATTTGCTGCGATTCGACTTTCCCCATATTGTTCGGGTAAAGGTCAATCCTCAGGAAGCATTTCGAAAGCCGCATTCTTCGGTGGGTGAAATCATCAGGTTGTTTTTTTAGTTTGATATACTTTTCACACATTTGGAACAGGGTTCTCTGATGAATTTATCTAATATCGATAAATAAACTATCGTTTTAGACGAAACTCAGTAATTGAGAGAAGTAAGTGTCTACGTATTGAATACCACACATTCGCAACCGAATAATATTTTGTAGTATTACCCTAACTATACGGTTCATCAAAGCATGCAGTCGGATCCTATTTATTTTGTTGATAATTATCATTAGAAAAGAGTCTAAATGAATGTTATGGAACATTACCCACCTAGACAAAGACATGTTCTTTCTGAAGCAGCCGATAGGTGCTGTTCCTTATCCTGAGGGAACCTCAGGCAAAATGGGAACGGTTAGATTGACGAAGGTAGCTGCTACGTACTATGTCCACATTGTTTTCAATGATACTGGGATGTACATATTATTTTATGCGCAACTGTACATAGTACTGAAATTAGTGGAATCAAGCCGGAAAATAGATTTCGTTTCACTGGAGCTCGAAACTGTCAAGAAAATATTTACCCTGGCATGAACCAGTGCTTTCTATGCACAGTGTTCCATTCAGTGTACATTAGGCCATTCTTCGAGCGCAATATATTTATTTGGCTTGAGTACCTATGAGGAATTTGGCTTATATACGTCTACTGCATAGCTAAGCAAGATGACTCCCATCATATTGAGCCATCAGACAAATTATTGGGTTATTAAACTCATTCATACTGTTCCTATCCCCACTTTCACCATCGATAACGACAGGTACTGGAAGGAAATCGTCCAAACGCGTCGGTCGGCAAACTACGAGCACATGACCCGGATGATGGGCCAAATGGTCGTGTGACATATAGGATCGTGTGGCCACCTACGCAACCTATATCGGATCGTCCATTTCTGATTGCCGAAGGGGGTAAATTGATCGTAACCAAGACACTGGATAGAGAGGCAAATCCAAAAGGATACAAATTTCAGGTGAGTATTCGGGAATTACATGTGGAGACCTTAATTACGTTATGGAGGAGGGGCCGTGAAGAAAACAGTGCATTAGTATATTTTGGAAAGTAAACTAGTCGGATTCCCGTCTCAGTTTTGACAATGGTCAGTACAAAACGGCTTCGTGCCCATTGATAACCTCAAATAATTCCTAATGCAGATCAATCAAACAACCGGAAGAATTAAAAGGAATCGGTCAGTTACGGAACTTATTATCGGGCCTTCGATACTGAATAGTACTTGTTCTTTGTGATAGAGGTTCACACAGTTGCACCTTAGTTGCCTTGAGAACAGTGTAATGGTAAACTGGCATGCAAAGTCAATAGATATTTTATGCACTAACAATCTTCATAAGGGTTAAATTTTACTGAATTTGTCCCACTAAAGTCCATACTGATGAGTTTGCATGTTGCCATAAATCACATAACGCCGGAAGTAATAAGGTGCTTGAGGGAAATCTGTGAACAGCACAATAGTTGTCATAACAACTGATGCAATTGTTGTTGATTCTTACCAACTCTGTCAAGTTTTTTAGGGTTGCTCAATATATTGATTAGATCTTCGTTCATGGCTTGTCCCATTTGAGATTTCAGAAATTGCCTACACGGAAACCTGCCTCCAGATTTTATTTTAACAGTCCCATTCAATAAAGTAACGAAATAAAATTTTGAAAAACAGTCAGTTACTCCAGCTCAGTTAGTGAATATCTTCAGTTCACACGATTGCTTCGCATTTTGATTTTTATAATATTGATATAAACACAGTAAGGTGGTTCTTTCTAATTTGTTCAAGCAAAAGATAACCGATATGACTTGAAACTTGCTGCCGCGGGTGAGCTTTCTCAAGACTGGTTTACAATCGAAAGGTTACTAGCGGTAACCGAAACTCTAACTGAAAACTATCATTTCTGAGAAGAGTTGTGTTACGAAACATCAAACGCTTTTGTCTAACATACCATATGGGGTATCGTTTTTTCGATATAATCCGAACTGATGTCAACTTTGATACATAATTTAAAATAACAATAAAGTTTTCCAGGAAGATTACCGCATCGGTTTATTTTATGTCACTGAGCGCTTTTATGTACCCGATGTAGGATGAAAATAGCATTGGGTAATTGAAAGAAGGAACAGAGTCGTGGAAACAAAACGATGCAGTAAATGCTTTTAGGTTAACAACGAGGGCGAGGAATGAGATCGTTCATTATTAGGTCACGGTCTGCTGGTGGGAGGACAAGACAAGGTATCAGGCCATTTCTGTATGTAGACGGGTGTGGAGGAATGATCCTGAAATTCGAGCTTGCAGATGGGTTGGAGACTGCTTTGCTGAGTGTGCTACGAAGGCGTTGATTAGTTCCAGGTGAAAACTTACTTGCTGATTTGACGTAAATAACAAAGTGCCTTTAAACGACGAATTCAGTGATGATATCTCTTGAAATAATGCTGCAACGGGAAAGCAATTTCAGACACTTGATGGTGAGATAACAGTCGTTTTTCTTTTTGACTGCTGAAAATTACCTGAGAACAGTAAATGTTTCGGGGGAAAATGGCAATAGTTAAAAGCTGAAATGCAAGGTCGTGATGTGCTTTCACTCCTCTTCATCTAAAAGATAGCAAAGATAACTTTCCGAATTTGGTGGAAATTGTTCCACCATGAAAGGTCCAACAAAGGTAGTGAGTTAAAATAAATCCTAGATAATAGGTAGAACAAACTTAAGGTAGATGTTGGTCAACAATGGAAAGATAGAGGATTTTATGAAACTGGTTTGATAGCTTTATCTACTTTGAAGGTTGAAAGGCACATCAACAAACTGCAGGACGGTAAGGGGAAACGAATGGGAATCGGACCAGCAATGAAATCCGCTTAGATAATATGAAGAAAATTCAAACCGGAGTTTCCATTATGGGGACACCCAAGTACAACGTCTTTGACGTATTTGTTGGATATCGGACGACATTTTTGTATCCATTTTCATGTACAGGTGTAATGGGTCTGGATCTTTAACAATCGGCGAATCACCTCAGAATCAACAAAACGAATAATAAGATTAGTAAAATGGGATGTGAGGGGAAAGAAGTGTGAATACCTTGGAGTTTACAGTGAATTAGTGATTCAAACCTACGGGTCCAGCTTCGTCTTGGGCCTGACATAGGACATCTGTTTCAGGACCTTCCACTTCTCAAGTCAGTTCTAGCTACCTAACGCTCTGTCAAGATGCAGATTTTTCAAACATAAAACTTCAGTTGTGATGGCCGTGGACAGATTTTCTGAGACCTGATACCAGCCAGATTTGTATGCTTTTCCCCTAACTATATGGAGCCTGTTCATGCCATGGAAGGAAAACCTATCAGGTTGACAAGGATAAGTTCCAACAGAGCAGTACAAGTAGAATCAAAATCAGGGTATTAATTTACCTTTGCACAGTATGGGGACGCAAGGTGAGAAAGAAAAAATTAAAGATCAGTGGGGCTGGCAAAAGCTGTATGTTTATCGTAAGTCTCAGACAGTGCGCCGGGAGTGCACGGTTTGGCCAGAGGTACGTCTTTAGACTTAACCCTCGAATAAATAAGTAATTTACACTGGTCGGAAGAGCTAATGGCTGCATATTTATAAACAGTGGGAATTGCTGAATAATCACCCAGTACTAAGTCCAAAAGGGTATCATAGCCTGCTAGTTAGTGCATATCATTGATGAAATCAATGCCGTTAGGAAGGATAGGTCAAGGCTTTTGGAATCGCCCGCGGTTATCTACCATGACTGATCAAGGTTTGTAATGAGGTAGTTAAAAAGGCTATCAGTGAACTGCCCGATACCAGTAGTGGAAGTATCCAGTGCAGCAAGTGTTAAAGCAAGTTAGATGTTGAAATAAGTTTAGAAAAGGTGACTTACAACTACTGGTAATTCATTAGGTCATCAACGCTCTGAACTGAAATGAGAGATGCCAAGACTCACATCATTCGTCAAGGAAAAAATGATTACCTCAACTACACGATGTCTTGGATATACAGGCTAATCGTCTCGGAGAACGATATACCCACCAATGTGGACAGAGTCATGAACGATTTATCCGTTTAACCGACTTTCTTGGATGGGAATTGACCAAGGCGAGTTTTCATTCGTTTTGCTGAGTGATGCCGGGTAATTTCTCGAGTTCTTCTGGGAGGGAACACAAGGTTAACAAACGGAGTCAAAGATACTGGCACTGAGGAAACAGTATAGTGTCCGGGAGCGAATCTTCAACCAGCTTGAGGCTTTCATGAGTGCCCACGTGCCTTTCGAAACAGAAGTTTTGCGCGATTTCTTTTTGCATTCGAAAATACCTGGAACTCTTTGTGAAGAGCAAAAAAAGCAGATAATTAAAAAAACAGAGATACTGTAAAGTTTCACTGAACCTTGCAAACCAGCTAAACTACAGAATCTGAAAAAGAAAATAGGGTTCCGCGATGAATCACGAACCGCGGCGCAGTGGAAGTCAAGGTAAGGTCGGTGGTGATGTGGTCCTGCTGTATTTCTAGATTTTTGTTGCATGATAGCAGTTACATTTCGACTCTCGCAACGGCTATTCCGCAATAGAATGAGCTATCACGTTAACAATTTTCTATCCAAACTTTGTTCTGCATATGCAAATCCTGAATTCCTTGAAAAAGTATTACCTAGTAGTGGCCTACCGCATTTTTTCAATTTAGCAGACTAAGAAGTTACCTGATTAGTTAGCCACATTTTACATACCGATTTTCTTCAATCGTGTGGCTAAAAGAACGCCCACTTGTGCGCACAATTTCTTCGAGGAGTCAACCTAAAAAGTAGTGCCTTTCCATGCTAAACCTCCTGCAAAATGTTTTTCCTATAGTTTGGCATCTCGGTAAACCTGGAACGAATTGGGATCTGTTTTCGTACTACAAATTGTTTTTACAGATTGAATTCAAACCTCAGAACACAATCCATTCTCTCCGATTGGACATGAACTGTATGGTCCATGGACACCAAATTTGGCAATTTCTGACAGATGTTTTGAAGTTCAGCCCGCATGAGACTTTCTGTCCTGGACTCCATGCGTCCAGCTGTCCTGGACTGCAAAATTAGCATAAGTGAATAAGCAGTTCTCGGCGTCGGTCAGACGATAATATTATTCATGCTGTGGAACAGAATGAAATTTGGTTGGTTTTCTGTAACTCAACCTACTAAAATACAAACCTTCGATCGCCAAACTGTCAAAAGCTTTCGTCTGTATCTCAGTTACTTTTCTAAAGGCTTTCCCATATGTTGTCATCTTGCTGACATATTCAATTCTACTAATGTGTGAACGGCTTTTAATAGGTGAGCGCTACAAATATCGAAGAAAAAGCCATGACGGTTTACAGCCAAAACTAGCCTGCCCCTTACTTCCGACAAAAATAATAACTGAGTCCGAAAAATAAAAAATCTGACCACGGAACAACCAAAGTATAGGCTTCATGTCTAAAGTGATTCAACTAATATTAAGTTGACATTCATTTTTGCCGTGAAATAACCACTCAGATCCAGTTTACCATTTGATCAGATGATTGAAAACCTAACGCTATTTACGTTGTATAAATAGTTTGTGAGTAAAAATCATTCCCCAGTGAAGTTCCGTTTTTCATAAGCGTGAACCTGTTATTTAATTAGAAGATGATACAGATAAAATCTGCTGCATTTTATTGCAGCCCGTTAGGTGCAAAAGGAACCTAGCAACATAGATTAGGTGTTCTCCATAAGTTCTAGTTTATAGCATTTACAGTTGCATATTTAACTGCAACTTTGTAATCAGTGTTCATGATTCATCATCCTATATCCAAAATCGAAACTATTCTCAGTAGTCGACTTACAAGACCGAAAAAGCGTCATTCAACCTATCCACTTAGACCAAGTGGATAAACAGTTTACAAATTATCCCAAAGGCTGAGTAAGTTGTACAAATGATGGTTTTAGTGCGTGATCCTTTTTCTGTTGGATGTCATTTTTTCGCAACAAGCTCCATGATTTATCATAGGCACGTTCCACGCAACGGCTATTGGAACTACGAGCTAGCGACTGCCAAAGGAACAGTAAGAGGATCTACATTTTTAATAAGTCAGGTGATTGCAAGCGAGTTGAAACCTATCAAGTCAACTCACCCGTCTAGGACTTGGTCAGTTTTTGGGGGGTGTAACCCGAATTCATTCTCTGCACTGTGTTCCGGTGTTCTTCTTCGTCCTCTACACGAAATACTGTCTGGATGGAATTATCAGGCAATCAGTCCGACCTGATCCACTTAGATTTTGGGAAACTCATAATTTGGGCATAGTTTTTTCATCACATTTGACGGAACAGACGACTGACAGAATATGAATGAACTGGGTCTGACCCAATTAGCTCGATTGTGACAGGAAAAGATAAATTCACGTGCGAATATTTAATGCAACAACAGGTTTTCTTTTAGCATACTGAATAAAATTTATTAAATTTATAGGTAGTGAATCCGAGGCAGATTATACCGAGTTTACGGCAGTTAGATCTGTGGTGGATATCACTTATGCACGTGCATAAAATTTTGCGATGCATAAACAGGCCTTGTACATTCTTAACCATGGAGTGCTTAAGAATTACGCCAGGATGGACTTGTGTATATTAAAGACCCTCTCTAAATATTCCGAGGTTTTGGAATAACCATTTCGCCAACAGGATACTTCAAAGGTGACGTTCAAAAATGATATGTCAAATATTATTGCAGTACCAACGATTCCACTGCCTTCGGTGTCGGTACGGTCACAACTCATCAGTCGTAACAGTTCTGGCAAGATAACTGAAGCTATTTGTATTATTCATCGAAATTACTGTAATTTTTTGTGTGCTTGGTAGAAGAAGATCCTATTGTGTTCCTAATGACCGGCAAATTGATAAAGTTCTTCCGGAACAATGTTCCCACCGGTCTTGATGGGTCACATTCGAAATGAATTGAACAAAACGGCAATGCTATTTATTGGGATTTTGTTTTTATCAATGTTAAACTATTCCAAGCTTCTATCGGAAACAATTCAATAAATACTGATACAGGAACTATAAGCTATCGCGAGGTCTGGAAAAATCTACTACAAAAAGCTTTTGGACCAAATTCCTTGAATCATTTCATTCCAGATAGAAGGTACCTGCCGTCTAGTGGTGCCTGTGAAACAATAGACCGATTTCTCAGATCCAGTAGAGAGTACAATGTGTTGATATCGTATTCTGAAAATGTCGTTTCAAATCGTGTTCTGACTGAGTGAGAGTTAATGATGGCCATTTGTGCGAACCGACCTTGGAAACCCAATCTCTCCGTTTCATCGAAAGTGAAGAAGGGAGCATATCATGAGTAGCCTAAGATTATCTTTGTATTAAAACGCCAAATATTTGTCATATCAGAACGTCAGAAAACTGTTTATTTTTTAGTATCTCAAAACGAAAGTGAGACCTGAAACACTGTTCTTATTTAATTCACTATTGAAAATTGTTTTCTAAGCCAGTCATTGGCTACTTCACTCCAAAAATTAGTGCTTTTATTAGTGAGCAATGAAAACTTCAAAATTGTAGCCTTTTGGTAGTAAACTGGACTTCCGTACAGGAACTTGTAAGTCGAGTTTTCTGCATAATTCACATCATATGGCAACTCGAATACAACTTGAAGATGAACAAATCAATCGCAGTTGTTACAAGTTGCAGCTCATATAATTTTCTTTCCTGTATGAAGAAGATAATATACCAATCATCAAAAGTAAAATATAGTTCAGTGAGCCAAAACAATAATGAACAGGGAGATAATAATGGCAATCATTACGTCATATGGACTGAATGCAACGAGGTTAAACAAAGCACAAAAATCACGTGATGACAATCTCTGAACGAATAAGAAACGGACTGAAATGAGAAAAGATATAATGGACGCAAATAAATCGGTTTGTAATGACTGAATGATTCTGTAGTTGCCAAGTTCATGATCCTCAGTAAACAGACCATTCAGCCGGTAGGTATTCTAGATTACAACAATCCAGTACCAAAAGCTTGGTAGTCTTTTCATCAAACACGAAATGATTTTTTCCCGAATAAATATTCATTCCTGTTAACGATTTCGTATCAGGTGATTGCAGCCGACGGAGGTAAACCACGACCGCTGAACGATACAGCTGAAGTGGAAGTTATTTTGGACGATATAAACGATTGTACACCACAATTTTCACAGAAGCATTATAACTTTACCATAGAGGAAGACTACGCACAAAACTTCACCATAGGTCGTTTTGTTGGGCGCGTCCAGGCGGTTGACTGCGATTTGGGCCTAAACGGAGCAGTACAATACGTGATTTTGGATCCCGGTTTACCATTTGAAGTGAGTGATTAACGGAAACCTGTTTCGTTTTGTACATTTGAGTCTGAAGATAGTCAGCATAAAAATCTCTGTCAGTGAATGTTTCACACTGTTGTATGAGGACACTGTACCCATTGTGTCCATGATGTCTCACTCCCATCTTTCTTGAAATACATTGAGTTTCCGTTGTGCCTTATAGTATGTTGCTTGACCTTAAAAACCTGTCCTTATCTATCTTCAGAAGTAAATCGCTAATAATTGACTGATTCCTTTAGTTAATCTCTAGCAATGTACAATATTTTTAGTATGGGACCGAGTGGGGAATTGACCGGCGGCAATGGGAATCAAGCTCGGGACATCACGGCCAAAATTCCACCGCCGGTTAAAATTGAATGTTCATTTATGCATCCTAATCAATCACCTCATATGACACTGGAAAATGTATGGCAAATACAAGTAGCAGGAACAAGTACCACGTTCTACCCAAGTACGTTTGAAATAAGAAAATCACTTCATGGTATGTGTCGTTTTGACAATGTTCTGAAGTGACATTTTCCACGCACAATGGATACAAAATATTGGCAGGTTGGGGAAATTGTACAAGGAGTAAATGAGATTATACAGGGGCTTCCAAGGTTTTTCGATTTTTTCACTTTATTGGTTCATCATCTAACAGTATGCCATAGATCACTTTCACTTCTTATATACAACAACAAAAGATATCATGAAAACGAGAAAGAAGGAATTCGCGGTGGACAGAGTTCATTACTGTAGAAAGGTTTGCCAAAGTCAACAATGTTTCTAATATATAGCCGTTTTTTATTTGACCCTGGGTTTATGCTCACGTGTTCCATCTGTACTGGTGAGATAGAAGAGAAAAAAACTCTGTGGAGGTTGCACCAGTCAGACAAGCACGAGCTCTGTTCGCACAGCAGGACCCAGCTCATCCATTACAAACTGGATTAATATTGATGTACCTCAATAACTGCAATTTCTAATTTATCCAGCCGTGTTCAGAACCTTGTTCAGAACAAGCAAACATCTGTGGTAACTGCTGAAGGTACGCCATCATTTTCAATGCAGTCAGTTCTCTCAAAACCCTCTTACCGAGATTTTATTGGAAAGGAGAAGGGGGCATTGCTCGTTTATAAATCTCATGTCGTGTTTGGTGTATTGCGACGTGAATGTTGCAGATGTCTCATGGGCTTCCGATCACTGAAATTACTGCTTGCATAACACATTTCATTATGGGTCGAAGTGGCAGAACAGCCGGTGAGGGAGCCTTTATGTTCACGATTAGCATGCCAAGTATTTTAGTAAAGTTGAACGGAAATGGCAAATCTACCACTGATATAGGCGTTCAACGTAATGACTCAGTGATTGTATCGTTTCTTCATCTTTCTAATCACAACTTTTTTTCACAGATTGACGGTAGTAGTCTTATCTGTGAACTCCTCAAGACATCACCAGGTCGTTCCACTATCTTAGTTGTTCATCTGTTTATGTTCGAACTGCGTTCATTTCGAAGGATATAGCTCGCTGGTTGGATGCGTACCAGATATGTAGAAGGACTTGTCATTTAAGTGACAACAACCTCATGTTCGTCCCACTGGAGTAAGTATAGTGATCAAAAGTCAACAACATATCCTCTGTGTACGCAATCTCTATTCATCCACTACTAGTGATATTCTCCTGAAGGCAAGTGGTTATTCATATTTTGACTGATTTCAAACAGCAGGTTCAAACCGAACGTATTATATCCACACGAACCGGACAACTTTGTTCATAATCCAGGGTGAATATGGATTTACCTAGTACTGAGATAGTTTAACTGCACACTAGAATCCAACAAATCCTGCAGAGGTTTCTGAAATACAAAATTAGGATTCCATCTGTGAGAACATAATTTACTACAGCTCACTTTTATATCCAACACACAATTAGATAGTAGCCTTCGTGGTTCCTCGTATATGCCTATTTTCATGGATAACGCAAAAGCTGTATTAAATGCTTGAAGCAAAATGCGTACAGGGCAAGGACCATTTCTTAATATATAATGAGAATAGACTTCTGCAAAGCCTTTTTTCCGAAAAACAAAAGTGTGTTAGATTTTTTTGGGAGCTAGGTATTTGTTTGTGGGTCGAAGATCAGGTAGTTTTAAGTCATAAGTGATAAACTATAAACTCCTCCAGAATTACAACTCACTTATCTGTACGAATTTGACGTTGGGTTGTCATAATTCTCTCGATTATGAAGTTACTTCCAGAACTGCATGATTTGGTGTCGTATTGCCCACTGAACGTGCCAAATGCAATTTAGGTTGATTTTGGACCAAGAATTTATACTTCTGTGCGCTTTTTTCCTACAAATATTTCAACAACGCCAATCAGCCGTAATCTGTGTTATTGGACCTGGTAGCAACATCACGGGTACCGGGTTCTTCGCCTGTTCAAGAAAATGCTGGTACATTGTTTATGTCCAAGACTTCAGGCCTTTTTCAAACTCTCAAAATTTGAAGGGACTTTCTTTAGCAAGACTCGGTCTCGATAGCTTCAAGGATAATATAGGCTTTGATAACTTTTCGGCTGCTGACTATCAGATGAACTAAATTATAAGGACAGGATAGTTACATCCCAAAGGATGTCTTGAGCGGAAGCGGTAAATAAGTTGATGGTATCAAATTTATTCTGAAATGCTCTTTGAATTACCACTAGTGTTTTATTTTATCTGAAAAACGTTTTTATCATTTTTTTTATAATTCTTTACTAAAACGAATGGTGGGGTTGATAAAATTATGGCTTTTGTTGCCTATTCTTAACAGCCGGTGTGGAGAAAGTTTCCAACACATAGTGATCTCTAGTAGCGGTATTTCGTTACCAGAAGTGACCCAGAACAGTTAACGGTTATCTTCAGAATCCGTTAATCATTTGCAGATTAGCTTATCACTGAACAAAGATTGCGTCTTTATCAGTCAGTTATTCCGTGAATAAACACTGATTGTGAAAAAACCAACAGCGATGGATTTTGCCTGTCATTCTTGAATTCGGAGTAGAAACCACAATGAAGTTATGGTCAGTAGAGTATGATACCAAACAATAATATTGATCTGGTGCACACACAGGACATCCTGATGCATAAATGAAAACAGCATTGAAATAATTACGGTGTTTCAAGTTGCAACAATTTTACGATAGGCGAAACTGGAGTTTTCATCCGCCTAGGTATCTTTATGAACTGTGAATTAAGCTCGGAGGATGCGATTGCGTTTAACAGCAACTTTCCCTTTTTAACGATAACCTAACATTTAATAAGCCAAATTTTTGCATGCTTGACAGTAAACCAAAATGCAGAATTTATGGAAGTCGTTGATATGGCTTTAGAGGTCGCAGCCAGTTCACAGCGTTCTCTCGTCTGTGTCTTCATCGGATAGACATTTTTTGGTTTTTGAAGTAACAATGACAGAGACAGCCGAATTTCAAGTTAGCTGCAGCGAATGCAATTTTTCACTCAATTTCGACAGAAACGATTCGGCGCACTCCAGAGTCTGCCGAACTTGATGGGTTGGCCTTATTAGCTCACTTGGTACCATGCTTTCGGTACCAAAGAGTGGATGGGCTTTTTGATAGTTTTCAAACCCAACTGTTTTGTTTTTAATGTTTAATTCAACGAATTAGAAAGAAACATCACTGCAAAGATGTGTCAGCTAGCTGAAATATCACTAACTTGCTTTTTTAGCATAATAAGATTAGTGGCAAACTCAGTGAATGAATAGAATATTATTACCTTATCATGCAGTTGTTCAGGTTCTATGAATTTTGCAAGTCGATCAGTTTCTCACCTCATTGGGAAGATACCATTTTGCTTATCCCAAATATTTATGAAACCTTCTAATGCTGTGTCAAACAAGAAGCGTATAGCCATTTTTGTGATATATTTGAAGTCTTGTATTGAAGACTTTAGCAAATTACCAAAAACTCACATTTCAGCCAAAAGGAAGAAAACCTATCAATGACAACGAAATCACTCAAAGTTCTCAAGGAGAACGAGTTCGTCATCAATACTTTCATTTAACCAAGATTCTCAGATACAGATCAGTGGATGTTTGTGGCAATCCGAGAGTTCAGGATGTTGGTTGGGAAAGACATCTCCCCAAACAGGGACCGAATGTTAGTACTGACCAATGCCGGAACTGTCATCTTCCTCGGCCTTGTGAGACTAAGAGCAGTCTGTCATCCGGCCCGCTTGCGTTTCCTAGTCCAACTTGATCTTTGCTAGCTTTCATAAAAACGAGTAGAGGATAGTGAAGCAGAACATACTGTGCCTTTAATCCGAGTGAATGATTCTTCGGAGTAGCTATTTCTGAGTTACATGGGTTTATGTTGAGAATAATTCCAAAGGTAGATTGATCAGGTTCACAACGAAATGTAGCATAGCCAGTCGTGGGGCGCGCCAGCGAGTCTGAAAGAAAAGTTTAACGGTAAATATGATTTTCGGCTCAGGTAGTTCCAAGACATGAAAGACTGGGTACACGTAAATGATCGACCATTTCAATCATTTGATGTCAATTTGAGTGATTTGAAATGAAACACAGACTGAAAAGAATTCGACAGAAATCGCGATATCTCTTTGTCACTGAGAGCCTGCATTTTTGCATTATGGATTGTAATCGCTTAGCCCGGGTAGCATCTGCGTTTCACACATTTCATGGCCATCTGAAGTGATCCGTGCACTTATGAGATCACTCGAGTGAATGAAGAAGAGCCTGAAACCCGGATAGCAAACACAGGGCTGGCATGTCCGTGAAAGGGCTTCTGAATTAGTTTCAAACTACAAAATGTTTGAAAATTAAAACATCCAAAAACAGCATTCGAACTAAGGATGTGTCTATCGTCTACTTCCAAGCCTCCTTACCATACGCATTTTTGATCCGAGTTTACGCTTTTGTTGTGTTAGTCTTCTGGTTTAGGTGTTATGGTGTGAAAGTATTTGTTACATTATGGAAAAGCCCATTTTACGGATTTAGGTTATCTCACGGAAACGTGTGACTGAAGCCACATTTACTCGGATGATATTACTCACCGTTAATGATTAATATGCATAAGATTTCTAGACCAGTTCAGGCATGGTACATTTTGCGCTGACAAACACAACGCGGTTGCTTCCGTGTTCTTTTGTGGTAAATCAATAGTCATAATTTAGGTTGCGTTAGAAAATAAGTTCGCGTCTCTTTTTTCGTCTAAAAGATGCTCTTGATTTGCAAAATGAACGAAAGGACACCCAAGAATCTATATGCGGTAATCGATCTTCAATGGAGTGAGACTGAGTTTTTTATTTGTATATCTGTGGCGGTTAAGCCAAGCAGCATCATGACGAACGAAGGTATGAATTGAGTAACATTCTTTTGCGATGTTTGATTTCGGTACAGTTCTGACATTTATTTATCGGTAAATATTTTGGCAACCACTTGTTTCATTTTCATCTGGTATTCACGCACTATGATCGGAAATTTTTTCTAAGCACGACTAAATTCTGTATAAGTTAAGGATGTCTGTCCAAGATGGGATGGAACGGTAAGAATATGGCATCGGAATAAATTTGCATTGGTCATTTTCTCTGATGCGGCGAAAAATATAACTTCCGCCAGTAAATTTCACATGGACCTTCAAAAATGGCGCTCATTGGCACACTCTTGAGCTACACAGAGCAGCTAAACAGAACTACGCTATCAATATTTATCTTCTGTGATATGCTTGAATAGTTCCGAATAAATTGTGCTTGCCCGTTTGCTAATCGGAAAAAGCTCTCTGATAAAAAAGGGAATTTCGTTCAACTATGCTTGAAGTTCAGTGCCCGTCATAGCCCTCAGTGGATTGTTTTATAGTTCAGACCCAAGTCTTTTTACGTTTTGGTGACTTAGCTGTTTTTAAAGCCGTTCGGTACCTAGGTTTTACTCGAGAAATATATTTTATATGAAAAAGCGTGGCGCTTATGAAACCAACAGGACGGTAACCAATTTTCTCAGGGAAGTTAGGAATAACTGTTATACACCCTCCATGAACAACAGGTATTCTCATCCAGTAATAAAGTCTACACTTTGAGAGTAGGCCACTATGGGGTTAGGTGGTTACATGAGGAGCCCGTTACCAAGCCACCGCGAAAGTAAGATTAAGATGTGGTACAACTGGCGGTTTTGCTTGGAGCTCGAAGTGAAATGGTGCCAGGCATAAATTTTATCGTAAAGAAGCGGCGGTTAAACATTACTTCTGTTCTACATTCTTATCACGGGGCCCTGAAAAGTCAGCAATGAAACGAACCAAGGACAGCAGATCGAGTACCCAACCGTGAGAACATCCTTTCAACATGCTACTAATTATGTACACGTTCTTCTTGTTTCAAACCAATGGAAAACAGTATGACGAAATAAACCTCTGAAACTGCTAACAAACCATATTATTATGGCATGTTTTCGGTTGACAAGCACCAAAATAGCGTCATCAAACGGGACGGTCAGGGCCTTGATAAGGTAACAATGAAGAAAACCTCGTAACTGAGGTTGTTCAACGGAAAGTGATAATCCCCTGAAAACCAGTTGCTAAAGACCCGTTCACGACGAATCTCTGGCTGAATTCGAAGGTTAAATTGGGGAAATGAGTGTACGCTTCCATGCAGGGAAGTGCGCTAGCCCTACGAAGCTAACGTATGCAGGATCAATGAACACAAACAATTTGCGATTTGAGGGTCTTGAACAAATAAAATATTTGTTGAGCTAACGAGGAGGGTGCCGGATGGTCGAAGCGCTCCTTACATTACAATTACCATCACAAATTCCTAATCCATAAACATTACGTCAACCATATAAGGAACAGTAGGGAGGGGCTTAGAAAAATGGGATATCCACGAGCTCACACAAAACAAACAATGACATTCACTCTCGTTCACTAAACAGTCGGAAACCAAATCAGAAAGCAGAACTTAACAGAGCAAAACGAAATCGTTGTACCATTGTCTGCCAGAAGACAAGACCTCTTGACGGATGACCTCTTAAACTGCCTCAAGGTTGACAATACGACATCGTGTTAATGTTCTGAAATCTGTGAAGCTGTATTATTCATCATAAAGTATCGATGTTCTCTACTTGACGCGAGTGTGAATAGCCACCCTTCCCTCACCACCTTCTCATCGCAATGCTTACAAACTGTTCCTCTAATGAGAGTGAGGCACATTGGTTAGTCACCCTCTACGTTTGCTATGGTTTACATTGAGTGATTTTAGGGTCACCGAGAATAGATCTGCAAAAAATTTGTTTGTCTTTTTGGATGAAAAAAGTAATGTTCTCTCAAGGACCCTCAGATTTGAAAAGTCACTCTAATAAGCCATTCAAGTGAAACTAGTGTGCTTCTTTTTCAAAGCAACGTGCTACTCATTGACCAAAAATATTCCCCATCTTCAAACATAATCGAAGCCGTTACTCTGAGGAAGATGTGAACATGTGAGGCATGTGGTTTGAAATTCGTTGGAATAGATTTATGACCCCCATCGAAAGCATCGTACAATTTCCCAGTAAGATGTATTCACACAGAATAAACGACAAAAGATGTGATTTTTTTGCCAATCACAAATAGAATTGCAAGACGGCTAATAGACGTGCGGCCACCTTTATTTAAGTAAGCGTGAATGCCACTTACTGAAAAGTAAGCCATTTGAAAGCGATTAAAGTAACCCTTAGGATATAAAAATATATATTAGGTATGCTAATTAATGAATTTGTGACCCACGAAAAATTACGGAGAAATAACAATCGGATAATTGATAAATAAACTAACATAGTGGATCCGGTTTTGTGTTCGGCTTGTATTACTGAACTACAACGAAATACCCATTCGCGAAAGAACCTATTGATTTACTGAAGGAAACCTACAACTACTTGCGTATATATCACAAGTTTGCTCTAGTTCGTCTCCAGACAGTGGGAGAAATAGTGTCACTGAATGCAACTAGATCACAGAACACGGTTTTTGCGGCAGCACACCGGTAACTAACCATTTCGAAATCGATGCAAAAGTTTTAGGAACACCTTGAAATCAAGAATTGACTGGTCCCACTTTCAGTATACCAACTAAAACAAATAATTGTATTGCTTCTATAAAGCTGCTTGCCTACATAACCAGAAATCATGTCCTTGCTAAAAAAAACTCACTAAGAACCCTTCATTTTTAACTGGCTATACAAGTTGCTCATTTTAACCGCTCGTAAGTAGATCACGCAGAAAACTTGACACTTTTGTGGACTGTATCACTTCAGTTTGTCGAAAGGAAATAATCGAATGTTCTCACTTTGGTGTTGTTCAGTTTCGCGCACAACATTTATACTAAAGAAATTGGTACAGATTCAATGTGGATGCATTTCGAATAAACCCAATCAGTTTCGCTTCGGAACGCCACCGATGGATAAATCGCGAATCAAGACAGAACTTAAGAAACGTTTTGTATTCAAAAAGTCGAGCATCCTTGTTCACAATTAACCGTGATAGGTCAAGAGGTCCGATTTCCGTAATTGGTAGCCGTTGTCTGATAAGTGGAAGTAGACTCTAGAGGCACGATCCCTGTGAATGCGGACGAACATAGGGGCTGACCATTACATGTAGATAATGTCACCTCAACTGGTGATTATATGTTTGAGATCCAAAGGCCGAGCGGAATGACCACAAGCTTATGGAAATCATCATACTGGGCATTAAATTCAGTTAATTATGAGGCAAAAGAACAGAATTGCAAAACAGGTCGTCAGAAATCGAACCGATCAGAAGCGATTTTCATAAACAACCATAAATTAGCTGATTATCGGTAGCACAAACTTAAATGATTTACAGAGTATTTTTTCAAAAGATTATTAAAAAAACGGAGTCTATTTTTAATTTTCTGATTTCACTGCAGGTTCCAAATGACACTTGCTTTTTGACAAGAAGTCTCTTCAATAATGTTACTTTTATCAACCTGGTAGCTTGCCCTACTTGACCGCTGCATTAGATGCTGTTATCTAATATTACGTAACTGATGGTCGCCTATCGAAATCTAGTACAAAAGGTGTACCAAACCAACACGGTCTTCTGATTTTCTAAATACGAAACCAACTAGAATCAATTAGTATCAAGAATAATAAAATCATGATATTTCTGGTTGTTTCATACCCGGCTACTAAGATCACATCGAATGGAATGCTAAAGACCACGAGATACATCGATCGAGAGATGCGAGCGGTGTACAGTTTGACTGTCCTAGCCCGTGACGGTGGCAACGAGGGGGATGCTGATTTGGATGAAGAGCTCCAAGAGTACAGGACAGCTGGTTCCACGGACATGTTCAATCGGGCCATCAATGATCAAAAAGTGCGAACATCTGCAGCTCAGGTACAAATCACTGTCACTGATGTCAACGATCACTATCCAATATTTGTCTATCCGAATGCTTCTTCGTATCAGGTGAGCTTCCGGTGTGTCTTTTTCAAAGCTATGTGTGACTGTGCATGATTCACAGACTGGATTGGTAGAGAAACCAGTGTGGTTACTTTCTCCGTAACTAAAAAGTACTTCTTCCATTTGAGATATTTATCTTGCTTACATCGCGATCCTTGAAACTAGCGGTTTTTGGAACACCCGAAGCAAGAAAACAGTGGGGGGAAGAAAAGCCAACTTTTCAACAGCTTTCTGGTTTTTCGTTCAATCTATGCAGAACAACTGAAATGCACTGATTTTTGTGTAGCCCTATCGTTGACAGAGAATATTCTGTTTAAATTGTTGTCGAAGATATACACTCCGAAAGTTCGGAGTTATTTTTTTCAAAACGCAGTTTGTATCGTCAACTGGTATGGTTGACACAGTTCCAGTTTGAGAATAGGTGCATATTACTGATGTTTTACCATGCAGTTTGATGGATGTACAGATTTACCGGTGCGCTTGCCTCAAGGAAAGGCAATCTTTCACCGTTGGTAGGTTGTGTTGAGCAGATCAACTAATTTGATAAATCTTCTGCAGTCACTCAACAGTTCCTCAATACCGTTGATTAATTTGAACGGTCTGAATGAGCATAAACATTTTGGATTGTATTGCGTCTAAATGACTGGATAGACATTTTTCCCAGAAGCATGCTACTGGCTTCGCTGTTACTACCGCTCACCAGGTATGGGTACTAAGTACTGCACAGTAAGTTTATCAAGATGATCCAATCTGATTGGTTGGGCGAGTGCACGGAAGAACAGTTAATTTTTAGAATCACAAGGTTATTCTTCTGAAAGTGACTCAGTCGGTTAATCAAGGACACACCGGAAATCAAAACACGGGACCATTCGTCCTCGTCTCAGTGTCTGTCTTTCACTAACCCAGGTCATAGGTTCTTAAAAATCAACTTATGATTATGAAATACCTTTTGTGGTCATATGCTGGAGTCGAATTATTGACCCACAGAGACATCTCCCAAAATGGTTCATTCTAAGACATAAACATGGCGTATCTCTAAGTTTGGTTGGGCGTAGGTTGCTGGCAGAAATGTCAGCTGTTCACTTTACAAACCATTTAATCATCTTTCCCAGAGTTATTCCACGCAGATCGCAGTGATTTATTGGTATCTTTAGAAATATTTTCAAAATCAGATTACAGGAATCCCCATAGATGAAGGGTTTTCACAAATAGCACATCATTGTTCAGTGAATCCTCGACGTAGCTTCACATGTTGCACCCATAAACGCGTTTTCCTGAGTCAGGTTTAAGTGAACAGTTGAGCCGGATATTTTTCTAATTATCATAATTTGGCTAAGGCGAATGCAAACTCCGCAGATAAGAGGATTCGTTCTTCACAAATTCATGTTGAGTCCATGGACTTTAGGATTAAATTATCGGTTACGATTTCTCGGGAGTGTGCACAAACAATAGTGTTGCAGCCTGGAGACGTGTGAAAAATTGTGCCGGGAAATCCTCCGTTTGGTGTTTTGAACTCAAGCGAATTGGAGAAAATCGTTTCAGAATAGAACTCATCATAATTTGCCTAATCATAGGTTTGAAAGCAGAAAGGAAATGTCTGTTTCAATTTTTTTCCAAAATGTCACAACTGATTGCGGCGCGAACAGAGAATGAACTAACCGTGTTAGTAATTTAACTTCGCATTTTAGAGCAAAGCTGACTGCTTGGGTTTTCTTATTACTCTGTACTGTAAATGTATGCAATTTGCCACTGATCAATTAGGGTACCGATAAATACAGTAAGCTTTTTCTCAGATTAATAAGGCATTTGCAATCGTGCTTCTACTTTCGGACTGCACTATTTAATCTCACTTCTTAGTCATCACGCTGTTTTTGCTCTTGCCTTCAGCTCAGGATTTCCCAAGCATCAAAAACCACATTGCCTGGCTGCTGTTTTCTCAAAACGGTCATTCGATGAAAGTGTATACTCTTGATTTGGCTGTTTGAGTTCTCGTTGCTGGCTTTTTAGTGGGTGTGAAAAACAGAAACTTTTCAGGCAAAATGGCCGACGGTTTTCTTTATTGAAATGTGTTTTATAAGCCCAAGAGATTGTACATCTCATCAAAAAATTTTAATTATTGTTGGATACAATGATCCAAGTTTAGGGCAAACTTTTGTCTCTTTTGGAAATTCCTAGGCACAGCCAAACTCAAATGTTATTTCTTAATCCCTGTATCACGCTGCTTTGAGCAGACATTTCCAGGTAAAATGTGATGAAATAAACCCACGGATTTTTACTTTCAAGAGGCAAATTTGAGCTTCCGGTTTTGGGTTAGACCCACCAGTTTATGGAATACAAAATACCTGTGAACCTTTATTGTGAACATCTTGATAAACCAGAATAAAATTATGGGGCCAATGAAACATTGTATAAGTAATTTGGGGAATTGTATTAGAGTAAACGTCTCTCTAACAACAAACGGCAGCTGCCTCATTACTTCAAACGGCCTGTGTCTGGGCCTTCGTGGATAGACCGTGAAAGAGTAACTGACGGTTCCTGGGTTCCTTGGTTTCTAACGTTCCACCACACCTATTGATTAATATCTCGTTCTGAAATGAAGGTTTGTTTAACGTTAAAACATTTACCTTCTTTCTCATGACCTTTGGTCAACTTGAAATACTATAAGCTGAAGACAAAATAAAACATTTTGTCCATATTTCTATAGCTACACCCTGTGTGGCTTGCGAAGGGCTAATAATGTTTCTCTCATAACTTTCATAATCACAATTCTAAAACATGACTACTTTGGGCTCTCATCCAGAGAGAATTATATATTCGTCCAACTTGTATAACACATACCGGAATCGCCTATAATGACAGGCATTTGCAGACAGTTATTCTGTCGATATATTTGTTGTTAAAGCTTTGGGATTGCTCCTGCAAGAGTATTAAAGTATTAGTTAGAAATCTTTCTCCTTGGTTGCATAAGAATGAGCACGTGTATCATTAAGGGCATTACACATTCATGTGGAAAACAGCGAGAGGCCATTTGTGAGCCAAACTGCGTCAACAGATCAAAGGTGCGTATTGGTTCGACAAAGAACCACAGTTGAATTCTGCTGGCCCGAAGGTGTTTCTTTGCATTTGCTTAGGATTCTTCTACTCCGATTCGTACAGAAATTAGCTTCTGAATCGCGATTTCTAATTATTCACTTGGTACCAGTGAACTAAAATAAACGGAATTCGGGAGACGAGCATCTTTGTCCACTGGGCTTCTCAAAAACAAATCGGCTTTGGTATCCAGCGGACGCCACCGGAAATCACAATCGGTAGCCATATGTTTTTTGGTTGCATTGATATCCGTTCAGAGAACCTGCTTTGTAAATGAGATGCAAATTAGTTTGGTACACACAAAAGAATTCTGAAAGTGCAATACCAAGTGTGTTTTCCGTTTCCGGCTAAGCCTAAAGTTCCAACATAAAATAATTATCGGTATGCCAACTGCTGTGTTTTGGGTAATTTCCATAGACGTGCACGAGAGTAGGCGCGAGCTAACAAGCAAATTCGGCATTCCTGGGATTCACTAGTTAACAAACGGTGTGAATAGAAAAACTTGATACATGCATCTTATCTAACCACGATGACCAAACGGAATATGGATTAACTGGAGCGGGAAATACCCCGGAATCCCTAGCCCATCGGCCGTAAATGTTTCATAGCATTTGTATATGCCTAACGCGTAAGCATGTACCTCTTTCTTCTAACGACCTTGTGAGGAATGCCGATAAAGACAAAATTATCACATAGACTTCAAGTGAATGACTAGAATGCCGAACCGTTTTACAGATAGACTGAGCATCTTTACTACTACTACTACTACAACTACTACTACTACTACTACTACTACTACTACTACTAATACTACTACTACTACCAATACTACTACTACTACTACTACTACTACTACTACTACTACTACTACTACTACGTCTACGATGGTCACTGAATTAGTACGGGGCTGATAATCTTTGAATTGGCTATTATTACTCCAACATTTTACAAATCAGCTCCAGATGATAGGTAGCCAAACTTCAGTAACCCAAACATCTCCATTGATGTCACGTAGAAGCCTTCAACTTTTATGGCCAAAGAGCTACGAACAGCTTGTTTGTATAAGCGGGTTGATATTCGTTTTTCGGGTATCGACTGAACGATTTTTATTCGAGAAAACTTACGACCCTACCGCGACGACTCCCATAAAAAATGAATAGTATTGTGCGGAAACAAAACAAGAACCTTCAATTGAACAACTTAATGTTGGAGCAGAAATGCCTAATTTTATTTTATTCATGTCCTTGATATTCACCAATGTTTAATTTCATATTTTTGCCATATATTCGTTCACAAAAAGAGTATGGCTTGTTTCAACGAAATCAATAATTTGGGCTAATGAGAGATCGGGGGCGTATATGTGACAGCAGTGATATCGTCTAAACCTGCGTTTGATTTATCTATATCGTACACACTGAGAAAATTCATTTTACAAGCCAATGCGCCTTGACTAATTACACTACAGAAAAGATGCCGCGTGGGCTTTTAGCGAGCTCATCTTTCCTCCTTGAGAATCCTTGTTAATTGCGAGCTGCAGTATGTACGCTCCTTTTGGTCCAACTGACGGTCATATGAGTTCTCACCTGCCCGTTGCACAAGATACAATGTAATGGAAAACTTATGTCATGAAGGTTGTTAACTTTATTGATTAGGTCGATACTCAAGATCCGTGAATGCTGCATAGTGAACACTCAACACTTCTCATATGAACAGTAATTGTGCAACCTTATAGTACAATGCCACCGTCGAACCAATTTCTATTTTATCAAAACTTCAGCATTCTTTCATAGGGGGTGGGAGCGGTGAAAATATTAGTTCCTTGTGATATCACCAAAACAACAGTTTTATCCATAGTTCCCGAATAAGCATACTTCTTCGTTATTCAGTTCCAGGAAAAAAATGCAACCGTGGCTTTATTTTACTGGTAATATTTACTAATTAATCGAGGGAAATTTTGTGGGATTGTTTCCTATGAAGTGGTTATGCGTTGACTATTAATTGCCCCAGTTTTCAATGTGCGATCAGTTGCCATTTAGAGAAGGGGGATGAAGAATGTCACATTGAAGGAAGAAACGAGGTGGATGTTTATTATGTCCCGGAAAAATTCCAAAAGATTCTTTTACGTATTGTTAAATTTTGAAAACTAGTTCGGAAATATGGTTGCAATATGACGACAAACAATCGGTGTATACAATGCCTTTTTCAGCAATCTTGTGATGTTTCGTGACAAAAAGACTAGACGAAAACCATACCTACCACTATTATGATGCAAGCATTGCCTCGGTACACTTAAAATTAGATATCACCCCGTTTCTTCCATTTACCGGAGTCGCTCTATGTACGGTCTGGCCTATTTCACAAGTTCTTTCTTCGCACAGGAAGTCTGTAAAGAATAATAAGGTTACTTTATTATCATAAATGAAGTCAGTTAAATATTTCTCTACATGTATACCCTTGAATCCATCAAAATAATTCAATCAATCCTTAGCCACTGGTCTCTCCAGAAATGTTTAAATTGCCTGGTTCTGTAATACGTAGCTAATTGCCAATGCCTGATCACTGAACTGGAAGCTTCTTTATAATAATGTGCATCAGCACCCTCTACGGAGTAGAGATCATCACCCAGATAACCGTCATTATAAGCCTTACCATCATCATTCGAGTCATTCTCAGCGTCATTATCAAGGCAAACAGTTGTGTTCCATTCAATATCTAGGAAATAGAAGCCTACTGTTTCAATATATTACCGAGAATAAATTAAAATTTGAAAAAATACGGAAAATGAAAGCTTAGGACTTCTGGGGGTAACTTCTGTAGTTCATTCATCCAAGTGCTATTTTAGGATTTTTGCCTTGATCTTTCTTTATGATTCTCAGAAAATCACGATTATCAAACCGGGAATTTAGAAGAAGGCGATCTACTACTGTTAGTCTCCGTAAAATGCACTACTGACTGTTTAACATCAACGGTAATCGAAGTGATAGTTCGGAACTGCTGTAAACTTCGAAGTCAACAGGATGATTACATAAAAGTTTTGGAAATGAACCGACGAATAAAACAACACAGGAAGTGAATACATTCCTTCGAATTAGTTCTGGATTATGAGCACGTTTAACGAAGTGATAAATATTGCCCTATTTTCCAGCGGTCGGACTGGAGAACGGTAAAATGAATATACTGGGAGTCAGATGCATGTGGAAATTCGAACTGCCGGACATTTTAGCAAATGAACTAACTGAAGTGCTCAGTAATTCAGTTGAATCGATTGTATACATGTATATGACGTATTGATTTACGTATATGGGGAGGTTATTTTTGATATGACTCCAGACCACAAAATAGCATGCGATCGAAGGCTCTCTTGGGCTACTGCGCACAAATTGATGACCAAATATTTGTGAGAATTGCAAACTAAAACAGAAAATCATTAGAAAATGACTTACTGCAGTTCACAGTAGGAAAAGTTGCTTGATAACTTGATTTTCACCCAAGATATTTGTCCGCTTTTCAAATATCGGTTTCTTTTTCCAGAAATGACAACATTTCGGATTTGAATTACACAGCGGTATTCTTCACTTCTAATATGTACATACTAAAAATTCACCTGTAGTGGCATGTGATAAACAGTCCCAATAAGGCGAGAAATACTGCTTCTTTGCTCGCTAAGAATCTCGTTTTAGTACCATGAAACACAGAACCTATTTTGGGTATTGTGTCATCTAGCCTATTGTTGCACAAAAAGTACTTGTCAGACAGGTGCCGTGAACCAAACCTAAGCATCCGTTGGTGTTGAGACTAAAAGCAGTTGGACAGGATCGATCTCTCACTTCATAGCTCGACGCCATCGACCGGTTATCCTGTAGCTCAGCGATCAGAACATCATGATATCTTGTAGCTCGTAATTCCGTTGTCCTAAGTCTTGTGCCCGGTACTGGATAGGATCTGTCTGTGCAGCCCACGACTCATTATAATGGTTGTATTCTGTTAGAAATGGCAGGCTACGTGTTGGCCAGGAATCAACCACTACCCGTATGTGGTGCACAAAGCTATTACTTACTTGGCTTGACCTTCTCGAAGGATTGCTTGTAGGTTGGGAAGGTAACATTTCATTCAAAATTGTGTTCTCACTAACGAGTTCGTTCTTCAAAAATGAGTTAAAGAATCAGTGAAACTACAAAACACTCTTGGTTGGTCGTATTCATCCTTTATTCCCCTCCGAAAACTGAGTGCAGAACATAAATGTTAATACTTTTGACTTTTATACTTCTCACTTAACATATTTCAGCCATAAACGATACTTTAAAAGTCCCTATTACGCATCTGAAAGTGAAAATTGCGCGGAATCCACTGACTGGTATTTATCCATCCTATTTATGTGATTCTTCACCATGGGGGTGAAATCCACTTGCAAGATGTTTGTATTGTTACACTGTTCACATTATTATTAATGATTCGCTACCTTTTTATTTTTTTCAATCCTCTATACCAACTCGCCTCTGGTGATTATGGGACGTGATAGGTTCGCATTTCAATGCACGAGAAAAGAGGATTCATTATCACGCGCTTGGTTGCAGTCGACAAGGATACTGGACCTAACGGACAAATTCGCTATGGAATTATCAAAGGCAATCAGTTAGGTCTGTTCAAAGTTCGTCCAGACACGGGTGAACTGTATTTGGATCGACCACTTAGTGCAGAATACAAGGTATGCTGTGTTTTCCGAGCATTATGTGAGTGAGAAACACTATACTTGGGGACGGCTAGAAATAAAGTAGTTCCTACAGATCCGCTAGCAAGCTGTTGGCTTTATTAGTTATTTGTACTGAAGCACGATCTAAGGCGTTTTTGTTGAGAATAAATCGAGGAACCCTAAGGCCTATCATGTCACTTTTGAAATGAGGTTTACCAAGCCTCAGCCACTTCACGTAACATAGCTGGTGCATGTTTGAGGTTGTCTGTTGAATGTCTTTTGGTCAAGACAGGATAAACCGTCTTTCTCTATCAATCTTGTGCTGTACGGCTCTTAATTAGTCACCTAGTTTCTAAAATCCCTAAAATCTACCTGAACAACGCACTGTAGTAGAGCAAAAATACTCTGTAGTTCATATCAGATTATAATTCATACGATACAGACTAGGAGGTAGTTCAGCGTGATGTCTAGTGCCAGAGAATGTTAAGGTCCTTTCAGTATTCCTTTAAGGCAAAAATGTCGGCTTACAACTGTCAGTTACGAGGGGAAATTAAACAGCAGGAGCACGACTGATTGTTCCATTTGTTTTCAATTTTCGCTGTTCCCAATGGCCTATTTCACACGGAAACAATTTAAAACCTTGAATAGGCAAAGATCAGTTATCCCTCCGAATCTTTTCAACATTGATCACTGATCGTACTGTAAGAGCTGTTGTGTATCCTGTCGCCCTGTGTGTGTTATGGAGTTTATGGGAGAAACGTCCACGCAAGATAGCAAATACTTCAGATTAATCCATAATTGAATCTGACTGTGATTTTCCGTTTGAATAGAACGTGCGAAGTATATTACTTTCAGTTACATAATCAAATTACCGTTGACATGGATACATAGGTGGAAAATTGGGAAGGGGATGCAGCTAACAGATTCACGGTCCAATAGGCTCAGTGATAAAACTCAATTAATTTGTCACTAAGCGAGAATTTGATAAATTCGCTGAAGAGGATCTTGTGTTCCAATTGCAAATTGTCCTGAAAAACCCATATGTACCGATGGTCTTGTCCGGATGAGAAATCCAGTTCAAAACAACGCGCTCTCGGGGATGAAATAGTCATAAAATTAGGAAACACTATGTACAGTCAAATCTTTCTTTACCGTTAAGTCAGCCTTTTTCATGTAAATCCGTTTATAAAAGGAATGAAATCATAGTCAAACACATTTCGTGGTGCTAATGATAATTTGGTTCATAACGAGATCTAGTCAACCTGAATCACTTGTGAATTTCCTTTACAAAAAAATAATTAGAGTTAATCTAAGGCTAGTAAATAAAATATGAATAAAGTATATAATGAGGAAGAGAAAACATCTAGAAATAGAAATAATTACTTTTTCAGTGCGAGTTCAGAGTTGGAAAAGTATTATTAACAAGTAGTAAACAAGGGAAGATTTAGAATGGGAAGAAAACATGGGGCAATTTTTGCACATTAGCTATGCACAACACTGAGCACTTCATGAAGTCATACACACTACTGTAGTCAATACAGAGTGGATTTGAGTAGCTTGTTACCATCAAATCAGACGGTTAACTTTGAATGCAAACAGAAGCGTGTAACTGGGGGAGTGTTTTTTCATTACTTAAACTTCGGTTAGCGTTGTAAACAAACAATATATTCATTCACACTCTCCCAACTCGGTATGTGTATGTACGGAGTGGCTCAAAAAAAGAACCCGTCTATAGCATACGAGTCATCTCAAGTAACTATCCAACAATGCATGAGATTTTCTAGGCAAAATGGAATTTCCTACCACAACAATCATCTTTAAATAGCTACAAATCCAAAGAACCCCGCAGATTTTTGCTGCTTACTGTAAATCCTCCCAAATTCTGACATTATCTGCACGAACTAAAAACAGAAATGAGATTTGTCTCAGTTGTTTTCTACATCAGAAGCAACGATAATTAACTAAAGAGTGATTCAAAAATGACGGTTAGACGAATCCAATATTACTTTGTTTTGAAATCAAACTTTTTCCGTTTTTTAATCCTGAATCGTACACGAATCGAACACTTCAGTTCGATAAGCTACCAATAAATAGAACCCATCTGCTTTATTTTCAGTCGGATAAATATCATTCGTACAATTTTCCGCTTCAAATCAGCCAAAACAGAGCGTTTACGAACATAACAGTGTGGCAATGTTTTGTGCATCCACGAATTCTTCAGAATTATTGTCCTCCTCACAGATGAAGTAAACAAGAAGTTCAGCAACATGTTCTACTCTAACATCGTGAACCCAGTGATATTTCTGAAACCAGTTCATCCCACTAAGCATTACTTACATGCATTTTACACAGTCATCTGAGGGAAAACCACGCACGTTTGCTCCTTTAAGGCGGATTCCCGATTGATACAGGTTTTGGGCATTAGTCCACAACAACAGTATTGGTCTGCAAATTGAATAACGAGAAGAATTGTGCCTGACGAAATCGAATTATCCGCTCGCATTTAGAAGGCGTAATAAACATTCTGACACTCTAAACTACCTTCCAAGTGGTATGTTTTAGAAGTCGTGTGAATATACTTGGCCTATCAATGTAAAATATTGGGTTAATTGAAAAATAGACAAACATACGTTAACAACAAGTCGAAGTTGGGTAAAAAGTTGAGACATGAAGCCGAATGTATTGTTTCCTTGAAAATGTACTTAGCCTCTCTGCCGTATGAACTCTACACTGGCCCTTTTTTCACCGTATTAGGTTAGACATACCAGATATTGAGTATTATTTCTGAAAAGGGAATGGGTATTCCGGAGTTCTGGTATCAAGGGTTGGTGGCCATACTCTCCGGAGATTACTGCTCGACACAGAATATATCCTCTGCAAAAAGTCCACATCAGTATGTTGCACAAATGCTTCCCGCTTTGCATACAACTTACCTGACCTGAGAAAACTGTTGATGTAGTAGACATTGACTATTCTTTAATTTTGTAGCACAACTGCCCTTCATAATACGGTGAACGAAAAGTGACAGTCTAATACTAGTTTTCTTGAAAACCGCAAGATTCGAATACTCGAGTACTTGTAGCACAGATCTGGTTACCTTCATTCTGTTCTCTCAATCTGTCTATTATGGCACGGCTGGACTTTCAACAACGAATAACCTGCGGAGAGTTCAGTACCAGCATGACCGAATAGTTGTGTGACATTGCTGGCAATCTGATTGTGGCATATTCCATTTGTCCAACAAATTTGACTGATGTCAGGTCGTGTGTAAATTTCTCCGAGGTTACTTAAAACCTGTTTGGAGTCAAGGGCATGTTATACATCAACGATCAACATTTGCAGAATGTGAGATAATTTGCAAACATCCTGATGTCCTCATGTACCCTCACTGACATTGTCATGAGACCTGTCTCGGCCTCCTTTGTATAGTACGCAAACACCAAAGGCAAACTGCCCCATGTGAAAGACAAAAGGGAGAGAAAACGGAAAAATGACCAGCTTAGAATAATCAAATTTAATACTATGAGGTGGTTCGGCACGATACTGAAGCACTTTATCGGTTGTCAAGAAAATCCTTGCTATTTTATACATTCAACTTCCATTTATATTACAACTATGATCCACCCATGAGGTGGAGACGGCTGTAATCGTTCCATACCTTGACGTAATAATAAGCATAGGGGTTCTCCAATCAGCCCATTTTAACGACTAAATCCTAGAGGAAATTTTCTATCGGTAACTCCGTACCCTCGTGGTCATAGTTTATATATGATCAAAGAAACAGGAATACGCTATTTGCTCTGTGAATTTTAACTTCTATAATGTTTATTTGTTATTCTAAATGTTTTCCATGGACGAATGCAATAGTAGGGACACATGTGGTAATAACGGTACTTATTATAACTAACGGGGCAACCTGCGCCCTACTATTTTGACGGATTTATTTGCATAACTAGGCGACAGTAACTTGACGTCCGATCCGGAAGTTGTGCATCCGTATTGGGGGGTTGAATCGCATATCATGAACTCGAAATTCAGTGACCTAAACAGCTCGTCAAACGGCCAACAATTTGAGGTGTGCTGATAATTCTCCTTGCAAATAAGTTTGTTTCTGACCTTTAAAATTTTTCAGTTGGTCGTACTTGAGTAATTCCATTGGGTTATTCACTTCTTGGCTGAGAAACAAGGTAAAATCGGGCTAAAGACCGTGGAATAATTATAAGTGAAATAAACAGGTGTGAACAATGCATGTAATGTATTTGCATTCTTTGTTGTCAGGACCCGCTTCCCATTTCTTTGTCAGTGCAACAGCTACGTTCATTAGCTCCAATGCACCGTATGCCCTCGAGTAATGCTGTCAACATTACACCAGGATGACACTGTGAAGGCTGAGTATTGGCTACACAAAAGCACGTTTTGATAATGCAATGCATATGACCGTTTCTTGTTGTTTTGTTACAGTGCGTATAAATGAGCTCCAGGTGAATGTTATCCACAGTGAATCTGTCTCTTTGTTTTGGAACTCAAAATCTAACCAGATATGTTGTGAGCTTCCGACCCATTTTGCTTACTCACGATCCAAAAAAGCATCCATGGCTGAAGGCATAATTCGTATGTTGCACTCACTTAGAGAAAACAACCCTACCTATGGAAAGTACCTAACCACCAAACAATAACCGTGAATCAGACTACAAGTAAACAAACCAGAAGTCATTAACCAGGTCAGTTGTACTAAGAGTCAGGAAGTACATCCAAGTCAGCAACTTATATTTGCACACACATCTAGTTACGTACGTGCATGGAACACCGTACTGCACGCTACGACGGACAAGCCTTTTGTAGGTCAGTTTCTCAATTTTGTTTCAATGTGATTTGATTATTCTGGAGAGGAGAATACTGTGTGCATTCCTGACCACTTTAAATAAGTCAGACATTTCGCAACAGTCAGATACTTAAGTTTGACGGAAAACATGACATTGTCAAAAAGAATGGGAGCTAAATCTTTGAAGACTAAACTAGCGAGTTCAGTTACGAAGCTCAAATTTACATGCGGTTGTGTCCTTACACCTTTTCCAAGGGCAACTTGGTCCTAATCGTCGAGGCTAGTGATCTTGGCACCCCAAAACCACAGACCAACTCGCTCGAGATTCGACTCATCATCACGGATGAACCGGCAGTCGGCCGAAAGATGAACATGTGGGACACCACAATGGACGGCAAATACAGTCCGTTTGACATGCTGCCCATGGACGGTGGGGACGGTGATTCGACGGGAGCAATCGAGTTGAACAAATTGATCATGATGTGCATTGTGATCTCTACAGCTGTGGTCTGTTTGATCATGATATTTGCCATTGCCATCTTTGTGCGCCGTACCTCTTGCAACTCAATGTGTGTATCTGCTCGAAGAAATCAGCGATCGCGTGGACACTCAGCTAACGGGACCACGGCAACCATGAACGCAGAACGGTACACAAATCCGTGGGAGACTGACTCAGATGGAAAACCGGACGGGTTTGAGATGTCTAGAGATAGTCGTCTTGGAACTTGTATGTTCTGGTTGACCTTTGCGAACAGTATTTTTATGGTTCCAGTCAGTGATGTACTATTTACTTGTTTCAATTAAGCAAAGCTTCACTCTGCTTCTTTTCAGCTTTGCACACTTCAACTAGGCGTCGAAAAAACTGAATTGCTATCTCAAATGATCTACCATACTTGCATATTGCTGGACGAGTTTTGAAAACAGTAATGGTTCCTTCCCTGCGCAACAACGACAGGGAGAAGATATCGGTGTGATAAGGGAATAATTTTGTTAACTAATCTCTCTAGTATTATTGTGAGAATAATAATGCGCCTATGCGATGTAGTAGGTAAAAAGTGAAACTCATAAAGTTTTTACTGAATGCTAATGCGCTGCATAGGGCTGCATAGGGATACGCGCATCGGGTTTTTGCATCGAGACCAACATTACATTCTTTTGAAAATCTTTCGATCTCAAACGGCTGATTAATGCATTTTGATGAGCACCACTTGCGATATCCCCTTGATTCAGTGTTGTTATCTTTCAGGCTGTTTGTAACATGCTTTAAAGAATTATACTTCAGGGAATGTAGTAACCTAAATTTGTGAACTTTAGCAAACGGTGTATTCTGCAACGTCGTCGTGTTCTACAGCTAATTCACTCGAACCAGAAATTGTCGGTGTTCAAGATCTGTCCTAAGCATATTTACAGACTTAGTCTGGTACTACTTTCTACTTTCCTCTGAAATTCATTGAAGCTTTGTACGACTGTTTTGGTCAGGCATATTCAATATTCATTGGTGTTATTATTTGAGTGACTGTCATCTGGACTCCACGTTTCACACATAAACCTCAGGTCATCCGACCAACCTGCACTCGGAAGCACCAGACTCGAGTTTCGCTCTTGTTAGAGTTCATCAGTGGCGTATACCCTCCGCGACCACCAGGGTTTGAACCGGGGCCTTTTTTTCTCGAAAGCGTGTGTGTTACCACTGCACGCATACAGTTGGGTGATGAATTCATTAGTGTATTAATACCTGGTATGGTCTGCGGATGAGTAGTTATCGTGAGTCCTACAGGCTATCAGAAATACCCCATAGAAGCCTACTGGTTGCAGGGACAATTTTGGACTGACGGTGGATATTAGTATTCTTCACCTGCACAACCTATGACCACATTAGCGAACGTCTTCCCACATAGGGGGCAGCGTCGGCACACTATTTCCATGGTTCCCACCCAGGTTATGAGAAACAGTCTGAATGATGAATCACTAGATGCAAATAAGGGGTTCTTTTCCAAGGCCATATTGAATCAGGGCTCTTTCGTGCATTATTATCGTTCCTCAGACATCAGTAGGAAAATGAGCTCATGGAAGCAATGGCAAAAAATGAAAATAATCAACGTCTATAGGCTAAAGAAAGTACGATTACATCACTTACATGTTTAACTTCTGGCTACGTAGTCGAATAAATTGAAAAATATATGTGGTAGACCAACAAACAGTATTATTCTGAAAACGGGTTGGATGCTTTTATCTGATATATGAAAAGCCTAGCAAAATCTAGTATTTGATCATTTTTAAACTATTCACTGCTTCGATTGTATATTCACGTGGGTTTGTAAATTAAAAGAAAATATTATTGCTTGGGCACAAACTGCGTAACATTCATCTAGAATTGCGATCGTCTTTCATTTCTGTTTCTCAAGTAAACGACCAGAGTAGAAGGAAATCAGAACGGGACGATGGATTGGATTTGAGAAAACCAACTGTCAGTTTGGATTTTGTCGCCTCATCCAAGGTACCACTGCTGTATGACAGTGTGGCTGGTGCCAAAAATGGGAATGTGATATCGTACAGTCTCGATGAGCGAACTATAACCAATCGTTATGTGGATCTATCTTCCCAGTCTCCCGGAAAGGTCACGTTCAACGCGGTGCCCAGTCCCGATACACAGGGGTTTCACTTGGAACAAAATGAGGCTGCAGGAGAAGTGAGTGAAATACAGCTGTCAGTCAATCATTTTACGTTACTAGAGAAGTATTTTTTTTCTATATATAGCGTACATTTGTATTGTCGAAAAAGATGCCTTTTTGTGTCCTATGAGCACAGTTTGTATTTGCGCATCACTCCAGCAAAGGAGAACTACATAATATCAAATGTACCATGATCAGCAAGTAGCGGTGAGGTTTTAGGACAATAACTCTTTTGGTCTGCCTGTATAGAGTGAATAATTACGCTCAAAATGTCGACGAAACTAAATTTTCGCCTTTATCAGTCAGCCGCAATTTTGACAGAATATGAGCCTCTGAGGAAACACGGAACAGGAATTTTTCAGTTGGACTAACCCGAACAATGATAAAACGCAATGTTCATACGCAATATATTGAAGATTCGGTCAACGTTTATTCATCAGGATTTTTCACAACCTCATCGACATAGAGTCCAACATGTTGATGACGAAATGATGTTTTATTTTTTCCTGCATCACAAGTTGCAATTTCAGGTAGTCCCTGCACACCACAGCCTTTTTAGGATTAGGTTCAAAGTTGAGCCTTATTGAAGGGCAAGTGTGGGGACGGCATTTTCAAGCTACACATACAGTTACAAGTGAATAACGAACAGACTATTAGTTCTTCATTAAATCATACGGTAACCTCTCTTAAAAATCATGAAGCTTTATCCTGAAGAACTATTACCTACCCCGGGCCTTCTTTCCTTTGAATTTAACAACATGGTGGTAGAGGGTAATACCCTCCATTTAGGGTGTCTTTAATTAAAGTCCGGCAACAAATCGTAGCATTTTATCTGATCCGAATCAACAGTTTTCTTTGGTGTGATATATTGGCACTCGACAAGGTGCCTTTTCGTGGGAAATTGCTTCGTCAAACGACGTTTTTCCGAGCCTCCCGCGGGTCATCATAAATCAAGCATTCATAGGAAACGCAAACCTGTCTCCGAAACGAGAAGCCTTGTGATTTGATTCCTTTGATGGAATCATTACCTGCCCTGTTTTATTGAACTTGCAACGTAGCTTCCATATCCCGTGACACTAGCCGCGCTGAAACCTGTCGCTAGCTTACTTCCAAAAGGGAGCGAGAATGAGAGGGAGAATTCTCGCCCTAGATTAGGGACGGGAATTTCCGGCACTGTATCTTGGTAGCTTTTCTGTGATCGGTTTCAGAGACTATCTTGATTGCTACCGCGATAAAGATACAGATGTTTGATTAAGTGCGCTCAAATGACCTTGAGGGCAAAACTTACAATATAGGAGACTGGATTACTCCTTTTTGGAGTGTTTGACAGAAGTCGTTAAGAAGCAGCTTCAAACTACACATAACGGAAAATTTCCTAACTGCGACATAATTTCTCTTGATCTTCTCAAATAGGTAAGACCATGAAAACTGTAATGGCCCTAGGACAGCAAAGAATCGAAGTACATAAAAGAAAGTTTAAGTAGACTAGTATTATTATTCAACGACCCGATATATCTTAATTAAGTCAAGAAGCTGGAGCTACATACGGAGCATTTTTTCATATACATCAAAATGGACATCACCTGTACTTATATATATGAAAGCCTGCACAAGCAGCCTCGTTGTTCGTTGGCTGAGCATTGACCGAGACACAAATAATTATGAGAAATAACAGTTGTAATTTATTTGTGAGCTTTTCAATGAAGAATATCCATTCACACTCTAGACGATTAAAATAAGATCTTAGTAAACATAATATCGCAGTGGACAAGTATGAATACTGTTGAGCAAAGGAGTACCGGGGGCGCATATCTGATGAGTGGCAACAACGGCGAAACCGGTCGTATACCTCCGAGGAAATTTTTCACACTTTTACATACGACTTACTATCAATATATATATATATATATATATATATATATATATCCAGCTTGCCGATGATCAGGGTGACCCTCCAAGGTTTTTTCTGATCTGAGATGAATCTGTTGTTCTCCATAGAAATTCAAGATAGATTCTTATCCGGTTGGGATTAATTCTATCATCATTTGACCAACGATCCACGTAGAAATCCTTCTGAATGCTTCGCGAAAAGTAGCCATTTGAAGCCCTTGAGCACATTTCGGTATAAGTATTTTGATACTGTTAGACCACGTTCGGACCCTGTTGTATTACCCACCACTGTCCAAATAGGGAACGAACTCATTGATGACAAAGGAATCCGAGTATTACCCCTTTTCCTAAGCAGTGTAATCTTCAGAGAAATCGATCCCATACGGCTGCAAAAAGGCATTTGTTCCACAAAATGCCTTATCTTATATGGCCGTACTGATTAATAATTACCTATATGTATATCCATAATAACTACCACGAGACGGAGCTGTTCTATGGCAATGCAAATTACGAGATAACTTTATCCAAGAGGTAAAGATTTTGAAACTCCAGAGGAAACCCAATCTATGCCACCACGGGAATCAAACCCTGGAGGAAAAGCAAAAATTAAAATTTAGTAACCTCAGGGTAATCCTTATAATAATGGGAAAAATGTTAGTTCACTTTAGTTATCAATTGGGCTGCCTTCATCTGTCAGGAGGTTTTGAGGTTCCTTCGACACAGTCCATCAAGTCAGTCATTAAAACTATTTCTTCTTGAGCTTCATTGCATTTTTATTTTTCGACTCCAACAAACAGTGCTGACGATCAAAAAAGCACACCAAAATGTCCATGACACCAAGGTTTGCGTTGATACAAAAAGAAATGTCCGTCTTAATTGTGCATTGTTAGGGAAAAGTTTACTGACTTCGAGTCTCTTGAGAGTGAATGAACTCGTCCTAACTACACAATATGGGCACCGCTAAAGAAAACATGCAGACTGAAAAATAGTCTTCATGGAACAACATCGATAGTAAACCTTTAGGAATATAACACAGAAAAAGGTATATGGTGATGTACACTAATTTGATTACACTCCCGTATCCTAGTAAACCTTAGCTCACACGGTGCAGATCATTTTACCTTGTAAATCAAGGTCACACTCGTCTGCTACAATGCAAAGGAGAATCTACCGAAATGAGAAGTTGCAAGTAAAATCGTGCCTTTCCCTGGTGCTATGATATACCTCACCCAAGGCGTAAAAAGCTTGAATGACATACGAGGAGCATTTTAAGATGCATAGAAATCGTTGTTGTCCATGCATTTGAGCTGAATTCTCGCACAAATGATCACTGGACTACCAGGAGTAATAAATACGTTGTAATAAAACAAGCAAGTTAAGCTCCTCATTGGAACACGCATATTGAGGTGGCATCTTGTATGCCTCTTGTACTTTCAAAATATTTTGAACAATGCAGAAACACAGATGTACCCTTCTGCTGGAGTCTGTTAGTTTATTTAGGGCTTTGCTTGCTATTTGGTAATTGTTTTCTCCAAAAATAATAACTGTTCTTTTATAACACTTCATTTTGGGGATTGTAAAGACAACAATTAAGTATCCAGCATTCTTTTCCATGAAGAATAAATATCTAAAATCCTTTCCGGCTACTCTTGTGATATTGCAAAATACATCTTGTTCCTTCTCAGTCACGAGATTCTCTCACTCAGAACAAGCAGGACTTCATTCTTGTAAATTATCAACCTTAAAGATAACCTCTTCTTATTACTGGAAAGTTGGGGGAATCAGACACTGCTACCTGGCATAAAAAGACAACTCTTCACAAGACTAATAAAGCTTCCGTCAAAAATTGAATGACTGGCATCCATGGACATAGAGCTATATATTGTATAATCTGAGGTTGTAAAAGCTTAATTACCAAGACTACTATAGATGCTAAAACAGAAAGCCCGAAATTGTAAATCTTGCATTACTTTATAAATTTGGCCGATGTAGTAGGTAATCGACTTGTTGTCATCATCGACGAACGACATATTAGCCTTATCAGCTGTAGAGCTCCGACGTGTTGCAAGTGCATACTTTTATGCACTGTTCATTGTCATTAGCCGGTTCCATTGATCTCAAAATAACATGAAAAAAATCAGATTTTCTTAAGCTCACTGCAGAATGAATCACTCTGAAGTACTTCTATCGCTAGTGGTGAAGCAGTATCCGTTTTCAAGAACACATTCAGGGCTCCACAAGTGATATCTGTTCATTCAGCCACCGTTTTTGAGGCCAAGCCTGCCCGATCTAGTTTGTGTGAAGGTTTTCCCATCATAACAATTGATTTAGGGCTCACTTCAAGTGTACTGGTGAGTTTAATCCACGCTAATATGATCTGCACAACCTGGATTGTGAGGAGGCGGGACCTGGAATCGAGGGGGGGTAGAACAAATGGGGTTGCCAGCGTAAGGGTTTGGTTATCTGCTCCCGATTGGTTAGACGACAAACATTTTCTCTCCCAATTACATGATATCAAATGTCAATCTACGAGCTTTGCAAAATTCAAACACTTCTGATTTGACATCCCTTCCCACCTCATCACTAATTCTGATGTACTACCTCTTGCTTACCATTTGCTCCTCATGGCCCTAAAATTTGTAAGTGGCTGGGTACGTGACTCTCTCCCTAGCTTTCTGATCAACAAACAGTGTACCCCAGGCCTTTAGGTCGTACCTCCACTTGCAAGTTACACAACCGGAAGCTGGGTGAATTCATGTGTGTCTAGAAAGTGACTGACTGAATTACGAAAAATGATTGGCGGAATGTTTTGCAGCTCATGCTGATCTTTCCCTCATCGGAAAAGTGTTAGCGATGGAAGTATTTCCTTAGTAAGCATAAACAAAAAAGCACTGAGCGTCTTGATTAGACGAATATCAACTGCGACTTTGGAGATAACACGCACTCATTCCGCATTTGAAAAGTTGGGTACAACACCACACCGCCTATCCCGGTCATATTTGCGCCCTAATATAACTCAGTTACCCGGAAATCTCTCCCTTTTCTCTGGTTCCGCGTTGCTACGCTCTCTAGGTTTAAGGCAAAGCAGATAGGTGACCAGCTGCTGATTACTTCATTCAGTACTTATCATGATAAGACTGGAAAAGCTCCGCTCCTATGAAACAACAGAAGGCGCGATCAATGTAATATGGGCATTATGCATTTGGTGTAGTCTGCTTCGAAATGAGAAGTGCATTGACACTGTGAGCTTTAGCTGTTTTGAATTCAGAAAATAAACTACAAGGAAGAGGTTATTTCAAACAAATTATATTTTTGGCGATTGTCCAGCTCATACTTTCAGTGTTCATTGTGAAGGTGACGGAACTCATGCCAACTGTTCTATCCAAAGTTGAATCAGTTTCATTTGGAGTCATACAGCGCATCCTCTTAGTGATCAAGCGGATGGCCCAGAACACTTGCTGTCCGAAGTCTCGTACACGTCCGTTAGTAAACTGCTGACTGATGAAACTTTTATCAACTGAACTACTGAGAATGTAGTTTTTACGACACCGTAGGGCATAATGACTCGTGGGTTGCTTTTAAGGCAGTTCAGCAATTCACAGCCATTGATGCTTTTCGCAAGCAGATGGTAACCTCTTAAGGCGAACTCCTTCCTAAATCAGCTAACATTCCCTATCGCGGGTTTTTTACCTGAATTATTCTGCATGAAGTAAGCAAACGAACATAGCAGGGGATATACCATGGAAACCAATTATCAACCATATATTTCCATTCAAAATACATACAGGTAAGAGATGACTTGATTTGTGTGTGGTTTTAAAATTTGTATCAGTTGAGGAATATGCACGCCTATTCTTTGTTTAGAATTACCCAGCATGATAAGATGCATAGAGACTTTAATTCTTGTTCAGATCCAATCTGAGATTGTGAATCGAAAGGTTGTGAATCCCAGTTAAACTGAATGAGGATTATTTCATCTGTGCCCAATGAAAGAACAAAAAAGGCAGGAATTCCAAGTGTTATTCAAAAGCAATATGATGTTCATTGTTGTGGAGAATGCACTTCGAAAGAAACTGAAAGATTGATAGGATTGCTTGCAGCACTGTTAACTGTTTGATTGAGGAAGTCCTTTTGTATGAGATTTACAGCTTTTCATATTAGTTTGGCTATGGGCTGCTTTGCACTGTAGAAATGTACCAGTTATTAGAAATGGTAACCTCAATAAATTGCCGGATATGAGAACGAAAATAAACATATTTCTCAGTACCCACTGACGGAAATTTGTGTTTCCTCCACTGATGACTAAGCGTCCCGCTTTTATTACAGAAACGGCAGTATGTTTTATCACAGCACACAGGGATGCGCCTATTCCGACCCGGGGATACCACTCTTTGCGCAATCCATGAAGATGCTACTGCAGGCATTCAACTCGTGGCAATCCCCGTTGTAAGCAGCGATGGTTCCTATGTTCCTTTGGCCCATCATCATGCACCTTGCTCTCTCGCTGAACAAATGGACTCATGTGCACCGAATCCCACATGTTCATCGCACGTGAATCAATCACAACCTGGTTCTGCCGGTTTCGACCCCATCTCACTGGATTCAGATGCGGATTCCGGTCGTGGTGGTAGCGTGAACAATATTGGTCTAACGTATTCTTTGGAGGGGTCCGTGTGTCCCATAACCGAAACAATAACCATGACCGGAACTACCTCAGCCACTGTTCATACTTTGGGAATACCGGTCCGTTACGTATCCTACCCAGCGGAAGGAAAAATGCACATGCTAAGCTCCCCAAACTCATGTTCTCTGGGTCCACAAGCTGTTCTGCTACCGATTTCTGCAGTACCTCCTGATCCTACAACTCTCACGATGAAACCGGACCCATCGAATACTACAGATATGAACGACTCCTCTTATGCGATCCCTTCATGTGGGGTGCACAGTGTTTCACCGGTCATGCCGAATATTCCAACCACTGTGTTATCTGCTTCGACCACCAGTCCCTCAAAACGTCAAGAAAGTGCGGGTGGAAAGAAACGTGACTGTGGTCCTTGGCGTCTGGTTCAATTGCCCACACAAGAACTTGAGGCAGAAATACAAAAGTATTGAATCATTTATCTGACCTCGTGAGACCTAAACAGTTGGAACAAAGACGAGATGAAAAAGTTTTTTCTAGACGTCATCCGCAAAACTCCGATTGCTGCAATCCCCTTATTCGTATGATTTTCGCTCTCTTTTGTACGAACAAATTCTCCACTCCCTTGTTCTCCTTTTCAATCTGTATGGTAATATCCACCACGATGATTGTCTATGGTTATGTAAAGTTATTCTTATAGCTTGTTTTAAGCATCAGAATTCCGATTCGATGGGAAATTTAACCTCTTACTTGATAGGGTGTCTTGTACGACCACTAATTCAGCTTTGTGATCAAAGATGAGATTATTCGGAAAAGAAGGCCCTAGTTTAATATATTGTGGTGGAAGTAGTCCAAAGTGATAATTCCTGCCTGTAGAGTAAAACGGTGGGTCATATGATTTCAGTGTTCTTTGGCCATTTTACACAAAACGGTTGGCAAAGTGGATAGACAAACAGAGCAATAACAATTCTCACTGAAACCTTTATGATTCGGTGCAGCATGAGGTAACACGGGCATAGAGTGGACAAAAATGTCATGTCTGTCCAAGGTGAGGAGGACATCTGTACAACTACTAAAATGGTTTACTCCAACGGTTTGATTACCCCCCCCCCAATTTTTTTGTCCTAAAACCAAGGAAATAATTCACTTCTCTTCTTCGATCTTTGTAAGAATTATTAGCAAATGGGGTCATGTGATTCGGCTGTTCTCAGAAAAGAAATCAGAATAGACATGAAGCCAGATGTTCATAGCTTGCTTTTTAATCCTGTCATTGGTATAGAAGATCCGATCTGGCAATCACGTCAAGTATGTTTGTGACCGCAATGCACAGGGTGTTAGTTTTACGCTATTCGGGAATGCATTTACTGACTTGTTAAATAGACTGTTCGTGTAATTAGTTCGGGAGCACACAGATAACCGAGTTAAGCAACTTGAGTAGTAATACACTGCTTCGGATTCCATTCATTAAACGAAAGCATAGATGAGGATATTTGATCAATTCCATGTTTCGTTGTTATCAAGATCTCCTTCTCAACGGAACACCCTGATTTTCTGTCCTTGTGACCGTTAGAGAAGTCTCGATTTCATCAAATACAGCGGGTGAACTGATTCATAATATTAGGAGAAAGGTTTGTAACGGGATAATGACCGAATTTTCCGAACCAAACACAAAATCTGGTGATACTATTTAAAGCTAAGCAAAAGAAAATACACAGAGTAAGGATAGTTTTTGTACTTGCGACATATATTCTTGAGCATGTGACAAAGCTTGAAGACTGGTTCTACGTGGATGCCTAGTCCCACAGCCTCGGATCGTTATTGAGTCATTAGGTGAAATATAATCCGTTCTTCTAATAGTTAGTTCACGCCAAATCTAGTTGATATCTTGCAATACTGATAATAACAGTAATGTTTTCTTTCCCTTTGTTCTTCGTGAGAACTTAGTGGTACGACATTTTAGGAAGTGCTAGTGGACAGTCAGTGGCTGTCCATTAGGAAAACCAACCGTGGCAGGGGGTGGAAAGGGGGCCGCTGTGGTGACATTCGAACCCAGTACCTTCAGGTTTAAAGTCTTCTATGATAACAATTTCACCGTTGCTGGTCAACTAACCTTGAAATAATAACCAAAATAAGGGTGCAATTAGTGAGAGGTTGGGTGTTTACTATTGTTGAATGATAAAAAGGGGTGCATACTTAACCTACCTAATCTTTAAACCGTGATTGGGTGTCTAACAAGAGTAGTCAAAGTCAGCCACGGAAAATATGTTTTACCTAATAAAGAGCTTGGTTAAATATTTTTATTTGGGAACAGATGCAATATCTCAACATGTATGGGCATCCATCATTTAAATCTTAATACGTGCTGAAATTCCAGGATCTTATGAATTACCACTAGGAGAGCCTACATGAAAAAACTACATGGATATGATCTGTTTACCGTTGGATTTTCCTTCTTGATCATCTGGTTCCACTGGAAAGTTGATCATTTCATTCAGTTCTTGGTCTGATCGTTTAGAAGAAGGCTACAATGAAAAGAAACATAAAAAGAGACTGGTCGATTGCTCCTCGAAGTTTTGTCCGAAGTGGTGGAAAGCATTATTAAAATATAGCCATGATACTCCTCATCGATTAGGGGAAATATGTTCGTGGAATGTATGTTAATCATAAAGCATTTGAACACCACGTAAAAGTCCAGGTAAAAAAACCTGAACCGTAATAACTTTCAGTCAGTTTACGGCTGAGGTAGAACGTTTTGCAAACTGAGTCTTCTAAGTGATTTCATCTTCGGCTGCTGTTTTCATGTTTGCCCGATTATCGACCCACTGTGAGGGTTTTAGGAATGTAAGTAAGGCCACTGCAAGACCTTGATAAAAAACAACTTTGGAGGAAATTTACTGACAAACAATATCCCGATTTATCATAACGGGCGTCTTTAAAATACCACCTAGATTAAACTGCAAAACACAAATCATGGATAGTTTATGGTCAGTACGCACTTACTTTGGTCCAGCAAACAACATTTGGGATCATTGAACAAAAATACACCACACTACATGTACCCAAGCCTGGGATCACCAAATCTAATTTCGTATCGAAACACAGAAAGCTGATTCGGTTATTTCGTTCCTAATTCCCTTCTTACAAGACAGTGTGTTTCCGCGTTGACGGATCCTTTATGGACCGTAGAAATTGCCTGCTGAATAATGAACTCATGACAAAATCTTTGATCATTTTTAAGCTGTGATTGGTCTTCACAAAACAACACATCGTCACATGCGCTATGGCTACCTGTCGAATTTGAGCAGATACGATTCGGTAAAATCACCTCCCATCCACTTTATTATTCTTCAATTTTGCCTGCCAGGTGTTACTCCAACGATATGGTTCTGCATAAGCTCACACTTTAGCAGTGCGTGAATCATACCCCTGATAAAAAACAGACACACCTGGGTGGTTTCAATAGGTTTTCCCAATGAATTATACTAAATCGAACCGGTGAGTTATACCGACAGCAGACACTAAATTGAGTAATAAGTTAGCAATTTATTTGGAAATACGGTCATTGTTCGAAGGCAGTATTTGACCTGAAAGATGAAAAATCGCCCAGTTATAGATTATCCTGGGTGACTAAGATTGAACAACTTCTAAGTCACAATGTCCCATGGGATGTTTTCTAATCTGAACGACGGTGCGAAACTTCGGTAGCGTCGCACAAATAGGAGCGTACGCTTCACGATAAAGATTTGGTAATTTGGGTATGAAATCAATACGGATTGCGAATATCGTTTGCCACAGAGAGGTTGAAAACAATTTGAACCGATAATTTACGACCATGCTTACACAAAAGGCTTCAAAAAGCTTTCTTCAACCATAACTTATTTGATGTTTACCCGGTTTTCGAAAAAAAAACACTGAAAATAATGTCCTATCTTTATTATGCTTTCTTTAGAGGGAAAACAGCGTGGAATTGCCAGCTACAGATCAATAAAATAAAAAAGGCTGCCAATATGACGGTTTAAAATCAGTAGACTTTTTTGATTGAAAACCAAGCGTTCACACTCTGTATCGAATGCTCTTTTTGGCCCCTTTTAGTTGAAGATATTTCCATTTCGTTCAATGAAAAGCAGTAATTAATTGCACTTGAGTCACAGAAGCCTCTCGGTCTTTGTCGTTGAAGTCATCCGGATCAATGCCGGTTTTCAGAATAAGGATTTCGTCTCACAACATATTCGATAAATATTGGCTAATGAAGCCTTTGTGTCGGGTTACTAGACCAAAACACCATTAAACACGGGAGTCATTTGCCGAATCCGTTTTACTTTGGCGCACGCGCCACTTGCTAACGAATTTGTGTGAACTAACTCGTCATTTACATACCCTAATTTAGCGGCATTTTTGTAAATAATTGCCGTTTCAGACGTACATATCTTTCTATAATGAGCATTTGCTGTTATTTTACGTGGCGTATCTAGAATAATCAGTACACTTACTGTGAAGAAAAAACTTTCCAAGCCAAATAACTCCTATCTGTTTGAAAATGTTGACCAGAACGTCTTAAAGTTATTTCATCCATACCCTGTATACAATCTGCTTCCAAGACAATCTTGTTGACCAGACAGTCCTATGTGAAGGGAGCAGCAAATCTTGGCTGATAATTGGCCAAACATTCCACCCTAAAATTCCACATCACTTCTGGCGCCTGCGTGAAATTTATTTTCTATTTTTCTGTAACATTTTTCCCCTTGGTATCATAAAAGAAACAAACCCCGTAACTACTATTCAGCACACATTTGTTATTTGATCATCTGGACTGTCTAGACTGTCCAAATTTGAAAATCACCCAACTCTTTTAGCAAAAGAGTCTCCGTCAGATAATGATATTGATTCCACGCCAAGTCGACTGAAAGTGGAAAGTCACTTACTGCTTCCTTTCTCAGAATAAACCCGAACTCTCTAACCGAATTCGTGTTCGAGTGTGGACTGAAACACTAACTATCGAGTCATTATGATTCAGTTAGTACGGGACACTAAGTTAGTTCTTCCTGTAGAAAGTGTTCATCAACCCTTGCTTGCGGATCAGTCGTCGAACGGTAAATTGTATAAAACATGAATCCCATGAACAGGATGTTGCATGGGTCAAAGTAGTCCGTGGAGTCATTTTCCAATTACGTAACTGATAAAACTTGTACATCGATTTCCAGTGGTATTTCAGCTTCCGTGAATGTGCCTGACACTAGGTCCTTGGACGGATAAACAGTCGTGCAATTCCTTGACAAAAACGATCTTTTCGACTCCCAAAATCGGTTTCCCTTCAGGAAACCAGAATGTACCATCAGAACGAAATCATAGGGTTTAATTCTCAATGGGGCTACATTTTTGAAATGTTATCGGCTAAGTACGCTATTTCCTTGGAACCAAAAAAAGAATCGGTTCATAGGAAAGGTAAAATAATTTAGGTAATATAGTTCAAATGTACTATTACGCTCACAGCTGCAGGTTGATTTTGATTCTCAGTGATCACAGAGGCAGATCAGCACCGGTATACGCATTCCCCTTAAGAGCAGTGAAAAACGGATTCTTTAGTGGAGTAACCGCTTTTCGACTATACTAGGGAGCCAATCTTTCACGAGCAACAAGGGTGACAGGTGATATTTGCAGCCATACGGAGTGCTTCAACAAAGAGGGATAATGAATACCGGAACATCTGAAAGAAATGTACCGGAAGTGGTTACATTTATCTGAAAGCCCGATACATGGAACTAGTTTTCTGGCCCTGAATATTCTTCAGAGAAGCAGTTTTGTTTTCTGCAATGGAAAACTCACTTGCTTTTCTCACATCAAAAAGTGAAATACCACGAGCCGGAATCGAACAAACCACTCTCCGCCAGCTCAATTCCGGCTCGCGGCTTTCGACTTTTCGATGTGAAAGATACAAGTTTAATTTTTATTTCAAAACAAGGGTTACATCACCTTCAGTGACTCTCCTCAGTGGCTTAGTCCGAAGCTCTTCGGTCATTTTAGTCAACATTTCTGGGTATGTGCCTAATTAAGGACCTAATTGGGTTGATGTATTGAGAACTGAATTTATTATTTATAGATTTAAAATAGTACAACTAGCCATACAGGCAAGTTGTAAGATACCGTTGACATCAGTCATCTGACGAATTTTCCCTACTATAAAAATGTGCAAACTTTTAGTACACACAGCATTCCAAATTTATTCCTCTTGTTTGCGTAATCATAGTGCAGATTACCTCAGCTTCCGAGGCATCGTTTCCTGATTCTGGGAAACTTATACGCATACTGTTTAGGCTGCCCTATATGAACCAGTTCTCAAACCCTGGATATTGTGGCCGGTTAGAATTTATTAAAGTTTGTTTTGGACTGCAAGTGTTGGGTAAAATTCTGTTTTTTATTTGCCGAGACTTATCTAAACATTTTCAATATACAAATGTCGTTCAACTGATGGAACAAGTCTGGGGAACAATGGCTGCTTAAAGCCGCCTTGTTGCTCTTCATATACTCATTTTAGGAACTCATTTATGTATTCACTGAATCTAGTTGTTCAGTGCACCATTTCAGGATACCCTTAAAATAATCCGTCTTAATAATATAATGCCCTTGGTGAGGAGGAGAAAGGTTCCCCGAGTTCGTTTCATACTTATCTCTAGACTAGAAGCTAGCCAATAACCAAAACATTGCCGGGCTAACTACGAAGGTCTTCAATCAAAACAGGTCTCCCGAAATGCGAAACTATAGGTGATGACAAAGGAATATCCACGTAACGAAAAAGAGCTCCTTCACAAGTGCATTTTGATTTGTACAAAGTACTAATTACATCCTCAAGAAGGAATTGTTTTGCGTGACTGTCGAGTGAAGTTGTTCGAGCAGACAACACAGTGGAATCATTATCCACACGGGGAGTCTGGCATTATTTGTTTCTGATGTATGCCGGTCCACTGGAAAAAATCGAAATCTTTTGTGATTTTATGGTGAGAAAATCCATATTTCCTGGAATGGTAGAGGACTACTCTCAATCAAATCTCATGACCATTTGGATGAGATACGTTATTTTCACTTATACCTGTGCACAGGGATGCGGCAAAATGTGCATACTTTATCCGGAGCTTGCAACCCAAAGTCAGTCGTGTTGTGAATACGGATTATTTATTGCGCGCCATCGATAATGCGATCGATGGACTCTCGGATACAATCGATCAGTCAATTCCTAACTGCTTTCTGGAAGTGGAATGTGAAACGGTATTGAACCAGATTATCGCTTCTGCTGTTTGAAAGATGAAAAATTAAACTGGTAGGCAATAAAAACTAACTCAGAAATGCAATCAACGTATAGGGTAAATTCATTCCCATGGATTTTCGAGGAAATGTCTCTTTGGAATGTTTTGGAAAAAAGCATCCCTAAATGATAATTCACGCTGATTATCTTCGTTTGGCAGTCTTACATCCTTAAAAACCAACTCACTTCGTTTTCGTGTTGAAATGTGTAATAATTTTTATTGCAGAAAATGGTTGTGAAATTTGAATCGAGTTTACCTTATGATGATGAATAATGAGCAATACATGCTATGACCCCATAAAACTCCAAAGAACCTCATTGAACTTGGGAGACGACGTATTCATTGAACTCCTTATATGGCTTATTCTATCTTTTCGCTTTGTCGGAATAAACTGTCCACGGAAAAATAGTTTGCAATTTGCAATTTTTGTTCTGGATAGCCTGTTAAGCAATGCTTATTGGATCATCCCGAAAAGTGAGTTCACTTTGGTTTTTCACGATCGCTCTCAGTTGATTGAAGCCGACCATTATTCGGCGACGGTAACAACTGCTTGATGGCTACTTCGTCGACGAGAAACACGTCTATGCGTCATTCGGGACAAGTGATCTCCTTCATCCCTCTGGCCTATTAGGCAACGGATTATCTGTTTTCATACTATATAACAGAAATGCTACTAGATCAAATAAATGGGCAAAGACTTTTGCATAAAGCTTGTACATCAAGGTGGCAGAAATCGACACATCACAATCAAGGATTGACGGTAGATACATTATCTTATTTGGGCACTAAAAAACCGTAAGCCGACTATAATGGGTCGAACATCAGCTTAACCGCCAGATACGAATATTTTTTAGTGAAGGTTGATTACGGACCTGGTCCTTGGGGTTCTGTTGTCTACAATGTATGCCAAGCATTAACCGATTCTGAGTAACAAAATGAAAAGAATCAGGATTTTCACCCAACATAACCTTCATTGTTAGTGACAGTATTGATTTAATGGGCCCAAGGGATGCCGTAAACCCGTCCAATATTATTCCTACTCACAGATATGACAGTATTGTCTTATGTTAAATGGTGTGGTCCTTGAAACAGTTTGATTTGCAAACGTCATCCAATATCCTATTCCTCAGAACTTTCCCTTTCATCCTGTACTAATTTTTTCTTTCGATTTCTACCCGAAAATGTTTTTACCGCTGCTCGCAAAAGTCCGTCTGTGTAATCTCATCGAGAGGGTGACTGCTATCGAAACTCAAGTTGCAGGTGTCTTTCGTCATAATTTCTCTTCCCGTGAATGCTAAAGCAGAACATATAACATGATACTTGCACTTATATCGTTGACCGTATTTTTGTGGAAATACGTAAACAGATGAATTTGAGTTACTCTGCCTGCAAAGATTATTTACCTCATGGCTTGTAAGATCAAAATTTGTGTCGAGTTCAATGTGAGTAAGTACTGAAACTTCGACGGATACATTCAGTGCCGGTATATTTCATCACGATTAAATTGAATCTAATCTTGCAGCAAAAATTCTTCTTTGCCGAAGTGTGGACAGTGTATCTGGCTTGGCGAGATCGAAGGAAAACAATGACAAAATATTTAGAGAATACTGCTTTTGTATCATGATTTATCGAAGGCTGTCCGGAATATCTTCCATTCATGTCGGTTACATACTTGAACTTACTCCTTCTGTTTCGCATGCTTTCGAATGAATGTCCACTGCTTTACTGAATGGCACGGATAAGGTTTTAGGATCATGAAAGGCATGTTTTTCGTGACAGATAATTTTCGAAACCTTTGTGTGAATAACAGCACATGTGTTCGCTTTCATCATGCGAAACGTGATGTCACAAAGAGACGCGTTGAGAAACAGTCGTATCTGGCTCGGGTAATAATGCTAGCTATGACCAGCAGCAGATTCTGAACAACTCTTTAGTGTTATCCAGCGATAAAAACACCCTAAATTTCTTTAATTCCTTCCAGTGAAGGGTATCACTGATAGATAGATCTAAAATTGGCCCCAAGCCAAAAAAACAAACCTGATCTTGTTGCAGTTGCGAAGGTATGTAAATGACTTTTCATACATAGTTTTAAATAGTTTTCTTTTGCATCCTCTAAAGCGAAACCCCGGAGTCCACAAAGATACTTTTTGATAATAATAAGAAGAATATGAGGTAAACTTATTCAAAGGAAATGGGTAGCGAGAAGCACATGGTACTGGTTGATACGGGCCACAATAAAGCATGAACAGGCCTGTCTTGAAAGAGTTGCTAACAACACACTGAACAATCAGCACTAATTTACGTCGAAATATACATGTTTCCAATGTCTCAGATCGGATTAATTTTGGAGAAAAATAATTTTCTACAATGCCTTGTGTCAGAGTATGCCGCATAAGAGAATCTACATCTTACAACCGTGTACTTATGAATGCTTTCGAAGCATGTTGTACAGCAGAGAAATCCTGTACACTTTAGATGTTCAGTTTTTTCAAAACAGACCAGAAGTGAAAATGATCTACGGTTCGCTATCCGTATTGGTGAGTGTCAGTATGAAAACTTTCCCCAGATAGTACCTTATCGGGGGTGAAAATATGACAGCTTTTGTAGCAAGGAGCTACTAGCGGTCCTGTAGCTACACAGATAGACGCTACGCAAATAATCTGAAATACTTCACTGAAAATAGGGTGAGCCACCACTTACTTTACCGCGAAAAAAAGTTCTTCGAACATCTTGATATCTGTTCGCATGTGCAAAACACCACTGTTTTTCTATGTGCTTTTCACACTGTATCACTGTTGCTGGTGGATGGCGCCCACAAAATGATCAATTTATTCAAGTTCTCGGCCCGAATTCGTATTTGAGAGCGAGGGCAAGCCCGCAATGCATTTCCAAGTCCCGGTAAAACTTAATACGCTTTATTGATAATACGTTTTGCTTGGAAAGCAAAGCTATTTGCAAAGAAAAGATTGTTCACAAAAACCACTATTTCATGGAACTTTTTAAGAAAATCTGTATACCGTTTACTCGAACTGACTGCTTTAAAGAATACGCATGTTAGAATTTATAGTCAGAAACCAAATGCCAATTGGATACACAAGACTTGAACCTTGGTTGAACCAATCAAAAGTCAGGAACATCGTCAGCTACCATTTGATTACTAATTAAACTTCCATAAGCGACTTCAAAAATATAAATAAGGAGGCTAGTAAATCTGTTTTCTAAACGAAAATATCATCTGAGGATTAATCCACGATTGCCTGTTGTTGGTTTATGGGTGTTTTGCGCATGTATCACACTTGCCCTATTGTCTAATGGTTGTAACCCGTGAGATTCTCAAACGTCCGCCTCCAGACAGTGAACCAAAGTAAGCACTTTTCGGTTATTTCGGGTACTATTCCCAAGACGCGTGAGAAATCCCATTTGAATAAGTAATTGTTCATTTATTGAGTACAACCCCTCTCATCATTCAAGCATTTCCATACGCGACCAAGTACATCACGCGAGTATGACTCCGGTTACTGCAACCTTGTACATACATTACTGAAGAGCTCATGTCTCGCTCGCATGACTGGCCTCTAGCTTTTTGCTTGCTGGTGTCTATCAGTTTATTTGTTCACGGGTCAACAATTGTGTACACATTTTCAAAAATAATAAAAAAGTAGATCTTGTGTGCTAATGGACGAATATACCTCAGTGCCTGTTCGCGTGTCTTCTGATTTCTTTCTGCGCACTTCAGTCACTACATAAACCTGTTCCATGGACGGGCTCCACTGACTGCGTGCCTTTGAACTTGTCGCAAAAGGTACCACGAAAATCCCAGTTTAACCGAATGCTTGATCTACGAAGAACGAATAAACTGGACAAATATGAGCTACCCCAATTTGTACCTATTAAATACCAATAAATATGAATAAGTATGACCCCATTAATAGCAACCGGAAATCCATAACCGACCATCTGTATGCATGTTTCGAGCACATATCGTCCAGTTTGTCATTCACAGGGTAGTTCAATCACCAGATTAGCTCGGAAATTTCCATCGCCAGTACAGTGTGTTCTTCTATCTCGGTATAATAACTGTAGCGGAATTGTGATCTTCGTGAAATTACCCTATCTGAACAAAAGAAAACGTTAGATGTTTCCTATAAAATGTGATTTTCACGAAAAATATGACAAACGAATGGCATATGCGAGTTGTTATGAATGAAGAACGTTTAAATGAGAGTGATATATATATATATATATATATATATATATATATATATATATATATATATATATATATATATATATATATATATATATATATATAATATCAGCCACTGTGTAGCTGCCCCATTCATGAAGGATGAACACAAGGAGAAAATAAGTAGCCTTGGATGATTGTTAAATGTCTGAGTAGTTGTGCGTTTAATCTATCTTGTTGTATGCATTATTGTCCCCGTTTTCAGAACCTTGACATATTGATTCCATTTGTGAAATCTTTCCTTTCTCCTCACTAACAACTGAAACCTACAGCCGTCTCCTAGTGCTGAACTCAGAAAAGTACATCAATTCGATCGCCCCGTCTTACCTGTTTTCCCGTTCCGACTCATTCAGATTGACCACATCTGAAATACATTGCTGTAAGCAAAATAAATTAGACAGCTTATTAGATCTGTTCATAAAAGAAACATCAACCCATGGAAAGGTCTGTCTGACGTTCCTATCCTAAAGCCTTTTGCGTGTAAACTTAAAGCATGCATGTTCCAAACAACGGGTGTGGATTGATCTTCCATGGAAGCACCTTGTTTGTGCTTGCATCAATAATACTAAACTATAAATGCGAATAGAAGAAAACCGCTAATGATTGCCTTTTCTAGTGATGTGGTCGACGCCAAACCTTATTTTTGATGACAATCGATTCCCTGAGGCTATAAACCTGTTAAACTCAGACTTCGTTTTCAGTGCCTCAAAGTAGACTTTTGAGGGCGGATGGGTTGTTCCATATACTTTGCACGTTATAATCTTCTATTTTGCTTGCGAAATCAAGTATAAGTTAACACATCCAACTACAGTGTCTGACAAGTTGTTTTCGAAGAGACCCTAAAATGCTAGTGTTTCTTATATTTACTGCCAGATCACGCGTATGCGAACCCTCGTAGTCAATAGTTTTGGTACAGAGTGATTATTTCACTGGTCGCCATATCCTACGTGCGAAAAGAACTTTCGCCGAGCAAGAAACTACTGTTCGTTTGACTATCGCCTCTGAATGAAACCGTCCTCAGCTCGATGGAGTTCTACTGTTTTGGAGTACATTTCAAAAGAAGCATTAGTTTTCCCTTCCTTCGTCAAATTTAACATACCGAACGATAATTTGTTGTACCCAACGTCTTAGTGAACTACAGAGTCGGCATCAGCTGATTGGAAATTACAGACTCATTCGGTGGCAAAACAAAACTTCATCAAAACGGATAGAAGACGTAAATTGCGAGATGCAAGCAGTTCTTTTAATCTTCTCAGTCGCGTTCGTAAAACATGCGATTTCGTGTTCAAATGGGGCACAGAGCAAAACAGTGGCATAGATAGTGTCAAGCGAAATTAGGAAACCATTCGGTAAACCCGATTGGTTACCGAAGTGGTTAGTACAGTGGATGAGTCATCCTCCACCCGGACAACAGACGACGACTAGAAACCCGGCTTCATCGATCGCGAAACACCTTGTGACCTTTCGTCATCGGACTGATCCGGGTCCAGCGTTCCGAGTGATTTCATGGAATCGGAACCCAAAGCTTCTAGCTTTTTGTGAGGCTGTGTTGATAAGTAGACTTAGGCCCCCACTGTGTGCACAGAAACTTTTGACCCACAATGTGTGCCTGCCGTGGAGGTAACCAATCAGGTTTACCGAATGGTTTCCTAATTTCGCTTGACACTATCTATGCCATTGTTTTGCTCTGTGCTCCATTTGAACACGAAATCGCATGTTTTACGAACGCGACTGAGAACATTAAAAGAAATGCTTGCATCTCGTAATTTACGTCTTCTATCTGTTTTGATGAACTGGATCAAGGGGACCCAATGTTTCAAAACAAAACTTGGCAGACATAGAGACGAAAATGGCATTTCCTCACGTGAGTGGTAGGAGATTCAGTTAAACATAATATGAAATTCATCATGCGGTGTGAACTTTCAAACCATCCGTCTTAGGATTCGTCAGCAGTGCACATCCAGAGAGTCCCAACTGGGATTCAAACACAGAGTGAATGACTGCGATTTAAAAACCTTACCCATAACTATCCGGGTTGGTCCCCAACGGTTAATTGAACTCATATATACCACATGATATGAAGCCCCTCCTATACTGGCTTTCGAGGTTATTAGAGCATTCCCCGCACTGCTAGTGACTCCTATGATACATGGCTTCTCTGTAGGGTCTTAAATATAACGAAGGGAATCCTGTGTTTTGTTTTACGTAATTCTTAAAGGGCAGAGGTAATTTTATCTATGCGTATTTGTTCAAGTGAATTCGGAATTAGCGAATGTAGTCATCTGCAAAATGCGATGTGTGGTCAAGTCAAAACCACAAGGACACTGATCGTGTGCGAGATTGCAAATTACGGGGACGAGCAGGTGCATATATCCATGCGTGTGGAAAATGTAAGGGTTTGTGAGCAGCTGCGACAACGGTGCGTGCAAGTGTTGGCAGGAGCGCCACCTAAATATGCTAATACAATGACCGGATATCCGATAACATAGTGACGTTAAAATCCAGAATATGCACACACTTAGTAAGTCTTCCATTCGGAATCATGCTTTGTGGCGATGACGAAATGATCTGGCATTGAATGAGCAGCTTTTTTTGCATCAAAATTATTCAGTAAAAGATAAATCGGTATCCACTTTTTAGGACCACAAAATACATGGATCGTAAGTACAGCTTGTATTCTGTCCTTTTGGCATCACCACTTCCGGTTTTGTTCCGTTTTCCATATTCATTTTTGGTCATGGGTATTACTTATTCAAGCAGTATATGGTAAATGCCACTAAAACGCTCTCTCTGCAAATTTTAAGTCAAATGTTTTCTGGTCCCGGTTCAGCTTCTCCTACGCTCCGGTTGGTTTGTTCGTGATATGTGCCTTTACCATGATAGCTGAGTTGAATCGCTTCGTCCGATCAACAGCGGGCATCAAACACAGCTTTGTTTTGCGACGATGCTTACTGTGATTGATAACCACACACAATCACTCAAGGCTGATCTATTTTGCAGCACAGCAAAACCACAAAATAACGCGACGTGCCGTTTCACCATTATTCTAAAACATCGCCGCCAACAGCTTGCACAATAACTGCACATAGTTGTGCTTTTTCGTCCCTCGCGACCGCTTTGTCAGGGTAGGAGATACTGCTGCATCCATCCTACGAAAGGCATTCTGCCCGCTGGTCTCATCTTGTGTCTGGATAGTCTGCAGTCCAACGCACCATTGATGGCTGCATGAAACAACATATATTCAGTTCTGTCATTGATTTGTCAAAAATCAGGGCGTTTGCAATAAAGAAGATCCACACATCCAGGGGACGGGCCATTTCTTCCTAAAGGAGCGTCAGACATCACTGACGCGGGCAGTCCTTTGCAATGGTCCCAGTGAGCCAAAAACGCAGTTTGTGATACCGCGTCCAGTGCGTACAACGTGAATTGCAGGAGAGAACGGAGATCGACAGAGTGCATCAGCGGTTCAGCATCAGCTCCGAGCTAGGCAGCCTCCAATCCCTAAACAGGGCATCTTTGGCCTTCCACTTCATCTCTCCGGACCGTTAACCGCTGCATCAAGAACCGCCGTTTATTAACGCTCTGAGCGTCAACAAATCAGCTCTCTCTCTCTCACTGAATCCTCAAAAGCTTTACGACGTCCTTCAAATACTCCAGAAAGCACTGCACCCAATAATGAATAGCTTCGCCAGTAGAAAATTCATCCTATCCACTACCTTGAATGGTGTAACTGAAAATATGTGGTTATGGTTCGTTTATTCACTATCATTCTTTGGGACAAGACCCAAATTTTTCGATCAAAGAGGAATGCCACTTTTGCATCACGGATGCTTATTCACTTGTCTATGATCGAGTACTCATTCGGTCGGGTATATAATCACATGGCTCGTAAGCCTTGGTTCAGCTCACCGTGTGTCCATCTGTATAACATCTCCACTTGCTTTTGCCCCATTTCCAACACTCATTTTTGATCACAGATAACAATGTAGTATTAAAACGTAGACCTTTCTGGATGTGTTGTCCAACGATCGATACCCCTCGCAAGCAGAAAGAAACACATGCATATTCCTGTCCTAAACTCTAGTCAGTCCAACAGGTCGAACAAATCCACTTGCAACGAGTTCGTTATTATACATGATCTATTTGAACCATCTATGATCCATCCGAGTTATCTGAGGGTCACGGACGACGGTCTCCGGAAAAACAGTGATACCGTGTGGCCACTGGTATGCTCTTCGCAATGCATGTGCCTAAGAATAAAAACACACTTCTTGGCTCCGCCTAATAAATAAAATGAATACGAGCTTAGAGACCAGATCATCGTCCTAAAAATTCATGTGTTCCAACGGTAAGGTTAACTTACGTAACTCGAAATTTTCTTGAACAGTTGGATCCTATGAGTCACACCATAGCACAGCAACAACGGCGGTTGGAATACATCCCAGATTTGTAGGAGATTAAGGGACGCAGTGGTAACCGTGCACGCACGCCGGGAAAGGGGAACACTGCGTGCTCGAGAACAAACAGACCTATAGCAACATTTCACAAAAATTACCATATGCTTCACAAGAGGACTTTAAAAATGAACTGCCTGTTCTGTTGTTATTTCGATTGTATGATAAAATATCACTCGCAGCTTGAAAGTTATTACACCTAGCACAATTATTTTCGGAACAATACTCACGGGGCTGTTCTGCATATCCTCTCCGTTTCAACGGATTTCGTGTCAGGTCAAAGTTCATCTTAGTACGCGATACCAGTAGGGCTCAATCAGATATACTCCGTGAACTTTAATTTCTGATGGAATTCCTTTAATTCAAACCTGAAAATTCTCGTTTTTCCCCTCTATATATACTGCTTCTTCAGGTGTACGGAATATTGGCAATCAAAACGACTGATGCCAATCAGTGAAAATAAATTGCCAGGTAAGCTTCATAATCATTGTACTTCTTCAATTATTCGAAGTTGGACTGGATGCCATTCAAAAGTCGCTGATGCGGCTATTCATGAACCCTGATTCCAATCACTGATTAGGCAACTTCATTCTGCCGTAGGGTTGCCAAAGCGTGCAGGCACTGTGACTCGATATGTTTCAAATTACAAAAGGCTTAGACTGACAAGAAAGTATTTTATTATAAAATTGGTTTGAGTATTCTCATCGTGAAATAACTCAGATAGCCCAGTAGTAACCTGTGGGACACATATGGGAGCACTTCGGGTTCAGGTTTTGGTGCTGCTTCGATGGGTATACTCTGTGGGTAGTTCCCACCAGGGATGAGACAGCCGTACAGTGTGCTTCAATGGATTTCGACGATGCATTCATTATTAATACTCAGTAATGAATTATCGCAGGGAAAATCGGAATCTTTTACTGAATAAGCTCAGGTTATTTTATTTTAGTTCTGGTTAACGTATATTATCACCGGTGATCAACTAGTTGCTATGGTCAACTAATCACTTCCTCCGACTTCGAGTCCAAAATACCGTTTCTCACTTTTCAGATAGGTCTTGTGGCGGTGAATAAATTGGAATATGCAACTTTGTACTTCTCAGCAAGATTTACTCATCACTCCTAAGAGAAAGATATCAGTTTGCCTCTAAAAGTTTTCTCTGTTTTGCTATCGGTGATGGGCTTGCTGTGTTCTCTCTCACGTTCTCTTCAGTTTTGCACCGCACAATCTGTTTCACTTAGCTTACTTACTCTCGGTGAATAAGAAGGTTGTAACGTGTGCATGTGTTTCATGTGTGTGAATATACGCCCAGTTAAGAGGGAGATTCTTTGTTTGGTCAAGCATCGTGTGCCTGTCACGCTGACAAATGACGAGGGTCGATGGGTCGGAGCTATGAAGCTGAGGCGCGGGGGGAAGGAATTGAACGAAATTATGGCATTTCAGTCACAATTTCCTGTGTGGGAATGGGTTTCGAACTAATTGAATTACACTGAAGATGCGAAAACCATATTTCACCGCCAACGGCTAGATCACGCCAGCAGCTAATCTGCATAAGCGAGGATAAAATATGGTCTGTGCGTGTATGTGAGCTTAGGCGTATTCTCGTGTGGAACGGTCGAGTGTGCAAGGACGACTGTAAGAGGGAAACGGATTGATAGGAAAGATAATACGGTTGAAGAGAAAGCCGGAATGAGTATGGTGCAGAGTAGAAAGCTCTTTTTGAAGGAGTCTAACGTGAACTCTCTCTAGAAAGAATTAAAAAACTGGGTTGGATTCGTCAGTCTTCCTGTTCCCGAGTTAGGAAAACCCGAAAGGTGGGATCAGCATTCCGGAAAATCCAAGGTCACTCGTAAAACAGATAAGATTTTGCCAGCAGTTTGTCCGTGAGTTCTTGCCACTGCCTCTTGGCACCACTAAAGAAGATTGAATTTTTGGCTAGCGAGACAGACTAAATTTATGGTTGATGGTCGTCAGTATTGAAGATTTCCACCAAAACGATGAATACTATAGATTCCTTACTAGTGAGGATTCATTCTGGCCTTTAGTTATCATATATCCTTGTTTTCCGTATGCCTCAATCGGCTTACATGAATGGAGAAACAGCCGAGCTGCTCTGTTGGCACTGTAATTGTTGAGGAAAAAGAAGACACCCGCTATTATTTGTGGCATATGAGTACTGTGTTTATCTTCCACCAATGATACCTGATAAAACATGACTCGTCGCATACTAAAAAATAAGAATACTTTGTTTCAGCAGTTTGCTAGTAACCATTCATCGTGAAGACCGTGCTAGTAAGTGATTTTACGCCTCTTTTTTTGATGACATAGACTGCCGCTTATTCGCTTATCTGTTTTGAAAAACAAAACGGTAGTTCCGCTTCATAGCTCTGGCCCTCACCTGACAGAATATTACAAAATAAAGAGCACTTAATCATAGGATTTCAAATGTTTATTCACAAGTAGAACAATCAGTGCCAAGGATTCTGTTCACATATGTTGGCTGCGGTGAAACAACTCACGAACTTATTGGTCATGCTTTGAACCAAACACCAAATATTGGTGTAATTATTTATTCCAAAGTAGGTAACCTTATGCTTGATTTATCTGTACTGTTATTTATCATTTACTCTCAAGGTTCAGGGGTGAGTGACCTTAAGCTGAACACCTAACCATCTGGAATGTCTCCTGACGGGTATTTCTACTTCAGCACCACATGATGTAGCTTCCCACTGTCATCTGCGTTTGTTCTTAGGAAACCTGTTACTCGCACACCCATCGACTCATTCTGGCGATCCATAGCGAGGATATCATAGATGCACAGTACATCTATGGTATTCAGTGATGAGTTGAAGGCAGAAACTGAATCACGTATTGTGTAACATTGTACATACAATTTTTCCTTTTAAGCCGGAACCCTTTTTATAGTTTATCCATGAAGTGAGACGCAAGGTGGTACATTCATGCAATACAGTTTACGTGATGTTCACATGATCGACCATGCTTGATGTTCGCGGATAACTACCTTGACAACGGTGTTTATTATCAGGAGACAAACTCCAGTTATAGGGAATAAGTGAATTCTAAAAAATAAACCGCACAAAGCTGATATTCGTTTATTTTTAAGTGTATGGCATCCCTCAGCTTTATCATATCCAGTTCTGTCTGGTGCATTGGAGAGGTTGATTTTCAAGTTCAAGATTGGATATGGTTGATAGAAATGATACTCGCTGGTATCTGTGCAAATTACATTGTGCTATTCATTTCTAGCTCTCATTAAGGATCTAAAAAATATTTTCCATTGCTTAGGGTGGGGCTTTTCGAGAATTTATAATGTTGAGGATATGTATTCCGCTGGGTTCTGACACCATGTTTTTTGAAAACTCATCTCATTTGTCCCTTCTGGTACTGCAGTTTACATGGCAGAAGGCAGTTTAGTGAGCTTTTTACCAAAAGTTCTTCCGAAAGAGCAGACAGTTTATCGTTGCACTATTCAGCTCAGAAATCTCGATTGTTCTCAAACCTTTGGTGAGTTACGAAGCCTTTCGTACCAGTCAGATTGCTCGAGTTTAAATCAGTCAATCAAAATTCTCCCTCTGGCCAATCAGGAAACAGCACTGATGTGACAAATCGTATTCAAGACCTTCTTCCTGTTTTGAGACGCTTCTTCACTTAAATGCCAGCTGGCAACTTTAACCGTTCCGTGTTCCAGGTGTCGGATACTATTATGCTATGTGCTTCAGTCTCTTGTCTTTTCTTTTCGGGTTTCTTCTTTACAGATTCCATGTCTCCTTCACAGTTTCCGTCTGGTTCATTATTGCCTCCCCCTATTATTTGAGATTAATCCTATTCCTTCTCATACTTTGACCATCACAGCATGTCAAGCAAGGTTACTTTGCTGTGATCGGCTACATCTCTCTTTCCCTCTACAAATTTTCTTTCGGTTCTTCTGATTTGTTCCAGATTGCATCACCTGGCTTGAGCGGACTTATTGGTTTGTTACCCCGACCGTAAAATCTTTTTGCACCGCAGCATATCTTTCAGTAATTTCCATTTCATTACCGACGAAGCTACGACATCTGAGTCTAGTAACCCAGCACTTACGAGTAGGTTCGCGTGCGTGCCTTTCGAATAAGCATTTGATCGGGCTTGATCCCACAGTCGCAGTTAGCATAATATGAAGCTCCAATGTGTCGATAAACCGATCGCTGCCCTCCACCTTGCTGCTCATGGGTATTTTTTCACCTGTTCCACTGCTATCTCTGCCTTACTGTTGGACGGCCTGTGACAAATATTAGTGACGTGATGTTCAAACTGCCACATTTCAGAGAGTTACTAGAATCCTGTGCTGTAGAACTAAAGAGGACAATCGGAAATCACTGGAATTGGAATTCCGTGTAGTGCAAAGTTGGCTAGCAGTTTGCTGACAATTTCTGCAACTGTATCTGTTCTCAGAAGGTCGACTTCGAAGAAATCACCCTGGTAGTCACTGGTCACCAGATAACTGTCTTTCTTGTAGTGAAAAGATCTAACACCAACTTTTTTCATGCCAAGTCCGGTACTGGGTGCAATTTCATCAGTTCTCTCCTCTTTCGATGAGCAGATTGTGTTCATGGTTCTGAGTTCGCCACTAACTGTTCAACTTATTCTTCCGTATCTTGCTAGTAGCTATTTTCTCCGGCTCGACTGATACACTCATTGATAACCACGTGTAAACGGTGCAACAGAGGCTCTGCATCTTTTTCGGGGGGGGGGGGGGGCATGCGAAATCATCAGGCGCTCATCTCGAAAAGCCAGTACATTCTTCGTTGTTAGCTCATCTTGAAACAAGAACCAAGAATATAATTCTGAGAATAAAGTTCTTCTATCTTCCGGCCAACCTAGCTTGGATTACAGACACAGATCTGACATTCTGGCTTACCGAACTTGTGACAATCCAGTTTGCTTCGCCACCAAAGGGATGCCCAGTTTTTCATTTGTACCTTCGTTTTAAGTATTTATTAGGGCGCCCTTGATTGTGTTAACTACCAAATATTCAAGACTTATATCAAACAAATTGAGTTCAATGAGCGTAGCCTTGCAACTACTCAAATATATCAACGTACACTAAGGACTCCCTCCGAGGCTATTCATCTTTCGTTCGCTTACGAATATATAGCAATCTGAAAACCGGATTTTCTAAATAGTTCTAGAAAAGCCAATTTCTGATTGACTATGGTAAACGTGTGCGCGTATCTCCTCCAATTGGGAATCTAAGGGAGACACTTGAAGTTGTAAGGTTATTTCCAGAATCATTCGCTTTCATTTTGCTTGATGACTAGTGAATACTTGGTGATTCAGTAGGCAGTTTTGTATCTGATGAACGGTGCGACAGCTAGGTAACCGTGTCGGTGAAAATATCCCAGGTGTTATTCAAAAGATGGTGACAGAAAGAATCTGTATTGACTTCATGAAGTATAACAAAAAGTTCGCAATAATGTAATCAGGTTTGTTTGATATTTGTTGACCCGCCAAAAGCACCGATTAAGTGCCATTCTCTAGTCTTGAGGAGCAGAGGATCACGAGTTATTACTGTATAGCATAATCACACCGAACTAAGATACTTCGTGCATTGTTCTATCTCTCAGTCCTTCGCGATGCGTTATTATATCGACGAAGTTGTTTTATGTGCGAATTCCTACCAGATTCTAGCAATCCCAAACAACGAGGCTGGCATTTGAATCGTTTTATTATTTTCGGATGCATTTGGTTGCTCATTTCTCTGCGACAGTATACCTTGTACTGATCTGAATGAGTGCTCAAAACGCTTCACTTCACAGCTTACTAGAGCATGATTCCAGCCCCCGCGAAAATTTCCACCGGCTGCAGATCAATCGATAAATTCAAATCAGTTTACTGTTGCTGAGGTTTTCCAGGCACATGCATGAGTACACTTGGTAGGATATGACCAAATCCACCGGGGGCCCATGGGACTCTGGAAGCAAACTGCCAAAAACGAGATCTTTCGACATTTAGGAACGAACTATGGAAAAATACGACCATTCGGTAGTCATAGCGATACGGATTACAGAGCTGTGTGGTCCACCCTCATCATAGTTGGTCAGAAGTGACGGGATTCTGTTTTCTCATCTCAAACGTGATGGCCCAAGTCCGAATGACCACCACGGAAATGATGGGGATGACTGCTAAAAGTTCGAGTCTTCATCGTCTCATTTTATCGTTATCAAAAGGTAGCGTGTTCTTACGGCATTTTGGAAAGTCGTTATTTTTCAGGAACTAGGGTCCAGTTAATAGACCATGCCCACAAGGGCGTAGGTAACCTTCGTCCTCTTTCGAATGAGCCTGGCAACTTTTCGATTGCTCGTTTTCACACTCATCTTCTAGTATAGCTATTTAAAGCTTATCTGTTTTCATTCCTACTTTTCAGTATCTTCTTTTAGCTTTTAACTGAAATTATCGTTCCCAGAGAGACTGATTCTGTATTTTTAAGCAGTTTTCATTTGTGACTTTTATGAGAAATTGTGAGGTAATGGAGTCGGAGCTATAAATTTTCCTCTACCAATTTTGGAATGCAAAGACGTACAGATCGCATAGGTCCGAGTTTCGCTGTTGTATAACCGTGATCCATACGTTAAACCTTCCAGTACATATTTCTCCTAAAAAACATTCGTTGTACCACCTTCGTGCAGTACGGAAGGAAAGACGAAAATGCTTCAACTTGTTCAACCCAGTGGTTGCTAGATAGAATGCGACCATTTTGACCATCGAAAAGAACTCAACATTTAGCTAAAAAGCAGGGGCAGTGGTGCTTAAATTTCTGCGGAGATGAAAAGCATTGAAACTCAAAATTAGTTCATTTTCTCGCAAGAGTTATGGAAATGTGAGCCAATACTTCTTTCTACCAATCTTAGCTGATAAAAATGGCAACATGGTAAGGGGATGGGCCATCACATCTTATTGAGATATTCTCGTTTACTTTGCATCTTTATGAGTTTCCAGATGACTCTGGGTTTGATAGCAACAGCACTTCAACGAAGCTCAGTGTGAATCTCTTTTTCCGAAGGACTGCCTAAATCCCCCTGTCAAACCGCTTCTTCGGTGTTTTCTCGCCCTAACATCACAACAATTGTACACTTTGAAATGGACTTAATAGCACCAAGTATATCAGCTAACTCATATACTTCATTCAACTCTCCCTGTTGGTTATAGGTAAAATAAGGGTTAAGAAGATTCATAGAGATCAGGTCAAAAATGATTCACGGAAATTTATGGAAATAACTCTAAGTACTCTTCTAGTTGGACCGTGTTATAGTGAAAACAAACTCTTTCACCGAGCACCGAAAACCCTCATTCTTACACCACCTTGTATCGAGTTTGTCAAAATTGACTACCTTCGCCTGTCATTGTGAACACAGTCAGAGTGGGGTCATCTTGATTCAGAAAGCAGAGCAACACGACGGCGTCGCTGCTAATTTCATCAAATGTGGTGGTTACTTCGCTACTTTTTGTCCATATAGGACTAACATGGTCCAAATTGTATCTTTCATACTAGTGAGTACACATACAATCTAATGAAAACGTATTCAGTGGTCCTCAAACGGTCATCATTGTGAACTTTGGACAATAATAACTGGGATTTCATTTCCGCCATCATCGGTTACCTTTCCAGTTGGCTGTCTTCTATTAGCCGCAGCCCCCTTCATGAATATTTTGTGCATGATGGTGTATTGAATAAAAAAGAAAGGAAAAGGAGTACTGAGTATTACACTCAACAATACGCCTGAGTGTGCCTTCGGAAAACATATGCGAAACAAAATATTGTAGCAAATGAGGATACGTAACTTTCGACCTTATAAATCTCTTTCGCATGCTCTCCAAGGGAATTTCAGAATTGTTTTACTCGAATTATGCGAGTTTGATTGTTCATATCACCTTTATAGTGAAACGGTTTACCGTGAATATGTACGGTTTGATATTGCGTACGTGAACCTCTTGGTTTAACTAAACACTTTAACCCAGCCCTGAAAATGAACCTCTGATCAGACATGACTTTTTTAAACACCGCTGGAGTGTTGTATTCCTCTCGTTGCTTGCGAAATTGAAGGTCCCTCCCAATGATACACATTATCGACCTCATTCAATTTTACAGAATTTTGCCATCAGAAGTAGGCGGGGCTTCAGCACTATCACCAATAGGCAGCAAAATTTCAATGCCCAAAAGTAAGCAAAGGCTGTCTATTTCCACGTCGTCCCAAAGTGATGATCTTCACTTCATTTCGTCTCAGCCAGTCACTTCCCTATTTCACAAACAGTGTTTGGCCTTGACTGACTTCCTAGACTGTTCCATCAGTGGGAAATACAGTACTGGAAAAATCAAAATAAACCAGTGCTAATATTGAAACAAACCAACTACATCACAACATAGAGAGGGCCACTGTGTCACACAATGACTTCTTGTCAAATTTCTGCCAACATAATGGCATCTGAGTTACACGGTGTTGACTTCGCGCACGCTAGCAAACCTACTGGTTAAAATGACGTGAAACTTGGATATTCAAACATCTTGGTGGAACCCTCATCCACCGCGGACACGGAAAGATTCCGGCAACAATATTCCCAGACTTACGCCATCGAATCAATTTCTCAAGGCAATTGATAGCCTCAAAAGTCCGCAGTGAGGTCATCGATTGTGCAGGTGACCTGAGCGGTCTAAAGGGTTGGTCTTCAATGGTGAATAAAGAATGCAATCTTCTTTTTCCAGCTATCTCCGATTTTCTTTTAACTGTAAGTTGTAAGTGGCCTTCGGCTGAAACTGTATGTCTTTGTACTTTTAAAGTTGCAAACTCGTTGTACGCTACAAAATTCAAACACCCCTATTTCGCATTCATCGATAAAGTGCTAGACTGCGACAATTTTACATTTCCCTCGGTTTAAAATAAAATTTCAGATCACTATGAGTCTTTACTTATCAAGTTGGTACATAATTCCATTACAATCAAAGGGGCTATTCTGTCTACTAGTTAACGTGGCTTCTCGTATACATCTAAATGGTACAACGCAAGTTGATACTTGTGTAAATAACACAATGGATTATTGTATGACACTGAGACTAATCGGTGGACCGTGACCAAGTAGCTCAGAAAGCTGACGTTCACTGTCTTCCTTATTCTATATTCATTCACTACCTCCTTTGTATGTCTCCCCATCTTGGTTGTATTCCAGTGAGTCAGCTCTATTGTTGCCTTTATCATGCGTTAAAAGTGACATACGTACTGAGTTTTCACCCTTTATCAAGACCAGAGGCGCTCACCATTTGACTTTATTTGACCTACATAGACAATCTAATAAACAGACGAAGCCCATACCTCTCGTGTGCACCGTTATCAACTAGAGCTGGACATTTTTGAACCAATTACTTACTGTTCCGTTGAGCTCAAGGATTAATCATCCAAGTTGTGTGCCTCCAGATGGTATCTACTACAAGCTAACTAATAAACTTATTTCTTTTTGCTTGCACTTTGCAGCATTTTCCCCCGCTACTTCCCCAGGCTTTTGGTAACATACTTTCGTTTATGCGGAAGAAGTAGGCGCTGGGATGGTTATTTTATTGCTCACAAAAGGCGTTCTGCTAGGACGTCTACACTTTGTATCACAACTGACCTGAGGTAATAATGCATCTTCACATAGTTCACTCGCTCCAATTAGACAAATCCCTTGAATCGCCTTATCGTACGGAAAATTATAATAAATCTTGTATTCAAAAAACCTAAAATGGAAAAATAGCAAGCTTTCTCCAAGCCCCACAGTCAGATTCTAGGTATCTCGATCGCTGTGCTGAATAATACTTGTATGTTTTACGGTTTACTATGTAGTGACCTTACCTGAGAACGCTGTCAAGTGGTTATTGCTTTTTGTTGAACCGGATATCTCAATGGATATTTGGCATGAACTTGCCACTAGATAAAACTCTGTGCGAAGTGCAAGTCAAAAAGAACCAATCACAGAAAGCTCATTCACCTTGATTTGCAGATTGTGGTTAGGGCCTCATCATTTCTCGGACATTTTTGTTCAGCTTTAAAGAAAGAAAGATCGATAAATGACATAGACCGATGAATGCTGGCAATACTCTCTGTGATGGGCAAATTAACAATGCTTGATACGGTTAGCTGACTGAGAGGCACAGTTCAGATAAGCTAGCCCGATTTGCAAACATTCACTGTCTGTATTAGTTATATCATGTTAAAACAGTTTGGAGATTCAAGCTTTAATAGTATGCCCGTGAACAATGGGCACAAAAAATGTAGCTACGGTCCCACGTCATAATCGTAACAGAAATAGCATTTCCCTCATTCCAGTGTGTCGGGAACGAACCGGATTCGCCGTAGATTGTAAATTTCATGGGTCATCCGGTGTGCTCAAAACGGAAACTGTGATGTCAGTAACGTGCTGCTGTTGGTGTTTCGGTTATCGTTGGCGACGTTTTGCAAAACACTTGAGATCAACTGACTCTAAGGAGTCAATTAGCCGTGAGAAGATGTTCCATGGTCTTCAAGAGTGTTTTAAATCTTTCAATGATAGGATGTATTCGTTTCTAAACACTCCTGCCCTCGTTATCAGAATCACTGTTGATGAAGTCAGACAACTAAGTGACCTTTTGTTCGTCTATATATCAGTGACTTCAATTCGGTTCAAATTCCGGGGAACTCTGCCTTGTCAATTCGGCTGACACATACGATATGTGCATTAATTATTACGTCAAAGGTATAGAAATGGTCAGTGCATATTTTTGTGAATCTAAGTTAGATACATTTGTTACTGTATCAGCCTATGTTGTGTCCGCCGAGTATGGCGCGAACAACCGTCAAGGAGACCTGTTCTAGTTCTGCTAGGGCTGTTATGTCGGTAGTCTTGTATTCTTGTTTTCTCTTTTCTCTTACTTGTGACGATGAGGTGTTTACATGTTTGTTCAATATATCCAGTAAGACGTTCTTTTCGATTAATTTTCCAAAGAAAGTTTTTTGGTCTTCGTTAAGGGTAGTTAAGAATGCAGTCAGCCCCATTTTCATTGCAAAAGAATTTACAGTATTAAGGATGACGAGCAAGGCCAGTTAATGATGGCCGAATGGAAATGTGACCGACGTTGGCCAGTAGTGATCCGAGACAGCGGTGTGGATTCCATGGGTACCATTTGATCACCGCGGTAAGTGGTATGTTTTGCTCGCCTATCACCTGGAATGCCGGTGAGTCCATACATCGACTGAGGTGTGGCCCTTGCTAACCCAGTTTTACTAGAACAGCCACAATTAGGAGGAAGTAGAAAAGGTCCGGAAAAGAGGTCTTTGTTGCGAGGAGCCACTCGAGCCATTTCAACAAGAATGATACGCAAAGGAGGATGTTCAGTAACGTTAGATATGGAAAAAAGGAAAAGTACGCAGATGTTACACTAAATCGTGTCAATTTTGCTGACTCCGGCTCGCTTGCTTTACGATTAACAGAATATACTAGTGCGATGGAACATTTCAATACACAATCTAATTAAAAACCGTCAATTAAAAAGGCAGGCTGAATGCACTGAAACATCGCAACTTTCATTTCACAAAGGAAATCATTTACTTCTTGTGTCATCTTTGAGTTCTGATTTCTCCTTTACCGCTGAAGTATTTTTATTTTTTATTTGCTCCATGTTAGATGTATATGAAGAGGAGAATATTTCATGAAAGGGGTCCTGCCAGTTTAAGGCAGTCTGTTCGGGCGGGGCCGTGAAGAATCGAGCCGGGGACGAATGGTTCTACAATACATGGTGTTGACCGTCTGACCACCCTGAAGCACGTAAGGAATTCCGATGCAAACGGTACACTACTAAAGTATGCTGATGTGATAACATTAAAATATCTCCAATGAATATTATTTCTTGCATATCAATACCAATTTTCAATGTGAATACCAATTGCCATGGGAGATTTGTAGTATATTTATTTTCTCATTCATGTCAGCTTATTCAACAAATTGGATATGATAGGGATGTTTCGAGGAACCTCATCAACTCGTGTATTCAGTCTCATTGGTTGGGTAGGCTTGGTATCAAACAAAACCGCATAAAAAATGTGCAACTTTCACTGTCTGGTATGTGACTGAAAAAACGACAAATACCAAATCGACTATATCCAGCACTTTTAATGCTGTACTCGTTCATGTGAATACGTGACAACCGAATGCGCTTCGACTCATTTAGATGGTCGTAGATGATTTTTACAAAGTATGTTGATAACTGTACACTAGTGTATGATTTATCTACAAGATTTTGTGCATTCAGTTCAAAAATTCAGTTGCTGTCCATCACTGTGGAAATGGATTACAGATCCGTTCAGAAGTACCTCATTTATTGCACGTATAGTATTTCATTCTGCAGGGCTCGTATTTATCCGTTATTGAAGGTTACAAACATTGTGAAGTTGTAGTTCGACTGAAACGGTGCTCATGAAAATCCTCCAGGAGATCCGTTAATTTCGTTTGTTTTTACCCGTATGTAGTGCACTAGGATCGATTCTCTACTGTTGAAATAGCATTACTGCATCATTAATGTCAGGATATGTATATGCACAAGGCTATCTGCAATTTTATTGACAGTGGATCAATAATTCAAACTTATACATGTTTTTTCACTCCTAGTTTATCACCAGTCCATCAGTTTCCGGTAAAATTAGGTCTAGATGTTCACTCTAGTATTGTTTTCTGCGACGTACAGAACACAACTGACTGGTTGTATTTTTTGATGACAAACGCCATTCCAAATAAACTTTGACTATCGCGCGAACATAGAAAGGACGTACTTTCCAGCTGTTCTTATCATGGTCATTCACATTTTTAGTCGTTCTTCTGTCACAAAAACTGTAGTGCAGAATTTGACAGACTGTGAAACCTCGAAAATAAACTTCTTTTGCAGTTACTGATTCAGATGTAAAATTGTTTATCCCACACACAGTGATCGCAATTCTTGGATAACGAAAGCAAGCAAATATTGATCCAATCTGTTCCATCAAATCACCAAGTATTCTATGACATTTTGATCGTGATACTGAATACAATCGTCTTAACATTTTTACGTCAATACCATGAGCATTTGTTCTATTTTATCATGATGAAACAAAACTGAAGGTTAACATGTTTCTACCTGGCCGATACTAATGCATAGTTTAGACTTTGTCAAAACAAATAAAAAGTGAATTATTATTTATGAACTGGAAATGACAGATGATTCAGAACATGACTTAATTGCGGCCAACTTTCTCATCCGATATTCAACAGACGCGCTCAGTCAACAAATATCCAAAGATGTTAGCCATGGGTACAGAGAAGAGTTGGAATCGCAATATTTTGCCTCATAAATTCTGCTCCGACTATGCTTATTGCCCATAGATATGTAGACATCTTACGAGCAAACAATACAATGCACAGTCGCTGTATGGTTGCTTTTTAATGTCGTGTTTTACACTCTCGGGCTGCACGAGCACCGTAAATTCAGTGTTTCTTTTATAGTGTAGCGGACTCCCCACACACGAGCTTTCACAACCCCTCGTCTTTCCTGAACCGGTCATCTGAAAGCAAAAATTTGCTCGATCTTCGGACAGAAAGTATTTCTGTTGGCTAAGTGACTATTTGGACTTTTCCAAAGACTTCGGGAAATACTGAATTATAACAGCAATAGGTCTACGACAAAAGCGAGAAAGTATATATTTTGTAAGCTTCACCCTATTGGGAAGCATGAATATCCTGAACAGCTACACATTTATCAAAAGGATGCTTCGTTTCAACCCCTGTTACAGAAGAAAGCCGGGCAAAAGATTCGCTTGTCGGTGTGTTTTCTTTGATCAATAACGTCATTGAGGTCTTGACAAAATCTGATATTAAGAATGTGCAAATAAATGGTAATCTTGTGAATAACCCCAGAAAAACTGTCAGATACCTTGAGCCACTTAAAAGTTAAGGCCTGATGAGTCCTACCGGAAACAAGCCTGCCCTCTCACACTCCATCTTCAGTCAGGATCTATTTGGTGAGCGATCATTATCAAAAGTCTTTTGCAAGCTGCTCGACTTCACCAATCGGTTTGTTTTCTGAACTCGTCTCTGATTTCACTTGTCAACTAACAAAATAGTCTAGAAATAGCTGAAAGCTTCTTTCATTTGCTCTCAGAGATTATTTCACCCATCAAAAACGTGCAATGTTCACTGCATACATACCAAGTAACCGAAGTTGTTTTGGTTGTCTTTAGCGACGGGATAGCAGATTACCCCGTTGCTTTGATATACAAATTGACCCGGTGATATCACACTTGTTGTTTAACTGAAGTTTTCCAGCCATATTCATTGCACGAATGAGGTAGTGTCTCGCCACTACGACTGCCTCACGTCAGTTTTTCTTTTATTCTTACCATTGCTTGCGCTCTAGTTCCCCTAGATTACGCAACAGGCAATGCAACAAGCTCAGTCTCAGTTCACTGATTTGCTTGAAGGGCAACAGTTTAGCAAAGCAAATTTGAATATTGCGTGTCTTTATATCAACTGCAGTCTCACTGCGTAGGATTCGATGGGGGGCACAAGAGCTTTTCATTTCTGCTCATTATCGGAAAATATCACCGTGCATTTCTGACCATTTATTGGATGTGACTTTTGATGTTCCAGAGAATTGGAGAGGGAAGAATCAGAGTGAGTTTCAACGTTTAAAACTAAACAGCAATCGCACAGATCATTTGAGTTATTCCCTATCCCAAATTCCATCTAACAGCCAGACGGTCTAACCTCATTAAGTTCTAAAAATACGAATTGTATGCAAGGATTTTCCCATTCACACTTCGTGGTCAATGCATGATGCGGGACCAAAGAAAAGGGTGTTAAATAAGTCACCCTACTACCAGATATTGTGGGCATTTTAGGATTTAGTCGAAAAACCATATACATCACGCTTCACATTATCCGAAAATGATTAACGGTACACGTTTTCTCCATTGAAACAAAGCAGCTAAGCACACGGCATTTGCGCAATCTTGTGCGGGGCATACGACTAAACATGCAAGTCAAGATAACCAAACAAATGGACATTATTGAAAGTGCTTGTGAACAATGGTACAAACTGTAGCTGGTACGTACATATGTGGACCGGCCTGATGACGTTTCTATCCACGATTCCGGAACTGAAGTCGATGTGCACGAACGTCGGGGATGCTGTATGCAAAACAGGGAAAAAATAACTCAGCCTCGGTAATCACTCCTCTGAATCAGTGCTCCGGGATGGCTGGTTGTGCGAACAATCCATAGGCCAAAATAAGTCGAGACTGTATGATATACATGGACGCGTAAAATGTTGTGCAATCCGTTTTGCGCCTAAAGTCCAATGAATCAAGAAATTAATAACCCAGAAGTTGTGATGTATAATAGAGGAATAAGGCCATGACTTATTGATTTCTGGAAATGAAGCTTCAAATATTACGATACGCCTCTTCCAGGTTTGGGAAAATTCTATACAATTAAACCGTTGATTCACCAAACAATTTTTACTAACACAATTCATCGGACATTAGCTGGCATCTCATCGATTCCCAACTAGCCACTGCTCTTGAGAAGTCCCTTATACTTGCTTTTACATCTACTTGATAGATTAGACATCAGGATCTGTAAAGTTACTCCTTAGAATTTGCGTACCTTTCTTGGCCCAAATAGTGTCTGACTCAATTGTGCAGTTTTTTTTTCAGAAAAGCGCCACCTGAGTGAGATTTGGTTTAGAGGACTACTGCTCTGGTAGGGTATTTATTTCTTTTAGGAGTTTATTTTTATGCCTATTTCCTAGTGGCCCCATTTTTCACCATGAAATAAAAGTAACTTCTAATTCAAACGAGGCGTCTGTGCTTTAGTTTGTGTCGAGTTACATCAAGTGCATCCACCAACGGTTCAGCGATGTATGGGGATCGCGCGTGCTAGCCTGTCTCACTTGCAGCCAACCCATCTCTATCTTACCTTCTTCCATCTTATTTTGGCCTATCCCATCCCAAAATCATTAGTCTTTTCTGCCGGTTTGACCTTGTTCATATGAGATGTTACCTGAAGGCGTGATTGGGATTCTCCAAAACGAACACATTTTTCTCCAACTTGCAATGTACTTCATACTTTCCGCGGGATTATTCATACTAGGCACGGTATCTGTCGGCAGTGAGCCACCTTTATTATGTTCTACATAACCATATTTACCAAATTAACAACAGGACTAAGTAACCAAAAACAATCATTCAAATAAGGATCCTACTAACCAGTGGGTCAATAAACCGGTCGTGACCAAACCAATTATTCTAGGGTTTACTACTTCCCATCACCAAACTATTCTCCACGATCCATGTTCAGTCCACAAGTAATTTTTTCCATACTGCTCTTAGTATTAGATAGTAACACATGGTAGAAATATGAGGTCAACGGAAATGTGTATCTGTGCCTTGCTTTCTGGAACTGTTTAGCTTTTGTCGCTAAGATAAGTTGGCCTAAAATGTAAAACTCCATAATTATTCAGATGTCTGATACGGTTCGTTCCTGCGCTTATGGAATTAGTGTTCATCGGAAGTGGTTATCGTTATCTAAGAATGACTGCTGATGTTGCCAGGAACATTTCTTGTTTCAGAACTGTCTGCCATATTTCTCTCAAACAAAAAGATGCCAGGAGAAAACGTTCGGCGAACATTGCGAATGGTAGCTTTACCCGGGGGAAAAAGTTCAGTTCTTTATGAATGCGTGACTTGAAGTTGAAAGTCATACGAGCTAGGTTCTCTAAATATTCATTCTGTTTTCCCATCGAAGAAAAAGGAATTACTAAAACCGGAAAGATTCTGCTACCTTATTAAAGTGGAGAGAGATGAAGTTGACCGAGTCTATGAAGCACTTGTTCCTGAAAGAACATATCTATTATCCTTTTTGGAAATGACAACAAGATTTTTCCCCAACTCTTATATAAAAATTGTCACGACAAAATGTGTCGCACATAAGACGAACATATTTCACTTTAATATTGATGTTAGATACACTTGGATTAAGAATATCTCTGAGCGGAATCAAATATCTGTTACTAAATTCCCCGTAGATCATGACAAACATAGGTAGAGAGACGAAAGGGGCTTTATCCTTCGACAAACAGAAAGTCATTATTATACGAATAACAAAGGCGGTTACAAGCAATCGTGAAACCGTTCCAGTTGGACTGCCAATTATTTTGGCCGATGATTTACATTGTACAATCTATTGTATGACCCAGGGGCCAACTAGTGCGTCAGTCGCAAAGACGTCAAAGAACCGGTAGTACCTGTTGACACAGGCTTCAATGAATTACCCGTCCAATTTGTTGGTACAGAGTTATCAAAGATGTTCTGAACGACATAGAACTCACTGGGCTCAAAAATGGGTGTTTTCTGTTTGTCAGACCGGGAGCATTCCTGAGAAAAATGTGTTACCGTAAACTAAAGTTCCAGGTCATGTCTCACATGAGGATACTCATCTTATAAGCATGAACATTGCAGCCCATTTGATTCACTTTTCTACAGAACGGGAACTGCTTAACATTTTTTGACTCAACGATCAATTTGTCCCGGTAAAAACCCCGATTTGAACGAGATGTACAATTTACTCCCAGCGTTTCAGAAAGAAGGTATCGCAAATTTCCCAGGTGGCAGAAGTCGCCACCTTGACATGGCATTGTGTGTAGGATATCAAATTACTGTGAAACCACGATGTTTGAGGAGTTTCGACAACACCGTAAAGTGCATATATTTAGCCATACATAACGGTCAAAAGTGTGATGTCACCCGATGTTCTCTGACATGATTACTTGTCACTGATAATACCTTTTCGTGCTTGAGACGCGTTTTGTTCACAAAAACGAACAGCTGCTAACTAATTCTTGGAGTTTCCACCAGCCATGTTTCTGGCAGATTGGACATTGTCAGGACGCGCTAGTCAGTAGAACTTCTTAAGAACTCGGCTCTGTGATCACGTTTTTCGAACTGAGTGTAGCCTGTGGCCACGGTCTTCATAAATTCCCATTCGTTAAGAAGAAACTATCAACTGAATCAGTGATAAAAGTGCTTCCTTCAAAAGAAAACATCAAAAATGTTCCCACCTTCCAAAACAGAACAAGCGTGAGGCGACTGATACTAGGGCTCAAACCGCCTAGATGAGTCATTTAGCCGGGCATGTATTTTTGCCCACACCTGGTCAGATTAGATGTTGTAGCCGTTGGGCTTTTATTCACTCAAGCCGATTTGAAACAAACTCGATTCGGAATACCCACCCCAACACTGTGCTCGTACTTCACCTACTTTTACGTCCCCAAGAAATGACTTACTTGATTTCATGCAGTTTTCTAAACACTCCTGCAGACTAAGACGTTTGATTGTTTGTACTGCTGACTGGGTTTTCTTACACGTCATCTCCTTTCCACTCAAAAATAGTGGGAAGGATATGTCCACTTCGAATTTCAAACAAAATTTCGAAATAATTGGGTTACCCTGGGATTGAAAGATCACTTAGTCTACCAAGAAGCAAGAGATTATATGTCCATTATTTTGCGCGGTGTCACTTTCCAGAAATGATATCAAATAAGTCAAAAATGCTAAACGTTATTCATCAGCAAAACTTCCCTTTGTGTGGCTTGAGATGGACACATTTATCAAAGTAAAAACGATGATAATCAAACAAAAGAGAAGCACAGTAAAGCTGCTTTCACCCTAACTGACGTTTAACTAAAATCTTTCTCAAAACCTGGTTTGCCCAAGGCAACCCCAGGTCTGTCCACAATATCCATGCTGCCACCTTCATTCTTTAACAGTTCAAAGCTCCAACTACTCAGAATCATTTAGGAAACCTGATGTTTGCATGTCTTCTTTGTTGTTCTTACAACTTCATATTTTTACGAGGAAGGGCTTTTAACCTGCTATGTGTTGACAGCCAGTCCACTTTACCGACCCACAGCCGCTTACTCATTCCATGAGTCAAAGGAGAATCCCATGTAAATTGCTTGCTATATTTAGCACAAAGTAACTGTAGCAAAACGAGGACTTTTGTCACACTTTTCAGTGCTATGGTTATTCATTGTTATATCGTATACTTTAGGCCTACTCGCAAATCAAAGCTGGCCTTTCCCGCACCATTCAGGCCTCCAGAAAGAGAATGTATCGATTCATAGTTTTCTCGTGATGAATTCTCACAAAATAGATCAAGCAGTTTACTTCAAACATGGAATATGTTGTCCATAGTTTGGCTGTTTTGTGAGATCGTGGGCCGAAAATAACGTAAGTTGTACCGAAGTCACATTATGTAAAGCCATTCTTCCAGGGGCTCTTCATATAATACGAGTGAATGACGGCCTGATGTCTTGGGGATTATGAAGAGAAACGAAGAATGCACTTCTGCGGACATAACGAAACATTCGGAAAAAAATGCTGGCTGTCCCGAGATTGGAATAGTCAGCCACAACTTGATTATTACATCCACGGAACGTAGAACCAACAGGTATAACAGATGCAGCAAGTTCGTCCCCGCTAGTAATTCGTTTCTCTTATTTAGTCAGCAAAAGTATGAAGGGTAACCCGATTCAACGTACATGTGTAACAGAACTACCACACTAGAACTATCTGTAGTAAATGGGCACCCGCTCTAGTGTACCCTGGTTGTACAGCTGTCAGCATCTGACAACATATTTTGATTCCCACCACAAATGTCATGGCTATGTATCTGGATGATTTGACAAGCGCAAGACTAGTTTCGCCCTTTTTGCCACTCATCAGGGACGCGTTCCCGGTACTCCCTTGCCAAACCATCCCTATACTTGAGCACTGCATATTTGGTTCATGACTTTATTCTCATCTGAGTCGTATTGAGTGTGAACGGACGGAGAGTCCGTTATTAGAGCAACAGATTTAAAGCGTGTTACACTGGGTGTTTTCACGTTGAATGCATGTGGGAGAAGACCTCTTGGATAAACAAAGAGATGTAGGATAAAAGAAAATACATTTCTGATGTCTAGAAGAATTTTAGCCACTTCTAAGGAAACAGAATTTCTGTGGGATTCACCGATTACGAGAGAACCTAGAATGATGTGGATAATGGATTCTTCATATCAACAAGTTCACCCCGCTAGGTGAGAACGAACCAGCCTCGTTAAGCTAGACAGAATTTCGAGCGACCTTTTGAGGCACTGAGATAGAGCTAGTGCGAGGCAAATATTGCCAGTTGATATCCAGTGATATGCGATTCCGAAAGTTGCTGACTCACTTATTGATTTGCGACATGGATTCGAAAACAAAAGAAAATGAATTTCCCATTCTGTGAAGCATCGATTGTACTACATCCCTGTGGCCCAGTAATTCCATTTCAGTATTTTTCCATTCAAGCCGTTTTTGTGTGCATCACAACGTAGAATGATGTAGTGCGTTTCCAAATCAGTGACTGACTAAGGCAATGATTTTGCGTGGTAGAGAAAAAACACACCGCTTGAAGGAATCCAGCTCAGCCTTTTTTAGTTGTGCAAACTTTAAACTATCAGATAAATTGCAAAATCAGACGAATAGAGTCATCACATGATTATTTATCGTTTCTGGCTAGTAAGATAAAGCATCTGATGCAGATATGTAGTTGAACTGGTTTTCTGGGATCATTATGATTAGTGTGGACCACTGAGGCCTGAACTGCGAGAAAGCTCAATTTTACACGAGTCAGCTGTTCTCTGGTAGTGTTTTGATTACTTATTGATGTTGCTTTGTCTTGGTCCTTCAGTTACGGAGGTGACTAAGTTCACCAGATGAATATCTGATGTTGGATTTGGTTTTTTTTAGATACATAATCAGTTACAGGATTACTGCCAATACCAGTTCAGTTCACTGCCTATCTCCGGTGTCATAAGTCACGCTAGAATGAGTGCAGTTGCTCGCGACATATTTAGTATTCACGTATAAAAACGTTCGCATTACACAATTTCTACGTTGGTTTTCAAAGTGAGAAAACCAATTTTGTCTCACGCCAAATGTTGTGGTTATCTGCAAATACTGTCAGCGTCCAAAAAAAAAGAAAATAAAAAAGGACCCCCTGATTATGGGTTACCCACAAGTAGGGACATTTCTTGGTTTCCCGTCAGTATCCCCAAAGTTTACCAAACCCCTGTAAGAGGAGATTTTGGCCAGCCCAGTCGGTGTCCCACACTGAGGGGTTTTACTGTGGGCTGGAAAGGGAATAAATAAACTAAACGACGATTCGTAACGTTTGGAACAGTTGCAGTTTTTTTAGAAATTAACATTTTTTCATTATTGTGACTACCGTGTTCGTTATCTGATATGGTGTTGGGCAAAATAGTGAGAGCTGTCAAAACTAAATGAAGACAGTGATTGATATCTCACGCGTTTGATTTCAAAGACTAAGTGACTCATTGGAAGCCCCGATAGCGGTAGAAATACTGACGTAAAAGGAAGGCGAACGGCGCATTTGAAAAGGATTCCAGATGAACGTAAAACAAAAACAGTTCATACCACAGGTCACTCGAAGTAAATAAATTCTGTTTGCAGAAGGAAAACGGATTCCACGTACAATTCCGTGCAATGTGTATGAGCTTTTTTATTACAAACCTAGGTAAGCTCAAAAGCTGAAATAATTTCATCTTTCCACTGGCAGGTGACTTTCACAATGTGTCTACTTGGACTGCTTTCAACGTTATGTGGATTCCTTCTGCATTTCCAAGGAACAGTGACCAACAAAATAACGTCTTCTGTGACGAAATAACCGATATTCGATCAAATTTGCCAAAGGATGGGTCGGCGATCCAAGCAAATATTGGATTGCAAATGCTGGTGTATGATATCTAATTATCGAAATATCTGGCATACTGCATTCAAGTAGTCAGACTACAGGAGCCAAGTCTGAAATGTCAGCAATCTTCCGGAGCGAATTCAAGAGCAGCGGCTCCAGCTTTAAGTCCGACCATGTTTCATGACCTAGTTTGCTTCGTCTTCAGTAATAATGTAGCTTTTCTATCAGTCTTTCTGACGTCAATGAACAGAGTGAAACATTATTAGAGGTATTTAGGCAGAAGTTCATAAATCAAAGGTCTTCGATGACAAAACATAACGGGAAAGGCAATGTGCCTCAAAAAGATGAATACCGAAAACGGGATCAACAGTCGAACGAATGTGTTTTCAGTTTGACTTTCGAAAAGTATTTTGTACTCGCATCCACCGACCCATTTCTCCCGAATTTCCATCCAGATGTCTTCGAATAAACAAACCCAAAACTACACTATGTGTAACTGAAATATGCAGATAAGATTGAAAAATTTAGTTCCATATTTTTCTATCTGTTCAGGATGATTTACCGTCGTTATTATCTCTGTAGTGCCAGGGTTAGGCTCATTTCTATTTTTCACACAGAGGATCTGCTCCCAGTTCGAAAAACAGATTTAAGTTTTGCGAAAATATTACCTACTCAAAGCTCGTGATGTCGAGAGGTTTTCATCCTTTAAAGGAGGAAATAAAAAGTTATAGACCCTGGGGCAAAAGCACTTAGAGCTCGTGTGAGTAGCTTTGAACTGCGTTACTCAAAAACATACCTTCAGTCGTACTTGAACACAGTCCTCATCCAACTCCACGGGGACTAGTTCGAAAGGGAATAATCCAGAAAGAGGGGAATCCACTGATCTGAAGCTTGAGTATGATTTCATTTTTGCCGAAAATTATTGTTTTTTCGAATGGAAATGTAACTGTTAATGACGGTTCCTAAATTGTGTACCTCTAACAGATATAAAGCAGTTACCCTTGCTTTTATCACCCGATTGAATCATCTTACATCCGAGTTAAAGCAATCTGGGATTAGCTAAGCCAACTTGAATACTTGACTTGAATAGTTGCATGCAAAAGAGCCGACTTGAAGAGGAGCTGAATACGGTCACGCCCGTGACCGACTGCGAATAACCGTCAAGCACTAGCTTTTTCGTGATCTGTGGCCACGTTTATTTTCAAAAAAACACTGGTCCCGGAAGGATGGCTGATGAATCCAGGTGTTTATATCATATTATGTGAACTAGTGTTCAATCAACAGAAGATGAAACAATAAATTATCCTGAACATAGACGAAACGAAATGACTTAATTTCACTGTGCTGAGATGAATAAAGTGCTCCAGCTCATCAGTGTTAAGAACTATCTTTTCCAAGTATAACACAGTCGATCAGCGTCATCCAGTGGTTTATGTAGAGTGAAAACTCATTATCTCACTTTTCACATCAAAGCACAATTTCATACGTGACGGGTGAGTTTACTCAACAAAATAATCAGTCCGTACTGAAGACAAAGACTCAAAACCATTGACAGACTTCAAGGGAGAAAGGTAAACTAAAATTTATAAGTCGGATAAGGTATTTTGGATGCAATCCTGCACTGAAACCATGTATCAATATCCATTGCCATGTTTGTATGTTCCGTGCGAGGAAGATACCTTGACGAATACCGTGTTCTCACTTATCTAGCTGTTGCTGATCTCATAAAACCGTGGTCGTCACCAGGTTGATTTTCCCATCCTGGTTCACTCTTCTGATCCTCTTTAGGTGACAATAATTGCCAGGCGTTCATAGTTGGGAGGGAAGATAAAAGCTACGGTTCCAAGACAACAAATTCAATTTTCTAGAAGTGTGTAAGTGGCCTTCTTCGCTTTTATACCATCTAGAGATTTTGAACAGCCTCTGCGTTGAAAGCCGCAACCACATATTGTATTTTGACAACTTGGTGAACTCGGTAGCGCACACGCAAACAGCTACTTCGCTTCAATCGAAATCGTTAGCGACTCGGCGTATTTTTGACAGACCGGCAAAGGAATGTCTTCTGACTTTCTGATCTACCTAGTTGGAATACAACAGGGGTTTGCTTGACATGCACAATGTTTGGTGCATCAATCCGGATGACTCATCCAACTGTTTGTGTGCTTCACACAGCATTGGCGGGCCTGGCATTCGGCATTCACTATCGGTGGGGAATACACCAAATGTTGGCATCTTTTGCGGGCGGGGAGAATGATGTATGGTCAATTCCCACTGACGATTTCCCCGTACTACAAAGCTTTCAGCCTAGGCGAGTTCCCGGTTATCGTGATAGCCGTAGATCGTAATCTGATCTATGGTCGATAATGGCATGAATTTGTTGATGGTTTTTTTCATCCCACACGTTGATGCCAAGCAGCAACAAGTGAACACGCGATGAAGTTGCGGCAGTCAAAGATCAAAAACAAGGCGTACAAGTCAGTAAAGCCGAGTAATGGAGTAGATCACACGGAGGATCTGAAGGTTTAAGAGGAAAATCTGGTCTACCAAATACCACTTATTTCTTTTCAAGACAGAAACCACTATACTCTGATGTCTACAAACCCCTGTCTTGATTATATATATATATATATATATATATATATATATATGCATATTTCATCAACCCCACTGATACAGGGAGATGCTTCGGAAAGATGAAGCTCTATCACCACAATGGTATCCGTAATAAGATCTTTGCAGAAAATGTCCCCATTATTTGCTGTTGAGTTTTTGCCAGTCTCCGCACCACTTTTTATCAAGGTCATGTACATTAGACCAGTGTATTTTCGCACCTGTTTGATTTCGTTTCATTTTTGTGCTTGACAAACAGTTAAGCAAAGGCCGTCCGTCTCTCTCCGTTCTACGTATATATCTATTTCCTTACTTTATGCCGTGTTGTTCCTCTTTTTTCTCGTCTGCCAAAATGAACATTTGCCTTTCGCTGCTCTGGAGTTTGCAAATACCTTGCAAAAATAGTAAATAGCTTCACTGCTTGATTGTTTCAATGAGTTGAATAATACCAATTAGGAATATGGAATTTCTTCAGCCTTTGAACAGGGCGAGAAGTGTGGATGCCAATTCTTTGGTATGTCTTGAACTTTAAAACACCTGTAATTTATCATGGTTATAACCACACAAGCTAAATTAAGTATTCGGAGTTGTAAGCTTACAAACGGAAAAGCGTCTTGCTGGTTGAAACTGTTATGAAAGAGTTACTCTTTGTTGGAGCGGATTATATTTGTAAACGTTTTGAGGACAGCATTTTCAGCTTCCGGGTAAGACTGAAACAAATGTGATTATCTATTTATTTATAGGATGAAAGTATGCATCCACGGTGACAAAGTTTCCCAGTGTAAATCATCAGTAAATTTCTGAAAGCTTCACAGATGATCGACAGAATTAGGAGTATTGGAATGATGGCACAAGAAAAAGGGCCATTTCACAGTCATATTGCATTACCACCAAAGAGCCACAATCTGAAGAATTTCTTTCAGCACTGTTGTACGAACACGTTCTATCCCATTTATTTCGGATAAACTAATGGTATGATAACATTTTGCTTGAAATGGCCATCGAAACGCCTACAATTCAGGTTTGGACGTAATTGGTTATGCTTTCTCCGGGAAATCTGAATGAATGTTTCCCGAATGAACCATCAAAAAACCAGATCCAAGTAGTTCAGACAGTTCAGGGCACCAGCGGCGTTAGAGGTGGTGGAAATTTTGGGCACTGCCATCAAAAGGCAAAAATTGGATTCAAAGAAATCAGCTTCGTATTATTCCGAAGCTGAATTAGCTCAGTGGGAAACCTAATCAATGATTATTCTCCGTAAGTACATTCGGTATTTCTCGTGAAAACGTTTTTGTGAGGCGGACCACAACCGTTACCTCCAACCTGAGTTACAGGACGAACAGCCAGCGAAAATTCAGTCGCCATTTCGAGATGTTTTACAAATGTCCACTGGGCGAGCCGGAATCAAACCGCCCACAGTCCGCTTATCGGGTAGTCGCTAAACCTGTTGGACTATCGTGGTACGGTCATTCGGGTCATTTTAGAGAAGAGTGGCTCTGTTTGCCACTATCATCTCATCTGAAAAGTAATGAGCTCACATGAACGGGGAATCTATTTTTAGCGTTACAGGGTAATTCTTCGAAAGATTTCTAGTCGGTGAGTCAAGGATTACCTAGAAATGAGATTACAGCGACAAGCCAGTTGTGGAGTGCTAAGTATCAGGGAGACTGGGCAGGAAAGTACCGTGTATACACAGTTGGTGAGCGACAGCCTCCGAGAAACCGGTTATTTGCGTCCAAGAAATATTAGTCCTGACATCTAGACTCAGAACCATACTACTTAAATAGAGTAGCTTCACTTGTTTGATTATGGTTTGAACATGCTCTGTCAGCATTCAGTTCGTAATTTAACGTCACACTGGCAATGCATATCTGCTTCATCTTGAGTGGTAAGAAATATCTGCCATGCACATCCAGTGAACTTCAACTGAAACTTGAATCCTGAAAGTATGGTCACCAGTCAAACACGATGACCGCATTGTTACCAACGGGCGGCCACCACTGCTTGTATACATTTAAACAATCATTACAAGTCAAAGCTTTTTACTCCCGGTCTGACTTTGAGTTCAGACAGTAAAAATATGCCTTCTTACGCGAAGTCACTCTAAGTAGTATAGCACAATTGTGGTGTTTCCACAGTAGCTAGTAGTTAACTGAAGATTGGTGCCAAATGTTCGATAATCTTACCAGCTCAGAAAACCTGAATGACCTCAAGAAACGTTTTTGTACGCCGGTGCTGATTTTTTTATTTTACCAAGACGTCAAATAATTTTTAAAACTGAAACTCACTTCTTCAGAAAGGTATTTGGCTGAAATATTTGTACAACCGATCACATATGAAAGAAGTTGATCTTGTTTTGACGGGAGTTTGTTAGAGGATTAGTGATGCAAACCAGACTAATCGACACAATAAAACTGTTTTGATTCTCACATAATGACGTTTGTTCTCTAATGATGAACCCATAACTGAACTCTGCCACAAATTGTGTTGTGATGCTTTATATTTGCAATATTTCCAAACTTAACGAGGATTTACCTTATCTCTCGACTCGGAAATTTTTCGTTTCCTATTCTTCTACATAGGATTTGTGCATCAGCAGTGTAGGTGGATGTTCCTGTTCGAGGAGTCCAATGAAGGATCAAAATGGGGATTCGCCGGCCGATCCACATCGGTTAGTCACAATTGACCTCAAGAACAACGAGGCTGAGATGACCATTTGAAATACTCGGCCTAAGTAGTATCTTACAGTTATGGGCGAATTTTACAGAATGCGCATGGCAACTTTTGCGGCTATTATCACTCCTGATGAACACATTAGATTATTGTGAACAAAAAGTAAACTGTATGTGGAAATGTAGGAATGAATTGAGAGAGAAGTACCGGAAATGCAGACCGGATAAGCAGCAGTAACCAAAAAATTGGTCCTTTGCTTCCAAGAACGTTTGTCGATCCATTTATAGGTACCATGTGTGTCAAACTCTCTCCTACCAATCACCAAGTGTCCCTGTGAAACAATAAGGCTTCTCAAGCGGAAGTCGTTTTTCGTGTTGTTACTCCGCTTTGCATTTTACTGAGCGTTCAAGAATGTAGTTAATCTTACGTCTTCTGCCACGAAACCTGCTCACACGGAAATAGTGAACGAATAGAGAAAGTGGGCGTAGAAACAATCGTGTAAGAAAGAGATTTTCGACCGTACCTGCTTAACGACGGGCAAGTAAAATACGGTGTAAGTATGGATTAGCGGCAGTGTGTATTTGCGAGTGTGTCCGTGAGTAGGAAGAAACGGAAACTTAGACACGCACATCTATTCAGTTCTAAGTGTTTTTTTACTCTAGCAAATGATATGCAAATTTTTCGATCCCTTGAGGTCATTTGCATGAACGTTACCTGCCATTCAGTCGCTTAGCCCCTCCGGCTTGCTTCTCCCACTTGCATATTGTCGTTCATTCAGCTTCGGCCAATAATTGCTCGGTCCCGCCCCCACTACTTCTACATTCACTACCACTACCACAACCACGTATGAGGTTGCTGAGATTACCAATACTATACGATTTCTATGCACTTATCAATATATTTACTACCACTAATACACTGCGGAAATGAATTTGTTTGGATGTCTCCGTTGTTTGGTGCCAGTTAGTTGCTCGGATTATGAAATATTTTTTGAATGGATTAGATGCTTTCTCCCACTTCAACTGTGACGATTGTGAATATTTCCCTACTGACAAACAACTTTATACATAACTCAAGTAAAATGTTGCGGCGTTATCCATTGATCTTTACCCGGATATTTCTACTGTTCCTTGTTGAACAGCCAAAATATGAATCTTTTTGCTATTCGGCTAGCTTGATTGGCACTCTCCCTAATTTTTTTGTTTATTCATCTGCAACTCTTGTGATGATTATCTCCACATATACAAGTTTGCATTTTAAGCGATTTATAAGGGCAGCAATTTAACTTAAGATGACCCGAGATACAAGTACTGGGTTGTAGATCGGTAACAGGTGTGCGAAAGAGTGAATACTTTCCTTTTTGTGTAAAAAAGGATTGAATTGAGAATACTTTTTTACCGCTTTGGAAACCGACACATTAGTGAACTGATATGAGTGATAAGGACCCACTTAAATTTCACGCTCTGACAGTCTCGATCTGTTACTCATGTATTTCGCCCCTTCAGGTGTGCATTTCCGTTGTGCCAGACTTGTCAGAATATTTTTCCTCCAGCACATCCTCCGGAATGACTTGAGTTCCATCAGTTTTGTGTATTAAGTGAACTGAAATAACAATAATACTATCGGTTCTTCATCTATATGGATAAATCAACGCCTGGTCTATATCTGAACTGTTTACGAACAGGTTGAATGCGGTATATTTCGATGAGATTAAAATAAGATTAAAAAATACTTGCACATATAAACAGTTTTCCTTCATTCCACGTGATTTCCTGAAGTTGACAATAACCTATCGGTAAGACCAGTCTCTCTTTGTTCTGTCCATGATCGGTTTTCATACAAATAGAGAAGGAATCCTATTCTCTGATGACACATTGTGTTAGCTTTATGACCAAAAGAGATGTACTAAACAATTTCACCAGGTTCAGACGAAGGCTTGTTCGTTTGCTTACTGGAAATCCCTGATACATACTGATTGAAGCAAGAGCCTTTTCATGCCTTCGGAAAAGAAAAAGAAAGACAAACGTATTTCGCATAAAAGAACAAGGCAGGGGGAGTTCTTACCGTTGGATATTCTCCCGTCAAACAGGAAACCTATGGTCAAAACAGGCGTGATAGGAGGATCAATTTCCTGTTAGCTAATAGATCTAAGATATGTGGGATGTACTCCTCAGATACGGTTTTCATAGTTTAATAGCAAAAGGCAGCCGTTTAAGAGTCATCCATTACCAATGAATGTATTCCACGTAAAAAATATAAATCATATCCCTTATTTTGCTGGGTAAACAATAATAAAAACCTAAAATTTTCTTTCGGTGGCTGTATGAATGTGAAATTGTGTCTACCGTAAGAAGCACAAACAGTTGTTGTGATACTGTGAGTGAATTCATGGCGAACTCCTTGTGATGGAAGGAACGTGTGCATCCTGGCAGACCGCCCCTCTGGTGTTCTCATGGGCATTTCTCTGTTTTCTTCCTGTTAAACTTTCACCGAACTTCTAAAACAGTTAAATGCCTCCTCTTTGGGAATGAAAAAGAGACTATAAAAGGGGGGAACCCGGAGAGAATGTCCAGTGGCCCAACTGAGATTCAGATGCAAATCGACGTATAGAAGCACAGTCGAGAATGAATACTATCTCAGTATTGGGCTGTTCAGTGTTCGTCTTAGAGGAGCTTGTTTCCAAGAGATCGATTGGAAATACGGTTGTTTATTTTTGCTTGACATTTATGACGTAGCGTCCCAGGGGTAGAAATGCATGCTGTGATATTCATGCATGCACTTTTTGACGGCAAGCTTTTTGTACATCGTTTCCCTTCAACAAACGGTCCGATCAGTCGCTAGCGCCAAATGTTCTAGTTAGTTTCATCAACGAAAATTTGTAACATAGAGCTTCCCTGTAGTTGTGTTCATTCGGCATACTGAGCACGTTATGCTTTGACATCAAAGCTGTTGCGCTCTTTGGGTTGGGTTGCATGTTCTGATGGTCAGTCAGGAACTTTCAGATTCTTATATTGTCATAAACGGAGCCAGAGTTATTGAGTACTTCTTGTCCACAATACTGCAAAGCTTATCGGTAAAGTGATACGAAAATTTCCTTTCTTGTGACTTAGTTTTAGCTCAGTTCCATGGTCTCTTTTAGTGAAGCTTCCGCATGCTTTTACGTTTATTCTGAGATGTTGAGATATCAGCTTCAACTCCTAGCATACTGAACAATGCACCTGCGAACTTCCTTGTTGATAGTTTTTCTTCTGCATACAGCATTTTCCTTTTCGGGGTTTAGATCAATTGTTTTCATCTCCTGTCTCATTTCCTCAGCGGACACTGTTCTGCCTTATTCATCTCACGATTGACACAGTTGCGTATTCCCGCACCACTGTGGTAATTTGAAACTGACCTAACGATCAAGAGCCGCTCAAAACCAATGATTAGTTGTCACACTCTCATGCATCTTTCAGTATGATGCCTACCTCACTTCACCTGATAAAAGTTTTTGTGCATATCAAACCCACTTGATCACGTAGTACACCGAAAAGTTCAAAAACATGCCTGGGCTTTATCGACATCGAAATTTGACAATGATAAACCATAGCAATTGAATCTTTTTATGTGCTCGTGTGGCAACTTTTGGCATCACGGTCTTGTTTGGCCTTAAGATACCATCAAGTTGGCGTTGGTCTAAAAATCTACTTTTTGTTATTCGGATTCCCGTTTAAAAGTACACCCTAGTGAGTAAATCATAATATCCGATATTCCATTGTTTACACAAGGTAAAGGAGTAGTCAGTCCAAGAGATATTGATGAATAACCCTTAAACCGTAGCGCAAAGCTCTTGAACTGTTATACTTAGCTCTAAAACCGCGGCACATTGCTTCGAAACTGCGGGAGCTGGAAAGTCAGTATCTGTGAAGTTTTGTCTGACTTGTACTAGAGGAAGGCGGCTTCATCAAAAGCGAACTGAAGTTCAGCTTCGAACTGTGTCACCGTCTGTACCCAGTCAGGGTAACTTCCACCGTAACAGATGACAGCCACAGTTTCCTCGCTTTATGCACCTCCGAACCAGTAATCCTATGGCTCTAGCCTAGGTTCTAAACTGTGTGCTCAAGTACTGCCCGGTCCTTCAACCCAGGCTCAAGTAGAAGATAGGACCGACTGGACCCACACCTTTGTAGATTACATGCAAACCTGGTACTCCAAGGTCTCACAGAATCTGAAAGGAAATTGCGGCTTTATTTTCAAGAACCACTGCGCGGTGCAAATCCCCATTTAAACCATTTGGAAGCCACCAGAGGATCTGCTTTGTGTTCAGCGTTTCTTTGGTTGCAATGTGCTGTGGATCGTTACACACGGTACTTGGACGTTACCTGTAAGCTGATTCAGTGGATATTACAAAACAAGTTTGCACTAATCACACTTATTTGCGATTTCCGTATACCCACAGAAATATTAATATGAATGTCAGTGAAAGATGAAAATTATTCTTACTCTATCGCAGGCGTTAGAAGATGATTAGTTCGTTATAACCTAAAAATCAACAGCAGTGATACCCAAAACCCGCGTCAATTAGGAAAACTGAGAGAACTCGATGGCATATAGATTCGTCCGATTCCTCCTGAAGAAAAACCGAGGTTAAGTATGAGGATCACAGAAAGGTTGGTTTCATGTAGAACTGTTTGTGCCTGAACAGGGTAACGGGATTTGCAGACGATGAATACGCCGTGCGGTTACTGATAAGAACCTTTTGAAGAACTTTGACCAGTCCAAATACTATTCAAATTGATTTGCGAGTCCATAAGCCTGATGGCCTCCCGATATATAATATAATTAAAGACAGAAGCAGCATTGGAGATGGAAATGTTCCCTCAAATTAAACTCGAAGAAGAATTGGGTTGTTGATTTTGTTTAAAGGCCCTGTATATGCCCATATCTGATTCATTTCACTTCAGCACCATTTCATTCCTACAAAATGTTTCATTCATGGTAAATAATTCATTTGTCAAAAAGCAATTTCAAAGTAGGGTAAAACTGCACCGAGCTTACGAACTTTTGCGCGCGTGTATTTCTGTGTTCTTTTTCATGTTTTCAAAGCATTTGCGGACCGACAAATCACTAGTTGAGAACAGTTCTGTTCTACCGTCTAGAATTTTTTGTAAACATTTTCCATTATTCAAATTCGCACTTTTTTCATCTTTATGTCGGGTAATGTCCCCCGACATTCTAGCGAATGCGTCAGCTGTTTTACCGATCCAATGAACATGAAGCACGTATTTTTGTCTAAAATAATATATGTTGGCCAACTGATATATTGCTTGCCCAAAGCAGTTCAGGTAAATACTTTTTCCGGAATTTCATATCGGATGCAACTCAGTCTGCGAATAAAGAAACTGCGTATTTTACTGCATTTATCTTAATTCTGATAACAGCGGGTTGAGGAAAAAATAATTTTCAAAGATGGGTAAGAACTATGGCTAAAGCTTTTTGGTAGCGTAAAATCGCAACGACCGATTTACACGGCTCATGACGTAAATCGAGTTGCACCAGTTGTTATCATAATCATCAAAGATTATGCTTGTATCTGTATGAGAGACGTCTGCAAGCAACATGCGTAGATTTTAGGCAGAAGAGCTCTGACAAATCTGGGGCAAAGTGAACAAAATACAACAAAAATGGTTGACAAAGGAGGAGAAAGAGTCTGTCAAATTTAAAAAATAATTCCTTTTCAGGTCTGTCCGTTTGGTCAGTGTCCACACCAGATAGGGTACCGGAGAGTTTTGTGTACGTTAACTCTGGAAGAAAAGTGTCGAAATTCGTAAGTGGTGCATGGGAGAGAACGACCAACGGATAAGTCAGAACGTTATGTATATGTTTGATCCCTTAATATTATGTGGGCTAGAGCTTCACAAGATTAAGTACGTTGTTTGACAAGTTCAGTCAGTGATATCTGCTCCCGTTGTCACGGTCAGAGTTGAAGAGGTCAAATGACGATGTGGCGGCTGATTGGCTTATTCCGTAGCGAGGTCACTGGAGTCCAAAGTCCGGGAATCTCACCTCAGCCATTTTGGTTGGGGCGTACAGGGTTAGTGATAGGTACCAAAGCTTGGGCGCACGAGAGCTCAGTGCATGTTATCAGTCCGAGGTGGAAGATTTTCTTGTTGTCGGAATCCAAGCTGTTTCCTCCAACTACGGCGTGAAGAGAGATTAGTGAATCACACTCTGGTTCCACTAAGACTGTTCTGCCGGAGTCCCTCTGTTCCACTATTCTGATCTTTTTTGGTCTGCTAGGTTTTCCAAAACACTTGGCTGGATATTTTTCCAACTAATTTCAAAAACGTAGTCGGTTTGGTCTTACAATTTATTTGGATCCTTAGCCTTGTTGGGTTGGTGATTCAGAGTGGTCAATCTGAGATAATGAAAGGTTATTGCAATCACCCAAAAAGTTTTTGATTGCCTCGGAAGTGCCCAATTTGTATGGAGTGTCGACGTAAGCCTAATCGTGTTTTTCTCTAGCGGTTTTTACCAGTTGTTTTCTCAGTGAGTGTGCGGTCGGTGGTTGTCTTGATAAATTTTGCTTAGGTGTCTAATTTCTTTTTCACGGGTGGTACCCTCAAAGCAGAGTTTTCGATTTCGTTGAATACCTGGGATAAGGGGTTGCTTCGCCCACTTTGGATGAGCTGAAGAGATACACACTTATATTTATACATATATTTGTAGTGTATATTCTGAAGGAAAACCTATGGTGACTTCCTGGGAAAGACTCTCAATCTGGGAGTCCAGAAGAGGTACGATCCTCTGAGTATCTTTTGTCTCGATCGTCAAAGTATTGAAATACTGAAGAAATCATTCTTGTTCTTGGATTCAGTACACCCATGAGTACTATCACTCTGTCTTGCACGTACACGAGGAGGGTTTTTGAAATTTGGCGGGGCTTTGGATTCAATTTAACATTGAAAAAGTTTGGACACAATATGGGAAACTGGAGATCCCATAGCAACGCCATCGGTCTCTCTGGCTAAATGTTGTTTGAATGAAAAGTTGAAATAGGAGCAGATGTGACCTAAAACCAAGCAACCTAATGCATAAATGATTTTACACACGAACAAACCTGCACATGCGTGTACCTGCAACTGATTCCTCAGAATTCTTCGGCTGAAGACTTGCTCTAAGGAAGGCTACTCGCAGTAACAGAAACGTCGGCTAATGATAGCTTTTCCACAGATAAAGCAGTGCTAGTTACATTGCATTTTGTCGTTCACCATACCACATGGCGGGTCGCTTTTCTTTTTCCCGATACTCCACAGCCCAACCGAATTTCATGCGTCTTAAAACCTCAACCATGTCACTGATTAACCCAATTTTGGTTGTATTCATTGTTGCCCATTTGAAACGGACTACGTCCAAAATGATCGAAGTTCTTCACCAGTACTTATACATCTGAGAAGAAAAAAATTGTTGGCTGACAAACGCGGGCTGAGAACACAAATAATAAACTCACCATCTTGGCCAGATTTGAAATAAAGAGTCTGGATAAATTTTATGTCGACACCATCTTCGGAAACCTCAGTTGCCGTGGCTTGTGGAAAGCCGTGAAACACGTACGTGGCAGAAACTAAGGAAGCACGAGAGAAAATGTTGTTGAAAAACCCAACTCTGATTTCGGCTCAGTATCGCAGTGTACTTCCGTGTCAGTCTTCAACAACTGATCTCAGTCACCAACTATCGTGTCAGCTATGATCTTCCAAAACCTGTGCAAAATAAAGTTCCTGTTCCAGAAGAGCAATCGCTTGTTGTACTTCAACTGTAGGCCGACGCCATTTCGGTTTCACTAGCAAATATCCTCAGCAACTGTTCAGGAATCAGGGAAATATCTGGAATTTGGAAGCTGGCCAAGAGAACTCTTGTCTTCAAGAAAGAATGTTGGAAACGCCGTCCGGTCGCCTGCTCTTCTGTGGTCCTCACGTTATTCGGGAGGTTTTTGTTACCATTGGTTAAAGTAGGGTCTACTGAAGAAGATACACGCCAGTTTTCTTATGGATCTTCCCACGTCACACTTGAAGCCTTAGCTTACTCAGTCCGCTCAAAAGCTTCAGCTTCAGAAGGAAAATACAAAGCTGTAAACATGGCGTTTTTTGAGTACTGAAAAAAACGGGTTATGTTAACTTGAGCGATTAGTATTGCTCACTACTCTCTCCGTAAGTGGTATTGATAAAAAAGCCCGTTGTTGATTTCAGAATACTTTACTGCTCAAAGGAACTTCTTTTTCTACTTCAAAATGTTCTTTTTTCCTTTATTTGACTCCAGTTACTTACGAGGTAATTTTCCCCTTTTTTCTTTTCTCTGTATTTCGAGCACTTTCTAACCCTGTCGACATTCATTGATTGCAAATAAGCCAACGAAGATGATTTAGGAAGAGAATTTCCAGCACCCGAAGGGGACTTTACGAATTCGAATCAAACTAAACGAAGTTGTAAACTGGTCTTCATCCCTCTCCCCTGTACTGAATGCTTCTAAATGCCAGGATGTATTATTTCCATTACTTTCTAATGAACCACGTAGTGCCATCACTCACAGGTTTTCTCTCTCATCTGCAAACAATAGACCCATACCAATATCACCCACAGTTAAATGTCATGGTGTCCCATCATCTCACAGTCTTTCGTGAGCCATGTACGCACAACAGACTTTCAGTAAATTTGGAAAGTTGTCCTTTTAATCTCTCTCCGTTAAAGATTACCTTCAGTCCAAAATCAGTTCATTTTTGAATTTTCGGCTGTTTGCATTTTCCCATACTGGATGTACCGCTCTCCAGTTATTTGCTGTGGCCTTCTGAAGAAAAAAATTAACCTGCTGATAGGATCCATAAAATACCTCTGAATGCAGTGGGCATATCCAAAGATACGATTGCTGATAATATCACTGGTAAACACTTCAAAGCTCGTGGCCAGTTCATTTCGAAAATACTCTCAGATATACGTCACCTTCCACCGGACGAAGTTTCAAAAGCTGTGTTTACAGCATGCAAGCCCTCAAAATTGAAATTTACGTTTATTCTCAATCCTGCATATCATCATTCTGTTCTACCGTACCATACTCGTCTGCCTGGGGACCCGATGAAGGTAAACACGAGCTCATTGAACGGTCTGCTTGGATAAAGGTCATCATAAAGTTACCTTTTTCCCGATTTCGCACTTCTCTAAACCCAGATAGGCTGAAAATTAATCAATGGGTGTGTAAAGCTACCACTGACTTGACTTGACTGGACACACTGAAGCTACGTGAGGATTTACTGGGAAGTGTCCGTTTGCACTGAGTCAAAAGCTGATATACCAGTTGACCTATTCTGAAACTGGCTGGAACTTTCAGGAACATTTTCACGCTCGTGTGCAAATATGGTTTTCGTGATGAAAAGCAGGGTGGAACATTTCATGTTTAACTAATTTGAAGCAACGAACTCACATTCTTCGTGTTCGTTCAACGGATCACTCATAATTCGTAGTTGACCAGTACACATCCTACGTTGGACCGACTTTATCAAGCCCGTGTGCATATATATATATATATATATATATATATATATATATATATATATATATATATATCACACCAATAACTTAAAAGAACAAGTGGCCAACATGACACACCTGCTTATATGGCAAATACGTTGATAAGCAGAGATCTGCCCCAAGAAATTCCCAATCTTCAAAAGTAACAACGATCCACTTGGCAATTCAGAAACAGGTCATTCTAACCTCCCGCTCAGACGGAACATGAATTGTCTGATCGGATCTTTAAGCACCAAAAGGGTAATTTATTATATGTTCTTCGGCAAAAAAGTTAGTTATAACTTCCTTCTTGTGAAAACAAGCAGACTGGATCGGTATTTAGTTATCTTTGTGTTCCGAATGGAACGAAAGTAATTTTTCTCTATCAAACGAGAACTAGGCTGTGGGAAATTATCCTCTTTCCCGAAAATTTATCACGAAAACAATTTTAGTCTAGCCTTTAAATTCATGTATAATGAGATGTCGAATCTGTCTCCCAGTGAATCACCATACACGGTGAACACGCGACTGAAATGAAAGGAATATCAGGTCAGTGTGGGCAGCCAATCCTTGACAACTAAGGTAACACCGCAGCTAGTTCATGATTTTCTGTTTGAATGTCTTGTCATGATCATTGCGTTGTATCAACAAGGTTAAAAGTCAAAACACACGAACCGAAGCGTCTAATTAGGTGGTTCCCCAATAGGCTTTGCGAGGATTTTCAGACAGCATTTGTAAAACGTACAATATTGTATGCATCACAACCACTAGAAAGTGCTCCTTTATCAGGATTTGCCAAGAAATGCGCTCTTCATGACGGGGCTTAGTCACTAGTCTGCGCGGCAGTAGTGGCCATACATCGGCCGTAAGCGAGAGTTCTACGCATTCTCGGTCTATGTGCTGGGTGATTTGTAATTAATGAGTCCAAATCCGTGTAGTTTATGTCAAAATACGTGCAATTCCAAATTTTCGCTAGACTTTGATCGGATACGATTCCTTTGTGAATTTTGTAATTCTCCCTTACCGCTTTTGCCACAAGAATTCCGCAGTGGTGATTCACTGTGGCATTTCTTGCTCGCGTACAAGTCTCGGAATCCAGACTGACCGCGTGAATACAAGCTGTTTACATGTGGCAAACCCGGCTTATACAGCTTCTGGTAAGCAGCAGCAATTGGGTGGAAACCATGTGTTCTGACCGAAAAATTGAGTCACAGTTTTCAGCATAGATGGTCGCGAAAGCGTGGGGATTCTTACGGAAAATCGTAGGTTTTTATGATTCTGAGTAAAGATCTGGTTTTTATTTCAGGTTGTTTACTTTAATCGGAATCTCAATGCTGAACATATTAGTTTCTCTATTGGCAATGATGCATACAGGTACGGTCATGCTGACTTGTAACAAAAAGTTTTCAAACGTAACGTGTTTTTTTCACAACAATCTGAGGCACTTTCCTGTCTCGTTTTTTATTCCAATTGTGATGAATTCACAAGTGAGAACAAACTAGTATCTATTTGCAGTACACATCCACCGAGCCCCCATGGGGACTCGAACCCGGGGTGAACGATTGTGAATCGAACACCTTAACCACAAGGCTATCCGGGCTGGCTCTCAAAGGTTTGTTGAACATCTACACCACATAATATAGCACCCTTCCGTCACTGACTTTGAACGGTAACAACCCGCTTCCAGCACAGCGATCGACTTCCACGATGGATGGCTTCTCTGTAGGGGCCCAAGTAACCAAGCTCTGTAGGTTGTTCATAACGGAATGCCTTCGTTGTACTTAGGCCCCTACAGAGAAGTCATCCATCATAGGAGTCGATGGCTGTGCTGGAAGTGGATTGTTACCGTTCAAAGTCAGTGACGGAAAGGCGCTATATTATGTAGTGTAGATGTTCAACAAACCGTTGAGAGACAGCCCAGACAGCCTTGTGGTTAAGGCATTCGACTCACAATCGTTCACCCCGGGTTCGAGTCCTCGTAAGGGCTCGGTGGATGTGCACTGCTGATGATTCCTAACAAGGATGAAACAGCTGAACAGTGCTTCCATGGTTTCCAATGGTGAGTTGAGCGTTGAAGCTGCATGATGAATCATATTATACAGATCTAATCTTCTACTACTCAATTGCAAATAGTTCCTTTTTCTTGATTCTATATTTCTATATACATGTTTACGGTCTGAACGGTAAAATTTCATCTGTTCAGGTGTGCAAAGCTACCAATGACCTCACTAAACGTTGGAAACTCTTCGGCTTAATTTAGAAGTTAACCACTCATAAATGGGTCACATAGACAGATAGTTTTGTGCGCGCACGTTGATTGACTGGGTCAGGTTCTTCTCCAGTAATCGCTTTGGAATTCATCGTTATCTTCCACGATATGAGTAGTATGTTGCTGTATCTGGGTGCAGACAAATTTTCTCCTGACGCTCACGGTCGGGTCCGCGGCTGATGACCCTCATCAGTTATGCGTACCCGGCGCTCCTTTGCGAAATCATTTCCGTATTCGAGCTCTCCGCAGTTGGTGCATGGATGTGGCCCCATTTGCGTTGTAAGGAACGTGAATGGTCGAGTAATCCATTTTTAGAATCACAAAGTGCTTCTTCCAAGGTAATTCTTTGGTTAACACAGCTAACCTCCAGAACGAGGACACCTGATTCAAAGTGTGTATCTACGGTGTCACTGTGTTAGCCTACTCGCAGATAGGCTTCAATAACACCATAGCGATAGAGTGGTGAGCAAAAACAAATACACAGGCAGTGTGGGAATCTTCTTCAACTCACCTTAGAGTGGTGAGTCCACCGTTGTAATTAAGTACTCTTCAAATGGTATGAATCTTTGGGTTGTTCAGTATTTTCCAAGATTTGCCCGTTCTAGGAGTACCACAATAAGCAACATGTATACCGCCCCTTTCGCTTACAGTCAGACATCGGTTATTTCTACGATACACTTTAACCATTTCTGGCTACTCTACTGGATAAAATCTATTTTTTACTGTTGGGGATTTCAATCGTGCACCCAAGCACTTCATTATTTTGGCTCAAAGGAAGTTAGTTCTTTGTTAGAGCGAGTGGTCACTAATCATTCGTTATAACTTCGCAGACTGGAAGCTCCTGTTTCTACGGGCAATCAGAGCTCGCTTCTTCTGAGACCGAAAATGTATTCGCACACTGCTCACTGATACTTTACAGAAACGAATAACGGTAAAGTTCGCCTTCGAACTATTTCATTCAGTGGACGTCCCCATCGGCTCCGTCTTTTCGTGGCTTTCTTCCTCTTCACTCTTCTCAGTTGCTAAACTCTTCTTTGATACGGCTATGGCTATCTTCAACCTATTCATCCTAACGGAAATCTGGTTTACTCTGAAAGAAATAAAAGAACATACCCACTGGTCTCGCCGAGCTTTAGTAGTCAAATACTACTCGCATCTAATCGAGGCACAGATAAGGCGATTGGATATGTCCTGTGCTGCACAGTTCCCGAAAACAAAGAAGGCCTAGTTTCTTTGGCACGGAATACTGCTACTTTAGGTTCAGAAAACTAAACCCAGCAACGTAGACATTGAAGTAGACCACCGCGAATGTACTTCTATACTTCCTTCAAGTAACTATTCTCCTTCGCAATTACCACGTATTAGTACAGACTTTGAACCCTTCTCTATTTCCGACATGATTGAAAGTCTTCCCAGGTCAAAAACGTCTTCAGCTGTTCCAAATGTCTTGTGCCCTGAAATGTTCTGGCATACAGCTGTTCGTCTTGCGGAACCCATGGCAGTTTGGTTTAATCGATCCCAGATTAATGAATCCCTAGTTTTTGGCTATCAGCCACTATTGTCCCAGTTCCAAAGGACCCATATACCGTTCTTGTCCGATGGCTTTTACATCCATAGCACTAAAGATTGATGAGAAAATTCTACTTGGTCATTTTTGAACCCATTTGAATGTACTACCGGACCATTATCCTTTTAAATACGAACCCAAAATACTCACACTCGAGGCTGTTGCTTCCTTAGTCCATTTCACTAATAAGTCTCCACACGGATCCGCCTGATCTGTCCGCTGTGTTCCTTGATTATTCCTCAGCCTTTGAATCAGCACCTTGTTCTCTTTATCTTCAGAAGCTTCCCTGACAAACTATTGTCTTGTTCTCTGGCTTTTTCTAAAATAGGAAACCTAGATGGGGTACAAATTTTCAAAACCCCCGCTAGCAATTCTCGCGTAATCCAGGATGCCGTATAGTCTCTCTTACTTCCCGTGGATGCCAGCATCCTGCTAGTTTCTTTCCTGTCTGGGATGTTGAAATACACGGACGATTTTCTTCTTCTTCAGGTTATTTTCAATCCTCCGAACTTCGGAATCTATAGCGAAAACTCAAATAAAAACAGAACATTTTTCTTCTCGATGTGGTTTATTACTGAACCCTTCCAAGTGCTTTGAATATATTTTTAAAAATTCCCGTTTTTCTTTCTCTGTAGATTCATTTGTTCCTGATTCACAGTCCCACTCTAAGGCGAGCTAAATAAATTACCTGGGAGTCGAGTTTGATGAATACCTTACATTTAAAACTGTGCTGTAAAACCGCAAAGTCTTTCCTTTCAAACTCGGAAACTCAGCGTCGGACATAGCAGTTATTTTCAAGTTTGAGCACCAACGTGTTTTACCCATGTTGCATCATTTTTCCCGTGTAATTTTTTCCGGCCTTCTCAAAACAGGAGCGTGAAGCTCTGTGCAGCAGCTTGGTTATTATTATTCGGGTTCCTTCTGTCCTCAATGATAATCCTTTGAATTTGAACTCTTTGCTCAGCACAGTGAGTTGGGTTTGAACCTAGCCCACAAGATACTCCAGGATCCTATTCATCCGTCACACACTGACTTGTACTTTTGCCACTCCCGCTTATTCCCTCATTCTGCATTCCGTCCGTTTGACCAGTGTGGTAAACAAACACTTTGCGTCAAATTTTTTGCGCACAAATCGCCGGCTGATGCATCATCATAGGCATCGCTTAGCCGACTGCCAACAACATTGAATCCAAGTCCTTCACAGAGATATTGTGCAACCCTAAAGTGGGGAAATGATGACAACAGAGTTACTTAGAAAACTTGCTATTCAACCTAATTTTCCCCTCACTTCTTGTTACTTAAACACACTCCTGTTGAAATTTATCTATGAGTATTTGAAAACATAGCTTTTCCGACACAAATTTGAACATAGAAGTCAAAAGCATTAAATTGCACGATGTATTCCGGACCATTTCGCTGCATCTTCACTAGTACATACTGCAGTCAAGGTGATCATTTATAAATGGTAAATTGAACGTTTTCATGAGATCAAAGTGGGGTGCTCAGTGGGTGCTCAGCCACCTACATCGGCAGAACGGAGAGACAATTGCGTAATAGAATGGTTGAACATATTCCGGTTCGGTTACAAAGAACAATGAGCGGACAGATACAATCAGTGACGTCATCGAACGCACGCAGAACACTCAGGTCATCCATTACGAAACACCTGTGGGAGACAAATCACTGTGTTAATCTGAGCACGGCGTTCACGATCACTTATATCACAAACAATCAACGATTATTGAGATACGCGGAAGTATTGACAATTAACCAACGTCACCCTCAACTGTGCAAACAGCGAGAATAGATAATTACGTTAGCCTTGCCTTGGTAACGCGTTTTCATTTGCTATCATTAGTTGTGTGTGTGTGCACTTTTGCCTTTGATCTCATGAGAACGTTCAATTTACCATTTATAAATGATCACCTTGACTGCAGTATGTACTAGTGAAGATGCAGCGAAATGGTCCGGAATACATCGTGCAATTTAATGCTATTGACTTCTATGAGTATTTGCCCAATTATGTTGCTATTTGTAAACTTTCGCTTGTTTTTTGCTTTCGATGACTCAAATGTCGTCACACTGCTAGCCTAGGTTTACCTAACGAACAGAAGTACAAGCAACACAGCAAATTTCACTCTGAAAGCTTTGAGTTATTTGAAAGCAACTGTAAATCTACCCCCGGGCTTAGAACGTCGAAGTTAGGTACGAATAGAATTTCGATATCTTTGGTTCGGACATGCTTGTTACCGCTCAGAATAAATCCTCATAGAGAACTAAAACTTGTCGAAGAAGTATGAAAGCTCGAACCTTTTGCCACAATTTTCTTCCATCTGATCTACTTGAAAAAGAATCCGACAGAATGCTTCCATTCCCAAAGTGTAGTGTCATTCCGTTCACGTATTCATAGTGTGATTGCACAAACAACAATAAGGCCATTCCACTTCTTCAGCTAGCTGGTTCGACTTCGTCAGCCTTGCATGCAAACGGATTGGTTCTGTGGCATGGTGCGCACATATTCCCATACACTGAGCGTCAGCGTAAAGAATGAACAAGTGTAAGAGCTGAGACTGATAGTTTTCTACGTCCAGTTCCACCGACGCAGACGGTACCCATGATTGCAAGCTGGTTGCAGTTATACTGCAGAAAAAACTGGACTTTGACCAAGTTATTTACAGTGTGAATGAGCTCAGATGTTAAAAGGTACTGGATAATCTATAGTGCCCAACCACGAAGGTCTGTTCAGAATCTGTCAAGAACAGAGTTTCGAGAGAACTCAGAAAATCGACCTTTTTTGTTTTCCATGAGATTTATTTGGTTCAACTGTAGGATCAGACAATTTGGAGCTATTAATTCCGTATGCATACTTTGCTAACTAACACAAATAAAAGTGAACCAATGTATATGAAAAATCGACTCGGTTAATACCAAATAGAAAATAATGGGTTGGACTGGGTCCGATTTTATCCCTTGATGACTACTGTCCCAGTCACAGTTCCTTGTAATCGATGCAACATCAAACTAGAAGAGAACTTTTTAGTCTTAGCTCGCAATACGGGCTGATTTTCTTTGAAACTGCTTGCCAAAATAGGTTCATGATTGAACGTAAGTTGACACGATTGATAAAAAATGTGATCTCTTTTCTTATCAGTTCTTTGTTTTTGCCGCTCTCCGAATGCCAAGTGAAAGCAGGTGGGGAAAGCTGAACCGTTAGTCGACGGTGACATTCTTCGATTTTCATACTCTTCAAAGTGTACCATGATTTACTCTCACCTATTATTTTCTACAGTAAACGAACTAAGAGCAAATCTGCTATTCCAGCTCAAAAACAACGGCCGCTATTCTTCATGAATCACAAATTTGATCATATAACCCTTCACACATTTACACTGATACAAAATGTTTTCCTCAGGAAGCTTTTATCCGTTACCATTATTTCACTGCTCAACTTCTCAGTGTTCACTGGAGTTCGAGTATGTCATTTTCTTTCGTTTAGACCTGCCCACCTTAGGGTCTGCTCTCGTGTAACAATTCCGATTGCAACCGGTTGCATCCACACCCCCTACTAGTTTCACTGAGTCCCGTAATTTTACCTGGTCCGAAGAAACCCTGTTGAGCCTGCGGTCACATTTCTGAAAATAGGTTTGCCTTGTGGCAGTAAGAAACGTTAATCACAAATTGTGTCCCAAACACAGGAGGCGCCCGTCTCCTTTGCCTTCTGCGAACTCGTTGTACTCTATACTCGTTTAGACTTCAAAATTGTTCCGTATGGCGCATCCGCAGATTATTGGAGCCTCGAAACTTTCTTCCTTTGTTTGCAAAATCGTGGTTTGCGCTTCTTTTCACGGCAAAATGCCCGGTGAAAAAATACTCATGAGTAATTATATGTTACAAACAAAATCATTATCACGTAAACCGGCTTTGGTTCCTGACAAAAGCACAGAACAAACATTCCGGTTGGAATAAAAACGAATTTCCCGGCATTATGAATAAATTTCAAATTTAACGAAACAGGATGTTTATTTCGGGGAGTAAGTGTTCACTACCCATTTGTAGCTGGTTCACAATTTTACGTCAAATTGGTTCCTAAAGCAAAGGGAACGATATCGATGATTTGTCTGCCAGATTTACTATTGAGTAGAATAAAACAAGTTCTACTTTCTTTATAAAAGAAAAATAGTCAGCCAGATTCACGATAAAAATGATGCGGAATCTCTGTCTGGTCTATCATCTGGAATGTTACTGAAAGAGTGTAGCTTTGCAGTTTCCCATACGACTTTACAGTTTCATAAAAGTTACTTCTAACCAATTCATTACCGCGCGTCAGGTGCAGAGAGCGTTCGTTCACATTTTGGCAAAATAACTTATCCTTGCTTTAATGTAAAGGGAACCTCGTTGAGGAGTCACGAACTGAAGTGAGTCACTTCGATGACCGCATTCCGGCTACTCATTGAGGAGTTGCATGAGTTTCCGCCAGTGACTTCAAATATGGCTAGTGAGCGAAATTCGTGCAACTCTTTATTTGTTATTTTCAAGCTTGGTATATTGATAAATGTGGTGTTGCAGAGTTTCCCTTATATATCTTGTCTCCGAATGTAGCCAGAATGTGTTAGGTGGTTTGTCATCAATAATTTGATGTGAGAAAATCGAGGAACCAATGAAATATCGAAGATCTATTTCAACGAAAATGCTTGAAGCCGTTTTCCAAATTGATTGTTTTTTACTCATCAGTGATAAGCAAAAAGACGGTGAATTCCTTGTCCTAGACAGACCCATACGCACGCTTTTTATTGATTTGAATCATACACACAATATAATTGTAAAGGGATTTCAAGAAGTACGGGAAGATATTTCCCTGGGCTTCTTCGCTAGACGTAGTTTCCTTTTACGAATACGCGGAGGTCATTCAACTTCAATGAGTGAGAGTTTCACCACGATTTCTTTAGCATCACCAGAATAATTTCGAAAATAACTTGGGATATTACTGTGACTTTCCAGTACTCTCTCGATTGATCAACGTTTAAAGTCGTTTATGATCAACTGGAGTTAAGGTTCGAACTCGAACCGAACATCTCGGTTTTGAGTTTTTTCATGTTTTGAAGCTTCATCTCAGGAATCCGCAGTTTTTTCACGTGGAAACCTCACATGGTCATGCCTTAAACAGAGGGTTTCACTTGTGTTCTACTTCGCAAAGGCTTTCAATAGTGGGAATGTTTGACTGTTTACATAAACTGGCAGTGTTTTTACTTATTGTTTTCGTAAAAGTGTGGCCATTTGAAGAGGTATTATGAGTTTACTTTCAAGTTCAACGATAACAATGATGGGGCTAGTAACATGACGGGGAACTGAATGTGACGGCAAGAGAAGATAATTTGAGAATAAAGCGAAATAACTGTTTTATGTGAACAAAGGGAAAGTCAAAATCTCAGAAGCAAAGTACTTTCGAAAGAATATTATCCATTTACTACAACCTCTACTCGCGCGGTGAGAATGTCTCTGTAACCAGACTTCGCTAATAGGTATTTGAACTGAGCTAACCAATGGGTTTTCGGAACAAAGCTGTGTTGTGAAGCCTAATTACCACCACTTCGGTCATTGCTAATTGCTACTATAAACCCACTGTTAACCGGTCTGGTAAACCCCTGTGAACCTGTTCCCTTTCGCAATCCGTACTTTATGGGAAAAGATGCACAGTCCCGGGTATGACAATTGTCTTCCAGTTCATGCTGATCTTCCAATCAGGTTTGGGCTTTTGATTTGTTTTAAAACCACCGTGTCACTCAAATTATGAGAAAATGCATAGTCATATTCCACCTTAGACGGGTATGGTGGGGTCCAGCCTAGGCGATTCTGCTGGCTTTTATCGTGAGGATAAATCGAACAATATGGAGGAAGATGACAATGATCGTATGGTGAATTATTGTTATCATCATTATTCTGGTTTATCCAATTGTTGACACCAACGATCAAGGTCATGGTGAGGTAAACAATTAGTTGTATCACAGTCATTGTCAATATCATGATTATTTTTAATTTTCCCACCTTGTAAGTGGTAGTGCCCATTTCTTTCTCCATTGTAATTACCTACACTTAACATATAATTGTTATTTGTAAATATCTCATTGTCTTTTCACCCAATACTAACCCAATACAGGCTAAACCATCAACTACTATAAGATCGAGTGGTTCAGAAAGTTTGCTTACGACATTCAAGGTCAGAGGTTTGAGACCCATCGACATCGGCCACTTTGGTAGTCGAAAATAATCCACTCCTGAACCTGATCGACTGAGACCATATTCGATACCTCACTCTAAATCTCAGAGTTCCATTGCCGGCTTTCCAAAAAACGTGCAACAGACCCATGAGGTCATGGGCTATATACCCCTTTCACCGTGCCCATGCACAATTATATACTAAAATAGTTGTGCAAACCTTCCTCCATTTTATCGGAATCTGCTCTTCGTTCGTTATTTGTTTTTCATACACTTCGTTCAGTCAGGATCAGTGACAACTCTGTCTCTTTGGAGTGGGCAGAAGCCATGTGCTAAACTAATTGTTTTTGTCCCTATATGTGGCCATAGAACAAATTTATGTATTCCTGTTCACCAATCTAAGATAATGCATCAGAAGTGGAACACCTGTTTGTTGAATAACCTGACATTGTTTGTCACTAGGTCATAGCCCACAGTCAATGAGAGAAATTCAAGTGCCCTGTCATCATTTTAGTTTTTAGAAAATACAGACATTGACTAGCATTTGCTCTGTAAGATCCAGTATGGGTTTTTAAACTGGAAAATGAGCTAGAACTTCAAGTAACCACGCGATTTGTAAGGTCTCGTTTCATATTTTGAGCGTAAAATGTGGGTTCAAGACTCTCCCTGTGGTAGGATGGAGTACGCTAGACCAATCCGAAATAATAAAACAAGGGAATCTTCATCAATCGACATACTGGCGATCCCCCCTGTGAGATCGATTGGGACGAGAGGCCCCAATAAAAGAACGATCTTCGGTTTTGTGTAGCCTGGTAGCGGCCCCGTGAAACCGCCTACTCGATGTGTGGTCCAAGTGGAACGGGTACTCCCGGTTTAGGTGAAGCAGGATTGCATAACGCCACGGACGGTGTTCTTTCGTTGATGGGGAAGCAATATAACGATCGGGCTCTAGACCAACATATTGGTGGCCAAATAACTTAAGGGCGGGAGCCCAATGAGAAGCTTGCTGAGTCTAGCTTACAAAGTTCCTGTTGTTCCTGTGATTTCTGATGTAATAGGTACACCCCTCTCCCTGCGATGGCTTATCTTTGGCTCTCGCGTAATACGCAAGACTTCAGTCTTGACATAATGCCTAAATCGTAATACAAAAATACACTGCCTTACATATTTTGGATAAGCTTTCTTGCTCTCTTATGATTAAAGTATTATTATTGTCTGCTATAGGTCAGTTCCCGATAAAAGTCAAACAGTTTCGTGTCATCAGAAAAGCAAGGTGTAGGCGAACGTATGTTTTCGGTGATTTCATTCTCCAGCCAGTTACAAGCATATTTATATCAAACAAAATAAGGGAAGGAAAAGGACACATTTAGTCAGTTAGGAAAGGAAACATATAGATGAACTCAATGAGTTACATCGAAATCGGCAGATAATTCTCAGTAGACCGGATAAAGGAAGTGGGGTAGTGGTAGTGAATCGTGGTGATTATGCTTCCAAGCTGTTGGATATATTGGGTGATTTATTGGGAGAAGTTCAAACGGATAGTGCAGAGAAGGAAATTACTAACTCATTGAGCAATTTGAAAGACACTGGATATATATCATCCAGTGTCTTTGAGAAACTCAAACCTGTGGGCTCAACTATGCCTTGTCTTTATGAGTTACCAAAAGTGTACAAACCTGGCCTATCCCTCCGTCCAATTTGATCTATGACTAACCCGACTTATCATGCTACAGCCCCGTGGTTGGTAGAATTCTTGGAGCCCGAACGGTAAAGGCTTGCCAAGCACACGCTTGGCACACACCTTCCAGTTCGCAAAGGCCATCAAAGATGGGTACGTTCAGCAGAGGCAGATGTTTTCATTAGACGTGAAATCTCTGTTCACCAACGTACCCCTCGTACACACGGTGAACTTTGTTTGCGCATTCATTGAACGAGAAAGTATATCGATACCAATTCCGACTGATAACCTAAAAGAATTGTGGCTGATATGCCACCTAATGTATAATTCATATTCGACGGCGCACAATACAGACAAAAATATGAAGTCATACTGGGTTCCCCCTTAGGTCCACTTCAGGCCGATATTTTCATGGCCATATTGGAAGCCGATGAAATGAATGCAACCACAGAGGGTTTAACTGATTATTACCGTTACGTAGATGACATATTTTGTGTTGGTCAGCGGCATATGAACGTGGGAGAACTGATGAAATTACTCAACTCAGCCCACCTAGCAATAACGTTTTCGGTTGAGACAGAAGTTGAAAATCATCTCCCATTTTTGGACGTTGATATAACAAGACTTCCGGACGGCTCCATCCAAAGGGAAGTTCACAGGAAAACAGCTTTGTTCTAATCTGTCAGAAGCGAACCTTGATAAGATGTTTATTATCCCGAGCTACACTTATTTGCTCGGATGATACACTAGAGGGTGAGTTAAAGAGGATGCGTCGGATCCTCGCTCAAAACGGCTACTCCGACAGATTTGTTGAACGTAATGTATGATACCGAACAGAACCAGGAAGGATATCACAGGTGGAAAAGAAAACCTTGTTCCTCAAACTCCCTTACAAGTGAAATGCAGCAGCCGCAAGACTTAGGAAGGTTTTATCCGCCTCGTGTAAAGCATACTTTCAAGGCTGCCGAGCTCAGGTACTTGTTCTCGACATCAACCTCCATAAAATGCAAGCACAGGGATAAATTGCTTTTGTTGACTTCTTCAAGGATAATTTGTAAATTCAAATATACGAAGAAATTTCTTTTCGATATATCACTTTCATGAGTCGATGGTCATATTCTATGAATTCAAATATACCTATGGTACCACTTATGTGGGTCGAACGACAAGGCGTTTATCTAAACCCATTAAAGAGTACTAATCACGTTGGCTTCAACATGGAGAAAGAGGAGCTGTATCAAGCTCTATTCTCGCTCACCTGTTAAATACAGGCCACAAGGTTGATCCGGCTACGTCATTCATCTTCTTATACAGGGTCACACCGAATGAGTCGAAATCAGTCAGATATAGAACGTTAGCGACGACCGATGCAATCAGCATCCGGCTACTACGGCCAAAGCTTTGCTCAAAAAATAAGCAAGTCCAAGCACTTGAACTTTCGTGGCCGAAGGTTGATGACGTCATTCTCGAATGTGATGCCGATTCAGGCCTCTGACTACAACACGTAATTTTACCATGTCCCCTGTCCATCAACTGATTAGTCGGCTAACCAATCGACTGGCTCATTGACTGTCTGACTAACTGATTAAATGTATCCTTTTCCTTCCTTTATTGTTTTATATAAATGTGATTGTAATTGGCTTGAGAATGAAATCACCGGAAACATATGTTCGTCTAAGCCTTGCTCTCTGATGTTAATCAAGAGCTTTTTCCGTATATTCAAGTTTCTTGTCACTTTGCGCAATACGAAGATACTGCCCACTGGTAAAAACCAGTTGAATTAGGGAGTTTCTTCTATCGTCCTGATGGCTCAGTTTATTCGAAAGACAAAAACACGGTTCCCACCAAGGGACTGAGGAAGTAACACATACCAACTGGGTAGAAATCTTTGGCCCATATTCGGATAATGACTGGGGCCCCTCCACACAGAAAGATCTACAGTATTTGGTAAATTTTAAACGAGGGACTTAAAAGGCAACGATAATCAGCGTAATTTTTGCGTTTAGAACCAAGGGTGCACGGAAAGATATCTCCTGCGAATAAGCTGCCAAAGTCAGGCGGATGGTTAGATAAAGACGTTAACGGATTACTAAACAAGGTTAATTTATTTACCATTCTGAAATAAGTGACAATGAGCAGAATAAAACTTACTGCTGGCTGCCCATCAGAATGAACAGCTTAGTTTTGCAATCTTTGGATGTAATCCGTACTGTTCTTTCGGTGGTCTCTGGCCAGCAAAACAATCCACCCTGGTGCCATGAAGAAGAATCTTATTGAGATTGTTTTCCGTCCACCCCGAAAAAACCAGCCCTGCATCTAAAATAGGTCAGCTGTTCGCGAAAGTTATGCTTGTAAATGCACAAAGTCCATACACTTTTGATATAATATTATCGACTCATTCGGAAGTCAGGCCAAGCCGTATAGCCAACGGTCAGACTCTAAAATGAATCGTAATTAGATTTTCAGACTACGTAATAAGATCATCAGCTAAATTCCATTAAATGCAAATTTTTGATTTCGGTTTGCAAGTAAATCACAACCTGGGGATGTTGGGAACAGTGAATAAGGAAACTGGGTTGAGGATAAGTGTACTGTTTGCAGTGTCAAAAGTAAAAGACGCTTATGAAACGCGTGTTTGTGAGACCGCTTGTTTATTGTAACACAAATATGAGTAGGATGCAATGAAAATGATGAAAGAGTGGAGGAAACCCAGTCGTCCATTCATCTAATGAAACGGTTCGTAGTGATACTGACAGCATAAGCTATGGCCCTGGAGACGGGACTAGGAATCGTACAACGTTTTTACCTCTGCTGGTCTCAACCAGGCTCGACGTCCTATACCGGGGAAGGCTGCAGGAACTAGTCCGATTGTACCTCTGTCGGATGAGTAAAAATTGCCGAGTTCAATTCGGGAACCTCGGTAGGCGAACGATATATGTGTACCACAGATTGCAGTAACTTCTATATTATTTTATATTATGTTATTATATTATGTTATATTATATTTATGTATGTTAGTTTGAATGCAAAATCATCGGCAAAACCGGGTGCCCCATACAGGTAACTAGCACTACCATGATCACTTCCACACTTCCCTCTCACTTTGTATGTTATCGTGCAATACTTGCCACCCAACCATTCAAAAGAAGGGTTTCTCGTAAATTAAGGGGGGATAGATCACGTCAAAATGAAGGATAGTTGGTGATTAGAGAAAGTCCGTACTGAGCTCAGAGGCAACACATGTCCACTGAGAAACAGTGAATCGGATTTTTGTTTTACTTGGATCAAACGCTTGGGACGGCAACAACAACAACACGTGGGGCCTAGTTACTAGAAACGACTAATTCTCACCTAAAGCCTACATGAACAAGTCCATATGTATGGACATCTGGAAACCAGTTCCTGTCAGATATGTGCTCTCACAAGACACGTTGAACTTAACGAACAAGCATCCACACGCAAACATTTATACACCTGTCGGATTTAGCAGCTAAGCAAAAATGGATTCAACCGATGTTTATGACATAAAAAATTGGATTATTTCCTCGCCAGTGATTTGTAGGCTCAGTGTATGCACCTAGGGTATGCTAAATGAATTATTGTCCAGGGTTATACCCGACCCCGGACAAAATCGAGATAGAATGCTCCAAAATCAGATGGATCTTACAGCCGTTGGATCAGTGTGAAAAGTAGCATCGTCAGTGATGTCAGTTCAATATCTGGAGTTGCAATTTCCATTCTTCACTTGCAGCCGCACTCTGCTTGCATGCCCTAAGACAGGGGGACCATTGCTGCTTGCGATATCATTTTGTCTCGTGTTGCATTTTTGCAACCGGGAAACAAAATTACAACCCACTAGTTGCTGAAATTCACTTTTGTACGGAAGAAAAATCTGAATGAGAATAATATTGCTCATTATCGGTTAAGACTCTTCTTCATAAATTTATAGACTACAAATTGAATTTATTTAGGAATAACATTGATTTATCATCAGTTTTTCGCTAACTCCTAAATAAAGACATTCCATCAGACATGGTAAGTAATTTCTAGAATTTTTAGTCAGAGACAGCGTGAAGCTCCTTTTTACAAGTGATTCTAGTTAGTCCTTTCAAACGAAGTACCTCTGGCCACTATCCGCAAATATACGTGAACGCTGCCTGAAGCATCTAATGCCTAAAGCCATGAGGCCGATCTCGAGCATGACAGAATCACATCTAGCCCGGTTGAACCTCTCTATAAGTGTAGCCGAATCTGTGTATCCTCTGCCTTTTGGCCCGACGTCAACTGTTCAGACCGATGAATTGTAACTTCTCAGAAACTTGAAGCTGTCCAGATCCGTGTCCAAAATCGAATTTTGGGCTGAGAAATAATACTTGCATAGATTTAACCCACCTCTCCTTTGAGTCCACGCGAAATCTCTTGATTTTGTCACAATTATAGAAATGAACAGGAAAATTATACATCCTGTCAAAAGATAAATATTATACATCGCAGTCCCGTACGTTAATTACTATTTGTCTTTACTAGATCCATCTTTCGTCAATTATGATAACTTATCTGGATTACTTGTGCTTGGGAACTTCTAAATTGTGGTTCTTCGTAAACATTTGCTTTCCAAATTTATTCCCTGTAACCTTCTTGCAGTTTATATACACCTTTATGTAATGTCCGTACTGCGTGGAACGAAATCTGAAGACCTGCGAACTGGCACTGGAATGTATTCATCTTTTTGCAAACAAAATAGGCAATTATTGGGGGCATGAAATTTGTAAAGGTAAACATATGCGCACAGTTGCTAATCCATGAAAGATGTGGTCGGTAGGCCCAAACTTACCCATCGTTGTCACGTGAAGCGGAGGTGAATCAATCACGCGAGAGGTGCTCACCGATATAATCGATGCCCAAGGTTGCACTGGGTTGAGTCGTGCGCGCACGATATATTTGGCCGTGTATGACAGTGAAAAAATGATGATGGTTTTTACACAGAGCAAATGAATAGTGATTGGTCCAGGCCGGATTTCTTATTCTGCGTGCTAGTAGGACACAAAATCACCACACTTTCTCATCAGGAAGAGGAACAGCCGTTATGTATTTCAGGTTACTTGTTTTGTTCCCCGAACTGTTATTTCACTTTTCTCAGGTATCTAGACGATTGATTGGTGCCAGTATGTTGTGGGTAAAAGATTGCCATCTAAGTACGTTTTGAATGGGCGCAGAGACAATATTCACAATCTAGTATCGCTTGGGTCATATCAGCCGAGCTACGGAGTCACAAGGCTGGCTTCGCGTTACATCAGCAAAACGTGATTCAACTACCCGAGCAAGAAATTCTCTATGCCTCAATTAAATTACCTGCGGAACGAATGCAAGCAAATAATGTTTTGTGATAAAACAAATAACTGAAGGTTCTTCCAACCGCAGATAATTAATAACACATTTAAAAACATTCACAAATAGGACCTCTAGGGTAAAATCCACTGTGAACGAACAAATATTCATGACGAATAAGGTTGATAAGCTGACCAGGGGTTTTCATAGGCTCTTAGCGGCCCTGAGTTTCTGTAATATACTAAAAACGACGTTATTTCGTGAAAGTTGCACTTGTCCGATCTAGAAGCACATAGAAATAAGGAAAACTCACTGAACCGGAACTCGGTAAGAGTATTACCACGCAAGCAGGATAACACCAAAAAGATGAGTATCGGTCCTCGTGTTCATTTTGACAAACCAAAGCCGCTTAAAGTAATTTCAGACAGAGTTTGAACCCAAAATCAAAAGTGAAGTCAAATTCTTCACAAACTTCGTGCGGTCTGGATTTAATGCTCATTTTCCAAGTGGTAGCACCCAAAGACCATTATCACCAACAGTTTTAAATTTCTTCGAGATTAATTTATGGAAAATGTGATATTATCCTTTCGCTAACCTAACAACTTTCTTCTTTAATGACGTTCAACAACGTTACACAGTTCACAAACAGAGAGACATTCAAACAGAACCACCACACCAAATTAGGCGTTTTAAGGAATGCTCATTTCCAGTTAACATAAATACTTTTTTCCCTGAATGTCATAAGCACAAGTTATTGTGAATAGGTCAACTTCAGGTAATTCAATCAATGCTGAATGTTGGTTCAGATTGCTGAATTTCGGAACATTTATGGGTAAACCTGCTTTGTTACACTCTCTAGCCTCAGGTCAGTTGTGACAGAGCTTTTATCCGCAAACTGTTATGAGCTATACACAAAGTCATGCTATTCGGTTCGCACTTACGTTCGACACTCAAATGTGACATTTACGTAGCACGACTTGACTTTTCCTGCCTCCGAATTGAATGAACTGAAACTTTCTCGAAGGCCAAAGGTTCGCGCATTCCAGATCGCAACGTAGATTCAGCTAGTTATGAATGCACAAGTTACTCACTACCGTGTAAAATAGTCCATTGATGATTACTGAGCATGACATTCTGTGATGGGGGGGGCTGTCGGCCCGACGCATTTGTATGACTTCCTTAAAACAAACCAAGCAGTTTTCAAACCGAAAAGAGGCTTATCAAGGTTCGTGTACCGTTTGGGATTCCCGAGGAATCCAAGGTAAGATTCGCAGATAGTTTATGCCGATCAGTGCCAGAGTAAAGGACTAGGGTGATGCGTTTGTGATCGGTAGGATATCTTTCATGAGGAGATTAATCATACAGCTTTTAACTGTGCACTGTCCTGCGTATATTCGACTTTGGTGACCTATTATTCCGCTCGTTCCAAAAATAATTTGCTACCATAGAATATCTCAGATATAGTCTACTTTAACTCTATTTGCTAAGTTGACATGTATCATATATAATTCCGAGTTGTTATTAATCCGCTGGTCTACTTCGTCTCAAGACCCAGACTGTCCGTTCCTTTGCGTTACCGAAAAACCTTGACGAAGGGAGTGCTCCTTTATTTGGTATGTACTTGCTGATGCATTAGTTAGTAAACGGTTGATATACTGCATGATTTCCAAATGAAAGTAACCTTTACCAGCCCCCCCGAGTAGCTCACCCGTGAAATATGTGACCACAAAACACCCATCTGAGCTTCAAGACCTATGAAACTATTCTTCCGTGCCGAAAGTAAACCCGTTACGCAGTGATTCTGTACAAATTAAGATCATCGATGGCAGATGCAGGACGAAATACAGAGTTAAATGATAGTAACGAAAAAGAACAAGCTAAAATATTTCTTTCCATTACAAAAACCTGGGCATCTGTTCTGATCATGCTGTTATCTAGAATGTTGCATATAAGCTTTCTTCGGAGGGATAGTTACTTGTAAAAATAAACCCCAAGGAAAAGTGAGCAATCGCTGGGTGTTAATATTATTTAGAAAAACAAATCATTTTTGTAATTAGATGATGCTTGAGAGAGGACAAACTACAATCACTGGCTTGGTCAACCGCGTCTGATCACTAAGTAAAAGTCACTGTGATACACTAGCAACTCTCCATTAGAAAGATAATCATGGCTTGCTTGTCTAGCGACAAGTAACACAGCGTCATTTACCGGGAGAAAAAATACAGCAAACTATCCGGTATTCGTTAGTATTACCAGTTGTTTCTGTATCAAAATGAGATCAGCGGAGATCACCGAGTGTAGTATCAAGCAGATTTTGAACCATCAAAAATTTCGTAATCATAGATAAAGATAGACGAGATCAAACAGACTCAGTCGCTTGTTTGATGAACTGTTTGAAATTGTAAGTCTATAGGTGTTTTGTAAAAATAAACTGAAATAGTCTTCCGTAAGGCCTTTCTTATGGTCAGTCTAGAAAAATTGTCCACCATTTTGTCTACTCAGTTCTGCTCCTTAGACCGCCGTGTTCCTACGTGACACGTGTCGTAACTCCTGGATCAGTACCGACCAGTGACGATTTAATGTTCAAAGGGTAACATGTAAAATCGTCGAAAATATTCAGTTGAACGGATCTTTCCCGTAATTTATAGTGATGTCTTTTATGTTCCTCGACGCCAATGAATTCTTCATGTACATTCAGGTAACGGTGCGGACAATAAGTCGATTTAACATGTTAATTCAAGTTATGAGATACCGCAGATATATTATTTGTAGTGCTATTTTCCCGGGTAATACAGTACCGTTAAGTTCGACGTGTGATGGGAAACAACATGAACGATCTTTAATCTGAGTTTCCCAAATATTAACCTTCTGAATCTGCGGCAAACATGGGCTTTGCCAGAACGATAACTGGACTTTCGCCCTGGTCCAATTCAAAGAAACTCGTGTTTTTTTGTCAGTCACCGATCTGTTCCAAATAATCCCAATTAGATGAGAAAAATACACTTGGTTTGTGTTTTTAATACGACTTGTACCTTGATGTGACGCTAGCTAAAACGATATTTTGGTAATTCCGCGTAATGATAAGGATCAATGACATTGTTCTTTAATTGCCACCATTTTGGAAAGACAAGCTTTGTGAAATTTTTCTGTTGCTTCGGAGAAAGTGATTAAGGGATTTTCAAAGTTCTTACAAATTTTAACGTGGTTTTCATTTGAAACATGCGTCAACGACGGCGCCGAGTTCTACAGCTTCTGTTGCAGCCAACAGGCTTAGGATGCCAAACGTCTTCGCAGTATCTGCGCAGCATATACGGAAGGCACGAAAGAGACAAACGTGGTTTCTTCGCTTGAAATTCGCGGAACAAACTTCGCAGTTATGAATGAATATACAGACTCAAATAAATAACATTCTGATTACAGACAGTGTTTTCGATTGGTTAGCTAAAGGCTTTTGTCTGACGATTCGATATTAATACATCAACGATCTTCCTGGTATATCTGGTTTCAATATGCAACTTATGTTTAAGATGAAACTGAATTTCCTTAGTCATGATTATTCGCTGCTCAATTTCTCACAATGTATGAATTTTTCGATTATAAGAACAATCTTTTTGCGCACTCATATGATCTGGTTGTCTATTTTGCATTTTTATGATCGGCATCATAATAAATGGTAGACTCTTGTTTGGAAAGCAGAGTTCGTTGACATATGCAGCTTTCTAATTTTGCTCCAAATACCTACAAACGTGGTTTGGTCAGAATGCTTTTCCACAAGGCTCGAAAGATTAGCACTCCTAATCAACTGCAAAAGGAAGAAGATTTGTCAAGGAAACCCCCACGGCCAATGTTTATTCAGAAACGTTCACTGAGCGCCACAGCAAACCACAGTGTAAAACGGAGCCCATTTTAACAGCTGAAAGAAAGAAAGTAATTTTATTTGTTCCTTTTAAAGATGATCACATTTTTAATCATTTACGTCATAAATTAAGCTCCGCTTTAGGCCGTACATATTTGACAGCCCATTTACGCAGACTATTGCAGACCACTAGAGAATTAAAATTAGATCACTCTGACAGTCATATTGCTCTTAATGCCTCACATGTTGTTTGCCAGTTCACTTGCAGGTGCAGTGACACGAATATTGGCAGAGCAGATAGATACTTGACTCAAAGAGTGACTGAACACATTCCAAAATGGCTTTTGCGCCCAATGACTCATTTGGACTGCGCAAAACAAACTCCGGCTAAAAACCCAACATCGGCCATCGCCATGTATCTACTTTCAACCGGTCATCTAACTGACCTGACCCGGGTCATTCAAAGTACGATTAAGCAACCGAAATGCAAAACTGCTAGCGTTCAGCGAAGCTATGTTGATCAAGGCAGAAAAAACCCATCTTTGTGCACAGAAACAAGCATTGCAAACAATCTGTCTTCCCTGGCATTAGCCACAAACACAAAAAGAGGTTCTGTATTCTTTGTGATAGGCATTTTTCTCCGATATAATTTGTCATGATAAAGTGTAATTTCCTGGAGTGATTAAAAATTGTTTCAGAGGAACGTTTTCACCAACGTTGTTCTCTGATTTTGTACTGATTTGTTTTTCTGTTTTTGACATAAACTTTTACTTCGTAAAATGAGAGTTTGTCAAATACAGAGTGATGTAAAATTTCAACTGGTATTGATGTTTTCATGGGATTATCATCGGAAAAAAACATAATTTTGCCGCAGATCTTCAGTCACACAGCCACAAGGATTTTGATAAAGCATCTCATATTCTTAAAAGCTCACCTTTAGGTAGTGAACTGGATCCGCGGATCGTGTATTTTTTATTGTCTCCAACATCGAAGGTGACACATCTTATCACAAATATACCAACATAAAGATTTACCTAATCTGAATTCACTGCAACCAGCCATTCGAACTTCAACCAAATTTACTGAATTTGCCAGTATTTCAAGAATAATTGAGTTCTGCAGGATGAGATCGGCACCGGTGTAAGCAAGGAAACGTCGTCTGTTGATTATTTGATCTTTTGCTCCAGAGGATAAAAGTCAGTGCAGCTCCGTACCGGAACCAACTTGGTTGGTAACCTTCAAACCCCTTTGGTGGTATTCACATTGTGGTTGTTGAAAAACACAGCGTAAAGGCTAATTACAAGAGCCAACTATAATCTCGCAGCTGTTGGTTGAATTGCGTTGAGTTCAGTGTTACTGTGTGCGTGCGTATCAGTAGAATTTGCAGACTGCAGACTGATACGCTTACGAAGCAAACCGATGTGGATGTGAGACAGCAGGTTTGAGGCGTAATTCCAACTGATCGAACATCCAGAATGCGGCAGTCCTGTGCGGCGTGAAAATAGATTCATAGTCTATCGAATTCTCTTACCTGTATCCTCTGAATGGTTTTGATACCCTTCTGGATCTATAGTAACCCGGTTGTTGTTACATGAAGCAAGAAATCAGGAAGGAATGACGACAGTTTTTTCATCCCGAATGGCCAAATTATCGAGGGTTATTGCCGAGCACTACAGGCTTCTGTCTACTGGATCGAATATACAAAGGTCAGACCCGTCAACCGGCTCTCTAATTCGGAGTAGACTGCATTCATTTAGGTCTCCGTTTTAACCCTACTAAATCTGTTTCTCAACAAGAGGTGTTTCATACAAATACCATTGTCCGGTAGTCGGTTCTTTCAATATTGTACGAAGCTTCTATGTACTGAAATGTACCCATCCACTACACTCAAGAATAACATAGAAAAACAAAACTCAAAACGCTCATTGTAACCTACAAGGACCAATGATCTTCAGCGCAGGCGTTGCACGTGTTCAGTCTGTAAAAGCATATAGGGAAGAGAAATTCTATGAGCCGAGACTCAGTAAGTGTATCAACAGGTACCAACTCAACCTGGCTATTATATCATTGTCGTAGACCTTTGGATATTTTCAAATTTCCAAGCTAACTCCTACTCATTCGAAAGTTCTTCCCCTATTTATCATTGCAATCGGTTTCTGTATTATCTCACGATGTTCTTTTGGTTTTTTTAGGTTTTTCAGATTCAGCAAAATGTACGCTTTTTAGTTATTCTAGCGCTTCCGCGGTTTTATGCATTTGCGGTGTTCCCGTACTGTCTGTTCCTGGCTTCTTTTAGTTGAATGGTCCCGATGCCAGAGAGGCACCACGATCAGCTACACTACAGTTTCACAGCTTCCCGCTGACGTGAAATATGTCAAACTCTGTGGGACTACGTGAACCGCGTACATTTTCTACGCATACGGAAGGATAGTTAACGGTCACCGTATGACCTTTGATCTCACCTTTTAGTTTCAATTCCTTATCCTGAACTTGTTCGAAGTATTGGCTGTGTGTAGGGAAAGAATGGATATGGTTTTAAATATTTGTGTTGGTTGTAGCCAAGGTTGTTGGTTGCCGTGATTTTCTGATCGCTGAGTTTGGCGTTTAGATGGTAAACGTTTCATCACCAGTCGGGGTGACATCGTCAGTGCCTGTGCACTGGCGATGTCACCTCGACTGGCGGTGAAACGTTTACGATCTAAACGCCAAGCTCAGCGATCAGAAAATCACGGCAAATAACGGACTTTTTCACAAATAGGCAGATGAGTTCATAAGTGAATCACATTCCAAACATATTATTATGCTGATTGGACCAAATTATTTAGTGAACTTTCATGGTCACATGGACCACAGTCAACATGACTGCTTCGTAAAAAGGGCAGAGTTTCGAGGCCCAACAAAAATAATAGTCCTAACTGATTTGTAATGTATATCGGTGATTCTAATGATCCACATCGCAATCCAAATCCTGTATCTAAAATTTGATCTGTATTTTGGAGAGGAAAACAATTTTCCCTTTCGTATTTTGAACTTAAATACCATAAAATGTTCACTAAATTTCAAGAGTGCAGACTGTAAACTTGCTGACTGACCTTTCAAAGTCTTTACAAAATATCTATTTTCATGTTTACGTAAACAGGGAAAACCAATATTAAACAATTTTTCACTGACTGACCGAACTCCACTAGCCAAACATTGCATAGTTTTCGTTTTTCTTTTTAGCAGTTTGATTCTGAGGTGAAAAACAATAAATAGTATCCTGCAAGAAGTTCAAGGGTGAACCTTTAACGACCAAAGAAGTTTGATGATGTTCTGAAAATTTACTGTTTAATTATTTGTTGTCGATTGCTTTGCTGTCCCCTGCTATGATGCGTGCCTTCTTCTGCGTTGCTGGGAATTTTCGCAAGGTAAACTTACCGGTAGCAGATAAGATTGTCTCAGTTCAGTGATTATTTCACATATCACATCCTATCCATTCTACGAAACAACAATAATATTTGTATTATAATTGTTATGAAATTGCTTGCTGACGTCATCTCTCCGGACAGTGAACCTGTATCCACTTTTACTATTTCTCACCTGGAAAAGGTATCTAATACCATTCTTGACCGTAAGGAGCACCAGAACACCTCTCAATGTACTAATTAAAAGAAAACCAACTGCAATTGCTATGTCGGATAATTTTGTTATTTCATTGAGTATGCCGTACCCATGCGTGGAAGTTTTATCGCAACGTAAGTGCGAATGCCTGGAATCGAGCAGTTTTTGAATCCAATAATCGCAGTCCGGCCAACCAAGGGAGACTCCCAGAAACTGCACTCCCGCTAGTGGAATGTTATAGCCGTTTTGCGAGAATGGTGATAGTGAAGTTATCTGTAGGGAAAACTATGATGGAATTACTGACCTCTCCCCCCTCACCGGCACACCTGTAACAAAACTAGTGCACACAAATCAGGTTGACTGAGACTTAAAAGTTTATCATACTTTTACGCAGCGTGAAATACCCACATGCGTATGAAAGCATATATTTGTACTTTATATATATATATATATATATATATATATATATATATATATATATAATAGTGTTCGTTTTAAAGTACATATCTGCATTCACTGAGGAAGTTTACGAAGCGTGCTTTCTTTTTCTTCACTCAAACTGTCAAACAAACAATCAATCAGCAAGATTGCTTCTGAAGCACCAGTCTTGGAATGCCAAATGCCGCCGGGCTTCCTAAATACGTTGGAGACGGGTTTTGCATCCGCCCAATAAGACACTACGTACAGCTGCTTTGTACGTTCATGGCTTTCGGTGTCAAATGCGGTGGTTGTGCCAATTGTGGCGTAGGTCAGGTTAGGCCAATTTGGATTTCGTAATCACTCATGCGGTTTCTTCAGTTCAACTCAATTTTTCTAACAAATTCTGTGGTCGAGAAATGTGATTCCAACACCCTCTGATATCCTGGGACTTGGATTTTATTCAGAATATCCAACTCAGTAAGCGATTACGTCAAATACAGGATACCGTAATTTTGCGGAAAAGAACTGTTACGACTAGATAAAGTTATCCGCTAGTTACTTTATCAAACGGTTTGAGAGCAGCTAATAACGGCTTATTAAAGAAACTTCGTCTAAACAGACTTTCCAATCCGGAATACTCGTTTTAAATAGATGACACAGCAGAAATGGAGATTTCCGTGGGAACTTTCCGTAAATTTTCCAGTTTTTGCATGTGATACACCTCCCCAGTGATACCTTTTGTAATCACAAAGCTGGACGATGCGACTTTCAATTGATAAATTGGTTGATTTTTAGTCTTCTTGATGTTTGTTGGCATAAACCAACAGGTTTTTTACAAGCAAACGGAAGCAGTAGAAATTGAGTTATGTGACGTGCACTGTCGGGCCACAAATCAATATTCACGAACACGGAACATTTTTATTGGGCAAACAGTGCGGATGACCCATTACAGTATTCAGGGTGCCAATAGGATGCAGCTAACAAACCTTCACTTTTTATTTCTGAATTTCCTCTAACGTCTCTGCATTATAAGATGTCAGCCGCCCACATTTATCATCCACTAATCGGGACCAGCAGATCACCCTGTTTATATAAGTGTATGTGTGAGTGTGAGTTTGGAAAATGAGTCATTTATCTATACGAAAGTAATGACCATGTGTACAATATGACGTGCTTTCCAATAGCCATTATCTTAATTCATTACATTCAAGGAAAAACAACCTCTTTTTATGCATCAACGTTTTCAATTTTGATGTGCATGAATGCACCGGTTGAATAAAGGTCATTCGTTTTCATTTCATCATTAGCACTTTTGAATGAAACGTTTCTGGCAATATAAGAAAAAGTCTTCGAATTCTAATACACGGACTTACGCTTTTCTGTGGATGCATTGTTATGGATCGAAAAGACTATTTTCGGCGTTGTACTGGACGTTTTCCACATCCACGCCGGTCTTTCTTTCCGTGGAGTGACAGCCTGGGGCTGGACCTGCTGTGAGCCTTAACCCGATCCAACGTAACACATTATGAGTTGCATGCAATTCTGGAGCGTGAGATCGTTCCTGTGTCTCGCCGGATATTCCATCGTGAAAAAACAGTTTGCCAAGTGAGTGGAATCAACAGTGGTCCATAAGTGAGAAGCAATGAGTCAAAGATATCCACTACCAGTGGCACAGTCCTAGGTTTGTGTTCCGCATCGTCCATCCAAATGTATATTGCCGATTTCACTCGTTATTAGTCAGTTGGTTTCCACTTTGGTTTCCAAATGACAATCGATCAAAGGATGGGACACATCCCACCAATCGACCAAAAGTGTCGACAGGAGAAAATGTTCTGGCCAACAGTAGCAGCATAATAGTGAATCAGTATGGAAACCACAGATAAAATCTCCCTAATCCTTTGTCTGTGATAAACGCCAACCGCATTTTTAACATTGGAGCAGACTAAGTGATTCCATCTGTCAACTTCGATTATTATGTTTGCCGTAACTGATGATGGTAGTTGTGGTGTTCTTGGAAGGATAATCCTGAGAGCCACAGATAGCAAGCCAAAAGGGGGCGTACTTTATCGTTACTTTTTGAAAGTACCTTACAGATTACCGTTCGCATGAATCCCGAATCATGAACTGTTCATAAGATGCAAGGGGTTGACTGTTTTTTGTTTTAGATAATGGAAATACAAAAGTAAGCAATACTGAGGGGAACAGAAATGATTGTCATGGTTGTTTGATACACTCGGTTAACCGCTATGAAATAGCTCCCTTTGATCAATATGGTCATACAGTGCACAACTCAAGGTCATTCAGGCCGGTTCTCTTTGACGGTTAGGAACCAAGTTATGCCTTCTCGGGTAACCCCTTTCGATGAAAGTAACACGCAGCTAGGCAGCAAAATACTTCCCAACGTGGCCAACGAATATTGCTCCAAGAGCTCCGTAAATTATTCAATATCGGCTGGATATAATGTCAGCTTCGAGGCTGAGTATCCAACAAAGTTTCTCACAAGTTGTTGGATTGACTGACCTTAAATATTAAACTTCTTTGTGAGAAAAGTATAGTTTACTATGTGTGTAACATCCGGCACCATTTCTATGAAGATAGAACTTGCAGGAGATTTTTCCTATGCATTTTGCAGCGTGAAGGCTCAAGCTCATCACCAAATACCGTGCGAGCAAATTATGTCTGTCTCATCCACCTTATTGGGAATTATCAGCTGCCTCCAAGGGGACTCGAACCTTTTGTGAACAATTGTGAGTAGAAAGGCCGACCACCGGTCTATCCGGACTGTATATCAATGGTTCTTTTACCATCAACACTACCTGATGTAGCGCCCTAATATCAGCTGCTTTCCACAGTAAGAACCTATATTTCGCGTAACGATCGACTTCTCTTGATGATTCTTGACTATGATAAAAAAAATGTACTGTATTTCCTTGGTTTTGTATCGTGGGCTTAGTGCCGATGTTGCTTGGTGAACAAGTTCATATACAGTGTGCAGTAGATCCTCCAAATTACATCCTTGCTGAATGCTATAAGCCCTCCGAAAGGAACACTTTTTCTGCTCAAGAGCAGTTTCCCTACAAAACTTCTCCCTCTTTATGTAATAAATCCTTGGAACCGAATTATGAACTATCTTATTGAGATTTTACCCTGAATAAGAAGCGTTTTCGGTCAAGTGTTTTTTCAGTCTTGGTTTTCCGAACGAAATTCTTTATGGGCTCTTGTCCAGAGATATGATATAGTTCTCCGGCTCGTTATAACATCCGACCTATTGCGACCCTATGTAGATTTCCACTCCAATGGTTTCCGGCTGTCCCTAATAACACAGTGGGCATTTGAGGCTATGGCTTATGCTCCTTCGGCTGCGCAATCCTGTACTAAAATAAGGTAGAATCACAAATGTCAAAGTCTTTAGTTAGTTGCAAGTGGGAGCTTTTCAGTGTCATGCTAAGAAGTTGGTTTTGTTCGCCCACCAATGTGACTCGGACCGTAATGGGGTGAACAGTAATCGTGGTGCTAATAAGTAGTTTTTATTCACTTTTTGATGAAATTTGAGATAACGTATCGCAATAGCACGTGTTTTCCTCCCAAATAGTATTAGATTGTTCTTAGGGTTGTGAAGTCAACACCGGTGAGTGAGATGCCTGTAGCCAAGCCAGCGTCACGAGTCCGCCAAGCAGGAATTTGCAATCCCTCAGTCAAAGGATGAGATTGATCCCACTGAGTGAATCTGGGATTCTGTAGGCTGTATAAAAATCAGTGTCAGCCAGTGCCAGGTATTTAAGGTCCTGCGGAAAAAAGATCTAATCAATCGATGAAGACAAAGAGGCAAGAATGGACGACAAAAGATTATTAATTTCCAAGCCTTTATATGGCCCCGTCTTGGAGAATAGATATTTTACTGGTTTACTGAATTCCTCCGGAAAAATGTTAACGTTACTACCGAGCTACTGCACGAGAATGCCAAAAAAACGGCGGGGCAATTGAATGTGAACGAATCACAGCCAGCCCTAGCTGACCATTTAATTTGCAACGGCATCGTAATATGCAGAGCGTAGTTTTGCTTATGGAATAATCGAGAGTTTCTGCGTAGGTTATGGACAAACGGCTGAAAAGATTACCAGAAAAGTGCGCAGATTACGAGGTTTAAAACGTAAGCATTTTTGATGTAACAGGCTTGTTGTTCCAGAACATGCCAAGCTGAGGTCTTGTGCAAGTAGATGAAAAACTTTCCGGCACAAGAAAAACAAAAGACAAGTTGTCAATAATGTTACGCTGCAGTGCGTTCAGCGGAAAATATGAACTCTCGGTTGTTGGCAAAAATGCCAGTCCCATTTGTTTGCAAATAAATGGCGTGTTGAATCTGATAATCAGAAGAACCAAAGCGCTTGGACGGAGAGGATTGTTCGATTCTGTATATATTTTCCCAAGAAAAAATAGAAACTTTTAGTTGTTCAACCTTTATATGAATCAGTTACGACGTAAATGTTTTTACATTGATTCCACGAAAGCTTTTCAATAACCAAATTTATTAATCCCAGGTAAGAAGTGGTCATTATTGCTACATTTATCCTGTAGAATGTTGAAAAAAGCAAAAAGGGTATTTAATTAAAACCCGCAGTAGCGATACTACATAAATGACTACTTCCTTTTGAACTTCTCCCTCTCTAATTACATTATATCTCATCAAATAACAATTTGAGCAGTCCATGCTTGTTTCTTGATAGAGAGGATTGCTGTATGTCACTTAGTTGATCATTTTTCAGTGAACAGCAGAACCACTTCAGCTCTCACTGGAAGTTATCCAGACCGCGGTATATTCGTTAATTTTCACCTGGATAATCGTTCTATCGTTTGTAGACATAAACAGGATACGAAGAATGAACTATTTGTAAAAAGGCAACTTCATGCTGGTGATACTGGTATACTTGTGCACGTACAACGTCTACGAACCAAATTATATCCAGTTTTTGATGCATTAGAGAACCAACAGAAAATAATGTAACATTTTTGGTTCGGATGTGTCTGATAGGAATAGTACTCTCTGAGACCTCCACAAGAGCCTTTTTCTTTTTCAAGTTTCACCACTACTAACTAAAGGAAACTAAATATTATCGTCTAGAGTATGTAGTGAAGTGCTTTTTCGGGAAGCTTAGTTTAACCAAGTCTACCTAGTGGAATAAGATCCCTTTCCGTACGAGGTCTTCCTGTTAATCGGCTTTCTGTGTCTGATATGACATCAGCACCACACAGTTCATCGCTATTACCTCCGCATGGTTCACTCTGTCGAGGTATTTGATTCAACGGACAGTCATTTTGGTTGAAATTTCAAGTTCTTCCAACTTCACACTCGTACGAATATAAAGTATCGAATACGTCCCTAAATAAAGCTAAACCACAAAAAATGATATTTATGAAAAGATGGTTATTTTTATTCATCTGCGAACAAAAAGAATTGAATGTGAGATATCACACATACCAAGAATTATTGACGGCGGCATGCGCAGATCGCATACCCAGTCACATAGCCCAATACTGTTGAGCCTAATATTTCGTTTTCCCATTCCCTACCTTAGGAGTTACTAATGCTACGTACGAATGTTCCGCACACTCGCCTCCAGCATTCCCATGCTCCTTTGTTTACCAAATCCGGCTGTGGAATCTACCACAATCACAGCCTAATAACACGCGTTTGAATATATTTTATTGGCACTCTCAAGAGCACATGAATTCCGTATCCGTAAAAGCGGTGCACAACTGAATGTGCCTTCAAAGGATGCCTAAGTTCACCACTAACGTGAATTGAATGAAATATATTGAACCGAATCGGATCAAACAAACGTACTTTTTGCAGACAAGATAAACAACTGCTAGTGGGCACATTTTCTTCTTTTGTGATGAGCCAAAAATAGTGTAATACATCTAGGGACAAGCTTTGCAAGGTCCAAGTTGTTCGTCTTCATAATGTTGAGGTTTTTGCCTCATCTGAGACAAAGTTCAGCTGGTATGCTTCAACAAGCTTGTCCATCAAAATATCCGGACTATAATGCGGTGGACGACGTTGTGTTACTTAACTGGGCTTGGAGAATGCAGTTCATAAGAATTGCTATTCAACTCAGGTATTAGAAAAACAACAATTGCTATTTCATTCTAGCGATTAACTGAAACGGGGGGAATTGAGCGATCCGCGGATAGACGTTCTTTTTCTCCTCTGCCCCACCCCACCCTCGTGTTTCCCTGATTTTGCTGACAGTAATCGATGTAGAATGTCAACCGGTCCACGGTCAGGTCATAATAACGACATGTGGGCTGCGACTTGCCCTTAGAATAGTTACCATCAGGTTTACATTTCGAGCGAATCACGACTTTTGGAAGTACGTCAAAAAGTACCCCAGCTCACAGTTGAGGTGCATTCATATTACCCCATAGTCGCTATTATTAGGCACTACGAAAGTAGAGCTGATGTAATGTTGTTTTCTTTTTGTGGACTCATTTGATGGTAAAAAACGCAGCATTTGCCATCCAGGAGCAAACCATGATCGCTTGTAAAACAAGACTAATTTTATTTCTATTTGGCAAACTGCTCGTTTTGATCACTTCCGTTGGCCACTTGGATGAGTGAGTTGTACTTTCCAAATGTATGTTCACGTTTCTGAGGATAAACGTCACACTAAACGGGCAACAGGTCAATTATTCACATTTGGAATTAGGCGAGAAAACTTGGAATCTCCATTTTCCACAGTTATCCGAATAATCCCGCAGAGCACATGGAGAACAACACCAGGTGGCGAACAAGCTCGGTTCCAGTGATTCATAATCATGCCATTACATCACATTTTATATGAACTATGTTAAATGAACATGACAGAGGTCAAGATAAGGCGACGAATCAAAATCAAGTGGGGGAGAGGGGATCAAATCTCACGTGTGTGACCTCGATCCGTCTCTGGACCGTAAGTGGGAGTCTACCGTGTCATTAGTCTGATCAAAGGGTAGGGGGTGGGCCAAGGAAGCTTTGCCGCTTGCACGAACTGTTTTTGGGAGCATAACGGAGGATTGTGGAGACGAATGCATACCTCTTCGGCTGTGGCTAGAATACAGCACTTCACGTCTTGGTTGCCCACTTCGAACTTTGTAAATTGGTCGGAACACCTCGGTCACTTTCATTGAGGGGTTAGAGTGAACAATGTGTTAACACACAGCGCTCTTGATTATTTTGATTGCTTTGGTGTTCAACCAAGCTAGGTGGTGCTCACAGACACGTTCTGATAAGTGTCTGGACGTACGGCCACTGTACTTTGTCTCACAGGTACAAGTGAAGGAATATACGCAGAATAAGGCCATAGGATCTGACACCTTGTCCTTTAATCGTAAATACACACACGGCTTTGATGTGAATGCACTACGAAGCTTTGCCACATGAAGTGTTTTATCAACGGCTCCGGATAATCTGCGGTATATGATATCCACTAGGATATCACCTTTGAACGGCAAGCAAAGTTACACTGACTTTTTTGGAACTACTATGGTCTTCGCACTTACTTTCACTTGTCGCAGTGTCTTATCAATGAAATGATCCGGATATCCATGTTTCAGAACCTCATTGAGCAGAAGACGAAGTCCGTTGTCCAATGTGTCCTTAGCACAGATTTTGCGTGCTCTATGAAACAGACAGCAAATTAAGTTGCGCTTAAATTTCAGTGGCACAAAACTTTCAAACTGATTATACTACCCGTTCCACGTTGCTTTCCTGTACATCGATAGTTGATCTGAGCTGTCTACTTGCCAAATTAGGCACACATCTAGAAAGGCTTTTTTGTTGTTAACTTCTCTTTTCATCGTAAACTGGATATTAGGATGGGTTGTGTTGAAAGTGTTCCGCATATAGAGTATGCCCATGGTGCCATCTGTCACATGCATTATATCATCCACATAGCGTTTACTAAGCACACATTGTCTGATGGTTGACAGCAGTTGATTATTCTCAATTTTCTCCAAGAAAACACCGTCGAATAGTAGTCTCAAGGGTGACCCATTGCTACTACATCCTTTTGACGACAGATTTCGTCACAGAATTTAAACCACACGTTCAACGTGCATACAAAGAGGAGTTGTTTCGGTTCGTTCACCGGAAGGCCCAAGTCGATATTGTTTCTTTGAAAGTAGTCACCCAGATTGTTATTAGTTCCACTGATCGGTACACTAGTGAACAATGGGGTGACGTAAAATGTGAAAATTTGCTTATTTCTCAGGTTTATATTTCGTACACAGTCCACAAAATCGAAAGTGTCTCGTAAACTGTGTTTTGATATTGCTGCTCTCACTTGCTCCGGCGAGCCAGTTAGCCACCTGGCTACTGCATGGTAGAGTGAGTTACGTATGTAACAAATAGGTCCTAACGATACACCTTCCTTGTGGAATTTTGGTAAGCCGTACAGACTGGGAATCATCGTCCCGGTTGGTTGTATCCTCTCGAATGTGGTCGAATCTATGATCCCTTTCTGCTTCAGTAATCGTAATGTCTTGGGGATAGACTTTTTTATATGGATCATTTTATCCTCATTGGAGGCACTGGAAAATTTGGATGTGTCACTCAATATTGCTTTCAACTTTCCTGTATGGGTCAGTTTATCAAGAATCATCACTTCTGCGCCTTTATCGGTTTTTGAGAAAATAATATCTTTTTTGTCTGTAAATTTTTTAGGCACCTCCAATGCTCCGTTGTCAATATGCTCTTTGTTGATGGTTTTCTGTCCCGGTATTGCTAGCAAGCCTTAATAAAAGTGGACTTTAGCTTCTCCATCTTCTGTAGTGACAATGTGCACAGGTCTGTGAGTTGAGTAAAAGGATTCTCAAATTCAACTTCCACATCCATTTGTTCCTCTTTATTTCTAGGGGAACAAAACTTAGGTCCTAGTAATAACTCTTCGAGCAAAGTTTTGTTCAAACTCATCGTTGAAAAATTGTGGATAGAATTCAGTTGGTCAGAGGGATTTGACCGACTGGTTTCTTCCTATTAATACGTTTTCCCAGTGAAAATAGGTCCCCCTGGGTCTGTCTGTCAAACATTGTTTCCGCGTACGCGTCGAATGACTGCTTTTCTTCCGGTGTTAATTTGTCAAACAGGTGCACGGATTTCGTAGGATGGCTTTCCAGTTCTCTCATTCGGTTGGATACAGTATCTCGTTCATAAAGAGTACGGTGATGCAGCAACACACCGGTGATGCAGTGCGGTTCCTTCTCAACTGTGTCCAAAATCACATCTTAAAACTGGTAAATAATACAATGGAAAAACATTGTGACAAGGTATCGTATGCTCCCGCGTTTATTCAAATGTTGTGTGAGTTGTAATTTTGTAGAAACTGAACTGTTCAAAACATTATTAGGCAGGAAGTAGCGGAATTACTGTTTGCCGGGTTGCGTGCATAAATAGGTTTTTATTATCTTCTTGTGGAGGAAACGGAGACCTTTTTCAGAGGATGATCAGAGTCATTAGGAATCTGTGTGGAAAGCTACTGGCAAGCTTCATTATGGTGGGATATGATAAGGTGGGTGAAATATTGTCTGCGCAGGCCACTAGAAGACAATAAGATCATAAGTCGTCCAGCAGTGATATATGGTCTTTCGATATCAGGCAAGGACAGATGATAGGTTACCAATTTTTCAGTCGGACGGAACACTTGAGTTGGCAATGCATTTCATCCGGGGAGTAGGTGCGGATAGGGATTTAAGGGGCGAAACAGGAAAAGGCAAGCGTGTATTGTTTGCAAAAATAAACCTAACATGTTTGTGCTAAGTAAGGTTATGGTCAAGTAGCATCGGCTCCATCTTACTCAACTAGGTCCACCTGTGAATATTACACATCTTTGGATTAGGAGAATGTAATCCCAACCGGCAATGACGTGTTTGCGATCGAAGAAAGGACTTCTTGATTTCAACATGAAGACACTCAGCTGATAGTATGTATCAAATTTACTGATTTGGAAAGTACTTTACAGGGATAAGTTTTGAATCACTATATATATATATATATATATATATATATATATATATAAAATAGAAAACACGATTAGCGAATAACTTTTTTTTACGTAAGATAACTCTCCTGGTTGACACAGTTACATTTATAAGCTAGAAACTTGGGAATTACGAACATTGTCTGGATCGTAAACTAGCTCATTGGCCGTTTGTGCTAGCTGAAAATGATGAAATGGGTGTGTTCAATGAACTAGGCTACGGCATAAAAGCAGTCGTTTTCAGTGAGCTGAATAGTCATTTATGCTTCAAGATCAGACTTGCAAAAAAGAAAGCGTCAATAGATTTTCTATGCAACGGCACTGATCGGACTGATTTTCCAAAAGGTTACTGAAAGATTTTGAGTCGCGTCCGAATAAGACCAGATAGAATCATGCTGAATTGTCACGTGATAAAACAACTAGACACTTCACGAATAAGAGTAATCCAGATTGAAAGAAAAAGCCCTCAACTCAGACACATTCTCGATAAACTAGACGAGGAAAAAAGAACCCGATACGAACAGGACCTATTCGCCAAAAATGACAGTAACGAGCTTGCCAAAATACAGAACACGCTAAACGAGACGAAACCAAGAACTAATAAACCGGTTAATCCCTAAAGATACGTGCATAACTTTTCAGGTTTACCTGAGGATACACTAACTTTGGAAGCCTTATCACCCAGGGCTAAATCTTCGCTATCCTACCTCCAAGAACGATCAATAAGACTCAGAAGTGGAGTTTTAAAACTTACTTGCTCATGTCTACTCATTGGCAGTGACATCACTGCTGGCGACAGATGATCCCCAAAACTACCCAGGTTGACTTCTCACATCAGTATCGTCGAACCCGAGAGAGCAGCAGAATTATTCCTAATAGTCATCAGAGTGGAGCACTGATATCTCGAGATTAGACAAAGCGTTCGGGGTTGTCCTTACGGACCGTACAGACTATATCTTCAAACTAAATGACATACAAAGGGATCCGAGGAAATTCAAGAAAATAGAAGGTAACCAGGACCAAATTAGAACAGTGGTGGGGTAAATACCATATCTCTGAAGTCAATAAAGGAGCTCGTTATTTTGCATACAATTCCAGAACAGTTAAGACCAGCTGGTACCATTATTCCTCAATTTTACTGTCTACCACAGGTTCACAAATCAGGCACATTATCGAGACTGGTACTCGACGTGAGTGCATCCCCGTATCGTCCAGTTGCCCGATGGCTGGTAGAAGTATTGAACCGATTCGCTGCAGGATTGCTTCCACAGTCTAAAGGACTCATTCCGGTTCAGTGAAGTGATTAGCAGGCCAAATTCTAGAGAACTAATCGTGACCTCTCGGAATGTGACATCTTTGTTCATCAATGTTCCGCTTTTGGAAACGATCATTTATATGTGTGATTTTGTCGTAGAAAATAAGAATCAGCATCTGTATCCCGGTGGCTAATCTGAAGGAACTATGGCTGTGATGCTTTTTGGATGTCCGACTTACCTTCAGTGGAGAATTATGCCGTCTGACCGATGGGGTCCCTAAAGGGTCACCTCTAAGCTTCTTATCGGCTGATGCATTCACGGCCGTGCTGGAAACTTGGGAAATTAGAGATACAATAGTAAGTCTGCCTATCTACTGTTGATAGGTAGATAATATTTTTGTTCTAACAGCCAGTTAAACACGGTTGGAGTCATTAGTAGAGAAGTTAAATAAGGCTCAGGGTGTGGTTGATTTCACGTCAGAAGTAGAAAGGAACACCTTTCAATTTCTAGGTTTAATTCTCGTAAGAGGGGACAATGGAAAACAGCTTCGTCGAGTATATCACAAGCTAATGCAGACAAATCAGTACACCACTTTCTCCAGCTTCGTATCGAAACCTAATTAGTTCCCCTGCATCCGTGCACTAATGATTTCCACGGAAGAGACCACGAGTAAAGAATTAGACAATAAAATCAGATACTCCTGGATAACGGATATCCAGGCGTTTTATTCAGAAGAACAGAAGACCCATAACCACTACCATGACGGCGCACCTAGTAGACAGTGGGCATTATGTTAGTGACGAGGCTTTCAAAGTAGTTCACAGAGTTCCTATGAACGCGCCAAAAGTATCTCGGAAACGATATCTAGCAACGGCAGAGGCTAAAGGGATCAGGTTACTCAATCCACCTTTTCGTTCCTAAAAGAGTTTTAGTTAATCGCTGAAACCGTCATGGCCGCTATCTGAGACTGACCTTTGAACTCTCTGTGACCCAACAAATGAGCCTTTGTTTGAAACCAGGAAAGGATGGTCCCGGAAACCCATTTTCATTGTTTCATTGGTCCTTTTGCCAACTACTGGACATCAACATCAACTACGCAACACCAATGTCGATGACTACCTAATCACATTTTGACATAGATATTATTCGTAGCTTATGCGTTTCTAACCCATAAAAACAACTGTATTAGCCACGAGGATGAAGTGAGCAAAAACGAGCTTGTTCGCTGTTCGTTTTTCCCGTGTGTAGTGTGGTGGGGTTAGTCAGTGGATCAATATATCATGCAATGTCAGACGTCAGCACGTCGTTGGAAATAGCGGGTTTATGTACAACTGTTTCTTCTTTGTACGCAGTCGGACGCAGTGTATTTCTGCGGAGCAGCAACTGAGAATCAGGCCCGGGGCCGTGTTGTTGCAATTCAAGCAAATCACTACCAGGCTATTTAGGGGGACTTTCACAGGTTCCCGTCAAAACCACATGATTGAGAGCTCTTCCCCCGCTGGCATGTATGACATCTTGGTCTCATCCACAACCAGTCAAGCTGGGTTACTTTTCCAGCGCTGGTATCCAAGTGAACTTTAAATCGGGTTGCCACAGCCATAACGGCAGTTACAAAAATGGAAACGGGGAGTGTGACAGAGTAGAAAAAAAGCTGAAGGTAACTCACAGGCAACCAAGGCTGATGACTATTAACAAGGACGGAACAGCTGCGTTATATTTTGGTCTTATTATCTATTGAGTTCGATTTTGATACCGTATGGTAAATTATTTCAAAAATAGCCCGAATTCCATACTAGCTACTGTAAAGCCTGTATTTCTGTCCTTCGCATTTTGATGGCACAGACATGTAGACGATAGAGATTCATTTCGGGGAATGGTAATACCAGTGTAAGTAGTGTGAGTATCAGGATAGGTATTTCGACATTTACTAAATCAGTCCGCAATGTGTGAGTTCATTTGAGTCAGGGAATGAAATTACTATAGAAATCTAACTTTTGCCACACAATTTTTATCATAGTGTCCATTTAAAATACGTGGAAATCTGTGCAATTGGTGTAACTGAAAATATCGCGTTTTTCGGTAAACATATGCGCCTCTGGCAACTGGCAGCAAACACTGGAAAACTTTAACCGTAAAACACTTTGAAAACGCACTACGAGGAGTATTTCTCTTCGGAGTCCCAATACGGCATAGAACAAAATTTTGTGGAATCTGGCTTGTCAGTATAACCCGTTGGTAACGTATGCGACAGCCAACGATGCTTGCGAAAGCTAGCCTCGGCTGGGACCCGGTGAATTTGCACTTCAGCTGAAGATACATATCAAAACTGATGGAGCACTTTGGATGATGATCTGAGCTTTGGCGCTGCGTGATAAACCATTCTATAAGTAACTAACATCTCATACTACTGAGACTGACTGTGGACGTTTTCCAGAGGACCGGCGAAGACAAGCATCCTCAAACAAATGTAGATGCCGGCCGAAGCCTGAGTTGAGTTGCCACCAAATTAACAACATCCGTAACATGTGATCTTGGAAATATTGTTGAGTACATGGAAGTGAATGCAAGTATTGTCAAAATTCCAAGGCAGTCATTTTTTTCGAACTGATATATCCCCTGAACAACATATAGGAACCTAACATACACCTTTTATTTGGTGTTCAGTTAACACTTTGTTATCCGTGAAGAACACGGCACGACGAAACCAACAAATTCATAATTTCGTGTACATCGTCCATCCATAAATATGTAGGAATGTGAACCACAAATGAAAAAGTAAGGGGTACTCCAGTAACTTAGAGCTTTTCCGATAGTGTTTGATGTGCGCATTATTCTACCGCCTATTGATATATTGACTAATCTTTAACCCATTAAGAGATACCCATTAATCTGGTCCATTGAACGGTATCATGTGGCAACTTCGGCTTTATTCATGAAAGTGGTACGTATCCTTATAACGAAGTGTCTTAACACTGGTAAGAAAGAGAGAAAGAGAGAGATAATTCAAAGATATTGTTTTTTCCCGTCTAATCGTTCTCCTTTTCTTGTTTCGAACCCAGAAGTGCAGATTTTTGCTGATTACGGGGTTCAGTTTACTTGGACTAGATGCTTGGTTGCCGAAATCGTATGATGATGACCTTTTACATTAGGCGAGCAAATTTATCTGTGTGCTGTTTGACGTTTGTTCGGCTGCCTGTTTCCGCCTTCTGACAATCAACTCGGGTAATCCCAAAAGCAATTAGCACTCAGCTATTGACGATGACAATTTGGATCAAATGCAGATGTCGTTAATGCTCGTTTCTGTGTCTGTTCTTCATCGGGCATCTGGTTCCCTTTGGAAAAGTGAATGAACAACTGAAGGAATTTCCCGGGTTTGAATGAGAATAATCTCATTTGTGAAACCCATTAGCGCCAATGGATAAGAAAGCGATTTGACTGAACATCGGTTTTCTTCAAAACATAATTTTGTAGACTATGGAAATAAACAATCAACAATCATTCCCATTGGATGCATTCATTGTCATACGAGACGAAGCAGAGGGCAAAACCTTTTCTTCCGGCCGACTCAAGCTCTGACATTCCATTTACGGCGCTCTCAACAAATAAACCTCTTGATTGTACAAGAAATATTCGCTCTTCCAAGAGGGTGTAATCTGCGAATAAATTAGCCTACGTACTATTCCACAATGTAAATTTAGTCATTAGTAAATAACAATCAAATATTTTAGGAGTCGATAAAATTTAAGGGAAAAAATGTAATCTAGCTCAACAACAAAGAGTATCTCTTTCGCTGCCTAATGCTTTCTGGTGAGTCTTTTTTGTGAAATACTCAAACATGGGCACACAATTCAGTGTGGGATATACTACGCAGAATGTTATTCATACGCCTGCGGAGATAAGATGAGGGAAGAACACCTGATGACGTCCAAACAAGTTTTATTTTCAACTGCTAATGAGCAAAGAATATTCAGTTTGGATACCAGGTGCGGGATTATGTACGGTGTAATCCATGGTACAGATTCAGTTTTACTGTGACCAAGTGAAAAGCTGCAAGTCACTGTAACGCGCAAATGTGTACTGACGATGAACCAGTGGAGGTTTAAAACTAAATTTCGTCAGCGCTGAAATCAGTGAAAACTTTGTGCGGCAAACGTTCGTTAGAACACTGCAAAAAGGAAACTGTCGCACAGTCAAGAGCAGATGTCAGGGTGTATTATTGCAAAATCGCATCTATCGTTCATTTTCTTCGAGTGACCCTTGCCATCACACATCGATTGAGACTATATATTGACATCTGTAAAAAAGACACCAGTACGTAAAATTAATTACCTTCGGTTGCGAGTTGGGTGGCGGTATATCTACCGAGAACCGCTCCGAACTGTTGGGTCTTGTAACACAACTGCGTCCTATATTCCACCAATATAAGCGTGCTCATCTGAATGTGGAAGAATGAAGCAGAAATACAGAAAGTGAAAAACCACAACAAACGAACGAAATAAGCTCATTGAACTGAATCACGGTTTCTGGGGATAGATATATCTACTTTCGTCTGATAAGAATCATGAACAGGTTGTTTGGACTCAACCTCAAGATAAAATTGCCTGTCACTGTCGACTGTGTATATGGATGTTGTATTTAACATTGAAGATTGTGCATTTGTTCGCATTCTACGAAATCCTTTATAACTATTGTTACTGTTATTATATTTTAGTCCATCATGAAAAATACCCTCGCAACTGATGACCGCTTTGCTCCCGAAGAATTGCAATTCAGCTGATCTGGAACATGAATCTGTGAACAAAACTTGAGTGACTGAGCTTGCTGGCTGTTCAGGTTGAAATAAACATGCGGAGTAAACAAGTGTACTAGGGAAAGTTCCTGAGCCAATAGCAATTACGATATTTGTAGCAAAACAGAGAGCCAAATGCAAACCGAAAAGCCAGAATTCTACTCAGCAATAGTTGTAACGTACTCTTTCAGCGGAACTGTTTGGTTTTACACATTGGACAAACTACTCTACCATGAAAACCAAGATGTTTTTGTCAACCAGACAAAGCGGGCATATGGAAAGAGGTGTTATAAAGATGGAAGTTTTAAGTTTTCATTACATATGAACCAGGTCTGAACCAATGCTTTCAACAGGCCATCAGTAAGGAAACACTAGTCGTAATTTTATGTTGCTCAGACAAAATCATAAACAAGAACTGTCTTTGATGACACAAATTCATGAGTAGCTACTGGAACCCAACATTCCGGGTGCGTCACAAGATTTCATATTGTTTTTTTATATAATTTTTACCAAACCAGATCACTCCGCTGTACGTGCTGGACAGGGTTCTTTTACGCGTAATACGTCAGAACCAGGGTCAGCAGTTCTCCGTGGTTTGAGTGTTCACCTTTAGGAAAGGCTGGTTTGGGTTACTTGAAAACAAAATATCATTTTGCTAATCGACTGTCCGAGGACAAAGCATCAGGTGCCTGCGGTAAAATTTTATTGTTCGATAACACGGCTTAGTCGAAATCGTTGGTGGATTGTCGATGTTTCGGATAACACGCTAAGTTTATAATTTATTTTTTTGCAGCCAGTTTAAAATCTATGTATCATACCGGTCAGATCTGTGGTAGTACTACATCGCACTACGCTATCTTGTAAATTTTAATGGTGTTTTTCCCCCTGGTCTTTATTTTTCACATCAAAATGTCACAGTCACCATCAACGGGGTTAGCAGGAACTCAGTTCACTTAGCTTTGGCTTGACTTGTTTGTCAATTTACTACCTAGAGAAGCCCAAAAATTTGAAGAGAACAACAGATACAAAGGTTGCACACTCGCCTGGGGTCTGTTTGTCTGTCAGCTATTACATTTGGAAAAGCCCACTTTCACATTTCTTGTATGACATTTTCACAATGAAGATTAGGTTTCGATTTGTCCTCTATCAAAAGGTCGCACCACCGATGGTTCGCATTTGACTTTGCTTTTACCAAATGGGGAAGCCGTACGATTCGAAATGCACCAGATTTCGTTCTATTTTAGGCGACGCTACGACATTCATCTTATTGTGCATAGAAAATGGTAAATAATTAACGAGTTGGTACATTTAGACAACTGTACACGCTGTTCTAGTGTCGGTTGTACTAAGAAGGTAGCATATTCAGTTGATTCAGTAGGGGGGGGGGGAAACACAGAAATACATCAAGAAAAGGAGAGTGCGGTAAAATTCATTTTCATCCTCAGCATGATCTTTCAACCAAAGCCCGTCTAGCTAAATTATCATAGCACTATTGTAATTCGCTTTCACTAACGGAGTACGAGTTTATCTCTTCGGTAACTTTGAGTGAGATGTCGATAATAAAACTGCTCCCGAGCGACTGCCGTGTCATTCAGTCACGAATCGTAATCTAATATTTGGAAGAGGATGTTTTCATGCATCTAGTTTAAGGAAGGCCACACGAGTGAAATGGAAGTCCTAAACAGATTATTTCCTTTGTTAATCAGATCCTGAATGTGGTTGATAACGGTTTAGTCAATTTGGGCCCCAAAAGAAAGTGTGGTACAGTAGTCGGTTTTTATTTAGATAAAGCCATTCATAAGGCTCAGTGAATATGCACTGTTGCCATTATCATTGTCAGAGGCTGTTACTGTTTACATGAACAAATCATTACTAAAAATGCAAAGCACCTGCTACTCATAATACATACGGTGTTTAAGTAGTACCTGCTCACTGTACTGCATAGCCGGAGGGCAATAGTCGAACGTAATATATGGATCTTCACCCAGTCAAACAGCAGTACACCGCAGTAAAATTAAGATCAGAAGTGGTCCAAAACCACGGCACCCACAATACTGTTTCGGTGGAAAATTGAAGATTACAATCACATCATTCATAGGTCCTTTATAAATGCTCAACTCAAATATTTGGCGCAATGTACACCACAGCACCTGAGCTCAGTTCAACATAGTAGTCTGATACTGTTTGTCAATACGGAGAAAAATCTTATTATTCATCGAGCATCAGGGACGAGATTGCTGGGGATAACGTAAACGCTATGTTCTTCCCCAAAATTGTCAACTATTGCTCCTGAAAGTGTATAAACTTTTGGCTGAGGCAGAAGCATCCCATAAACCGTTTTGGATTTGAATAATTTCTCTGGGTATTGGAAAGTATCACCCGTGGGTTTGATATCTGATGAAGAATCTTCATATATTATTATTATTAAATTTCACACCACCACTGCTACCTGTGGTACCTTTATAACACTCGTTTGCTATTGAAAGTTCAGTCAGAGTTGCAAAAGTTGGAACGTTTCTTCTGTGTAGCTTCAAAAGACAGAGTCTGCATTTGGTAAATTCGCCTACGTTATCAACCTAATATGCCAATAGCTTTGAAATATTATTCTTTTCTGGGTGGGAACCTATCGGTAGTAATGGGGGTGAGGGCTGAGTTGTAGATACACGAAGAAAATTAAAGGTGTAGCAGTGAAGAATATCAGGTTGTACGTAGCCCGCCCTTTTATGTAGATCTTCATCGTGAGGCGGTTAAGATGGGCAGCGTTGTCCTTTTGACAGAAAGGACAAAGCTTGGATAGATATACCCATCAAAATTACTCATGAACGGTTCTTTAGTCTTAATTTGGTTCGTCCGTGAGATCCGTCTAAACAGTATTTAGATACTCTCCAACGAATCTTATTGTGCTTGGTAACCAGTGACTTTTGTGCATTTACGCACTTTGATCATCAAATCATTTAGTTCAGTTACAGACTTCTCTAACAGTATCGATTTTATTTGTCACTTGTTCTTCCGGTGTGGAAAGTTAAACTGCTGTAATCAGTGAGAGTCCGTCGTTTTTTCAGACTAACTGATCGCTATTAAAAACAACAGATTAGTAACTTTCAAGCCAAATAAAATATTATTTTATTTTTTGATTTATTCCACTAACCCTTTAATAATGATGGAGATTTGGCGGCCGCATGGCATTTTATAAGGTCGAAAATTGAGGTTATAAAAATGCAGAGCAATCAGTCATATGCGCTTTACTTTCACTTCTGTTCTGGGTAAAGGAGACTGAGAATGGACAATGCATTTGCTATTTTTAAATACTTTATTATTTACTACAAATAGGTAGCCTTAATAATTTGTTCATTCGGTCAAATAGGCTTAGTTATAGCCAGTGAACACAATACCGTACACTCCTTGTTTTCCGCCTTATGTGAAACAAACTCTGTTGGAGAAAAAAATATCGACTCTTTGGACTACTCTCAGTCTAGAGAAATCATCCTAAACGAAAACGCACAAACAGTCTAGCTACAATTTTAGCACAGACCTTTGCAGTGATGCAAATAAGACGAGCAAAACAGCAAGCCATATATTTCGAATCAACGTGCTAGATCTTGACTTGCAAGAAATAACTTTAAAGAATGCTGTATTTCGTACAACGAACAGTCCCAAATTATGGATAACTTTTAGAAACTTATCCTGGTTGGCTAATCGACGCCAAAGCGGAACTGGACACGTTGGTTCATTGGGTGTAGTTTGAATTGAAAGTGACACGCTGTGACAAGCGACAAAAAGCTGCAGTTTCAAGCGTTATCACTCCATTTGTTTTTCAACAAGATTGTGTAACCAAAGGTTACGCTCACTTGGGGATCTGTTTGAAAAATATTTAAGCCGAAGTCTGGTTTTGGTAAACCCACATCGCAATTCCGCTTTCTAACTAGTCGTGATGGAAAGGGAGTTGTGTAGTATTGCACTTTCCATCCTTGTGGGATTTGAAGAACATCTCGGCGTCTCTGTTTGAAAAGGTGCCCGAATAAACATGTGTGATTCGTCACAGATGTTTCGTATGTTGGTAATTGCTTCCACGTAGACTCCAACGAAATACGTGAAAAATGTGTTGGTGTTGTGTCAGTGGGTCATGTCGTCAGGAGCTTGGAAACCATTAAAACAAAACAAAAAACACGCTGAATTGCTTAATCCAAGACTAAGGGGTGTAACGCTACAAAGAAGCCGCGGAAAGAACGTACACGGAGCATTTCAGACATTTGGGGGATCAGATGTTACAGGCGTCTATCGTTGAGCTAAGGGTCAGTGTGTGAACCAGGTGTTGTCTTTTTGAAAGCTGTTTCTTTACAATTAAAACTGCTGTTTCCGTTTGTTTTTCGGTCAGCAGATTGTTCTTGCTTGGCTTGTTTTTAAATCAGGACATGTAATACATCCTAACGTGGCTATGCACGGGATTTCAATGACTCAGTTGTTATTAGAAAACCACTGACGTATATCAGAATCCCACTGAAAGTTGCAATCACTGATACGTAAATTTACCAGCTTCCGGTTACCTATGGACCTGAAACGAAAACTTGAGTGACAAGCATTTTTGTTCGTTAAAATGTATCTCTTCTCATTTTTCACATCCCACCACACAGTAAGTCAAAAATTGCGGCACCTCTACAACTCACTTACAGCTGACCTAACAACAAACTGATCCGTAAGCGCAGCTCGTTTTGGCTACTGTGGTCAGCCGATGTGAAGCTTACGTGTTCAGAACCGAGAAGCTCCGGGGGCCGCGGTTATCACGAAAGTCCTAAGCTCAGGTGAAGACTCGCGCTTGCATTCTGATGGATTGAAGCCTGTGACGGTCCCTAATGGGGCTAGCCCGAGTAAGTGTTTTTTACCAGTTGGGAGGAGTTTTGACTATCCCTTACTTCCGACCGGCGGAGGTCAAACGTTTATCGTCATGAACCTTGGACAATGACGTCTCGGGTTTGATTCACACAGCCGCCGGTAGCATTCACTTTTGGCGGCCTCTCCTTGGCCTAGCCCACCTCTTGAAATGCCGCACACTCTTTTATAACAAATAAAAGAAAAATTAAAAAGAATATTGGTAAAGTATTATTATATAAACAGATGCTGTAGGTCAAGCCTAATTTGACTTGGGTCCCGGTAATTCAGTTCAACGATATCATTTTTGTGGAGTCCCATTTTCGTACCACAATGCTAATGGGATAATTCTGCTTCAGATGTTTGTATGATATCACTTCCTAATGATTGATAATAGATACGAAGGCTAGCTGACCTTCGGGTCTCAAACATCCGTACGACTTTCTAGACAGCTAAGTCAAGCGCTCCCTCAATAAGGAATTTTCCCTTGTTTTGGCGAAGACAAGAAAGACAAAATGTGCTACACTTAACCGGTTGTTATTTATTCACAAAAACATTGTCAATAACCAGGTTTCTCATATTACCGAGGTCTCAAGTCTAGTCAACTATAAAAGTTTGTGTGACGGCCGTTCATAATAGTTACACAGAAACGGCCATCGAATGTGATTCACGACGCAGTCTGAAAACTCAAATAACCACTGAAAATCATAAAGCAAATTACGGATACTTCATTAGGCTTGTCAGCAGTCATGAGCAGTGCACTTCCATGGAGCCGTCAGTGAAATACGAACCCGAAGTGATCCGTTGTGAATCATGCATCTAACCAACTGTATATCTAGTTTGAATCTCAAAATTAATTCGACCATCAACACTATATGACACGGTGCCCATCCGTCACTGGCTTCTAAAGTTTACAATCCGCTTCCCGCCCCGTAATCAATGCGTGTGATTGATGCTGAAACAGCGTTTCAGAGCTAGCCCAGATAGGTCGGTGCGTGGGACGTGTTTGACTCAAAATCGTTTTACCTCGGTTTCGAATCCTCTTAGAGCTCAGCAGCCGACGAATCCTAACAAGCACATGGGAAAAAGAGTACAGTGCTTCCAGGGTTTTCAACGGTGAGCAGAGTGTTGGTACTGCGTGAAGAATTACGTCATGAAATCTGCGTTTGTTGACCACGGTGAAGTTGATTGAATAAGTGCGAGCCAAGACAGTGCTGGGAAAATGTAAGAATCATTGTAGGAGTATAAAAATGAAGAGGTACTCGGCATTTGTGTCCCATTTCACAACGTGCCGCAAATTACTTTGAGAATAGGAAACTGAGTTTCCCTTAATGTTCACATTTAACATATCTGTAACACAACAGTGACATAGCCGAAAAAGTTGCGTGGACATTGCCATTACAGGAAACTAGAATGTTCGGGACTAAAAGTCACCGAAAATTAGAAAAGAAACAATCCGCAATTCTCGATACAACCGGTCCGAAGGCATAAAGGACTAGCCGTTCACAGTCAACCAGCAGTTAGACTGTTTATGGTTCTTCAAACGGATGAAAACAATTTACCAATTCTGAGGCGCTTTTTAGAGCTAAGTATGTGGTCTACTCAACTGTATAGAAAAACATAACAAACGATGTTTTTAAAGTCATCTACATTCCAGCACAGAAAAAGTCCCTGAAATTGGTCGACCACACGTCAACTTAAACTGTCCACTCACATCTGCCGACCTCAGATATTCTGAATAATTTTTCAAGGAATCAACTGCTTCTACTAAATATCATTCGTGAAAAACATTAATCAACAAAAATAACGAACCGTTAACAGCAAAAGAGGCATGACACGTATATCACCGATATTCTTCTCGGCCCTCGTAACTGTTCTTTTCAAATAAACATGGTCCGCTAGGCTGCAATCTGACGCCATCCGAAACCTCGATGGCTGTATTTCCCACAATCATGCTAGGGTCATTTTTAGGTCCGGCAAAATGGATCACCACTATGCTAAGGTATTAGTTACTGTTTTCCACGTTTCTGACAAGTAATATGTTTCAAACATGCGAGAACAGGACATCAGTAAATATTGCGAGTGAAATATTCTCCCCCTTTAAGTGGACTTGTTCGGTAACTATGTCAGCATGGCGCCCTGATGAACTTTATGTACTCCAGTTGACTTCTGCCACAAATGTTCCATATTTCCACCCCTCAGTTCACCTATCAAGACTTGGGGGAATTGTTAAACCATCATTGTAGTAATGGTGGTGGCCCTGATATTATTGCTGATGATATCGGTTAGAACAATAAAGAACCAGAGAAATGGTTCAGCGGAAGTACACGTTTCCTGGAAGGTCAAACCGGGTGACTTCTTCGGAAAATCAGTTCAAACATATATCCCAGAAAATGGAAAAGTGGAGGACCTTTGCTAGTGTATTCAATGGAAATTGAAAATCAATACTTTTTTGGAACAGAGTTTATCAATAGACACAGTGTGTTGTTGCTTTGTTACATGAATTTTGCAGTTTTATTTGTTTTGTTTGACACAGCAAACGATTGAACTGAGCAATTTGTGATACCTTTTTCGACGGTTTTTCAAATATCATTCAAAAATGAAATATCTGAATAATTAAAACTAACTTCCGTTCCATATTTGGTATTACTTGTAATAAAGGGGCCTTTCTACATGGCTTAATATTGCAAGAAAACTTTGGAATTACGAAATTTCTTATATAAAGAGAATTTGTTTCTTTTAGTTCTGTACTAGTCTGAGGTTACTGAAGTTGGGTGGCTTTGGTTGCCATGATGAGCTTGCCTAAAGCCTAATTAGTGAAGTTGCTGAAATGTCAAGTACAAATAGCCAGCCCAGATAGCCTTGTGGTTAAGGTGTTCGACTCACAATCGTTCACCCCGGGTTCGAGCCCGCATTGGGGGCTCGGTGGATGTGCACTGCTGATGATTCCTAACAAGGATGAAACAGTTGTACAGTGCGTCCATGGTTTTCAATAGTGAGCTGAGCTTTAAAGCTGCATGATGAATCATATTATACAAGTCTAATCTCCTACTACTTAAATACGAATAATGTTTACAAATGTAAATGGGAAATGGGTGACAGGTAATTTTCGTCACTGATGAATTCATCCTTATCTTCCGATAATCAGTTATTTTCACTGGAGAGTCCACTAGAAACAGAAACAAGGAAAATTCTTTTGCAGTACACTGCACTATCTCTCGGAACGGTGATAAATTCGTGGGTAATGGTAGTTCCACCGGAGTATTCATTTCTGTTTTCGTTGATGAAGTGACCTCCACGTCAAGGGCCTTTGAGCACGCTGAGTATGAAGTGGTCCAACTGACCCAAACACTGAATAAACCTCAATAACTTACCAGCCTGTAAATCCAGACTTTATACAAATGAACTTCATACACTCAAAACGATTTCCAAGACGATAAGGCTCCAAGTTATTTCGTTCCAATAAGTACTTAAAGGTTAAATAAAAAACCAAAAGGGTTTCCATATTTTAGACAGAATTTACGAATCATCGGGAGGTGAGATTTTTGCTACATAAACAATGCAACCTCTGTGCGAAATCCTTCAGGGATCCTCATAATAACCGAATTTCTGAAATTACAACTTGGTCGTGGCTGTCCAGTTGCTTTCGTATCAAACAACATTTGAAAACTCCCTTAAGTAGAAGATTCTTCGATCCCGGGTATTGGAACCATGTTGTATTCTTGTATATATTTTTTTTAAAAAGTCAGAAAATAAAATGAATTACTTATTGCTATAGAGTACACAACGTTTGATGAAGGCTTTCTCTCGACAAAAAAAGGTTGAAAATTGATCCATTTTTCAGAAAAATTAGTCCTTATCAGCTTAAAACTACGTTACAACGATTTTCTCGATGTACGTCAACCGGATATTGCCAGCTGAGGTATAAAAAAGATTCTTGTTGTGAGATTACAGTTTCTTTTTTAATAAATAGTTTTCTACTGCCAATAACCGTCGGTCGATCGGATGTTTGGATTGTTTTGTTTCCTCAAATCAGAGAGATGATTGATAACAGTTTAATCTGAGTGTGCTGGATGCGCGCTGTCTATCATAAACTTGAGACAAACAAAATCCTCTGACCCAGTTTGACCTCGGCAAGAACAAGTGGATTGAAGAACGGAAAGTTGGCGGGTACAACTGACTGCGAATCAAGTTGTTTCTTCCCGGTTATGCCGCGCATTGTTTATGGGGTCAAATGTGCCCGTCATTATCCCACAAATAGTACGGAACAATACGATGGGTGCTTGAGATATGTCCTTAGTTTATATTTCAAAATGTCCCATGCACAATGACGAGTTAAACCCTGCAGTACGAGAGGACAGAACTTACAAAATAGTGTTTCATTTCTGAAGAGTTTTACTGAAGTATTTATTGAAAAGGACACTTTCATGAAAAGATGTCATGGAATCCTTCTTTTAACATCTAAAAGGAGCATGCATCCGCACGTAAAAATTGTGAGTTCCGAAACCAGCGTTTAAACACAACAGCCCACAACAGCTTCTGTGGAAACCAAGACCGTGCTTTCCTCACTTTTTTCTAAAGGTATCAGACATACCTTCCTAAGTTATTTTAGGTTCTTCACAATAGATTTTTGTCTAAATTCCCGACAATTTTCAACATTACTTTTAAATGACCTGTATTATCTGTTGATTTGTGTCCTCGTATAAACCCTTTTTCTCCCAGATTAGCTATCGAAAAGACCTGCCAGTTTTTTTCACTATAGAGACGTTTACGATCTGTTCACATTAGAAAAACTACCGTGGACCCGTGATTGGCATGAATAATAACAGCCGACTGAAACCGGACTACCAATTCACGGCAGTTCGTCAATAATTTGCAAAAGCAACAACCACCTCACCTCTCTCCAGGCAAAAAGGAAACAGAATAACTTGATTTCCGAAGTGAAATAGACTTCTGGTTGATAGTCCTCAAAGTGTCTTCCACCTTTAGGGTCCCCGTGCCAAAAAAATCACGAATAGTCGTTCGATACCTAAACGTTAAGCTCAGCAGTCCGAATCCTACTAATGAAACAACCGATATGAACCCAGAAGTGAACTTAAACTCATACGACTCAACATGTTCTGACTTGGACTATGATTTTCTTTATTGCTCAGAACAATTGCGAACACTACTACTGTGGTAGAGTATGCATATACTATTGATATACTCACTTGCTTGATCGAAAACTATTATGAACCGTGTAACAACTAGGAACGTGACGTAATAATACATACAGAGCAAAACAAGTTGAAGCAAGTTACACGAACCTTGAGACTGCTTTCTCTGACAGAATAAGAGCTGGATTATCATCAGGTGTTCGTCGTTGATACAAATGAGTATGGCAGTTGTAACTGAATCACTTTCTCTCTGTCCGTAACCCGGATTCTGAACAAAGGACCCCTTATTCTGTGTCTCTGGATTACTACGTTGGTACTTGTTTGGTTCCGTCTCTACCCCGGAATTTTCAATTTTCAAAAACATTTCCAAAGTTGGGCTTCATCTCACGTTTTACCATTAAGTAATGAATGACAACAACAAGTGACGAACAAGCTTGGTTTTGGTCGTTTATAATCATGCTATTATTTCTCCTGTGAGCAATACCAAGTGAATAAAACAAGGCCAAAAATAGGGAGATGAGCAAAAAAATAGAGAGAAGGGAGAGGACCACGTTTCACTTGCATAATCCAGGTCCATCAACGGACGGAGTTTCGGTTCGAAGTAAACAAATAAGACTGGTGAAGTACCGTGTCCAGGCCTCTGGATAAGCAGTGGGCATTTGTCTCCCCAATGTGCCATTACGTGATCAAAAGTTAGTGTTAGCATCGATGCTGCTTTGCCACCCCCCACCCCCAGCCCTCACTTCTTGAACCTCAAGTATAATGATAATCAGCTGATCAGACTAATAGCACCAACACACACCCACCCACTTTCCAGAGGTGGGCCTGGGTCATGCGTGTGAAACGTGGTACCCTCCTCTCTCTCTCTCTTCCATCCATCTCCTATTTTAGCTTTGTTTTTATTCACGGAAAATTGTTCATACGGTGTGATTTAATGGCACGATCATGAGTCATTAAAAATGAGCTTATTAACTAGCTTGTATCGCTCATCATATGATTTGTGGGCATATTCGAGTAAATCATAATCATTTGATAGCACAACCAAATGTATTTATTTTCTCAAACCGACTTTTACATAAAAACAAACTTTGGCCCATTGTCTTCCATACAAAGTAACTGCGGAGCAATAGATGATATAAAGCTGTCCGTTCACCCTTGAAAACTAATTTACCCTATGGATTGCCTAAAGTACCCATTGAATGGGTTTGAACAGTATACTTATGACGGCAAAGGGCACTTTCGTTTGTTACTTTTTCCCTCCTAAATTAGTCAAAAAGCACGATCACCTAGCCTACATAAGCCACGAAATGGCCGCTGTTCATCAGTTTCATTCTTGACTCTATTCATCACCGAGTGGTAAGAACTGTCCGCCAGCTGGAATTTGAATCCGGTGGATAACGCTTTTTAACCGCTGGTCCAACTAGACGTCGACCATACGAGTCAATCTCACTTCTTGATTCATTGAAGTTCAAAGCTTATGCCGAATGGATGCAATGGTGCATAGAGTTTATGTGAAGCAAGACGTTGACAATCACCCGAGGGAGCTTATCGAGGGGATAGAATATCTTTACCATGGGAATGTCGTGACTGCTAAGACATATTGTATAGTTGTTCAGCAATCCTGTGAACCTCCGGGGATGGATTCACCGTTTACATTCTGCTTCATCAAAAAGTTCAGTTTAAACTGTGGACGATCCTGTTTGAGTGTACAACAGCGTATGATGCGAAGCAATCTACATTGGAAGAATGTAGAGACAGTCACGTAACCTAGTGACTGAACCAGTCACAAATTGAGCCTAAGAAGCACGCATGAAGTTGCTCAAGCCATCACAGGTACGGAACAAGCTCATCATCAATAATGGTGCCAAAAAACTCAAAACCATTATCAAAATTCACTTCGACCGCCCGAAACTAACTGGATTCATCGAGTGATAAATTTCACGGAGGTGAGAACGATCAACCGAAGGCAAGAAACCCGTGAACAACAAATTGTGTCCATTTCAGCTTAGCTCTGTTTTGGTGTTCTAGTTTAAACTGCGTAAACATCCCCTTGCCATTTTTGCAAACAAATAACTATTATTGTGTCACGATTTTGGGATAGATACTAGTCGATCTCGGGTGAAGTAACTTCGAAAATGACTGCGAGCAATCTCGTATCTTTACAAGTCATTTTAAAATAAATTTTCTTTACCAAAGGTACATTTACTGGTCATCACGCATGTCCGAATACACTGCAAATTATCCCACCACTAGGGATTGCTCTCGGTTCTAACCCTCTTGGCCGGATTTCGTCTGCTGCCGTGCTTATGAACAAACTGCACCATCATTGGATTTTTTTGTTTTGTTTTAAGAGGGGGTGCAGTTTTTCTACCGCTCTGAAAATCCAGCAGAGTCCACTCGTAATTTGACGCGTCCTCTTTGCGCTTTCCCGCTCTCTTCCAAAGTACAGAACGAATAAATCAAACAGAGTCAGTAAAGATATTTAAAATTCACGTAACTCAGTTGTGAGCGGTCGAGCCGGAGCCAAACCCGCTAAGAACCCCCTTCCTGAACATATTGCCTTCTTAGCGTAGAATTCGTTGTACGAGCAATCCAATTCCATTGTTATAAAGGTCCACCGCCCCCTTTCGCTTCCACTAATTAACGGTCTTATCAACAGATAGCCCTTGATTGTTATTAGGATAACGTAACGTTTCCATTTCCTCTCAAATGTCCAACGGTTAGTCTTTCTTATCATCTAAATGACCCTGGTTCCATTTCCCAGTGGAACTTTAATGGATTAGTGTCGGTTCGATTTTTGCGTCAATCGATCGCTCACCGTCAACTGGCATTCGCGCATCTCGAGCTGCATACAGTTTGTTATGGATTCCCATTATTCAGTCGACCTGCGGGGGCATTTCATTCCGAATAACAACTTGGACAGTCTTTATTTGTTTGCGGGTGTGTACAGTTTGATCTAGCGTTCCCTATTTTGCTCATCAGTCCGGCTTAGCTGTTTTCCCTCTTGCCAAGTCCCAGGTTATCCTTGCACAGTATTTGCCTGTTGTAATTGTAATTCATTGTTTAGACAGCTAACCAACCCGACAGTGAGTCCCCCGAGAGAAAGCTACAATATGCGGTGGGATTCTGCTTTGTTATTTCAAGCCGTAATTGTCCTCTAATACTCCATCTATCCGGATTTGTTTTTTAAGGTACTCCACTGATCCAATGGTAAAACTGTTTATTGGTAAGTGGCGAGGCTCTGCTCAGGCTAGTAATGCATTCTATGCATATATTTTAATATCCATTAGATCACGTTGAGTTGTGTGCTATTCGTCCGATTGGGATGTGATTGACGGGGCTAGCCCGGTGAGTAAAATCAGCACGGCCGTTGTGTATCACTGTAATAGTGGTTAGCTAATCACTGAAAATTCATTTGGATTATTAAATCCCAACTGGCCGCACTGCGATAGCTCAGCTGGTATAGGATTTTCTCGTTGGACTTACTTTTTGTAATTTGTATTTCGATGACATCCTCGCTTGTCCTACCCATGAGTAGCGTGTACGCGCATCATGAACCCCGAATATTTATGGTTCAATTCTCCGTTTCTACTGAACTGATACCGTTCTGATTTACTTTTTTATGACGTATACTGCGTGAACATTTTACGTTATATTCCCAACTCGATTGTTCTATGACTGTACATTTCCCTTGTAAGAAGATCTTGCCGAACGTTTCACTCACACGTAAATGCCGCCCGCTGGAGGTTCGACCTCCCCACCCATGCCCCGCTGTTTACGCCCTAAACCGACAGACCACAGATCGGACGCGTCGCGGGCATCTCTTCTGCCAGCTTCATACGTTTACGTCGACACACATCACTTTTGTCATTTTCAGTTGCTACTATTTGTACTTTCACATTGGTGACGCCTTAGAGTATACAAATTTGTATATTCTAATTATAGATTATTTTCTTATCCTGCGACTGAAGCTTAATTTCATGCTAGCCCGAAAGCTTCTTGATACACTACTTGTACCGGAATCGAGCCGGCTTGATTCCGAACAGCAGTATTGGAATCTTAGAAGTGAAAAGTCCAATTAGATTTCTCATTATATAATTCAAATAAGTTTTTAAATATTTAGTCCTGGTTACTTGTCGGGCTGCATGCTAACTTTAATAGAAACGTCTTTCTAATCTACCAGGAAGCATTTACGTGGTCATGCCTTTGGGGAAAAAACTACTCGGAAACGTACTCCTTCAACACAATTGCATAGAAGAAAGATGATATTTCAAGTCGAATAACGGGTAGTATCGCGGTTGATGTCTTTTTCTTAATTTAATATTCCCAGTCTTAGAGTTATCTTCATTGTGTGTACAACAGACCGACGTGTAATGAACGTACCCTAATAAGACCAGTCCCTTTCAAGAAAGCTGGAATTATTTTGCATTGAATACTTCCTGGGTTTGTCTTTGGTGAATGGGACGTCCAAGCTTTGCGACATATCATTCCTCAATACTCAACTCTCTCTCTCTCTCTCTCTCTCTCTCTCTCTCTCTCTCTATCTCTCTCTCTCTCTCTAATCCTTCAAAATGCCAAAACTTGAACATGCCTTGATTTATTTTGCACTTCATACCAAATTAATTCATTCACTTTTGATTGCATTGATTTTGCCCACAGTTTAAATAGGGCAGTCTTGCACGGTGGTCAGACTCTGGGTGAAATCCGCTGGATACATTTAGTTTACGTCCAAATCTATTTGAACTATTGGGCATCATTTACGTCCGAATCGAGAATAAAAGGATGCTCTTTGTCAAGTTATGGTTGGTCAGGTCGCTTATGGCATCTCATCCCTGCGGCTGCTAGTCGAGGTGACGTTATGTTTGCTAAGATTAAGGGTCTAGGCTCACCTATAAAAACCTGACGAAAATGCTCGGCTTGAGCCGCAAACACAACTTGTTTGTTCCATCCGAAATGACGTATCTATCCAGTCCATTTTAAATGAACAAAATACGCAGGCAATCCGGATAGGCAAAATGTCTCTTACCTATCGTAGCTGAATGTACCAACGCCGACGTAAGGTGTTATACAGCCCACTAATAACTGACGTCGACGGTTAAATTCGCGACAGATTTAGGCAATCAAATGCAATGACAGACGATTCCAAAGAACAATTAAAAAGGTAAACTCACAATTCTGCACACCGGATGTAAGTTTCCGTTGGCACTGGGTGGATTTAAACGGCTAATGGTGTCTTAAAATGAAAAACCGGTAGTTTCTTGATTCTCATCAGTGGTTTTGATGCCTACACGGTTTGCTGTATCATTCCATAGAAAATATATGCATCCTATGGCTATCACTACTACTATTGTTACTACTACAGCTATTATCACTACTACTGCTGCTGCCACCACTACTACTAATATTACTATTACCGTTAATAACAATACTAACACTGAATCAAGTGCTTTGTCCCATCTCTGTACGGGGCTTTTTTACTATTGTCTAAGTTCCACGAGCGGAGAGCTTTGACGGTGGTGTTGTCTAACGTCCGGTTCCACATCGTCTGCCTATTTAGGCTATCTGTCCTATTTTCTGCCCCACAGGATTTCATCATTCCCGTCCTTAGTACCCCAATTGTTTATTGTCGAACCTGAATATGCAATGAGCTTTGTTCCATTCAGCTCGACACGTATGTAGTAAACCGAACTCTTGTGCGCGCAAACATAATTGTCATTTATTTTGCATATGTGTTTACAAACAAGTCTCGAACTTGTGGAATTTCCCTCTGTTAGATGAGCAGCGAGCGGGAACAGTGATAATTCCACCTGTCAGTCAATCTGTTCAAACAACGCGGGCAAGAGATAGAAAATGCAGCTGCATTGCACAATAGTTTAGACCCGGAACTACGATCAGCTGTCTGAGTGACACACAAATTGTTTGGATGAATGAACGAATGAATGACCGATAATCCTTTGAGATTGCAGATAAACAATGATTGAGGATAATGTAGCTGTTGTGAATGATGCAAATGGCTACAGTGATGATGATGCTGATGGTGATGACGATGGCGATGGTGATGGTAACTTGTTGCATTGAAGTGTCATCTATCAGAAACAAAGACCACCAGTTCAACCCCTCCCCAAAATTCCTCCCTCCCACCCCACTCTTTCACCCCTCATCCCCTTCTCCGGATGTAGGAGGTGAGCTTAAAGCCAACGAAATCGAGAAACTCAGTGGCGATTTTAAGTTTGTTTATCGTAATTGGAGCTGGTTTAAAGCATGTGAGCTGAACAGAGCAAATTAGGATGTCTTCTCTAAAATTAAGAAGTTGAAGAAAATATAGTGGAAATAGGCAAAATTGACTCGTTCTCCTTTCATTTCATTTTAAATCAGTGGGTTTCATCGATAGTCTCCTATTGTCACGTCTATTACCCTCGGTCTACTTTGAGTCAGTCTGCGGTTCGTAAGGAAGCCTTTCTCGTTCACAAATATTTCAAATACGAACTAGGAAGGAGTTGTGTAAAGTAACAACTACCTGTTGCTACCAATGTGTGCTTTACTGTAACCAATGGAATCCACCCCTACCAAAAAGTATCCGAAATTATATACCTAACTAATGAAAAGAAGTTAGTACATCAATCGAAAAAAGGCAGAAAAAACGCAATAGATTATATTATATAGGAACATGCTAAGAGATATCCAGTAACAAGGCTGAAAATCAGCATGGTGTTCATGGTAAGCAGATCAAGTAGTGGGCTCCAGTCCCAGGAAGAGGAAACAGACTTCCCCGATGCAGTGGGGAAAGGTTCACGAATGAAAGCCACAAGCCTTGTGCGCCTAATGATTACTAATATCATTATTAGTAGTATTAATGATTCTACGGCTACTCAATCTTTCGAAGAGTGGTCATTCTCGAAAGGGGTTTTGCTTACTCGTTCCAGGAGCTCGCATGTTTTGACCACCATCCTACTTATATGAGCAACTGTGATATGTAGTTCACCTCAAACCTGTTTCATTATGGGATATATGAATTGTTTGTAATCTGATTTCAGTTAGACTGAAGAGCTAAAAGACATGAGCATAGAACTGAAAAGTTGCCCATAGGCGATTTGTTGGCGTTGGACCAGGAACTAGTGCTAAGTTCAAACTATGCCACGTTACTGAAGGACAACTGTAGTTAGTCTAAAAACAGTACAGAACATCACGCGTTTTATTCTATTGTGAAGATCATCAGGCAGGTTCTGACTGAGTTAAGAGGTTACTAAAGACATTCTGTTCTCTGATGTGAAATATAATGTTTTTCAATCAAAAAGTATGTCATCCACTGTCCAGAAGACTTGGTATTCCATCCCATGACACCTTTTGGCCTAAGTAACAATATTCGTATAATCGCGAGACATTCTACAATCTTATTCCCATCCGATCATTGCTGTAGATGAAAGTAGCTGACCAAGACCATATGGAATTCTGTGACTGCTTCCAACATATCTTATTTAGAGAGCGTAAATAAGATGCACTGTGAAAGTTGTATCAAGTCTTTGACAATCTACACAGTGAATGATCCCAGAAGGAAACTCATCGTTTCGGGTAGGACAAAAAATACATTCATATATTCACCAACTAACGGTGATTATGGACTCGTGATTGATCACTAGGTGAGTCGATTCTATTATCGTAATTCCCTAAATTTTCTTTCATTCGGGAGTCGTACCTAGAACTTCCGCGTCCTCTTGCGCTCGACGAGCAAACCAAAAGCATTTTAACAACACACGTCAAATAATGTCATTACTCAGCCCCTATAATCAGCCAACTCGGGTGCTCCCCCTTCCCCCGAAAACGAACTTCTTCCGTACCGTCCAAATTTGTTCTCTCCCAGGAGGTGCTGGCTGTTGGAAGGGACGTTCGACATATAGAACCGATTTCGGTTAGAACACGAGGCCAAGTTCCCAGTACCTGTAATGGGTTGTCGTTTAGTTTGTGAGTAAGTCACGGACAAACGAACCTCAAATCCCAAGGCGGAGAACACAAGCTCGCTTTGCTACACATACCGAGGCAGAATCATTCAAATATTTGTTGTTACATACCTCAAATTGTGGACAATCCGACCGCAATATAAAACTCAACCGCAGGAAGTCAAATCACCCGCCGAAAAAGGAGAAAGGGCACTGAGGTTGAGTTAAGAACAATGTCATATGACGAACAAAAATACAGGTAATGGGATGCACTAGGAGGAAGATGAGGACCAACCGTGTTCATTAGGCAGTGATTCGACAGTTCAGGTCACGAGACACAAGGGGGAAGGTTGAACGAGCATGGTCCGAACAGAAGAACAAAACAAAAAAGGTCACAACACACATGGCATGAAGGGGATGAGGCTTGGTAACGAGTGTCCAAACAGTGACATCAATGTAGTTCGTGTGAAAGCCTGTGGATCGATAAAAGGGGAAACCGTGAGTGAGTTTAAATTCATGATTGAATATACACGTGATTTTTGCCTGATAACATTCAGTTGTCAAAATTAGTGATAGTCAGTCCAAGTATCGGTTACCAGGACCAATTTATAATAGGATGATTACATAATTTTGGAACCGGGGGTAAACGAAGTAGACAGACAGCTACGTAGACTAGAAGGACGCGAAAACGTTTCAGTAAGAGAGACATACAGTTTGCATGGAATTAAAACAAAGACGCGGTTAGGGACGAGAGTACGTAAATAGTCGGTATTGAAGCCAGAAATGTAAGAGTGATGGAAAAAAAGGAAACTGCCAGATTATGAAAGATAACAGAGTCTTGCGAACAACAAGGAGGTGGAATGAACCAGTGTAAATGCCCTCATCTACTTGGTGAGCGGATTTTTCCGCGTTCAATGTTGATACATTTCTACATCACCCAGCTAATCCCTGGTGGTTTCATCGGAAATCACGGGTGTCTATGGCATTCAGGATCAGACAGGAAACAAACTTTCAGCGTCACCTTGCGTAAATCACACTGCGTGTTGAGGCTGCTCTAAAATAAAGACAACTACCATCACAGATAAATGTCCTTCGAATGATGTTCTTCGGAAACCGTAGGAAAGCCTTCCAGTCAATTTGATAGCTCTTTACTCGAAACTTCTGAGGCCTTCCGTCCAATAGTTTGTAGCTAATATTATGGCAATAATGGAATTTTTAAAACCAGCCATTGCCTGCTCAAAGATCTTTATGTTCAATATTACGAGCCACCTCCACTGATTTCTGCAACCGGCAGATGATTTCGACGAGCAGTGAGAAATCCTTTCTTTCACAGCTCTGTTGACATTATTGAAGCAACTGAGAAGTGGGTGAAAGAAATTCCGCTAACTTCAAGTTGCTTCGTCCAAAGAGTTTTAATCATGGCTTTGTTTCTCACAATCACGTGGATTTTAGTTCTCCCTGCACTGATGTACGATGTAATCCTCTTCCCAGAACCTTCCACCACCCCTTCTTGTGGAACACGATAACCATTATTTTATCGGAAAGCATCTTCGGAGATAAACAATTTTTTTCAACGATTCATTCGCTAGTCTATAAATCATACAGCAAATGGTTGTGTTGAAATGGTCTAGGGTCATTCACACTGGACACTGTTTGTGGGGGGGGGGGGATTGGGGTCAAATCGAGGCGTCGATCAGTGTGACTAGGCCGTGATAGTCCTATGGTTCGGATCTGAGGTGGGTGGGTGTGGTCCTCTTATGGCCAGGGTAGGTGGAGAGCTTGGACTAATTGTTTCTGTGTGCACAGAGCTGGTGAGAAAAGATGAACGCTATTTACCCCTGCGGTGGCCAGAGTGCGTACGGACGTGTTTGTGGGGATGCGAGGAAGGGGGGAGGGGGCGAGGGGGGGGGATTCGAAAAACGACTTCGATTACTCAATCGACACAGCGTAGTTGAAATCGTTGGTTTTACAATCAGTCTTGAAAAAGGTTATCCGTGGTGACCGAAACCTTGACAACCTACCAAAGATTTCGACCACGCTGTGTTATTAAACAATAAAATTCTACCAAAACATTTCACATAGCGCATTGATTTTTCGACACACTCCGAACCGATCTCGGTTCTGACACATTAATACTCAGTCGACGTTTCTTTGATGGCCTGAGTCAACCAAGATGCTTGAGAATAACACTCCCTAAGATTCCTATTCCTCCGTGTTGTACCTACCTTGGACAATGTTCATTAAGTCTTAGGGATAGTTGCCTTGGCTTTCATCCAACGTTTACACCTAAACAGTCTAACCTCCTACTACTCAGTTGCATGTAGTAACTAAGCTCTGTAGGTTGTTCATAACGGAATGCCTTCGTTGTACTTAGGCCACTACAGAGAAGTCATTCAGCATAAGAGTCGATCGCTGTGCAGGAAGTAGGTTGTTACCGTTCAAAGTCAGTGACGGAAGGGTGCTATATTATGTAGTGTAGATGTTCAACAAACCTTTGAGAGACAGCCCGGATAGCCTTGTGGTTAAGGCATTCGACTCACAATCGTTCACCCCGGGTTCGAGTCCCCGTGGGGGCTCGGTGGATGTGCACTGCTGATGATTCCCAACAAGGATGAAACAGCTGTACAGTGCTCCCATGGTTTTCAATGGTGAGTTGAGCGTTCAAGCTGCATGATGAATCATATTATACAAATCTAACCTCCTACTACTCAATTGCAAAGAGATTATCATTGAGGTGGCCAGCATTGGAAGCGCACCCTTATTAGAATTGTGGATACGCCGGAAACAAGAGCTGAGGCGAAAGTTCTACTCACCGCATTTGTTTAGTGTCAGCTAACAATGTCCAAAGTCTCCTCTGAAGGGAAAAGTTTCTTCTTTAGGATCTCACAGCTTGGATCACAATCAGGTCCATTTGACAGATTTTGCTGTACTGAGCACTCAGGATAACCGTTTTCCCCCAAACTGTTTTCAACTGAGCCTAGTTCTTCTTCCATGGACTCTTGTGGGCATAACTTTCCTACTAGCAAAGATAAATATAGAACTATGTTTCTTATGCGTTGGATAGGCACAAAACTGACGAGGACGATGTACCAAACAGTTCAGGTTTTCTTTCTGTGCACGCCCCTTTTGACAATGCCGTTGATGCTCCTATGTGTTGCGACATCCACGGAGGCTAGTGTGTCGTTCTTGGCCGTCTCTACCGTGAACTGAATGGCTTTATTTGCATTATTGAATGCCTATCTTGTCTCTTCTGCGTCGGACTCATCATTTTTGATACAGAAAAGGTCATCCAAGCACCTCCAATATAAGTTCCTTTTTCGGATCTCCGGTTATAATGTCTTGCTCTCCAGTTTTACCATGAATATATCCTTTACAAATGGGTCTAATGGTGATCCCTTGACTGCATCATCAAGTCGACGATATTGCTTTCAATTAAACAGAAACTGAACTTAAATGTATACCCAAGGTGTTCTATTAGATCCTTCCTTGTTATGTTTACTGATTCGGTGTAGGTAAAGATAAAAATCAGTTGCCTCTTAGACTGTTACTTCGATGAAAAACTGTCACATCCAGAGAAAAAGTTTGATAATTTATATTCTTCGGTGTTCGATAGTCTCGGCAAAATCAAACTAACATATGGGATTATATTGGACAGACTCCGAAGCATTGGTTCCAGTTTACCCGCGAGCCATATGGAAGCTTCTTGACTGGGTAAGTCTATCATGGAAAGAATTGGTCCTTAAGGTATGCCTGTTTTGTGAATCTTAGATGGTATATGCAACAGTGGAATCTTAGGTCCACTTGGCTTGATTATATCGAAGGTGAGTTGGTCTAAGTAGCTTCGATCTTTCCTATACTTCAGTTTTTAATATTCACTTTCACAGCATATACCTTCTTTTCTTCATTCTTCTGGCAAATGTGTGAATTTTGTTTTGTCCGCGAGTAGATCAAATACTTTTCTGGTATAGTCAATTTCACCCACGACCACTACCCGAAGCCCTGACTTAGTATGAAACTGCTACATTGTTGCAGGTTCTTTAGTTCTTGTGGAGGCATTTGAGTTATTGGCCCTTGGTTGCGAGGGCTATATTTGTGAAACTGTTAGCAACAGTCAACGAAGGTGGCTTCAGGCAGCTCGAGTTCATATGGTGACCTGGGTATGACATCGAACGCTAGAAGTACATTTGCAGCAACCACTACAGCAGTTATCAATGGCTGTCCCAAACAGCTGAGAGCGCACAGCTACACACGTGTCATAGGCGGAATTCCCGAATATCCACTGTCACTGAAATAATTCCTCTGACCTTCCGTAATCCATCTAAACTGCTCACGTTAGTTATTCATCAATACCAAGCGGCTAAGTTTAAAACTTGTCACAACAGAAAGGCCTATGAGATTTCTCTAGAACAGGATCAAGTGACATTTTCCCTAGGTGTTTAGGAATTCCACCCAATGGTGGTATTCGCTCGAAGGGGGTATTCGCTCTAAAGCGACACGGGGACAATCAGTTTGCATGCGGGGTACAACCGCTCTTCGGCAGTGCGCTCTGTAGTAAGTGTAATACGAAACGATTAGCTTATTATTGTGTTCTGCAACTGCCTTGTCAGCTGTCACAAGGAAATTAACTACTTCGATTTGGACAGGCCGTAGTAAACAGTAGGAATAAGAATGAACACCATTCCGTTTGACAGATAATTACATTTGTGCCTCGTCATTCATTAAGGGTACCTGAAATCTCACCCAAATATTCCCTTACATTTCTGAAATTTTCCGATTGTTCTCCAAAACTGAACTGTAACTGAGAATAACAACCTGTTTTTATTTCTTCCAGTATACGTTTATGTATATACAACATACTGCCAATTTGCGTAAGTGATGATCCCCCTGGAATTCGCTTTTTTATGAAACATTCAAGCACATTTATGTTCAGGTAGTTTGTATGTAAAAATATGCAATAAACAGAAAATGTCCCTGTATTCTCCCAGTAATCGCTAAAATATGGCCGACTATCACTTTTACTATATAGGTCAAAAAGGTCCATTGAACAGGCATAAGGAAGCCCCAGGGCAGAGAGGACAAAGAAATTAAACAATCTTGATGTTATCTTTTCCTTCCTGTTTATCTCCTTTTATTATATATGGTACACAGTTTCAGGAAGCTGGTGGTGGCTAATTTGAGGCTGTTAGTTAGGGACAGTGACTAGCGGTGGAAGCAGGATTTTAACCCGTGACAGAACGGGTAAAAGTCCATCACGATGGACTCCCGACCGCCGCTGGTCAGACGTCAGGCAAGATCCTACTTGCCGTCATTTAGTGCAATCGTTTTCACGGGGTTTATACCTATCAAAATCTGAGTTGACCGGTTGTCAAGAGCTGATCCGTTTTGCACGCCCTTGTTTCAATGTGGTCCTCACTAGGATGTTTCACTTTCCACAGGTAAATAGATCGTTATGTGGGCCTCTAGCGTATACCGTCCACAACCATAGAGCTTCAACTAATGTTGACGAACAGCGAGCTTTTGAGAAACATACGGCTCTCAGTCACGCTGCCTTGGTTAGAATCGTCCCACTAGGTAGTCGGTTGATCTACGCCAAAACTGAGGATTTCTACCGAACATTTAGTCATGCGTGAGGCGCTTTTAATGCATGACGGGTTATATCATTTAAGTATTATAGTAAAAATGAAGTCAGCTCGATGCAAATTTCCGGACTGCTTCGTGGAAATCCATGTCAACTTTGTTCGTATGAGGGAAAACAATGTATACATGAAAATGTCCAGTGACACGTACATTAGGCCTTGATGATTTTAGTAAACTCCACACTCTAAAACTATGAAGTAAGTAAACTGATTGCCGTCAGCATTGCACCCGTCTGCTGCTTTCAACAACTACTTCTTTACGGCTATTTTTTTAGCTACAGCTTAGACACTTTTTGCCTATGGCCGCCAATGGTTTACCCTTTTCGTAGTCTTTTTGTACGTGCTAGACAAGGCTGGAAGAAGAAGCGGCACATCGGTCAGGCTATGACTTGGAGCAGGGGTATGAAGAAGATAGTTTCCGCCTCAATTTCGTTTGGTGCTTCCCGCCTTTCTGGTTGGGGTCCAAGAGATGAGGATTGCCTTTGGTTAGAGACGCTGAGAGATATGACTCGGGACCGAATCCAGTGTGGCAAATGCTGTATGGTCTGTCTATTGATTTCCCGTTCCCCATAAGCAAATTGAAACTATTTAAATTTTTGCCTTAAATTGTTGTAACCTTAATTTCGACCTTGAATTCCCCCCCCCAACTGTGAAATCTTTTTCCCTTTGTTACTCTGCTGGCACCATGCTTGTTCTCAAGCCGGTGTAATATATATATATATATATATATATATATATATATATATATATATATATACTTCTTTAAAGCTAACTGAAGGATATGCTGAATTCCAAGCAAAATGTGGGTCTTGTCTTCCTTTCCAGATGAAAGTGCTTTTATAAGAATGTTCTCCAGTAGAAGCCACACCTTAAGGAGAACAGTGTACTCTTGAATCTCCGTAAAAGCATTCCACTTAAATATATATATATATATATATATATATATATATATATATATATATATATATATATATATATATATATATATATATATAGAGAGAGAGAGAGAGAGAGAGAGAGAGAGAGAGAGAGAGAAAGAAAGAGAGAGAGAGAGAGAGAGAGAGAGAGAGAGGGAGGGAGAATAACGCCAGCAGCAAGTTCGTCCGGCTCGCATTATGAATCTAGCGGCTAACGAAACATATCGCTCGAAATTGTAGACTGCGATTTGCATTGAAGTTTTCTGCAGCGAACACATAGTATCTATGGTCTCTTCTGATTTAGGTGTCATATTAAATAGGTGCGAATTCGGCAGATAAGTTGCCTCGTTTTCATTGTCACTGGACGATTTTTTGTAGACAACAAATCCCTAACATCTATTGTTGATAACGTTCTCTCTCTGAAGTACATTTTTGCTCACTGTTGTAAGTAACCGATGATGAACGGCTTCTGTCAAACGGGGAAAAAATTGTCTAAAAGTCTGACCACGGAATTCACACAAGCGAATTCGGCTCTTTGAATTTTATTCTGCAAACGCGTGTCATGAAAAGGGTTCGTTTTTTCGCAATCATTTTGCATGTTTTCACAATGGTGACCCATCAGATGTTTGTCCAAAATGACATACACACCGCCATGGTTTTCGCTGGTTCACATTCGCTGCATTCTGGACACATTTCACCCGTTTCTTACCACATGTTGAATTTACGGCGAACTAATAATACTTGATACTCACAAGAATTTAGACCCACTGACATCCGAGAATTTTCGTCCACTGAGATTGAGGGAAAATTGGCCAATTTGTGTTCTATCTGCCCCTTTGTCCCGACCGGCAAAATAGATCTGTCACATTTGGATGAATATAGGTGACCGACAAGTGTGCAAGCCTAATTGGAGGAAACAATGAGACACGTTCTTCGATTTCAGCCTGGGACACTAATTTATGCGCGTACGTTTTAGACTGTGGGATTTGTTCAACTGGCCAAAAGTGAATGACTGATTTGCCCCGTTGCACCGCTACACAAACCAAACTGGGATTTCATTGTTTCAGTGGGGAAAATATTCCGTGGTTTAAGTACGTAGGATCATACAAGATTTTCTTGCCGGTTTCTTTCGAATAGATTTGCATGTAGTTCAGAGTAATAAAGTTCAAGGTCCGTTAGAGTGAACTGGTAACCGTGCCATGACAATAGTCACTTTGACCGCAGTGTGAACTGCAGGAAGAAGTAGCTCAATTATCCGGCGTATGTGGGCCGGTTTGAGTGTCTGACCGATGCTTTCAGCGTGTGTTGTAATCAGTTTTCGAGGGTTTCCATCAAGATCCTTCACTGATCTGTAGACATTAATCGGACTCATTACGCCATCCATTTCTTTGGCGCTGTTTATTTCTGGTGTACCTGCTGGTAACCCTAAGCCACCAGTTAGACATTTTTTAATTCCTAATAACGTCAAACAGGTGGATCAGCTGATAGTGTGTAATCAGCATGGTATGACCCAGGCTTGTGTGACAAAAAAACTAGTAGAACAAATCCATCGAGTTCAAAAACCGAAGAAGTAGTGCAAAAGGGACATACGTGAAGACAGAAGTAAAAGGAGAAGAAGATTCGCAAATCTGACTGAAGTGGGAGCAGTTGCCTTGCAAGTTCAGAGAAGAAATGCTCCGAAAAGATAATATCTGTGGCCTCACGTACGATGAGAATTTTGTTGCGTAGTCCATTATTGAGAAACTTGGACGCCATCAGCTTCTTGAACTCAGTCTTCGGACCAGTTATGTTGCTGGTATCGAACAAGTGAGCTCTTCTGATGTTCTGGACTGTATCTTCGCAAAGGTTGCCGGGGGTTATTCTAGTATCCGTTTAGGAATCATCTCGGCCTTTGCCTAATATGCTAAACAACATATGCACTCAAGCTGATATGGAACAGTACTCTGCGTCTCTATCTCTGTGCTTATCGATGTATACGGTTAAGTGGCGGAAATGAGGGGTTAAGCCACAATATTTCTGGGAGGTACGCAATAAAAGTCCAATTGCTTGTTGCAGTCTTTTATCAGTGCGGAAGTATTCCACTTCCAAACATGTATATCCCGTGGCTGGCCTCCTTCTGGTTAGCTCGTTGATCACTTTCACGTTATGTCGTTGACTACAGGAAAATACTCATGTGGTCGTCGCAGTCACTCATCATCCCCTTCACTAATGTAAAGTTGACTTTTCAAGCAGTTTGGTGGGAGTTTAGGATTCAGATTGAACAACCAATTCGACTGCAGGTTTATATTACTGAAGTGACTAAAATTCCCTCATCAAAAAGATTGAATTCCCTAGTGTAAACCACTGAAGTAATGTGCAAACATCCTACCAGACTCTTAAGATATCCTCGGAAGAGAGTATCCAGCAAATCCCAGGTGGGACTCGAACTCAAGAAGAACGCGGTTTTGTGAGTCCTGCACTTCACTGGTAAATCACTATATAGCACTCATCTGTCATCAGCTTTGAATTTTATTGAACAGTGTCTGATTCTCACTACAGAAAAGGATGATGATACAGCACGGAGAGTCATTCTTCAAATCCGTCAGTACTTCGTTGATTATATCGGTGGATTTCGGAATGTCTTCAGCTGCTCAATATGGCTTTTTCAAGTTCACCATGCCACAAAGCCAAATATACCTCATCGAAGATAAACAAGGGACTATAATTTTTTCTGTGTATCCAGTCGTTTCTTTTTCATCGGCTGGACAAACCAGGTGATCAACCTCTCCTAGCTATTAGAAAACAAGGCAATGTTGATATCACGTGTCGTTCAATTGCTATCTGTCTTTCGGCATACACAGCGTAACTGAGTAGGAAGGCTATCTGTGATTTACACCCTCCTCTTGATTTAGTTAATTAGTCAAGTGTGTTATTAGTGGATGAACTTGTAAATCAAAAAAATGCTCAGAATTCACCACTGATGTGAAACGTACTATCATCTAACTCGAAAAACCCGAGTCCGCCTAGCTCTCTCATTCCTCGGTGGGAGGAATCTCAAGACCAGGAACCATGTCGCACTTATGTCTTCATTTTTTTTCCAGAACGTGTTTCGTGCCCTTGGCGTCATTGTAGAGCTTCCCTTCATCACAAGTATTCAGCCGTAAGACGTTCATAAATATATAACCGACTGAAACGGCCGCGTAACACCAGTGCGAAAACAGGCCGAACATACTAACCGTTTACACTAAGGCAAGCCTTCCTTTTTGAAGAAAGCGACATAAATATACTCTGGGTAAAAATTAAGGTTGTGAAACATCGATCTACTGTTCTGTTCTGAGACATTACTAAACGTCACGTAGAACACTTTTGGAAATGTTCGTGAAATTGTAGAGGATTGGAGAGAAATCACCGTAATTAGTGCCTGTAGGTCTGTTTATCGCTCCGGATCGGCCGTACATTCGAATTCGATTACAGTGAAGATCCACAGTAAAGGATAGCTTTAACTTGATACTATCAGTGGGTATAATATTATCACCTGTCTTGCTGGAAGATATCTAAATATTCACGTGTTACACTTGAATACCCAGTCGCATGGGTCGAGTGAGTAAAATGAACTATTATGCTCAACAACGGGGTGAAATCACAAATAGTTGTGACTCGATGATAGTGTTGACAAAGCCTTTTAATATGTGATATATCTGTTCCACGTGTAAAAAAGTAATTAAAATGTTTTGTATAATACTAAAACGGAGACTAATGTGATAAAGTCAACATTCACCCTAGGGTGCTTTTTGCACTTTGTATCAAATGAACCGAAAAAACCTTCGTCATATCTGTCATCAGATGCTATGATTTGACAAATATTACGGAGATTTAAAGGACATGAGCAAGTTCATAGGTTTCCCCTACTATTTACGGCCCTTCCATGAAATTAAGCCGTGTTTTTGAAGTCGGTGGGATTGCACCCTTTTTCCATGGTTGATTTTGTTGCTTTACACATGAACAAGAAAAGATTATCATCTTCAGCAACAAAATAAACGATATCCAGAAAGGCTTTCCTTGGGGGGCATTTCTTTACCAAATGATGTGTTGCTTGTGTGAAAACCTCGGATGTGGTTTACTCACTGTTAGTAAACGACCATTCATGAGTGACCACTTTCTAGCACTTCAACATACGGCACAATCAAACGGATAAAAGCAATTCAGGATATTCACTTTTGTCGAACACAAACTCATGCAAGAAGTAAATAAGTTACACATGGGCGGAAAACATTTCTGGGAAGCTCTCGGCCCCTAAACAGGTATACGTACCCAGTATTCCTATGAAAAAATCCCTTTTTTAATTACTTATGGCACTCAAATTCCAGATGCACGAACAGGATATTCGTAAGTAGTCGTAAGTTCAAGCTCCTAAAAATTCTCGAATTAGTTCAGTAGCCTTCATAAAACTGTTTTGATCACAAAAAACTGAGATCAGCCTGGCAGTTTAATTTGCGAAACCAGAAATATGTTCAAAATGATTTAACATAATTAATTCCTTTGTATATTCTCTGCATCACTCCTGGCAGTAATATTTAATTTTCTTTCAATGGTTTCACGAAAGTAGTGAACTATTCAAGGAACGGTGTCTTAATCGATAACAAGCTGACAAACAGATGACTTCCCGCACACTCATTCGTCCCCGGGTCGTCGCGATGGTCGACTACCACTTGCCGACCGACAAAAAACTTTGTTCTGCGAATACTGTTTTTTACGTGTGTGAAAATCAATGGAAGGGCAATGGGGAATCTAGCCTTTGGTGACTCTAATATTTTGGAATTTCTAAAACACAAAGTTGAAACGCTTCGTACGTAAAAGCCCAATTCTACCTTTGCTAGGTAAATAAAGCTTTCATCCTACTGGATAGTAAAACATATACAAACATGCTCAGAATCCTACACTAGTTTGTCTTGCTGAAATAAAAGCCTCGAAAATGAAAACAAATTGAAAGTTTCAGTTAAATGTTACAATGAAATTATTAAGGTTCATGGGCGAATGCCAGTTCACATGTCACTCTTTACCACATTTCCCGGTTGAAATCCGTACTTTTTAAAGGAGCTGACTCGTTTACTGTGATCAGGAAAATGTATCCAGTGGCGCGCCTGAAAAGGGTTATTCCAGAAAATATATGGCCAAATACACAAAAAAGACTTAGTTTTGAGGGAAAGGCAAATGAAATCCTAAAGAGACGGGTGTCCATCACATTCTCTTTCGAACCACATGATTGACGTGAAGTTTGGATTTAGAATTTCTTGATGAAAACCACAACGTGTCCCAGATACTAAATCACTTCATTGATTTGATTGGTTCTGAATCATTATATTTGTTTCCGTCCCTATGGACACCATTTTTATTCAGTGGAGCTTTAAGATATTGCTTGTACTTTTTTGGGAAAACTTCGTGAATTTGATGAACTCATACTACCCGGTGGTCAAGCCTTTTCTTTTCGTCTTAAGTCATCATCAGTTTGTGATTTCACTGTAGTTCAAAAATCTTCAATTTTTTACTATCGGATATTTATGAACCTGTGTCCTGGTCCGAGTCCAACCGCACCTGTGTGACTGACGATCGTTGGCATTTTAAACGACAATGAACGTGTTCCAAATTTAAAGGGAACAAATCCGGTTTCAGAAACCTTCTCAGTACATCATCAATTTGAAGTGAGAAAGCAACTTATTCCATCTACGTCTACCTACAGTGCACTTCACTTTTGTTGTCTGAATCCACTCATTTCCTGGAGCACTTGGAAACCTATGGTGAAAAAGAGGCTTTCAGATGACTCAGTTAGTTCCCTCTTTGTGGAAAATATTCGGGATATACCGTAACCCACATAAATCTTGGGGTTGAATCAATTTGGTAAGATAAGTATGATATGAAATAACTGGAATTTCCTAAGCGAAAAACGGTATTTCCTTTCGGTACCTCATAGTCACACACCAACTGTTCGTAGTAACCACTGACTGCATTTCAACCATAAAATAAATTCACTGATATTATCTTGCACTATTTATGGGAAACAAAAAAAAACATAAAACTTGACTGCTTTATTATCTAGAAGCTTTCACCGGTATAGCTCATCAAAACTGATTACCAGTTAAGTTCAACAATAAATCAGAATTTCTCGAAAAATCGAATTCCAATTGTTCATAAATTTAAATCATTCAGTGCAATTCTTATTAATTACGAGAGAAACATGAACGAATTCGTCCTCAGATGCACAGTACTTGGTTAAATGATTCGATCCGTTGGTAGTCACTTATGGACTACTGGTTTTCATACTTTGCAATTTACATTAACTTTATCTCTGAAGTACATTGTTCGATAAAATATGGGCTCCTCCATGTTGAAAGATTCACCTGGGAACAAATTGTGAGAACAGGTTTACCCATTTCCTTTATTTAGGTCATTTTTCTTGTACGTAAGATAAATGAAGACCTTAACATTTCGTGTAACGTCTAATGCTAATGGGATTCCGTAAAAGTGATAGACCAGTAACTGCACTATCAGGAAAAACGAGATTGCTATACTCGATTGAAAACAAGCGTGAGTAACTGGATATTAGATATCATAAATGATGAGGTTTCTACTTGCAGATCAGTTATTCATATTTTTTCCGCAAAGCATCTTTTACGGGTTTTCCGACCAAAACCACTCTACGCTTTATGTCATTTATAAAACATTGTGTTTGACAGGACAAAGGAGAAGTTTGAGAGCCTATTGATCTGCCTAATGGGTCCATTTTGTTTCTTGATATACATGCAGAAATTCACAGTTCCTGAATTACATGATATAGAATCGGACAGTCAGAATATCTCCTTATTACCGGTCACTACTCATTTTCTTTTAAGCATTATCCACTGTCAAACATTAGGACATTTTAGTATCCAGTCGGAATGGCAATTGGATTTTCCAGGTTGTTTGTTGTGGATAGCGAATTTCAAACGGGGATTCCGCAATTACTCCTGTGATGCGACTAGGACTTGAGCAAGTACACACTCGCGCACTCAAGCAGAAGAGCGAACCCAAGTAACTATTTGTGAAATAGGTCTGGGTTACGAAAGAAGATATGCGACCAGTCGGTTATTCGTTTCATCTCTTCCACAATTTGTTTTTCAGATTAGTTAGGTTTCTCCAGTATCCCTTTTTCATCTTTCCTTGTTTGCGTTGCTCAAATAAACACTTTGCAACCTGGAAACAGACGAGAGAAACCGGGATTTTTCGTCACAATCAATTTATTTTCTACCTATGTTGTTTAAACGCTGTTAGAGGAAACGTTTTTTGGACCATCTCGATGACCACGCACACTAAATTACTGATACAATTCGGCGCGTATCTGGTACGGATATTAGGTTTGAATGACATCAGTTGTAATCAACATGTTGTCTGTCGGTAAGACCATTATCAAACTCTGGACCGGAATGTCTGACTTCAAAGTGAAACTGAACTCGAAATAATTTGGTATGAATTGGTATTTCTTCCGGAAGATAAGATTATTCCCCGCGTAAAATGTCTTAGGCATATGATTAAACATCTATTGGGATTCACAATTTGCCAAAATCTGTCGGGACTACGTCTCACTAATTATACTCCTTGGCTCGGATAAGCCGTTAATCACAAACTATCCAATCAGTACAAATTTCCCGTTTTCCGAACAGCATCCCAAAAATAAAAGGAGGTCTTTGGCTGACAGGGCATCGGCATGCGGTTCTTATGCTCCATCATTCATTTGCGCGTTTCATGTAGATTCAAGATTTTTTCGATCGACGAGCCCAAGCAACCTCTGGTACTTTCTGAAAGGATCACTTCATTGAAAATAGGTGCCAGGACACTTGGAAATTTAAAAATGGACTCATCTAACTCGTTTGATGTAGTGGTGAAGGAAGGTCAAGAAGAACTCGTTAGACCGGTCCATTTGTGAACATTTTTATAAGAAATGAGGATTCAGTTAAGGCGAATTATCACTGAGAGGAAAAATAGATGACAGAAAACCAAGTGTTAGTAGATCAGCTCTTTGACTGACAAGGATTAAACAACAACAAGGAAAGTGAAATATTGCAGTCGGTTTTGTTAATTTTTATTCCAAGAATTAGCTGTTATATGTCACTGTCTTTGCATTGAATTTATTTACTCCGCACTTCCTCTCACTACTCAGACGGCGAGATTTACGTCATTTGCTCCCAGCCTCAAGACTATTCACAAACCCTCAATTTGTTGATTATGGAATGATTCATTTTGCGTCATGGCGGCCCAACTCATTTTGAGTCCTGCAGTCAAAGGGAATCAACAATTTTGGATGGTGTATTTTGTTCCATCAATTGTCTAAGAATGCAATCACTCCAATTAGGTTGTCATTTGTACAAAAATTGCTGCTTTATTTGCTTTCAAATAGTAACTGGTAGTTTTGGCTGACTTTAGTGGCCATGAGGTGTAGACGCTCGGTTGAATCGACTGAAGTGAGCGCACTGAACCTGCCATCCGTTAATAAACTGTTGGTAGATTGTACAACGAGTTTTCCTGTTCGTTGCTAAGCTTCATCTTTTGGTTATTCATTTTTATGCTGCACGGTGTTGGTTGGCAGTTTTCGGGTTGAAACACTTCGCTAGGGCCATATTTCAGCTTGGCATATCCTTCGAGGTAGGGAGAAATAATTCATAGTATAACGACAAATTCCTACTCAGGACTGTAGTAATTTAAAAAATTCTGCAAATTGGGTACAGATGCAAATTCACTTCTTTTTCTCCGTCAAAATGCCACAGCAAGCAAACTAGTTTGGTAACATTCATCGTTCGTTTCTTGCAGCTATATAGACATTCTGTTCATATAGACCCGTACCATGCACTGGAAGAAGAAAGCTGTTGAATAATCTTGTTTCTAGTTATTCCTTAGTATATTTGTGCGTACTATTTGGACCAGAAATGTCAAATCAATTGTGACCCTGGTTAATGTGGTGAAGGGAACATTTACAGAGGTAGGAGTCATATGAATACGAGAATTTATTGATTTACGATTGATTGTTCTGGTTTTCGGGTTAGAAACCTAAAAGCTAACATGCAGGGCACTATCAAATTCCGTTGTAAATCCATACACTGGTTCATGTCGTATTCGAACGTTCACTTCGGATCGAGGGTAGGAAAGTTGGGATTAATGAAACAGCCATTAGGTTCAAAGGTTCACTCATTTCCCGCCCTTTCTCAGTGCTTGTGTTATTCACAAACAATGTGACGGCCTCGACTTTCACAGGGTAACGCGTAAGTGCAAGCAGTCATGTGACTGCACTGCAAACTGTTCTTCTTTTTAGTTTTTGTTCAAATTAGGCTTTCAAATGGTGAAATCAACCAAACAAAAGTTCATTGGTAATGACTTCATCTTTAAATAAATATGCCTATTCGGAGTTGAATTTAAACTACTCTGAAAGTTTACCAGTTTATGCTTCTCATCTACTTATCAGTCAAGGAGACAGTGATAGTTCTATAGTTACCTTTACACTTCTTTTCTATTCGTTAGTTCAAGATATTCGTTTTTAAATACTGATTCACCCTCGTCTACATCATACTTGAAAATGTTCCTTTTGAACCCCCAGATTTTTACTTGAACAGTTGAACTTCCTAAAGGTTAGACAAAAAAGGTACGTGCAATTAGGATATTGCCCGTTTGAATTGAAGTTACTGACGTAAAAACCGTGAGAAAGAACCAGAAGAGAATGGAGTTTTGGGCTGAAATGAACGGTGGCATTTGAGCGCGTTCAACACATTAGCTGAATGCGTGGGTTTTTCTCTTATGCTATTCATTGTTTCATTGAGCAAATGACTGTCAGATTGGTATATTCTTTCACTAACTAAGTGGGCGAAGGACTTTTGAGTGAGTAAGTGAATGGACGCTTTGTCCTAGCAATTTTATCTGGCCGAATAAATTATACCAGTTGATTGTTTGATTGATTTTGAAGCAGAGTGCTACGGGAAAGTAGATAATGAAACGATATTAAATTTGGATTGTGGTTTTGCCTCGGAAATTCGGGTAGCCAAGTGACATCATTAATCCTGATGTGTCGAAATATTTGGTCGATGCAACAGTCATTAGAATAGATACTGAAGAGGATATGACGTAGAACCCCGACATTGTTGTAAGGCCCTGCAAAAAGCAAATCTTCTGTAGAGGTTTCTTTTCGCCCACTCCATTTCGGACGAGGCTCGGTTCGGTAAATGCAGTTCGAAAACACTTAGGCAGTCAGTTAAGGACACTGTCCCATGTTGTGACGCGGTAAATAATTCACATTTTGTCTCGTTGATTACAAACCTTCAGTAAATTTACTACCGATGTTCCCGTCATCTAAAGAGCGAAATATGCCTTTTCTCTCTATTTTACCGGCGGTGCTCAAACGGTTGTCATTGTCAACTTCGGGCAATAGCTACTCCGGGGTCGAATCCAGATACCACCGCTCACTTTCCTAGTTAGCAGCCATTCACTAGCCGCGTTTACTTTGAAGAATTGTTGCACATTCTTGCGCAGTAAATAAAAAAGAAGTTAAGAAGAGATTTTTTTTCATTTTATTCTGATCAGTGTCAGTCAGTGTATGGTTGACCTAACTAGATATTAGACTTATTTTCACTGACCGGAAAGTTTGAATGTGTTTGGAAGCACAGGACTAACGGTAAGAAATTCACTGAACCAATAGTCGTTTTTCATTCGTCTTTTCCGGTGAGCTGAAATGGAAAGGATACTAGTTAGCATTTTGCCTTTTGAAAGATGTTTATATCAGACAGATGGAGCCTTAAGCCCACTTGCATCAGCAAACAAGTAGGAATAATACAAGCTGCTTCGTAAACTCTTGTATATCCAAGTCATGGAACGTGTCTTGGGTTTTGTTATAATATCCGAATAGTGTTAGATGAAGATTGTCAAAATTTCCTATTGTATTGCAGAATCGGGTAGAAACAGGTATTTGCCAGACATATCGCGATTTCTGATTTGCATTCTCCATTCATCCCGCTGAAATTTCACCCCTGAAGAAAAAGTGGACATTCCGACAAAATCTTCGCCCGTTTCTTTCCTTTTGAATCTGTGAAACACCTCAGTAGAAGTACATTTTTCAACTTGGCCAAAATGTTTGCTGCGTAAATTTCACGAGAAGTGAATAAACTGACTGAAAACCTCATATCTCTAAAACCCCGAAAGGATCGCACAGAATATCTCGACTTCTGACTGTCCTGGTAACCGTTCTACAAAAATATCCTAAAATCAACGAGGTAAGCATACAGCAGACTGCTAGTAAATTTTTCTTCACCCAGCATTTACGATAGCAATTCGAGTCGTTCGTCTTGACGTCAGCTCTTTAGTTAAACGACGAGAATTATTCAACAAGAACTACTCTCAGTTTGTGCTTGATTTATTTACTGACTTTCCATTTTTGCGCAAATAGAAAGGTTTTACTAGGCTGTTGAGGTCACGTATTTTCGTCATTGATTACAGAATGGCCTTTTTTGCCAACAGCTGCCTGAAGAATAGATACAACGTAAGTCCATATTCTTATGGTCTCATAGTGGCTCATTTTCAAGACAGCTACATAGTCCAGAAGTTGTAAAATAGAGCTGATAATACGACAGATGAATCATAACTAGCCTTCGTGGAATAGTGATCACAATAACAAATACTGAAAAGTACCTGGAGGTCGCACACAAACTCACTTGGTTAGCACGAATTTGAATCAATTTGGTCAACATGTAATAATGACCTGTTAGGTGAATTGTGTAGTCACTTTGATCATAGAAGTCCAAGTAGCATTACATGGCTTCGACTGGTTGTTTCCGAGGACAAAGAACAGACTGTTCAGTTGAATGCCAGTCGCCTTGGCGGATGGTAATGGGTGGTATTTAACCTAGTTCAGTCGGTCCCCATTAGCCGTGTTAAGAGTTTTAAAAGACCCTAGTGTGTCTATCAAATAATTGCCGTCACTCAGATGTGCGAAAATCGGTGTCGGGCTGTTCTTTGCTGACCCACGGCTCAGTCAGGTAGAGCCAGGCGCGGGGTGATACGCCCGATGTAGCCGGGGCCACGGGAACCAACCAATGGATGAACATAAAACGAGGCCGTGTCCATTGCAAGCCTCGCAATAACCCGCAGTGATAAATGTGGTCCGGAGGTTAAACCAGATGTAGATCAGCGGCGTGACCAGTATTTTTCACAAAGCTCTGCATACGTTCATTTGAAATATCGGCTGACGTATTGCCTTTAAATGGAAACCACTGGTTAAATGCTATACCTTCTGGAATGTGTGATATGCTTTTCTTTGCTCTAGTTTCTACACACTGTTCACTGAATCACTCACAAGTCAATCAATAAAATGGATCTGTGCATATTTTCCAATACCTTTTTACACCTTTAAACCGTCCCAGTCCGAGTTACTAATATAACTCCCTTTGTTTCATCTAATCTATATAAACGTGCTGTTTTGGCTAGTTTACGCAGCCCTTGAAACAGTCTTTTTGAAAGTTCATCTTCCGATGCAATTACGAGTAGATTTTGAAAACTCTTCCTCTGAGGACGTTGCCCCGTGTAAATTGGTGTCTCACACACGTCAAGCCATTAGGCAGGCATACGAAGTTAGGATTACGTTGAAATTCTGGGTTCTGGAGTAATCGATGAAGTTCTCACGACTACTTTCGTTATCTCTCCGATCCCTTGATCCAGTGTGACGAAACACAATTGTCCTCACGAATATCCAGGTGGGCACCCGTTCGCGGTGATTGTCAACCGTACCTAATGCACTTATCATACCGTAGTCAAGAAACTCAGTACAAATACTGTACTTCTCCAAATAGATATTCAGGATAACTACATTACTGTTGTATCTGGCATTCCTGTATATACGATCATCCACAGTGTCCACTATAGTTGACCATCGATCTAAAGATTTCCTATTACAAGCAATTCAGTTTCACATAAAGCAAGTTTATTACCAGTTACTGAACACATTCATCATTTCCAGGAGAACTGTATAGTGACAAACCAATTCCTCACATTCGGGGTTGTATGCACATCTCACTGTTTTCCCCAACACGCCTCATTCACTCTTCTAACCGAGAGACGCATACCAACAACCAGTATTGGTATCCTAAAATGAAGATAGTAATCTGAAATAGCATCCAAAAGCTAGATTATTCATTGTCGGAACGCGATAAGAGGAAAGTTATCCTAATGCGGACAGAAAATGTCACAATGTTATGAGTGGCTAGTTGGTAGAAAAGAAGTCAGATAGTTTAACGGCGTGTGGCACACAAAGATGATGAGATGTTCACTGAGCCATGCAATGCATCCAACTTCATCTTAACTTCGAAACAACTAGATGATATTTAGCTGGTGATTTCATGGACTTATGATGTGAATCAGGATTCTGCTAATCCACAGCCACATGTGTGCGAATTCCCCAACATCTACTCTCACCCCCTTGATCAAATATCGGTCGAGAAGCCCGGTTTCGTCAACAGAGAGATCATGGTTGTAGATATCGTTGAAAACAAAATGTCAGTTCACTAATGGAGTGAACCTTGGTCGTGCTTTAAACAACAAATCATAAAGTAACCGAAGTGAAGATGGTAATTTTGCGCATGCACGCAAACCGGTGGGACTCTAAGATAAGCGGCAGATCCTGCCGGAGTTATTAGAAACCCATGACAGATTGATAGTGACAACAGTCTATTCAGAATAGGACGTAGATTTGATTGAGGTCCAAATTGCTTATCTTAGACAATCACCAGTAATTCTTAACTGAGATCGGCCGTGACAAGATAGGAATAAAAGAAGTGATTAAACATGACCTTAATTGAAACTGGCTGTTTCTACTATCCAATACGGCAGATCTTGACGAATGTTGATTTCATCCAAATGTCAAACATCGCTGATCTCCACGAGGTTCGAAAACCACGTGTGGATGTAATGCGCACTTTAGGACCACGATACCCCTATCAGTCGAGCTACGACGCCGTGCCAAACTGTTCTGGACACGTTGCGAATGTGTTCTACGAATACAAATCACCACGTGACATGCACCACTGTGTAACCGTAACTTGGCTGACGCCAACCGTATCACCCCCTGAGTCAACAAATGTCCATAAATTGATTACACGTGCTTTTAGTTATGAAGTGTTATGCGGCTGATTTCCACCAAAGCTCAGTTGACCCAAGAGCATAACATCCGAAGACCTTTGATTGATCTCGTAGTTCGACCGGTAGAGCACCCACGGTTTGCGTGTTTGCTTTGGTTTGAATCCCCCGGAGGTGAACGGCCTTCCCCGTTTGAAGTAACTCATGAAAAAATGGCGATTTTACTCTAATGGTTTCTCCAATCAGAAGTAACATTTGGGAAATTCTTCCGTGCTTTTGGATAGTAGAATCACGTGAAGGCTTTCAAGTAAAGCTTTTGTATTTCCGTGAAATAGGAACTTCATTAGGGTTGGGTACTTGTAACGTGGTGTTTGCTTACCTCACCTTGTGGATAGTCCTGGAATTAAGGAATTGATAAAATGAGGTTGTTTTGTCTTTGGTAGTTGATCATTGATTACAACTGATTACAAAACCACAATTGGTTATCATTAGACTGTCGGGTAGAATTTTAAAATCTTGCTCTAAAGGGTCAGATTATATCACAGGAGAACAATAAAGTAAGGTGGGACGAGCACATTGATAAATATTGGTACTTAGGGCAGTTTGTGTTGTATGGAATGGGCGGAGTTTTGTCTGTCGAGAAAAAGGTCTGAACACTGAAAATTGTGGCAGGTGATATTTTTTGCATCCGATATCATCTACTATGGGGATGAAGTGAGTACCATTTGTCACCTTTCCATGGTGAACAATGATCGTGGAAGTGGTAAGATGTTTCTCCGAACAATTTGATGAGTTGAAAGCAGGATCACTCTGAAAGGAATAAAGTTTACCCGGTGACAAGTTTCACGAGAAGTATTAACATCTGAAAAAGTGCATTTATAGTCTGTCTAATGCACAGTATGAACAAGAGAAACGACAGGTAGATCATCTATTTGGTTGGGGACAAACATTGCTTTGAAGCACTCCATCAGTGGTGATCAAGAGTTTTGCCTGTCTTGATGTGCTAAACTCTTTCAGTGGAATATTTTTTTAAAGTCAGACAGTTACCTCGTTTGAACATCTACACGGTTCTGAACTAAGGTGAAGTCTTGACAAGGAATTTAGCAAAAAAGCAGATGGATGATTTCGGCCTGTCCAACGATGAAAGGGGTTCAATTATAGAAAGTTGACAAAATTTCTATGCATTCATCTGGAAGTGCGTGTTTTGTGAAGCTGTAAACTTGTCAATATTCACAAACTATTGAGTTAATTTTTCCCATGCAATGGATAATGTCACGTGATCAGAAAAAATAAACGCGCAAACACAAGTGCGGTAGGCCAGAGCATGCCCATGTGTACTTTTATTAGAATGTCCGAGAAAAGTGGTTCAAAGATAACAAAGAAACTATCGAAAACGTGTGTGTTCGGGAGAAGGTGAGTCAGTACATGAGGACATACTAGCTAATTATCCAGGGGCACGATAATGAGACACGTATACCGCGAAAATGTGAATATGCCGGTCAGTGGTGTAAGGATAGCATAATGTCAGCGGTGCACAAAACACCGTCAAAAATGAGTAAATACCACACACCCATCACTAGTGAAAACCAACAGAATAATAATCATTCACTTGATTTCCTATTAATGAAGAGGAAACGTCTGATGATAGCCCGCATGTTATCCGTACCCCAGATATCTAGTTTGCTGAGTATACGAACAAGAATACTATCTGCAAATTGTTATTTCCATGTACGGTCAAATAAGCAAGTACGAAAGCGCACCCATCTCGGAAAAAAGGTACAGAGACCCAAAGAAGGACACGTACCAGGCAAATTGTCATGGGGCCCACTGAAACCACAATAAAAGCGGTGACTGAACAGATCTTCGAATGAGTGTACATAGTCTACGTGAATTGTGGAAAGACATGTCCGTCTGTGCTCAAAAGCGTTTTTTCTAGTCACTCCATTCTCGCTTTCTCAAGTCGAAGCTAATTTTCAAGTACAAAATAAGACCACAGATGTGTCTTTCATGGAAGCAAAAATGAGATATTTTATAGTGAACTTCCACCCAGTGTTCCTTGGTGATTCTCGAACTAAGCCCGGAACTAAGTCTTTTTCAAATACACTACGCCGGCACCTGTGATTCTTCAATCACGCCGTTAACGCAGATAACTCGGATTTTAGCCTTGTCTTCATGTCGTTATCAAATGTACTAGACAGAGGACATGAATTCATTTTATCGTATCAAGGGGACTTCAAAACAAACATTTAAATGAAACTTTCAGCTGACCCTTAGTTAGGGAATTGTGATCAGTGTTGCCAATAAAATTACACAAAGGCTACCGTTGTCCACTGAGTTTATTATCGCCGTGGGAGATTCTTTATGATTGAAATGACCGATTTTCGTAGACTGCGACGAAGTGTGACAAGACCATGGTCTATGCGATGCTACTGAAACCTTATTCTCAGAAAGCTTATAACTGGCGTCATCCTCTGTGCTCGAGAAGTGACTTGGTCCGATTGTCAAAACCATCCACGGGAGGAGACAGCATGCTTTAAGGTAGTACAAAATGATCGTGATGGAAAAGCTGACAAGAAAGTAACAAAAGCGAAAAGGAACGGAAATTATACCTTCGAAAATGGGTCACATATTTCATTTAGACCCCGTCTTAAGGCTTTGCAACCTTGGGTCCTGCATTGACCGAAGCAGCGGAAAGTCTTCCCTGGGCGAAGAAGATCGGCTCTGAACAATAATCATTAAACAGTACGTATCGGTCACTAGGAAATGCGAAAATCATAGTGGCCTCAAAATAGAGCCCCCATATTACCGTAAACGGATGCTAAGGAAGAATTACTTCAGCATATTACTGTGTCTTTTGAGAAAACACAAAAGTAGTTTTAGCTGACGAACAAAATACTAATTACAAGGAAACAGGATCGAAATGATGTACCATTGGACGACATGTGGCAGTTACTCCTTTTCTGCAGACAGAATATTCTATTTGATTTAAGCAAACCGGTTTAAAGCTAAACAGAATGTGTAGCAGTAGAACCTCCACTTGAGCCACTATTTGCTGGCGGTTTTGTGGCAAATTTGGAGTATGATTTGTTGTACTCATCGATTCGAAGTTCTCAGATGCACACGCGATATGTGGATGATATTCCATTCGTCGACAGAGAACGACCACTAAACAGCTTCACCTTGGCACATCCAAACTTACGTTTGACACTAGAATCAGACTCAGACAGATTCAGATAGCCTTTTAATGTATTTTGACGCATCGAGAAGACGGCTCCATTCCAATGTTGGTGTACAGGAAAACAAAATAGAATGGACAGAAAGTCCACTTCCGCGTATGTTAAAAATAAGCCTAAATACATGTCAATCGAAGGAAGTGAAAAACGTATACCCCGAAGATACCAGCAAGAAAGAACTCTTTAAGGTGCGCAACATCTTTAATCAAAACGAATGCCCGGAACATTTAATCTAACTGATGACGGAGATAGACGTAGACACCGCAAGAAAGGCGGTAGAGGCTTTCTTGCACAGAAGATTATCAAGTGTTATCAGCATGACTTTAAGTGCGGCTAGACTCTAGGCTTTACTCGCATTTGGGACAGCGGTGTGTTTGCGGTTTAAAGATAACGCACCTGACTCAGGGGCGTCATCTTTTGTGTATCCACACACTCGTTCCTGTGGAATAACGTATATCGACCGCAAGGCCAGACGACCATCTGAATGCACCCCGAGGACTGGCCCTATTGAGCCAATTACAAACACAATCATTTCACACCAAGCCGAGACTAACCGTACGGTGAACGAGGTCAGTTGTCCAGATCAGTGAGAAGTTGCATCTTGATCACAGCACATGCTTTAGGAATTAGCCTCCACGACTCACTCTGGTGCGCTCAGAGGCAATTCGTGCTTGCAGTCAGTCTACTCTTGCCCACTCACCACCCAATGACAAGAGTAAATCAACCCCGGGATCGGATCTTGCTAACTCAATTTGGGCAGAGAATTTATAAACTAATTTTCCCACTGTGGTAGTCAAAGGCGGGGGCTGGGTATGACAAAGTCGCGTAATGAAGTTTTTTTATGAACTGATCATAAATAGGGAATTAGATGGGTTGACTGAGATTGAAGAAAGCCATAGCACGTACTCCTGATCTTGGTTCTATATATCTGAAGACAAAAATCTACTTCCGGTCGTATTCTTGTACACAAGAACACGTGAATAAAGTGGTCACGCAATGAATTCCTACCGGCCGGGTTTGTCTCTCTGTTTTCGTTATTTTGTTCAAAATTCTGATTCCGAGTAGATAGTGGTGTGAGCTGCGGAATCGTTTTCCCTAAAGCAATCTCAGAAGAAAATGGAATTTCCGTTGTCCACTTCTTGTCATATCTCGTCGCGTTTTTCTTGTATATGAACATCTGGTTTCGGTGGTAGGAAACATGACGTTTATGAAAAGATCACTCATTCAGACTGACGGCAAACTGTGTGGAACAGATGTACACTGCTCCCATGGATCCAATCTTAATTTGAATGTCAGAGCTGCATACTGAATCAGATTGCGTATATATATATATATATATATATATATATATATATATATATATATATATATATATATATATATATATATATATATATACGCTGTTTTGAATTTGATTGATTTCCTCGTTCCTAAGTAATCGATTCTTTTATCTGTTTATTACCCGAAACAGTAATTTCCTACCCAGTTGGATTTGCGCACATTATGGTTTGAGTCCTACCTACCTGGTATTAGGAACGGAAACTGTGGCGTACAACGCGGTGGCTATTTCATTCTAATTTCCCAAGCGTAACTTATGTGTAAGTGCTTCAAATTCCTGAAATTACAAGAAATAATTGGTGATAAACATCCTTGGTTCCTCGGAGGCAGTTATTTTATCCGTATTGATTGACCATTTACGAAAATAACGGGAAGCCAACATTCTCATCAGAGTATATCACACGTAAGGGAGAGGGCTGTACATGATTACCCGACTGTTCAACTTTCTGAATAACCAGGAACAGTTTGAATAGAATAAGACCAAATATATGAGCAGAATTTATTCCAGTCGTCTACATTTGTGCTCTCAGTCAGCATTCAATGCATAAGTGAGTAAACAAATCATTCTCATCAGTGAACAGTTTGAGTGCGAGAAACTTGTATAAGAAGTGGAAAAATTCCGGAAAGGTCACTCAGAATGGAGACAACTGCGAGTCAATCGTGCACAGTGACTTTGGCAAACACAACGATTAAAATTTTTAGTGAAACTTATGTGAGTTATTGTTGTGCACTGCTTTTGCGAGTTTGATCAAACATTAGAAGTTTTGGGGTGGAAGGTTATCCAGTAGTTACTTAGGTACAAAACTCTAATCTGATTTTGCGGGTGACTACGGCCTCAGCGAATGTCTACACTCTAGAATTCTGAGATAGAATAACTATTCAGAAAGCTCTGTCAGGTTGACCTCGATGACAAGTGCCCATAAGGTGGTGTCGGATGGAACTGGCAGGAAGCTCCGCACTGCGGAATGCGAGGTTATCTGGCGGGTGTTCACTCATTCAGTTGGACAGTTGGACGTTCTGTCACGTGGTCTACAAGTCCATCAAGTATGGTGAAGGCAGTTGGAGGAAACCATATCATCAGTCTTGTCGACATCCATTTGCTGAAGTGAATGGTCAGTTTAGAAAGGAGAGGGAGCTGCGCAGCATACTATGTTGCTGGGAGAACCACTTTTGGCAGACATCATTTCATACTAATTTTTTATTTAGTCCTTTTCAGTACTTAACATTGGTACCATATTTTAGGAAAGTGGTCACGACCTGTTAGAGGTTGCCAGTTGGGGAAAGTTACCAGCCGCGGAAGTAGGATTCGAACCCGGGATGGAAATGTTTAAAACCCACCGTGGCGACGGCCTAACCACGGCCGGCTCAACCCTGGTAAGTATAGTTTTAACCAGCCAACTTTCATATTTGATAGGACAAAAACTTGTAAGATTGAGGTTATAATCCGATTTAGAATCGCTTTTGCCTCAGGTAGGGAAACAATGACTCTCATGTCTGTAGTCTTGTAGCAGGCATAAAGCTGGTAGACAACGTGCGAAAGATGTCTTTGTCAAATGATTTGACGTAACAGTTAGACTCTGAGCAACCTCTTATTCTGGCTTGTTAAGAAAGAACCGCAGCGCACATCCAAAAAGCCCAATGACTGATGTGTGGGCTATATTATCAGGCTCCAATATGATTCAAAGCGTTGACAGCCGATCCGGATTGCCTGATAGCTATTGTGGTACTCGTGTGCGTACATTCGCCTGGGTGCTAAAGTCACAGTGTGCCTTTTGCAGGAACTAGACAGCAGAGCAAAGTACTTTGAAACTCGATTGAAGATAGTATGATATTCTTGAACGTGGCTAGTCAGAAAACATTTCAAAACACCTTTTAGGTTGGAATACAAATAGTCATTTTGTATTTACTGTGAAAAAGAGCTGGGAACTTTGAACTTTGAGTTAGGCGAACCGAGTGGAGCGTTATTGGGGAGGGAAGCTAAAAACCGTTCGAGGTGGCTGACTGTCAGTGGGATTGAACCCTCCATTCTCGAGTTTCAACTATATGACCTGACCATTACTGACACTGGTGAAACTCTTGGGAATAATCATAAGCCAAAAGCAAGATAAATTCCTAATATGAGTAATACAAACAGTCAAGCATTTTATTGGTCAGTAGTGCAATAATCATCGTGGGGAATATAAAACCACTTATGCCACATCCAAAAACTGGACATTAACTTAGTTTGAAGGATCACTGACTCAGTGTTGTGTCAGACAGAGGGCGGAGCGAGGTGAAACAACATTCGGTGGAATGCAATGATTAGACTGATTTGAAGTGACTTCAAGTTGACGATCCGTCAGTAGGATTGCAAATGAGTTAGTAAGAAGTGAAGTTTTGATATTCCGCACTATCTTTCGAATAAATATCGGATTTATCATTCAGATGTTACTTGCAAAAAGAATCGTTTTACACTTGGTTGAAGTTTTCTTGATGGCTTACTCTCCTGAACAAGTACGATATTGGAGCAAATGGGTTGTCCTTTTTTTTACTTATTTCCAATAATCATCACGTTTATGACGGTATGAAGAGGTTTCATTAATGCAACAATTTAATTATTTGTGGATCGCAACAATGAAGTATATCTTATTTCTTTTAAGCGCTCTTAGACTTCTACGTCCATATAGGGTATCACCAGAGGGTATATATGCCTTGGCATAAGTGAAGCCGGAACGGCACTAGATATCTCGGGGTTGCTTCACGAGGGAACTTGTACAGGTTTTTACGGTTGGAAAACTGCTTCGATTTCCCCCTCGAATTCATAAAATACAACATTTTGGAACTCTACTGTTGATCAATTTTTTGAACATTGAAGTACGTTCCTCTTAAATTTACATTATTTTCACACTAAATTTCCCCGTTTACTAGAAAGAGGACTACGTTACCCTTCGTAAGGCTTTTCTGGCGATCAGCCTTGTTTTGACACGGCTTTAGGGACGTCATGTCAGACCTAAATAAATAAATACTAAAATATACTCTTGTTACTTGTTTTTATTTTTTGTTATACAACAGTTTACAAAAATTCGGGAACGGAATCGAGGCCAATAAATGGCTGCCAGCGGGGCAAGTGACCAGCGTTGGTGGGAGTCGAACCGGAGTCTTTATTTTCCAAGGTCCACAAAGCTAACCGTTGGACCACTGTTGGTCAAATTTAAATGGTTATCACAAATGCACATCCATGGCATTTTTCGAAAAGCCCATTCCCGAATCCCGTAAATCTACCATACTGAGACCTAAGTGTTAGGTGCATTTACGTTCCTTGTTCGTGTTCTTTTACATAAGGATGAAACTTTGTCTCAAATATTGACCCGAGTAGGAATGCAAAGTTTTCCTCCTTTTCTCGACAGCCTTAAGGCACAATGAAGCAATGATCAAGACAGTGAAATAATTGCAATTATTATTACGATGGTCATGACTAAGGTAACCCATCCCATCAAAGGCGAATGTAGTAGCAGGAACAGGTTTTTCTTTATTCATCGTATTTCGTCAGGGTAGTCTATCAGGTATGTGGGTCTTTGCACTCTGGAACAGAATTGTCGCTTTAAACTATACCACTTTGTGACCGATCAGTATGAATTCATCCTCAGTTTTCTCTGCTTGTAGTGACAAATACAACGCAAAAAATAATACCACATCTCATTTTTTTCATGAACACATTTGATCAAGATATAAAGCCAATCGCCGAGAGTCCCACTGGGTGAATAAACTAACAGTTCCAAACTCTGGTTCAGAATTGGTGGGCCTGCAATTTTCGATTGCTGACAAAGATGAAACGGCTACAAAGTGCTGTCTGTGTTCTTCAGATCTAAACTGAGCGTCTAAGAACTGTTCCATACATAACTCAGATTTTTACTAGTGATGAGCTGAACGTTTAAACTACATCACGAATCAGATTACGTAAACCTAATGGAGTTGTTGTAAAAGATAGCTGATTTCCACTGAGCATATAATACCACTGCCACAATTCCATGCTTTAAATGGGTGTTGCAGTCAGTGTATACACATCTGACAAGGACACAAGGAATTTGTATTTCATCGTGCGATCCGGAAACGAAATAATTTTACCTGAATGTTTGAGTGCTTGCATATCCCGTTTTAAGTTTGTTTTTGGCTAGTTAAACTTCGTGCTGCATAATGGACATAACATTTCCACATGATTAAACTTGAACGCGAAGTTACTGATAACTGAAGGGTCCAAATTTATCAGAATTGTATAAAATTATCATTACACGTGATATCCACAGTATTCACGTGGATAGCAGTATACTTCAGAAAATCATCCATGGATATCTGAAGTGATGGCATTTAGTAACGGGAGCCACGTTGACCCTGACCGGTGGTGAAGGAAGTGTGATCGCCGAATGAGAGGAAATTTATGCAACGACAACAAATGAACACTAGCACTGATAGTCCAATGTTTGAATGTATCGGCTTGAATTGAGATGCCGTTTTAGCTGCAAAAATCAGGTCGTTCAAAACCGATTACCATCAACTGAATTCGAATGGAAAATGTTTCAAGAAGAATAAATTATTGCGGTAGTAAACAGTTTAAACGGAGAGTACCAATAAAGACAAACTACGGATTTTGAAAATTCCAACGAAAGTGATACAATCCAGGAGTATAGAACAATTAAATAGCGACACATTTGATCAATCTGCCTTTGGGTTTGTGGATTGTGATCTCAGATAAAACTAAAGTGGAGGCAGTCATGGAACTCTCTGGGGATTTTGGTGGAGTAATTATCATTCAGGGGTAAACTGAGTGGGATTTGTGTGTGTAACAGTATTACTTTATACCATGGGAATCAAATCTAATCAAATTTTCATACAGATTTTGCATGTCGATGTTCTCACGCAGATGACTACGGCGATAGGTTTAGCGTGTCTGAAGACTTGCCTTAATCAGGTTGCTTATTAAGCATTTTGAAAGCTGCTTCAATGCTTGATTAGGATCTAATCGTTGATCAGTGCATGCTAAGTAGGCACATCTTGCAAGCGAAACTATTACTAATCCCCTACAACTTATGCAGCGTACTTTACATATATATATATATATATATATATATATATATATATATATATATATATTGTAACATGCAAGTAGTAGTGATCTTCCGCCGGGGGGTTGTGCTTGATCTGCAAAAGCAGAAGAGAAGAAAAATCTCCATGAGCCGAAGCTCAGTAAGTGTATCAACGGCACCAACACTTACATTACTCGAACAACAATATGGTGGCTTACAATCTGGCCATTACAATATATATATATATGTACATATATATAATGTATCATGATTCACCATGCGGTGGGAATGTTGAGACAAATGAGGACCGTGGAAGCCGTCCGCAGCTGTTCCAGCCTCGTCGGGAATCACCGGCAAAGCCCACTTACCAATCTCCTTGGTTAGCAATGATTTTGAATGTCCACACTACATGCCGGATCATATCATGCAAACAAATCTATTCTCCTACTACTCGCTGTCATATATAATCGTTTATAGGTGTTCATATGCAGTACTACTTCTATCCGTGAGAGCAGTTCGGGTACAAAATTATCTCGCCGAACTGATGATCCTTTGCCGAACACGCTTTTATCTAGTGTTTCACAAGGAAGTCTATTCTTATAGCTGCTGGGGAAAAAGTTGTGCTCCACAAGGTTGACGATGTTCCGCACAAACAGTGTTCTTTTAGGATTATGGTTCACCTTTAAAATTGGTCATCCATAAAGAAAAATCCTATTTATGTACAAAATCTTCACTCTCAGATGAATGATGTTTTTGTTGTTTTGTGCGATGATCATTATTATTGGTACTAATGTCATTATTGGAACGATTTTCCTAGCACTATATCACTTGTTAACTTAGCTCAGTTTAGTGGTCAATGGGAGATCGAACTTCGACTGTGTAACACTGTAAACTGTTTTGTCTAGAAAGTCTCATTTATCCGGAGTGTAATTTTTACCGTCGACTTTCAACGAAATATACTTGACTTTTCAAAAGTGTGAACTTCAGTGCAGTTGAATTCGATGGATGATTCTCAGCAAAGTACTGAAAGCATGCAAAAAACTGGAGCTATTATTAATCATAGTGGATTGGTACCCACCAAAAAGAAAAAAGGACTGGACTTCCTCTTCTGATATTAGGCATACGGGTGAGTGGAATCAGCCGGTGAGATCAAAGAGATTGATTAAAAGGAAAACGTGCTCCCTCTTTGTTGTTCATTCTCCATCCACAAGCTTATTCTAAGTTTGTTGATAAGTTGTTTTGAATCCAGTTAGGGTTTGAAAGACCATGCAGAGCATACTCGGAATCCCAAGAATCAATGCGCATTTATTCACAGTCGCACGTCAGCTGCTTTAACCATATCTTTAGCATTTAAAGAAGTCAAGAGAGCAGAGACAGTTGGACTGGGCTGAGTTTTTAGAAGCCGAAGATATTACATGATGTTCTTCTTCCTGAATCTGCATTGTGTACCGTGTCGTGGGGGTGAGACATCAAAATCGATGCAAGTTATTGTCATTCAGGTTACATTTGTGGTGTTCTTATTGATCGTAAAACTTGCGGCCTAATCTACTGTGATGAATTTCATGAAGCTCAGGGTCAAAAAATGGCAAAAGGTTGCTTTAGGATGATTGCAGAAGTTACTATGATGAAACCCACTTTAAGGATTTCCACTGCACAGGAATAAAGGCTGAGCCTGGCCAAAACTATTCTTTTTGCCGCAGCTTTGACCATATATATATATATATATATATATATATATATATATATATATATATATATATATATATATATATATATATAGTATCACGAAGATGAACAGCAAATTTCAGCTGTTGGCAATCAGTTTCTTTCGACTGTATGACCTTAAAATCAGGTTCGTATGAGCCTCGAATGTATATTTATTCAATATTGATGGGAGAAATTCTGGTAAAAATCAAAACATCACACTATTTTATTGAAGAGAAGAGAGTCAAAATTATACGACTGAATGGGGCTAGAGTTTCGTTGATAGACGTTGCCCAAAATCTTTGTCAGCTAAAACACTATTTGGAAATTCTATAAATTCGGCCTAGATAATGATATTGCTCGCACTAATACAAAAGTACTTTGTAAGATGTTCCAGTTGAAATTAAAATTTTGTTTGAAAAACTATAAGACTTCGGCCGATCTCACCTGGGCAATGGGTGCCCAGTGAAAGTGGTCACGTGAGGCATTCGCAAAGAAATCTATGACGTACCGCTAATTATCTTGATAATTTATTTACTATGCATGATCAGTGGTGAGACTTGAATGACTCATAAAAAGGCATTCACGAGGATAAATTCCTCAAGAAACTTACTGGAATTACATCAAGGTCAGAAAATGCATTACTCTGGTTGATATGGGTTGCAACAAGTCACGTGCAACCTGCAAGTGGTTGTTATCAGCGGCAACCTCTACGAAGCTGAATCAATCGTGCTCAAAATAACTGTTTCGGTCTTTCAAAACAGACATACTTTTTACTGACATGTTCACTGTAGAACAATATGCGCTGTCATATGCTGCCGAAGATTGGATTTCTCATAGATGTGAGTTTGTCAATTCATTTGTGGTGTGATTTTCCAGTAGCGAAACAGGCAGTTCAAAGGTTCGAAGGGGATGATTGGCATCTAGTAGACCCTATTAGGTTGCTCAACATAAATTACTTTCTAATTTTGGCGAAAGAATTGATTGCGCTCCATCCACAAAGTTTGACTTTATGCCTGGAACACTGAAACGAGACCGCGAGGATATAAAAAAGCCAAAATAGTAATAACGGGCCAATAGCACGTAATTCGAACATTATGTTTAAATTTGTCATGCACGCAAATACCTGCTGTTCCTCACATTCGTGTTTCACTTTCGTCCGTATGGGTCAATGTAGTCGACGGAACGAAATGTCCATTGGATTTACCATCGTATTTGCATAAATGGGATGGAGGAAAACTTGGAATGATTTTTAACCTCTGGTCTAAACTGGTAAACATAAGTGCTACCTTGTATAGGGCAGGTAGACTGATTCCAAAACCGGCACGTTCGTCGAATTTTGACGGCACCTTTTTGTGTAATCGAAAGGCTCTTGTTACATTTTCACGTTTAATTTAATAACACGTTTGCCCTCTGATAGTTAACACATATGTAAAAACTCATATTTACTTCACTCAAATAGCTAAAATGAATATTCTATGTGTATTTATCGTATTCACACTACAATCTATCTTAGCGAAGTCCATTCGCCTAGAAGGCACCGCAACGAAAACAGACTTTTTCCGACCTACCCAGAGCCGTCATCAAACTTCATTAAATCTCATGTGTACTATCCTTTTATTATTTACAGTCAGCTCCGATTCCGGAAGAAGAATTACTAAGAAACCCTTACAGTACCAGATGGGCCTTACACCAGCAGCCACGTGTGGCTTGGACACTCTGTGAAATCAGTCTTCGAATTACGATCCGCTTTTTCTGTGCCTCGAAACGAACAGTGATCATATAGAGGAGTGAAACCCGGTCACCGTGAGATTACCGCACCATTCACAATTAGTACTGACGGGAAAGACTGTCAAATGATGAACTAAAAAGATGATACTCTGACATAGACCAAATCCCGTCTTTTATCAACACGGTCGACTTCAGCGGTTCGGCCGTTCATTCCTACGACCCAAAACGGAACTTTTCAGACAAACGTTCTTCCCGGTACCTTGCATGGGATGGCGTTTTCACCTTGTATATCAACTGAAAACGGGACTACTACCATCATTAGAAAGACCTTCAAGCATTTAGGATAACAGCTGGTCTACAATTCCTTTTAACAGAATGCAAATCTGGGTCATAGTTTGGACTAAGTTTGCATCTAGTTTCTGCGCATAGACGAAGATGATCTGCGATATCCTTGGAGCCGAACTGTCCTCTAGCGAGTGAAAGTGGAGCAAAATTAAAAGTAAGGTGGTGTTTTGTTCTGATTTGCGCAAGTTACACTACACTGGTGCTGTTTTTTTTTGGTTGAATCACAGAAAGGATTTAGTTTGGCTGATCTTAAGTGACCCTTAAGACTGGAGCAATCGACTTCGCAAGAAAGTACGGTGCGGCGTCAACGGAAATGTTTGGGTTCCTTTGCGACGAAGCCAATATTCGGTGGTCTAGGCAAAATAATTTTCGTTCATATCTGGATGCAGTGGCTCCTAGTAGTCTTTGTCTTCTCTAGCTAATTATTATTTGAATGAACATAAACCAAAATGATGAATCATTTTATTTAACAATCACGAAAACTCCATGTCTATTGAAATACCTAATGAGTCCTTCATTTGGTTTGTAAACTTATTGTGAGAACTTTCTGATTTTATTGCCTCTGTCGTTTGGTCATTTTCTCTTTATCCGTAGATTTTATGTGATAGGAATTTATAAATGAGAGCGTTAATTTCTAGTTCTATAGTCAATTTGGCAATCTTTGATACGCCTTGATTGCGCCAAATCTGTTTCAGTTCAGAACAGGAGCCACTATCTACAGTCCGCAACTGTAATCAGTGGAATGGCTTTGAAACTAGTGAGTTAAGCCGTGCAATACGCTAACTAAACCTCAATGCTCGGGTGGTCAACGAGAGATCAACGGAAGGCGCATCACTGAGAAAAAGGATTATTATTCGGTGCGACCAATTACTGAAAAACAATCATACAAGATTTGCCACTCTGCTCCTGCCAAACAATAAGAACTGAGTGCACGCTCGCAAACCCATACTGATGAAAGTTGAAGACTAAGTGGAGTATGATCCCTGACCGGTACACAATTTTTCCCTATTCGGCAAAAATAACAACAATTTATTGTTACCGGGAGTTTGAGGATCAGTTACGGTCGATGGCTCTTGATGACTGGGTCTCTTTCATTCCCTCCGTCTCTGTTTTGTTCAGTCACTTCGCAAAGATTGTTCCATGAATTTAATTTGTGAAATCAAATTCCTAGGATTTCGAGTCCTCGATAATAATTCTGAAATTCGGACCAAGTTCAGTTAAAAACCGATAGCACTGGGACAACATATTTTTTTAATCGAGCACGTAAAAGTCGTAGAAATGAACTTCTCAGGAGTGCTAAAATTGCTATCAGTCTCGTTTATTTGATAACGGTTCTATTCGCGTTGTTAGATGGACCAACTGTTGAAGCCAGCCAAAACTATGGTCGGATTCGGTGGTCACGTTTGGTGATTCACCTACACTTTCTGGCGCTTTCAAGTTAAAACGGAGAACGAGACCATTATTTATGCTAGCTCGTCAACCACCTTTATCTTTTGATACACTGATAAACATAAAAAACAGCTGGAAACCTTATTCTATCAGGGTAAGCCATCGATTTTCTGTTTACATAAAGAAATAGAGCAGTACCCCGCTACCGTCTTTTATAGATCTACTGTTTCTTTCAAATTTATTTATCAGTTACTTAGTTTTAGTTAGTAGTAAGCTGATGTCAACTAACAGAAGCATCGTTAGCATGATGACTAAATCATGCTGGATTTCTTTGGTTGTCTCTATTCAATCTACGGCCAAAAGGAAACATGCCCAGTTATGTGTATCTTTCGACGAACCAAGAGTAATACGTTTCCCTTCTTCAAATAGTCCATCATTCATTGAACACAAAAAGTGTCTGTCTGAGATCTGTTTGTCACAGTGAGAACAAAATGAAGTGGCGATGCATCCTTCGAAGTCTTTGTCGGAGCCGTTTATTCCCTTGAGCGGCAATGGGTATTCAGATATGTTAACGTTTCCTTCAGCTCAAACAGTTTCTAATAATTTAATCTGCTCTATTCTCAATTTCTTCCCACAGAAGTTTTAGAAGGAATTCGACCGCTAATATAAAGCCTTTTCGATTCTCTCCCACCTCGATTTTGTACTCCTAACAGCTTCTTAGCTTTTCTAGGTTTCTTCTGCTCGAGTCAGCTTAACTTTGTGTCCCATTCGCCTAGCAGACGCATTGTCAATAGATTTGAGTGCTATTGATAAGGTTCTATAATTCATGAACTTCAGCAAGTAAAATAAACGAAACATACAACTGAAATTCTCCAAGCCTACCGAGAGCAACGGATCTGGACAGTCACGTGCAAAATACGCGGTATAGATGTGTGATTTAAACAAAGGGCACACCCGATGAACTGGGAAATAAACACATAATTTCAAAAGGGGAAAGCGAGAAAGGTTGAGAAAGCACCTACAAATTATCCGTAAATGCAAGAAACCAACTGTCTTAAGTGTACCAAATTTGACTAGTCAGAAAGAGCTGAACACTCCAGTAAAAACCCAGATGCAGCTAATGCTACGAATTTAAGAAACAGCGTTTGCCTACTGTCAATAGAAAGTAGTGTAAAATAGTGGGATGATACGGGGAACGTACAGAAGTAATTTAGGATAATGAAACTACTTAAGAAATGATTCACAAATATTCCATTGTCAGTGTACTGGCTTCATCCTCGTTATTTCATCGCTTACTTTTGTTTACGTTTCCCCTTAATTGTGGGTTCCCACCCCTTTCCAGAGGTGAATGTTTAGAACGTGGGTGAAAAATAATAATAATTCTCCACACCAAATAGGTCAAACTTAGCTATCCTTGATTCGGATTGGGAAGACCTTTTTCGCATGTTGGATTATTTCGTCGCCCCGATCCTTTTTTAAGTAGAAGTACTTGCAAGAGCCAAAATCAATCAACTATGACTTTTATCTTCAACCTTATGTAGCATCCGAAGCCCATACATCTATGAAAAAAGCTCCATGATAAAAATTCTTGAAGCCCTCCTTTATTGTTTAACTCCTGCATTTTTTATTCTGAATCATAATGAAATCTTAACACTACATGATATAGTTACTCAGCTGACCATCAATGTTCCGACACTTTCAGGGAAACTAAAACCAAGGCAGCCAGTGAAGGCCACTATCTGGCAAACCGATAGGTGTGCAGAGAAAAAGTTCACCTCTCAACAAATAATAAGCATATTCAGGCTGCCTAATCCCAACTCATAAAACGCGATGTCGGCATTCTACGTGTATTTCTGGAAAATCAGGCAAGCAGTGATGCTGGAGTGTCTCAAATGCAAGTTTTAGGGGACTTATTTCGCAGGTGATAATTTATCTTAGGGTGATCACACTCAAGTCCCCATTGAAAATCGTGGTATTGCCGTACAGCTGTATTAGTTTGATACCAGAGAATCACTAGCAGCAAACATCCACTTATTCTCAACCAAGACTTGAACACGAGGTGAACGGTTGTGAATCGATGAACCCACGATTTCAAGCCCTACTGAGAGGTCCGTGAGCTTGCGTTGCCGGTGATCCCCAACAAACCAGATACAACTTTTGCGTAGTACCTCCATAGTTTTCAGTGGCAGAGTGAGTGTTAAAACTATACGATGCATTATTCGTGTGTACCTCAGATTATTGACAAGCCGACCATAATGTGCTTTCTTCGAACCATTTGCTCAGTAGAGATGGCGGGCACTGACAGTCAGGTTGCCAGAGGGTTCACTCAACAGACAGTGGGAAATGACAACAGACGGTAAAAGGCCGACCAACCATAGTCAGTATTTGTCATAGACAATGTGACAGGTTGAAGCGGTCCATTCGGATCATGTAATTCGGGAGCGGATACCAATAATGTCACGAAAAATGGACTACTTTAATGGTTGGAAAATAATAAGCACAAATGGAAATAGTCCAACTAACGAGATGAGTTTGAAGATGGCATCAAATGAGCTTGTTTCAAAGCCAGTGATTTAGTGAACCGGTATCACAGTGGGAGTGAGACAGAAGAGAATGAACAGGACAGGACAAATACAGGCTTCGTCCACTTGATTCAGACACCTTGGTCGAGGGAAATGTTGAATAAGTGTTGACAACCGGACTAATATGTTTTATGAGTCAATAGAAAAGGCACATATGGAAGGCAAATAAGATGGCAAAACTTACCTCGGCTTCGAATTTCCTTTTATTGATCAAAATCCGGTATGTTTATTGTGATATTTTGCAGACTGGAGGTTAAATAAAAAACTGCCGTTTCATCAAAAGTTTAATTCGCCAACTAAAGTTCACCTTATTTCAGTTTCTCAAGTATTGATCGCAACCCGTTGGTTTACCTTTAGTCCTGTAAGAATAACTTTATAATGTAATCATTAGAATTGGTCGAGCACGTAAACTTCGAGTAGAGCAAACGTTTGGCAGCATTTTTTGCAGCATACTCAAAATCAACTACTGGTTATTCATCACTCCTCGGATTGGCTGTAAATTATCAGACATCCAACATGTGAGTAAAGTTTCTTTTTAATCCGTCTATATTAGGCATTAATAATTGCAATTTTGCAGTGGCTCTGAATACCAGGGAAGGTTGCAGGATTTCAAAAACTTCTCATATCTGAGCCTATTGTCCGATGCGTCAACTATTCATCACCATCCGAGGTGGCTGCGCACTGTGGATATCACTTTGGAATCCGTCTCCACAAGCCAATGACGAAACACCAAATACCCTTCAGTCTGCTCCCAAGCTAAATGCTGGCTACCCAGGAATACATCAAAAAATAAAGTAAGTTCTTCAAATTTATTACCCTCAGTTTAAATTAAAGGGAACTCAGTGTAATCTGAGCCTCTTCCCAATAATGAAACCAGTACAAAGATTTCGGTAATACTCGATTCAGATTACACTTTTAAACACATTCCCTCCACTCTATCTTCACAAACTGCTCACCTTCTCTTTGCCACTATTAAGCATTTGATCAATAACACGGATTTTCCCTCTGCTACATTATCTGCCTCTGAAGTACATTTGTGCCAACAATCACTGTGCAGTTTACGCGGGAATAAGCTTTCAATAATTCCCGATTTCCTGTTTCCATAACTCTATCAAAAAAGCATTCACTGTGACACTTTCTCCCCAAATCCGAGAAGCTTGTTTCGGAAGTATCCGTTTTCTTAAAAACTGCCATTTGGTGGATCTGTATGGAACAGAGTAATACGAATCTTCGGGATATCTAAAGACCATATCAAGAAGCATCGCTCCGGTCGGAAAGTCTCTTTACAGAGACAGAAAGTCAATAACATCAGCATATCTACTATTATGAGTAACAACATAGGCTCATTGCTGCGAAATTTGTGTGATTTATCCTACGCTGTTCATATTTGGTAATGTAAAGAACTTGGAAAGCTTTTGATCCAAGAAAGTTGGTTGCACAATGACAGTGAGGATGAAATCGTCAACATTGATGATTTCGTATCTGTCCGGATAGACCATCCAGTTCTCTGCAAAAATCGCTGTGGTGGAATCACCATCTTTATCGACGGTCGGTGGGGTAAGTTATTTAGAAATTCGTTCACTCATTCCACAGTACTTATCAGTGTCTCTGTTCTTCCGTGTAAGCCTAAACATTTGAGTCATTACAGATCCCTGGTTACCGCCAGTGTATATATCCCCTACATGTACTCGATGAATTCTGCGACACTTTTCCATGTTCCTTCTTAATCATCTGAATTCTTGTTTTTCTAATCTGTGAGGATTTCAATAGGTCGGGTGTTGGCTGTTCTTACAACACTTGGCCGCAAAACATGCTTGTCATACCGACCAGACTTGAAGCTCATTTAGATCTCTGTTTTGTGTACAATCCTAGCATGTTCCGCACCGATCATCGTTTACCAGTGGGAAGTTCAGATCCCTTGATCATCAAAGTTTCTCCTAATATTTACAGAGAGAATAACTTTCGCAGTATGACGACCGGAAGTGTCGTAAACTCCAATGCACCCTGGACAGCCTGGCTAGACCAATACACATGATTACAGCGACTAGTCCTAATACATTTTCTCACTCAGATTTATCTTCTTTCTGTGATCATCTGACAAACTATCTAATTTCTTGCTTTGTTATATGTTGCTCAGCCGGAACTGAGTACATTCGTGCAGATAGGTTTGCATCCTTTCATGCAAAACAACAGAATGGCAAGGAAGAACGAGCATACACAGCCAAAATTTGTTCCTTGGTCAAAATTCTATCCCAGTCAGCCACATTCGAGCTACACAAAATGGATTTCATGTACATTCCGACATTAAGCACAAATGAAAGTAGTCGCGATACTTGGAAAGTTCTCTTACAGGTGAGCGGCTAAATCTAGAAGAAAATTCCGCCAGCCGTAGAAGTTGAAGAACCTGACCGGAACTTCATCGGCTAGAGAGACACAGCATCAGCCTCGAGTTTTGATACCAACAATCGACTGGTGCCTATGAGTTACTTCTTTTTATTTACTTGATGCACACAAATAACTGTCCCGACCTCAACCTGAGAAGCATGTCGCCTCGATGGACTATCGCCAATGTTGCTGAAGGAATGAGCGGCCTTATTATCTCTTATAATGTCCAACCTCTTCAGCAGCTATTTGATCCAAACGAAAATCCCAGACGGATAGAAAGTGGCCTCTATTACACCCGTACTCAAGAAGGGAACTGAAAACGTTCGCCAAGCAGCATGCCGTCCCGATACCCTCAAGATATTTCAACGGTTACTACTTCACGGAATATCTCATCAGCCCAACGAGCCTGACCCTAACCAGTTCGCCTATCGTCATTCAGGTTCAACCCTCGACACCCTCGCTTCCTTCAAACATTCCGTCTTGTCATCATATTGTCAAAAGGACCAGGTATCATAATCTTTTGGAATCCGCTCTCTCCTTGTTCGTAAACGGTGAGTGCATCGGGAGCAGTTCATTCGTCAAGTATCTCGGTGTTATCATCAACCGCAACCTCTCTCGGTCTGGAATTGTCGCCGCGGTCTTTCTGAAAGTAAGACAGCTTTCGTTATGTTTTAGGACTCACATCCTTTGGTACCCCAGTTCATTTCATCTGAAGGTTTGCTTACTCTTGCATTCTACCCCACTGGCTCTATGCTTCTCTAGTATTATTCCCCGGATTGCCTTTCAAAGACTTGAGACTAAATTTGTTCCGCTGCCTGTCCTCTATACTCCACTTTTCATGCACGAACCTCAGGTCACCCGACCAAACCTGCTCTCGGGAGCACTAGATTCGAGGTTCGCTCCAAGCTCAGGGTTGATCAGATGACCTGAGGTTTGTGCGTGAAAGGTGGAGTCTAGAGGACGGTCATCCAAACAAAGTATCATCATTCCCACACACTACTCGCGAGTACTTGCGAGATATACTTATATTAATTTTCCCTTCCCTGAAACAGTTATCTAGAGGTAAAGGTATACCTCGAAATCAGTTAACCCATTTCATAATGTGCCAAGAAAGCAATTCCTGTATAACGTTCTCCCATAAGATATTGGTTAACGAATCGCATCCCTTTACCTCTATTTCAGTAAAAACCTATATGCTCATACCAAAACTTACAACTTCTCCACAATACCACGTATCGCCCACTTCTTGGCTAACCCTGAGTGTAGTATTGTAGAACTAAACTCAGTGCTGAGTTGACACCATATTTCACTCTTTGTATCATTACGTAGCTGGAGGTGGTTCAGAAACTGCAGAATAACCACCCTGGGCCGTAAAAAGCATTTGTTTAAACGGATTAGACTTGAATTGATGCTGTATAAGAGATACAAATTAGGAATGCGGGGAAATGTTTAACACAAATAAGTCGGAAATAAATGTGGGGTTGTGCTACTAAACCCAGTGAAGGCAGACGAAATGCTTGCAACTCGCAATGAATTTCTTCTTCCCGTTTTTCTAACTTGTCTTTTAAATCAAACTTTTTCGAACCGGTTTCCATCGTTATTAGATTTATCAGCTCCGGTTCTCCGAAATATAAGTTACCAGTTCAAAGAAGCCCTGGCCAGATGCCACTACGGTTATGGTGCAATTCATCATACAGATTACTTTCGATCAGTCAGAAATTTGATGCTGAACCAAATATTTCGTATTCTGGGTTCTTTTTCATGTTGAACCAATGCCCTAAGTCGGAATAGACGGAGTTGCCAATTGACGAATTGACTGAGCTCTGGATTCTCATTTAGGAATAAACGAAACTCGTGTTCATCGAGGCGTTTCATTATTATTACTTCTTGGACCGAACAATGCTAGCAGATTTGTTTTGATTTTATATAGAAAAAATTATTTATAGAAATTAAAATGCCCAGTATCTCCTGAAGTAGATACAGCAACGTTTCTCAGAGATTCTCGCTACATGAAACCGGAACTCTTGCGAGGTGAGCAGGTTATTACCAAAGTACAGTCATTGTGGTGAATACGATGAAGTGCCTTCACCAACACCTTTGTAGTGACCTCGATCGTTTTGAGAAAACGACTGTTTTCTGGATACCATTTTGGATCTATTTTCTCTGCGATCTCTTCCGACGTTTGACATCGACCTTATAGTGTTGTCCGGTTGCGTACGTTTTACTGGACTAACTTTTCCGAGGTTTCCGTCGACCTCGTTTTGAATCACTTTCACTTTCGGTCGTTCGCCGATTGTACACGCTTGCGGTTCGCTTTCTGCATAGCCGTTGCGTTTCGTTTCTTTTTCCTTTCGGTGTATCTCTCGTATCGGTACTGTTTCGGTAACACGATATATAGAAAACACCTCGCATCTGTAAACCGACTTGAATCTTCTCTATTCGTCCGATAGAGGGGATATCGTTGGTATTTCGCTGCTAGACCCAATGGGAGACACGTTCACCAGCAGCTTTCGAACGTATTCTATACCCTGTTAGTCGGCTGAGTTTAAATAGATGTGTTCATTCAAGTCTTACTGCTATTGGTAGTGAGACGCAATTCAGAACTGAAAAGCGTCACGCATACTACATTTACAGATATAGTCCCCGTGTACTTACAGACTTTACGTTTGCTTGAATACTTCTCTCTGAAGGGAAGGTACGTAGGATCGCTGAACTTTCCATTTCGTGGATGGCAGTTCGTGTTGATTGGATGCGAGTCCGATGCAAACCACGACCGGGTTTTGTCTCGTCTCTAACGGTCTCAAATCGGAAAGTAGCATAAGCTTTGAAAGTGAAACTGCCTCTGGTGACATAAACCGGGCAAATCGTCTGTTGAATTACCATACAATGAAGTGTGTTTCACCTCAGTCAGTCCTCTACGGGAATCCGTCACTCAGGTTGTAACTACTGGTGGTATCACCGTGTAAATATAAGTCACACTGGTAACTTAATCTTGAGCTGGACAGCAAGTTCTTATCTGAAAACACTCAGACCAACAGCCAATGTGCTCAACTAAAAATGCTAGGGGAATAAAACAAGGTTTTGTGCAAATAAGATTATTTCATGTGAATATGTATAAGTGAGTACACCTGTGTTTGAAATGTCAGATTTCGATGGGAGATTTTAGCCATCACAATAGAAATACTGAATGTACACATCGCGTTTGTCAAGATCATACAAAACTGACTTCGCTCTTTTTCTTCCCCGTGGTTTTCTCGCTTGACTTCTCCCCGACCAGGCTATCGGACGGTCCTTGCACAACCCTGGGAATCCCGGTCGGCGTGGATGTGCTTGTCGGTGTGCTTTCATCTCCGTTTCGAGTTGTCGGTGAAGCTACAGCCCGGCTGAGACCAACGGAACTTTCCAACCTTTCCCGGCCTTGTACATCATTTTCTGACCTATTTGAAGGTGGTACACAAAACATGTTTGTGTGAACATCCAGACTGTCGATTTCATTTTGTCGGGAAATCGGGATGAGCTTTTGATAACTCTCGTATGTGGCGCAGGGTGATGGCTGCCTCGTGGTTCGCATCAGTAGATCGACTCGCGGTGGATCAGCTCGTGGAAATAAGGGGTTCTGCAGGGTTTTGCACTGCGAAGCCATGTTACCAGTCAAGTGAGAGTAACCGGAAGAATTAAGTTTGGGTGAACAACGGACTACAGTTCCCGTAAGATCTGGACTGTTCATAGCAGATCTGATTCGTCCGGGCCAAAGATAAAGATTGATGCTCGGTTCGTCGTTCAGGGCGAACAGCTCCTCTGGAGCGGCTAACAAAATAGATCAAGAAAACAGACTGACAGTTTTGTTCGGTACCATCTGTTGGTGACTGAAATTATCTTCCATACAACCTTCTGGAAGTAGTACAATCTTAGAAGCCAATCAAATGTATTGCGCATAAAGTTTTCCAAGTGACAGGTTTAATCATCTCTAATATTATAAGTTAGGGTATTTATTAAAACACATATCTTCAGAATAACGTCAATGATGTTTGTGCTTCGAAACAGGAAAAACTATCATGCATATTGACACATGAACGGTCGTACAACTCAATCTTGATTTCATCACCACTTTTCGTTGAAACGTTCAATGTGTTCAAAAAAGTTGACAGTATTCGTAATACTAGTTACAGTAGCAGTACTAGTAGTGTCAGTAGTAATATTAATAATAGTGGGGAGTATGTCATATACTAACCAAAAATACTATACCTGGGTGTCAAAATTTGCAGATATTTAGAACTAATCTGATGGTTTTGCTTTCACACTGACTAAGTAAATTGGGAGCAGCATTCGGAGCTCTTGACAGCAGTTTTACACCAAACAAAGTTTGGATTGTCTTTTATAATATATACATGTAATACAAACTGGAATCAATATTTTTCTCCTAATCATTCGAGTGTGACGCAAAACTGTTTGACAAAAAAAGATGTCCGGTTAATCCGGCGAGTCTTCTGGGCTATTAAGGTAGTAATCTAGCAGTAACGGATCTTTGAATTTTCTGTGCCATAACTCATCACACAGTTTCAACGATGAAATTGCCGATAAAATTTCACGGAATCGTCTTGCCATTGTTTCATTCTCGTTAAGAATAATCAACCCCACCCTATTCATCAAGACGTAACTGAGGCCTGAGCACGACATGACACTGTTCTGAGTCCTGCAATTCTACCGGTGTGCTATACGAAATGGAAGTGAACGAATCCCTACTTTTCTAAGCAATATATAATTGCTTCAATGAAGCATCTACTGAACAGATGTTATATCGTGGGAAGGGATTGACTGATTCGAGGTTGAAAAATTGTCAAAGTCCATTGGTGAGAGTCCACCACGTCTAGCTTTCTTACCGGGAAAAATGCCGTGACGGGCAAATCCGACCGGATAGCTTGTAGAACGTGTATTGGTTTTTACCCCTCGGTCAGCACGTTTCAGCGATCTGACATTTTTTCTCAGCCCTGCCATACAGTCCACTCTCATTTGCCTCGTACGCGTACCGACCCGTAATCAGCTGATTATACGGACGCAAGCACACGCACTTACTGTCTTTTAGTGTACTGGTTTGATCGTTCACACTTCGAATACACGCGTTTGCAGTCACATCGCGTCAGCCTTGTCTATACAGGCTTTAATGTGCACTTGTGAGACACACTAGTACACGCCATGTTCGAAATTCAGTTGGAAGTAGGTGTGTATCTTGCCGACTGCTCCTGCGGGGGCCCTTTTTGGGCTCACGGTTATCTTTTACCCGAGTTCATCAAGAAAATTATTGTTCGTCAGGGTCGTTCTCGTTCTCCTTTTCTGTTTACCTTTGTGGTCGATAGGGTCCTAAAGAACACGCTTTTGTCAGATGAGTATACAGGTACTGAAATTTTCGCGGGTGGTAAAACTGGCTGACCTTAAGTACTCCAATGACATAGTTCTAAGTGAAGATTCAGGTAAGTTGCAAGCTTTTTTAGACAGCATGAATAGTTGCGTAGCTACTTCCGGTGTGTGTTTTGCACCGTCAGAAGTTAAGATGCCGTTTCAGGACTGGCTAGTCCAACGCCAAAACCTTCGATATCTGGGGGAAATTTAGACGAGGTAGGCAAGTTTTTACCTGGGCAGCTGCATTTCACCCGATGGTCGGATATCAGATGAGATGTCTCTCCGTATAGGGAGGGCTTGTTTAGCTTTCTCCAACCTGGGTCATCTGTGCGGCCAACATAACATCTGTTTATCTATCAAGGATTGATTTTACACAGTATTAGTCAGACTAGTTGTTCTGTGTGGGTAGAGGATGTACAAAGTTTGTCGGTATTTAAACACCCATGCTCTCTTAGCATTGCTTGAATATGGTGGGAACACCGCCATAGTTTTGCTGAGGTTAGGCTCAGAGTATTAGGGGGAAGAACCTACTCACTAGATGAAGCTCTTAAGCTCGCTATACTAAGGTGGTTGGGACATGTGTTGCGCATGGCTCCTGATGGGGCTTTTCAGCGAGTAAATTTCGCTTAGGCAGGTAATGGTTAGAAGCTGAGTAAGGGTGGTCAGTACATAAAGTGGAAGAAAGGCATCAAATGCGCAATCAGTGAACATGACCACGTAGGTCAAGTTAGGATTCTTGGGTTAGGTCAGAGTGACCACTCCACATTCAGTAGTTAGCTCCGTGGGAAGATATGGCTCCTTGTCACGACCAGCAGAGCTCCTGTATTCACAATCATTCTTAGTCGACTTGACATTGTTAGTGGATCTCTTCTTGTCCTCCTCATACTTTTCACTTCCTCCAATTGAAGTAAATGTCGAGACGTATCAACCGAAGCCACCGCCTCCAGTGCATGGTTAATGATCGATGGAACTGAGCTAAAGTTCTCACTGGGAACAAGCAATCGCGTATGGCTTCTATCAGCTTAATATCATGAGAGTTGTCCGTTCATATCACATGATGAATCTTTGCATAAAATAATAAACAGTGTTTAAATTAAACCAGTGTAACAGTTAACAACCAGTGATTATGCAGAAGAATAGCGAAAGTACATATTAAGCACTGAGATGATTGATAAAATGGTCCATAGCTGTGCTCACACTTACAGTCCAACGAACTCAAAGATATGGGTAATTGTACTGGTAGTTCATAAGCTTCGTCTAAAGCTTTTATTTGAAAGATGATAAAATTTCGATTCTCCCACGTAAGGAATTTGGTAGTCCGTGATAAAAGCTCCCATCTGACATGAAATTCTACTTGTTGTTTACTCTCGTATAATTCCGAAGGCCAAATTGTCAGTTATTGTATTATACGCCTACCAGTAAATCTTTCACCAAGAATTCTTCACATATATATTTTAATATTCACTATATAGTATCACTGCTATAAATACCAGTTGAATCAGTAAAAGCACTGTTGGTCTACTTAATCTGACTTGTTTAGAAGCATCATCACAGGAGTGGGTAGCTGTGCGACAAAAAAACGAGTTATCGCACTTGAAAATCCAGTGACGGGAAGACAATTTAGAGACCTCAAGCAAAACCGTTGAGGGCCCTGACATAAAACACGTAAAGGGTCGCCTATCGTGGACTGTGAAATATCCCCATGGACGCGAAGAAAGGGCATGCTAATTTCGCAGAGAGATTCGGAGACTACATATTACATAGTACGTCAGCGTGAGTTCACACATTACTCTTACTTTGAAGGATTCATTGGATTCACATTATATTTGCTGGTTTGAGACGAAGTGAAGCGAGATATGAGAAATAAGCCGTGTCCAGTTATCAGCCTTTTTCAGCGATTCTGTCGAAGTCGTTCAGCACAACTGTATTTACTCGAATACAGTTTACGTGATTGAATTCGCACGACGAACTACGATCGATTCCGTGGCCTATGCCACTCCTCATACTTTACCTGGGACCAGGAGACCAAGTACAATTTGTTACCAACAGCGATCTATTCTTTGGCTTTCACCCGGTCTCCCTAGTTGAGTGGAATGAACCGTATCCGTCCTCCTGTTTAGGCTTTATAGATAACTTGTTTGTTGTCACTGTGTTTCTCTTTTGTTAACTTTTTTCATGCTAGCTTAGCCCGTAACTTCAGTCCGTTTACAAGCCTTAACTGCGAAGTCAAGCTTGTTTTACCTCTCTGGTTTCCGTCTGATAGCATCTTTTACACACTCGCATTTAAACTTCATTCCGATGGTGTCTTTTATTTGATTTTCCTATGTGTTGTTCATGTGATTATGACGCCTTTGATCGCTCTTCCTCTGAGTCCCACAATCCGAATACCCCGTTTCACACTGGCACACTGAATAATTCGAAACATTGTCTGTATCTTGTAATTGCCACCCCGTTGTGTTAGTGTGTGGATCTGCTCTTGATTCTACCACCTGCGCTTGTAATTCACCCTGAACACTGAGGCCGGATTGCCCACAATGCGAGACAAGTATCCACCTGTGATTGACTAGTTCACTTGTGGTACATCTACACCTTTCCCACCAAGCTTTAGCCCAAATTCGCAATTCTTTAGCCACGAACCTTCATTCGCTATCCACAACCCACCATATTTTGGCCGCGGCCAATCATTCTTCAGCCATGACGCTGCATTCCAATCAGATCAAAATTATCGAAGAATTATGATAGCGAGAAATCGGAAGCATTGAGTCCTTTGATCCAATTCATCACAACAGATAGAAGACATAAATTGCGAGATGCAAGCATGTCTTTTAATCTTCTCAATCGCGTTCGTAAAACATGCGAATTCGTGTTCGAATGGGGCACACCGCAAAACAATAGAACAGATTGTGTCAAGCGAAATTAGGAAACGATTCTGTAAACCTTGTAGTGACCTCGATCGTTTTGAGAAAATGACTGTTTTCTGGATACCATTTTGGATCTATTTTCTCTGCGATCTCTTCTGACGTTTGACATCGACCTTATAATGTTCTCCGGTTGCGTACGTTTTACTGGACTGACTTTTCCGAGGTTTCCGTCCACCTCGTTTTGAATCACTTTCACTTTCGGTCGCTCGCCGATGGTACACGCTCGCGGTTCGCTTTCTGCATAGCCGTTCGGTGTTTCTCTCGTATCGGTACTGTTTCGGTGCCACGATATATAGAATACACCTCGCATCTGCAAAATGACTTGCATCTTCTCTGTTCGTCCGATGGAGGGGATATCGTTGGTATTTCGCTGCTAGACCCAATAGAAGACACGTTCACCAGCAGCTCTCGAACGTATTCTATAACCTGATTGGTTACCTCCACGGCAGGCACACATTGTGGGTCAAGCTTTTCTATGGCCACAGTGGAGGCCTAAATCTACTTATCAACACAGCTTCACAAAAAGCTGGAAGCTTTGGGTTCCGATTCCATGCAATCACCCAGAACGCTTGACCCGGATCAATCCGATGACGAAAGGTCACAAGGTGTTTCGCGATCGATGAAGCCGGGTTTCTAGTCGTCGTCTGTTGTCCGGGCGGAGGATGACTCATCCACTGCACTAACCACTTCGGTACATGCTCCCCCCATTCTTTGACTGAGGCAACGATCCGTTCTGCCTATGTAGATGTCACCGCAGCTGCAGGTGAACTGATAAATGATGTGAGAGGCATTCAGGTTCGTGACACTGTTTGAATGTGCTTGGAGGTTTAGTCGTTTGGTGGTTTGCGAAATGTGCAATTCAGCCGCCAAGTAGGTGAGCTTCAGCGCACACTTTAGATTTTGGCTAATCCAATTGAACAGATGATCCCCTTTAAATGGTAACACTAGAGTGACTCGTTTTTTCTCGACCGTGTCGACTCGTACGGTCTTAGGCCTTTCTCTTTTGTGGATCTCAATGAACTTATCAGGGTATCCATTGGCACAAAGAGTTTGGGTTAGGAACTCTTCTTCCTTTTTCAGCTGGACTACACTGCAGATTTTACGCGCTCTGTGGAACAGGGTTTTGACCAAGCCCCTTTTGTAGCCAACGGGAGCGAAACTGGAGAACTGAATGTATTGCCCACTCCATGTTGCTTTACGATGGCTAGTCTTCTGAATTGTCCCATTTGCAAGTTTTGTTATCATGATATCCAAAAAGGGAGGCTGCTGCCACTCTCTGTTTCACATGTGACTGATAGATTGGGATGTATGGTATTCATTAGATTGGAGAACTTAGTAAACCGTTCTTCCTCAGTAAAAATCAAAATATCATCGACATAACGCTTGTACAGGGTAAGCTGGATGATATTCTGATGTACATTCTTCCCAATCATTCCCAAAAAGATATCTGCCAATGTGGGTACATAAGAGAAAGAGGTCCCTGATGTACGTAACAGGAATCAGTAACGTGGGTTAGAGTGTTGCTGCTATGTCGCACAAATACTCTACCGTTTCTCTTAGGGGTACATTGGTGAAAAGATTTACATACGCGATTGAGAAGATTAAAAGAAATGCTCGCATCTCGCAATTTATGTCTTCTATCTGTTTTGATGAATAGCAAGTAATGATGCAGCAATTTACTTGTTTACAAAGATTGGTGTTGCAAAGCTGGCTATACAAATGAGAAAATGTAATAATGATATTCTGCACAGTTTACCGTGGTACTGGTATCAAATACTGCACTGCAAAGTGATCGATAGTGCCCTGTGTTCCAAATAAAAATATTCGCCTGGCTGATTTTGTGAGCAAAATGAAGAAAATGAATGAATGAAATGAAATGTTTTGTGTGGAAAATAGGAATGATATCCGCCGTGTTTGAGGCGAATTCGTCTTATTTTGCAAATGTGTAGTATATAAGCAGTCTGTCCGTGGTCGCTCCCACTGACCGCCGTGGATGCTTCCGCAAGCGGTGCTGCTGTGGCTGGTCGATGGCTTGATAATCGCCCGGAAATATGCTCGGAATAGGTGCATTGGACTTTTTAGTGTGGAAGGAAGTTATAATGAATCATTAGGAATCAAAGAAAATGGCCAGAATGACCGCACTAATCTTCTTTACACTGAGCAACGATGGAGTACTCAAAGCCTTGGGCGTGTCTCATCTCGGGTGTTTGTGTTGCTCTATTTCGAAATCATACTTAATGAACGGTTATACACTTTGGTAAAAATAGGTTCCGTTGGCAGTTGCCGCTAACAGATAACCTGCTAAAGGAACTTTTTGTAGCATAAAATGTGCATCCAAACCCTAGATAACAGAGAGATTCACCGAATTACGGAAGGCTTTAATGTAATACAGTTACCAAGGCTTTTTAAAGGTTCGCTCCAGACCACGAATTCCTATGTTTCTGCAGCATGTATGCTTTCTTCTCACCAGAAAACAACGCCATTAGTTATTTTCATTACCCAAGAATGTGTAAGAACTAGTAATGTCACCCCGTCTCATTCGTATAGCCAGCTTTATAACATCAGTCATTGAAAACAAGCAAATTGTTGCAAAACTTCTTGCTGTCATAGAACTTCGATACTTTTGATCTAAATGACTTGGCGGCTACATGACTAGGGTAGTTCGTTAAGTTTAAAGAATGATAGGTAGCTGCTAAAGAACGGTGGTTCGTGACTAATAAATGTTGGTTATTGGCTAAAGAATTGCGAAATTTGACTAAAGCTTGATCGAACAAGGTATTGACTACGACGCTTCGTGTTTCATGGCTAGGGATTCGCGGTTTGTCTCTTACGAGCCACTGAACTGCTGAAAGGTAGTTTGGTGCAAGAAGGACTTCTTCAAGATAGGAGGCTGCATGTAATAAAAGTCAGTGATAAGTTGCTTCGAAAAATTGTGCACTCTCTACCGGGCGGAGACGGTACCATCTCAGAATGAACGTCCAGATAAGATAACTGATCGGTGCTACCTGCCCAGACCAGTTGCCTGGCAATTATTTGTATCCTAAAAAGTTAAAACGAATCGCGTGTCCTTTTGGTTCCACCCGGTCACCAACTGAAGGGAAAGCAGATCTGAGAAACACACAGTAACTTCGTCAACGATTCAACATCTTTAGTCTCATTCATTAGGAATTTCAGAAAAGTAAACGGTAAGGACGTTATCACCATCTCTCATGTTTACGGTCAGTTACGTCCTTTAAGGGGATGGAGTGAGTGAAACAATAACACGCTCTCACTTTTGCCATCACTCATTTGGTTACTTATTACAACAAAGTAGCAAGAATTTTTCAATGAAATTTCAAAAAATATCCCCTTGAATTCCCTTTGTTACCTCAAAATAATGTGAGAGTACGTGTAGCTTAGGTAATACCGTTTATTGATGGTCTAACTAGACCTGAGTAGCACTGGGACACTGTAACTGAGGTAAAACACTTTTTAGTCAATTAAGTTAACACGGTGTGTGTGTATCTTTCCGTGAAAATTCCTCGCAGAAATACCGATAACCAATTTTATCTAGTTACTGTGATGTATTACATGTACGATAAAACGCCAAATAATGACCATTTGAGTCTACCTTGTCTCTCGATAAGTGGGTTGGATACCATATCGATCAGCGAGCAAAACACATGTCTAATTATAACTTGTAAACTAGTTAACAAAGCCCTCTTAGAATCCCGAAGAAAGCCACATGTTTCCTCTCGTAACTCTCTGAAAGTTAGTCACAGTAATATGCATACATTCATATCCATTTATTCATTTAGAGTTTTACAGATTTTTTTGGAAAACAATCCTTTTTTTATAAAAAAACTAATGATCTTCGTCCTTTTAAGTCCGAAATCAGAGGTTTGTGTTTTCAACTTTTTGATTTAAACTCTTTGACTGTACAGCAGCAGAGAACGGAAATGTTTTGCGTACTGTAAATGAATCCAGCATTGGTAATTTGGAATATTTTTTTCGCAGGTCTCTTTTAACCTGACGACACAAACCGGGATGGGCCTAGTGCAATGCAACTAGACAAAGCTATGAAATAGAAACCATTTGTTCCGAGTTTGCTTGCCTTCGTTTAATTTAGGTGAAATATGAACTTACAAATATAATAAACTAATATAATCAAAGAATATATTATTGAAACTAGGTGACTGAATCTTATTTAACGGAAAATCCGGTCTCATTGTCAGATCTAAAGGTTCAAAGGCGGGCCGTGGCAAGATGGCTCAGCAGGCAGAGCATCGACGTGGTATGCGAAATGTCGCTGGTTCGATTTCGGCCCTCAGCCTATTCCTAATATCCTTGTTGTTACATTTGGGAATAACAGTTTGCTCCAGTAATTGCAATGAGAGCTCCTATAAATCACTGATATGATTCCTTACTGGCTTAGATGTGATGAGATTCAATTGATGTTATTTGCATGACTGGAGGTTCAGGTCATTGTATTAGGGGGCTTTACCAAAGGAGTTTGTTTTGCAGAATGAGCACTGTATTTATCAGTTCTGACCTAGGTCGTCTGTTGACTGAATAATGGTCACAAAACTGACTTAAATGGGGATATTCGTTAAGACACGGTCTTCGTGGACATATTTGTGGGAAGCTATGTAAATCACGATACTATTCTAACCTCAACCAAACCCTTATCAACGCACAGCAACCGCTGAATCCTACCCTCCCTCCCCTCTGTTTCTCTTATTAGTGAAATGGACATTTAATTTAGCAAATAGCTAACCGATTAAAATATTGCTATTCACGTGATCTACGAGTGCAAGTTTAGGATTCACTTTAAACCACCTCCAATGAGTTAAAAAACGATCTGGATTTATTCGGCTTGAGTTAGTACGTTTCATGGACAGTACAGGGGAGCGCCTGAATCTATCCATCTAACCATAAGATAATTCTCACTACGCAGGCAAACGGATTTCCACTAGGTAGGGTTAAATACCTTCCGTTCTCACTCCTTTACGAACTGACTCGTCATAGATACCAGCGCTCAAATACCGAGTGAGGAATTAGCAGACTAGTTGTAACGTATATGACAAAGAACCATGGAATCTATGGTCGAGTCTCCTCTTGGGCACTTTGGATTCACACTGCTGACGACTAGATGTAGTCAGTGTTTTCGAAGTTTTCACTAGGGATGAATAATTTCATGAAAAATTCTAGCATAAGCTGTTCAAAGTTACTGCATGCAACGGACGGGGAATGGTTTACTTCCAGTAAAGTGGCAAGTCTAAGTGGATTTCTTGTGACCCTACTCTTAGTTGCCCAGTTTTCCATAGTCATATTACCTCCCACTGGGTTTAGCAATTTCTGTCGCAAATATTTCTTTCTTTTCACATTTTGGGGAAACTGTTCAAAAGTTTATTTCTAACGATGAACGGATCCTGATATTGCTCTATTCAATAGGGCATATTACAAATTTATCCCATCAAAGGATGTTTATGGCATTTATTTTTGGACCTCGGAGTATCGTGAAAAGTTCACTTTGAAAGAGCGCCTTGTTGGCAACAAAAACGCTATGATTTTTGATTTAGTAATAATGATTCCAAATTCGATTATTGATCACGGTCAAGTGAATACGAGCAGGATTAAAATGACTCCCGGGGTTCCATCACAAATTACCTGGACTTTTTTTCGACTTCTCACGATTGAGCTCCCCTAAGGGGGTGTGACATTTGCAATAAAAAGTCTGGCATCGATATTGCAGTGGCACCTAATGAATCTTTCCAGGACTAGAAGTTTCGTATTTCCCGAAGACCGATTTTGGTTCATAACTGGGCTTCCAACAAGGAGGCTGTTGTTATTTTCAAATCTAAACGGTTCTGTCAATTTCGATAACACAGAGCTGCACAGCCGCTTGCTTTTAATGTGATTCCAAGAAAGTATTCGTGAAGTCTGCCGGCTTATTGAAAAGTGTTTGAATAAGGATAACAGACAAGGAAAAAAGAGATCATTAATAAATTGTCAGAAAAAGATAGCAATCACACATGCAGCCTCGTTGTTCGTTGGGTTAGCAGTGACCTGGACATGAATAACAGTTGTGATTCATTTGTGGAGTCTTCAATGAGGAGTATTCACTCGCACTCCTGAAGCTCCAAGTTTATATATATATATATATATATATATATATATATATATATATATAGAGAGAGAGAGAGAGAGAGAGAGAGAACTCGGTATTAAAGAACGCAATGAGAGACTCCACAATCACACTGTGTGATCCGCGAAAACAAAACGAATATGCTGGGGTTGTTTTCTTTCCGGAAACAAATTACGCGAATGAATCAGTGAAAAGTAAACCCATAATCTTCCAGTAGTTTGTTCGAAAGGTGTTCGTATTCCTAACCCAGGTGCTTCTTGTGGAATCTATTGTTTTGTTCTGAGTTCTCCGAACACACTCCAGATTTTGATCAGTAGGCTTCCTTTGCCGTTACATGCATAATTTGATAAGATGTTTTAAAACGGGTTCAACAGATTGCAGATTTGTACTGGCCGACCAACCCTACCTAATGCCTGCACGTGTTTACTCGTGATAATTTTTTTTTGTAGTATCGATCAAATCATCTGTTGTGAACACGACAACTGTCTAACAGTCACAATACAGACCAGGAAACACTCTGACAATGGGACTTGGTCACACAAGCACACAAGCCATTGACCAATGTAATCACTTAGGGAAAAAGTTTGGTTCTACTATGCCTTTTTATTTTGTCAACCGAGCACAGAGTTTGCTACCTAAGTTTGCTCTGAAACAGATTGGACCGATGGGAGACATCAGTTTGGGTAATAAAATGCGACAATGCAGTTTCGACAAGACGTGCCACTCCCCGCAGTGTCTTTCATCTTCCGTGCCGTTCCTAGTCCCCGTGACCCACTGCCGTCCTAGGAGCCCTTCACAAGCGCGCGTGCACGCGCACGCACACGCAGGCAAGCAAAACCACTCACTCACTCAGCATCCATTACAAAGTAGACAAATACTGTCTGGCACTATTCTAAACGGTTACAGAGGAATCAGCCATAGTTCGTGGAACTTATGCTAATTTTTGTATGGAGAACTTAAGTTTGCACTCAAACGCGCGCCTACACGCATTCACATACAAATATAAACATACACTGACACATGGTGGGTTCTGTAGGAGGGCGACAAACTAGCAGCCAAAGGAGAACAAGCGTTCATAAAAACGAACCCACACAAAGTCACAGTAAGTTTAAATCGAATTTTCGAGCACACACACACACCATTATAACTTGGTTGAATGGTTGGGAAATTTTGGCCTCTTTTTCTCGGTTGAACGGACTCCGAATTAGCATATTTCATCAACGACACTTCGGTCCAGCAAGGCGAAGTCTAACCACACCAGAGCACTTAACCCACCTCGGTCGGGTCTCGTTGGATGAGCCCCTAACGGAGCGTCTAAACAGGCTTTTAGACTAGGAAACTAACCAGTCACTTAGCCAACAAGCCAGTCACTTTGTTCATCATTCTGTCCGTGAGACAATCCGCTTTGTAGTTATTCAAGCATCTAGTCATTGAGTTTGAGGAAAACCATATTGGATTCGAACGAGACTTGACGGAACAGTGATTAATTAATTTTCAGTCTTGTTTATGTCTCACACAAAATCCTAATTTGGCTGCAGAAAAAGCCGGGTCTGTGTGAGCAACACCCATTTGTTTCACTCTGCACGACTGCGTTACTCGAACTGGTTTAGACCAGTCTATGATGGGTGGGTGAAACATTTTCCAGTGCAGATGGCTTGCCTAGTAGCAAACGGATTTTCGAGGGAACAAATTAGGATTCTGAAAGATAGACGTTCAGTGGGGATGGGAAACCAGTGGCAACAGGGCCGTGAGTGAGGTTACCTACCCCGGCTCACTCTTCCCCCCTTTTACCTGCTTCCTCTGAGTGCAAACTGGAGAAACTCAAAGGTCAGAATCTTCGACGGATCTCTTCCGTTTGTACTTATTCAACAGAATATATTAAGCTTTTGGTACATCTGAGTAGGGGTTGTCAGGAAAGTTTTCCCGTGACATGCCAACCATGTTAATTCTGATTTGAGTCCTCATGGGTAGAACAAGACACGCATGTATATTGGATTTTTACTGAACGAGACAGAAGGTCAATGATTTACTACGTCCGGGACAAGCATGTTTATGTATTTCGCATATGTGAAATTTGTTTCCGTTGAATCCGGTTGAACGTCAAATTACCGGAGATTGTAAGTTAAATAGTGTGCTCTGAGTCTTAGAACGTTTAAAATATCTAGACGAATTCTCGTTTCGTGAATTGCAGATTCTTGTGTAGAATACTGTGAAACTGTGAGCTTATTTTTTACGTGAAGAGATTCAAAGACACGAGTCTCAGAGTAGCTAAATCAAAAGAAAGCTGCATTCATGAAATCGAATGGACCAAACATAGTCTGAACACAGATTGGATTTATTTCAGGGTAGGAAAATACTCGTAGTTGCCAAGTACTGGAGTCACATTTGATGCAAAGGCAATGATGAAGCTGACTGCGTTAGCTGCAGAAGATGGGCTTAAATCTACGTCGAGGATAACAGCGAAAACAACAAAAATAACAACAAAAAAGAACAAAAACAGTATCAACGGGAAAAGAAAATCCATCAACAACGGCGTAATAAACGATAACTCCACTGCTTCCATGAGTACCCATATTACGGGTACTATCATGATTGTGATTCAAATCACTGTAGAATGGTTTTGGTTCCGAAACTGATTGGCAATTATATTGCTTTCTCTTTAGTCTGCATTTGATTTGCCCAATTAAACCACTTTATACATTCTGATCAGTGAATTATTGAAATTAGCATACTTCAGTTTGGTCGATCGATTTTTCAGTCTGCTTAGAAGAAATGTGTATGCTGGTCCGCGAACATCGTGATCTCTTTCATCACTCATTATGAACATCCAGTCAGATTCGAGAGATAAATTTAGTCCCAGTAGAGCAAGGCTTTCAGATGGAACGTCACCTCTGTATGCTGTAGCACAGCCCAGGAATCAATTATTACTTCCTCTTGAAAAGAACTAAAATTCGGTGTGCCTTAGCCAAAATGTTGAATTTGAATAAACAATTCAGAAGACAAACATTGCGAGAGAAATTCTTTTCACGTGCTCTCATCGGTCGTGTACGCATAGAATCTAGCGGCAAAATAACTACGACGAATCTTAACATCAGTTTTATGGGGCTGGAAGTCATGTGCGTGTGTATGTGTGTGACTGTACGTGGTTGGCTAGAATCATGGTAGGTTGAGGGTAAGGGTCACATGCTTTCGGGCACATAGGGCCGGTTTAGTTTAAGCGATGGATAATGCCTCAAAAATCTAAGCCTTCTCCTGTAGTTGCAAGGAAGCATACATCGGTAGGACCGACGGATCAATGCGAACTAAAATGGCCGAACAAATTCCAAAGTACATACGTGACGCGATGACTCAGCCTGACCTATAACATTCGACTGCATCACGCAGGCCGACCTCGGCCATCTCTCGCCACTTGATAGCAAGTGATCACACGGTAGATCCGGCGAACGAGTTCTCGGTTTTGCTACACAATCACGACAAACACAGACTAAGCATACTTGAGACATCATTGATCGTTCACACTAAATCGGTCCTATGTGCCCAAAAGCGTATGAACTTCCTCCTCAACCTACCATGAATTTAGCCAAACAAATACAGTCACACACACATGCACACATGACTTTGAGCCCCATAAAACTGCTCTTAAGATTCATTTCCCCCGCAATGTTTGTCTTCTGAATTGTTTATGCAAATTCTTCACGGAATCCAAAATCTTGAATTTCCAAACTAACTTCGACTGGCATCCATTAAAATAAGAAACATCACAAGGAGAACAAAGACAACGGGAAGCTGAACTGCTCATATTTAAAACTGATGATGATGATGATGGTGATGATGATGATGATGATGATGGTGATGATGATGATGATGATGATGATGATGATGGTGATGATGATGATGATGATGATGATTGATGATGATGATGATGATGATGATGATGATGATGATGATGATGATGATGATGATGATGATGATGATGATGATGATGATGATGATGATGATGATGACAATTCCTAACAGGGATGGAACAGCTGCACAAAGCTTCCCTGGCTTTTCGGTGATGAGCTGAGCGTTTACGTTGCACATTTACTCATATCCGATCCCCAAATAGTACGGCTCACGCGTGGTTTTGTGAAGCAATTTCATTCGAATGAGTGCGAACGGCGTTTATTAAAAAGAAATTTGGAGAATATTGATAGATTTCTTTACGGTGAAGTTGTGACGATAATTTTGGATATTTTTTCAAATGAAAACTGTATTTAGACTCAGAGCTATCGTCTTGTTTAGTACTGCTCCTCATTTCTGCCGGTTTATTTAAATTAGTCGGTGAGTAAATCGAAAATTTTTTGAAGTACCGCTCGCTTCCCCCAGATTCCGCTTGTGGAAAATGACCCCCTGATGAAAACCACATTACCATCGTGGAGACTTCACTGAGGGAAAGAGGTAAATAACAGCAGTTGGAACCTTCACGGCCATACTGAATAGCCTATTTGGTTTTTCTCATGGATCTTCCTGTTCTTTATATTTTAATATCATAAGTACTTTGAAGGAAGAATGAATATCTGGATGCAATGGGACGGTATTATTAGAAGACTGGATGAAGAGCTGGAAATTTCCTTTGCATGATTCCCATCCGGAAATACAACCCCGCAAACCGGAATGAAACGTGTGAACTTCCGCTGACCAGGTTGCTCCTGCTAATAACAAGTTCTGTGAACTTTTCTCAATTTCCATTGAATCGCTTTCAGTCGTGCTCTGTTCGTCCCTTTAGGAAGTGAACAACGAGACTAGTTCAGCGAATAAAACCACAACAGTTGATGTGAGTACTATTCAAATTGTGGTTCCGAATCACTGGATAGTCACTTGCGTTCGCAAACCTGCGACACCTGGGGCTTTGCCTTGACGTTCGGCTCTCTCTCACAGGACAGTGTACGTCACCGCGGCTTGCCGTGTTTTACCCTACGGTTTGGAGCCCTGGTAAACTTGCGTTGAGGATACTCAGAGTCTTTCCGTGTTAGACAACTGAAGCATTGCTCACGTCTGGTGAGAACATCGAGTGAGTAGTGACGAGGTGAACAGTCGCGTATTGGGTACGGATAGCCATCCTATTCAACGAAGTGGTGGCTCAGTCGTGTTTTGCTAATGTCTGCCCATCGTCTACCTTTCCGTGCTCTACTTGCAAGAGTCGAGCAAGGCTAGAAGAAGCCACTTGACGATAAGGCCATGAGTTGGTGCAGAGGTATGAAAAAGCTAGTATCAGCACTAGTTTCGGTTGGTTCTTCCCGCCTGACCGGATGCGGCCCAAGGGGCGAGGACTGTAGCTGGTTAGAGACGTTGCGGGACATGACTGGAGATAGAAGTCAGTGGATTTGCCTGTCAAATTTTACTCGCCGTGATCACAAACATTTCATCCCGAAAAAATAAGTGAAAATTTCATCAAAACTATGCGGTGGAAAAGAAAAAAGCACAACTCGTTAAAACTCTTCAACTGTTTCTTTAGTGCGGTTCTCACTTCTATTTTTGCTATTGTTGTTGCTACGTTGCAGTATGTTTGACTTCATTCCGGTAAAATATATATATATTTATATGTAAAGGAATATAGACAATGGCTTCTATTTTCCTGAATATCGGCAGATTTTATTCTCACCTGTCTCAATTGCGCAACAATTATTTGAGCGGATGCCCCAAGCTGAAGTGTCCACCAAGGAACCCGATAGTGCTAACAGCTCATCTACAGAATAACAACACAGTGTCCTTATTTTAAATATTTCAAGCGACTATTAAACAGATGATTTGTATATTTGCAGGGGACATTGTTCATCCAACCGCATGCTACTTGCTACGTGAGTAGTGTAATATTGTATCTTGACGACAGGACATAACTTCGGAAGCACACGGTCGACTTCGTGGTTGTTGCCGCTCATCAGGTATGCGTACCTCGTACTCCCGTACCCAATCATGCCTATAGATGAGCACTCCAAAGTTGGCTTACAGTTATTATCCCATTTGAATCGTATGAAGAAGGTATGAACGGGGATTCTCTTTTTTACAACCAAACGGTGATTCTTCCATAGTTATATTGTACCGGTTAAGCAAACCTGATGAGAGGTGACAACCGCGAAACCGGTGGTGTGCCTTCGCGGAAATTTTGTCCTGTCACACATATACAATGCTATACTACTCATCGTAAATCCATACTGCAGACAAAGTGTCCTCTTTCTGAGGGTTAACCGTGTCAGCGGACGTAATAACTTTGGAAAAATCACAGTGCGATTCCGAAAATGGGCTATTCGTCGACGCACGCACCAAGCGATTCGAATGACATCAGACTTACTTTCGATTTCAACAGATCGTCGTGAGCGAAATGAGAGGTGCTCTAATTTTGACGAACTTCCCGATCATTTCATCCATTTGCGCACTGCTTTATTGGGGTATAAGTTGTTTTTACAAACTCAAGTACCTGGTTGCCATCATGAATAACGAGAACAGTAGATTTCGTCACAATGGATTGCGTGATATGATGTACAAATAGTTATTTCTGACTAAGGAATAACTGAATAAAATGAGATTTATTCAATCAGCTGTTCTCAAGTTCCACCAGCATGAAGCCATCATGATTGACAGTATTCTATTTTCAATGCCAGCTAATCAATACCTATTTTTGAATGATACATGAAACCGTCAATCTGCTTTCGAGAACTTCATCAAAATAAAACAAATAAGATTTCAGTCCATTTTTCAAAACCCGAGGGAAACAAGAATGATTCGCTGGACTACTTCAGCATGAAACACAATTGTGAACAGGAAACAAATAATTCGATATGTAAGAATACTATCAGCAGTTTTCGAGCGCCTGAAATCAATTATGTTCAGTTTGCACAACATTCACGACATCTTTATAATGACGGATGCCAGTAAAAAAGCAGCAGTCGCACAAAACTATCTTTGCTAAACACACCGAATGACGTTTCGAATGATTTTCCGGCATTCTTGTTCACTTATCTAGATGGGACGGAAATTTTCAATGCCTGATCCGGCCTGATCTGGGCATAAATACAGAGCACAGAGCCATGAAATACCAAGCTGTCATTTTATTCCCGGCTTCGCATTTGAAAGCAGCCTACTCGTACTTCGAATAAGACAATCCGGCCACCCAAAATTCATCCGTAACTCAGTTTTCTATCTAAGTTCAGGAACCAAGAATATCTCAAAAACCTTTCCGAAAAAGAAAGACATATCAGGCAGAACTTTAGCATAATTTTTACCTCCATGTTTAGAATTTATGGCAAATGAATATTACGGGTTCAGTTTTAACCAACTGTTTCACAATTTACCAGTCCAACCACTTGTAGGCACCGACATTTTCCAGTTTGCTTGAGCATAATCCGGGCTGTATTCACTACTAGTGATACAAATGTAGGACCCACATTTATTTGAGACAAATAGGATGTTTAGAACTATCTGCAGTTGAGAATTCTTTGAGCTGAACTGTTTGCGGAAGATGTGACCAGAACCAATGATTGGCGCATACAAATGTATGAGATAGATAGAGTACTTGAAGGAACACTATGTGTCATACCTGGGGCTCAAAATATCTGAAAGCTCCGAAAAGTGGTGATTTAAAAGCTTTTTTTACTAGTAACGGGTTCCAAAATCTTTTGTAGAAATATTTAGAAATAGACACATACAACTGTGGAGACAAATTCAGTTACCGGATGATTTAAGTTCAACGCGGTACTCCATTGATTACTGCAAAACATTTGCTAAAATTTACTTGGGTTTTCCTTTCACCATGCTGAACAAATAGTTGGGTGAATGATGCATAGGGTGTTTATATACTGGGAACAATTCACAGGAAGAGGTATTACACTACGTGCTAACTGTCAGACTCATGTAGATGTTTTTTCCATTCAGTCAACATTCATGGAATGTCTTATTCGAGTCAGGTGAGGTTCCTGGTCCTAACTGTTGCTATGCATTCTGTACTCCTTTCTCAATGGGTCACGGTGAAAACAGTCAATACCTGCCACACAGACGCACACAGTGGAATATATTACGCTGGAAAAAATAAAGCAGCCCATGCTTGAGCTTACAATTTATACGGGTGAGGTGATAGTGCAACGCGTTAGTCATTGGCCGGAGTAAAGGCCATCATCATAGCTTTGTAAAATGGAGAAGTAAGGGGGACGGCGCGGGGATGAAGAGTCTCTATCGTGTGAGTGTTTCGGTACGTGTTAAACTCACATCTTCACCACTGATAATTGACAGGGGATCTTCGGGGTTCTTGTCCCGCCATCCGTGGCTATCAGTCTTGGCTCGGGGTGGCTGAAGGGCCAGGGCTAGTTGCTTTTGAGCGCATAGTTCAGGGCTTAGCGGTCAAATAGTGATTCCCCTTATCGTGGCCTGAATCCGAAGTCGGACTGGTTCTGGTCGATTAGGTGAGGCCCGATATACGACTTTTAATGCGTCGATCGTTCGACCAGGATGCATCAAATGGCCGAGAATCGAGCTGGTTATTACAATGGTCTTCTGACGACTTCACCATCGCTGGTGATGTTGTTCAATAAGCTGAGAGGAACGCCTACCCTACGTGGGATGCTCCTCGTTCGCACTAGAATGAATGAATCATCAAAGAGGAAATCAGCTCACACGGTCTGTCTTTTACTTGTTCGCGGATCTCCGGAGAAGTAGCAAATCTGCATCCCAATCTTGCAACGGGAAACGTTCAGCTCACAGTTACTCTAAGTGTTAGTGTCATTCGTTCTGCTTGCGTATCCCGTTCGAGTACTACTTTGAGGAAAAGTCCCTTCTTTGGTACACAAAGAGACTGTTCGACCGGCAGCATCGTTTCTACGTTCGTTTTGATAGGGTTTTTAGGGCAACCGTTCCCTCACAAAAAGTGTTAAGCAAAATTAGTTTCATTCTGTGAAGTCATTGCTGGGCAAATGTTATGGGTCCGCCTATGAGACAATGGCGCGAAACTATGAAAACTCCTGTTTTGGCCGTTGCATGTCTCTCTTTCATAGACCTATTGTTGGACTGATCAATCTTCTCGTCTGGTTATCAGTACATCGAGAAAGCCAACTTGTTCTCAGTTTCCAGTCCCATCGTGAAAGCGAACGAGTCATGGGCTTTATTTAATTATTCCCGAACTTTACGTAAGCTAAATTCTTGGTCCAATGAACAAAACATATCATCGACGTATCGACCGCAATGTGCGAAACTTTCTGTGGTTTTCGGTAATGACCCGTTTTCAAGTTAATCCATGAAAATACCCCCCCCCCCCCAGTAATGAACCTATTGGGGAACCCTTGACGATGCCCTCTCTTTGTCGGTAGAATCAGCTGTTAAATGTTGAGCTTGCGAAGTAGCACTGGTTTCCTTAAATTTTCAGTTGTAAAGCTTACTTGTAAGTCGGACTTACTCAGGTACACTCATAGGAAGCCCACGGTCTCCAAAAGATCAACTTTTGTGCCCTGTGATGCATAATCTTCTTTCGTATGCATTGCGCTAGTCGCTCCCCATCATTCGGTATCAAAACTCAGCTCACCATTAAAAATCTTATGGAACATTGCACAACTGTGCCATCTACGTCAGTACTGTTTGGGGAATTGAAACTAACATAAGATATATGCCTGAAATTACAACAGATTCCAATACCCATAGGTTATGTTATTAGCAAGAGGAGTCGAAATTATGCAAATAATAGAAAACCCATTTGCCTTTCTCCCATCAAAAAAATTGCTCCACGAGCCGGAATCAGATTATCATTCTTTTTCTTACCGGGGGGGGGGGGCAGTAGCTCCACCAGAATAACTATTGCACAATAACCCGGTGAATTTTTAATGTCCATATCATTCCAGCTCTTTTTATCATCAATCAGTCGTATACCTATAAGAAAATGTCCCATGAATCTCGTTCGGAGGTTTACTGTTTGCCTCCCTAGTAAGTGACTGGTGATTGAAACCAGGACCGTTATAACACTTAACATTTCCATACCATTTGGAGGTACTTCTTTGTCCACAAAGAAAGAAAATTACGGTATCAAATTTCGTGATAAAAACTGAGCCCTTCGCATTTTATTCACGGTAAAAAAAACGTGAATTCATTGTCGACCCTGGAATTGGCCGATCCATTTAATTTGCTTATTTTCTGTCAGGTTCTAATAAAACTGTGTTTATCACTATAAACTGAGTACCATAATGTTAGATATGATTGGAATCAAACGGATACCGTTGCTATGCACTTTATCCAATGGTTATCAGTTTACCTCTGCTATACTGGGCAGCCCAGATGTATACGTTTCACCTAAAGTTGACTTCAATTTTTAGTTTATCGCATGACTAATCATCTTTTCGGAAAACAAAAACGTTGACAAAAGCAGTCAGTGTTTTTTTGTAAACCAACCGGTTAGGCCGAGAACTAAGGCTTCGTCTGTTAAGTCACCATCAAGAATCCCGAAGCACTAAAGATACAATGGTTGTTGAAACGACTGAGAAGTGTAGAAGTATCAGAATGATTGGACAAACGAGTATCTGGTGCGCACACCTGATGAACCGTAATCACCGATAGAAGGGTAGGGCGCTTTCGGCAATATACATCCACTAGTTTACAAACTACCTAACCCGTCATCATCATCATAAAGTGTATAACTATTCCATGTATCAGCTTACAGTGGGTATGATTGGATTTAAACCCATACATCGAATACAGGATAGATCTAGTACTGTGTGGTGTATGTTGCCTTAAACCTGATCAACATCTACGAAATGTGACAACTAGATGAACTATAAGCTTGTCTAGTATGCCAAGCTGTAGCTTGTCATAATTAAATTCTCAAATTCCTTAAAAATAAACGACCGAACAAAAGGTTTTTTACCGGACAGGTCATTTTTCTGCCTCGAGCGAAGAGGAATACCTGGTGAATTCTTCGAAATGTTCATCTCAACATTATCCAGAGGACGAGAGCCATATCGTGAGTCGTGTATGCCTTCATTCGATTGGGCCCATTCGTTTTGCCGTGTTTCACTGTTCAAAGAACCAGGTCCGTTATTCTGTCCGGCTGGTTTCATGCGTCGATGGCAAGTGACCGTCGTGATTAGAACAATGAGGAAGATCAGTACACCGGTAGCTATGGTCAAGCAGATGATAGCCGCCCAGAACACATCCGGGGAACTTAGGGAGGATAACAATGTGGTGTCACCGGAGTTACGTAAATCACTAGAAACCGGTGGAGAGACTGGAGCATACAGTTTGGCCCAGCGTAGATTTGTTCCGTCAGAACCATCTACGGGATGTTCGTAACCGTTGGGAAGTCCGGAAGGAGAATTATATCGATCCAAATGATAGGAAGGTATTTGGCCTGGTGATTGTAATGATGGATCAGTAGTCTGAGGTAAGAATGAGAGTAGAGGAAACAACACCGCATGGTATAAGATTCAGGTTTAAACCAACTTATACTTGATCTTGGATAATTATTTGGACATCTTTTCAACCTGTAGCAATCATTTACGTTGTAAAATAGTTAAAAGACCAAAATCCGGAGAGATGAATAAAAGATAGTAAAATGGGAGAGTTCCATCGTGCACTGTGAATGATCCATTTTCTACCTAAATTCTGTGAAATTCATGCTTGTCGGTTATTTACATCCATCCGGGATTAACTACAGTCCGATCCGGGGCGCTCAGCAGACGATCCGGCCTTGTTCTCACCGGCTCGAGCCACAGGACACTAAAAGATCCGGAGTCTGTGTATCAACTGCATCCCAAGTTCACGGAACTTCAAAGCTGATTGTATCATCTAATGCAAACTAAAAATTCGTCCGTCGAATTCCAGTCGGATTAATTTCGTTTAACGGACACTAAATGGCATTTGAAACCACAGAAAATTCTAATTGTCCCTCAACAACTAATGACGGCATATCCTTCCAAACAGATCCGAAATCTTTAAGATAAGACTCTCTCATAATTTGCAAAAGGGAATTTTACATTGGCAATAGCTAATATAAGTCTCATTGAAGGGAAGTGAGCATGTACAGCAGATTTTGCATAATGCGTGTTACTGCACACAATGTGAACCAATTAAGGGCTCGTTAGTGACACTTTCTTTCGTACATACATTCAAGCATTAAACTTTCGCCATGGACTTTGCACGGAAGTTATAAACACTTAGCCTATTTTATTCTTCAAAGCACTACAAGAAAGAAGTTATATGCCCAAAGAAAACAGACGTGAAAACCTTTTTCATGTTTCATGGCAATATTTAAACCCCTACAACATCAAGACGGGGCTAAACTGTTGGCAGGTCTATTTCGATTGCATTAGACAAAGTGTTTTCTGCGAGTGATACCTTTCAGATGAATTTCCCCTTCTCTCTTCACTAACAAAAGACCACGAGAACTGGTGATGTTCACTCATAAAACACCCATACTAGTTTCGTTCACTTCCCTATTCTGTGTCGAGAACGGTAAAATAGAACCTCAATCGGCAAATGTGAGGTGTTACTCAGTTTCTTACATCGGTCTGTGCTTGTGGTTGAATGCGAACAAGAAGCACAACGGAGCTGGAAAGTGGTGGAATGCCTCGATCTATCACGACCACCCGAAGCGCATATTCGGCCAGTGCGGTGAGATCACCTGATTCTCGATCTGTGTTGCACACCTCTCTGTTCTGTTCATCAACTGGTGGGCTGACAATCATCAGGAATCCGTTTTGTGGGTCAATTTGAAAAGGAATTAGGGTGATTGCACCCGAATCCAATCGATCCGTTTCGGAACTGGTTTCATTCATTCCAAAAGAGTCGTTTTTACCCTCTGTGCTGGTCCACTGTGACTGTTTGTCCACGAACGAAGAAGAACCGAATGATGGGGAGGATACGGGACTCAAGTGGTAGAAAACCTCCGCGTTGATACCACTGTCTGAATCGTTCACCGCAATCTGAGCAATGGTGTGAGGAAGTTGTTGTTGTACAATTGGGCATGCAAGTGTAAATATAGCCTGTGGATAAATCGTAGAATAGATGAAGGAATTTACCATTATTTGTTATCAGGAATTTAGCCAGTTAGGATGAATGCATAAATAGTAAATCATCCTGGAATAATTTTCACATAATCTTTCAGATACAGTCGGTGGTTTTCACTACTGACTTGCATTGTAGTAGTTTGACAAATCAGATTGTTACAAATTAGGCATTCAAATGAATGCTTTACTTAAAAATAAATTACAGCACTGGCTGATCCTACCCAGAAGTAGCACAGTTACCCAGTGCTTCTTCAGGAACTATAAAAATCATGATCTGGGACTTGAAGAAGAAAGTAATTGTTTAGCTAACAATGAAATGCTAGATGTCACTTCAGATGACCGATTGTACCGTGTTATGAACTATACAGTTCGGACTTCATATTTGGTTCCTTCTTTCAATAACTCCTGTTTTAGTTGATGTCATTTGAAAAACCGTTGGGACCCTCCGAGTTTCTTCCTTTTGACAAGAAATCCTAAGAGAATACTGTAGATATAACCTGGGAGACATGGTCCATGGTTCTGGGCTGTCTTTGTCCTTCAATGAATATTAGGGCTCCTACAGAAAGCCCTCCTATTCCACCCTTCTCTGAGTCTTATTAATGCATACACAACATTTGTGCAGCCTGACAGCAAAACGTACCAAATATATCAAATGTAAGTGCCGGTGAAGCACATTTTGTGTTATCAATCGTAGGAGCTAATAGACACTACTGCCCATTTGTTTCTCTGTTCACGCCCTAGTACTCATACGATAAATGGCAAGGACTTCTCTACCAAAACAACCCACGATACTATCACACATTACCGGTAACCATAATATTCCTAATAAAGATATGTTACTACATATGACATGATAGTGAACTAGGAGAGTTTCGTACTACAAAATATGGACTTATTGTAAGGTACGATTGAAAGAACGATGGACACGTTTGCTTTCTTGATGGAATCAGTGAATCAACTTGAAATGCACTCACCGTTTGGCTTTCTGGATAGATAATTCTCGGGGCATTATCATTCTCGTCCTCCACGGTGATATGGACGACTGTTTGAACTACATGTCGTTCTTGAAGCAACAGAGCTGGTCTGTCAACTGTGGCAGCCCCGTCGGACACAGCGACGACAAATTTGTAGAAAGACTGCCTTTCTCTGTCCAATCCGTTTGGGCCGACAAGCAATGAGCCGGTCTTTTCATCAAGCTGTTGTTTCGTGGGAGGGAGAATAGACCAGGTGATTACGTTCAGCACAGTAGACCACCATTGGGTTTATGAATGCGTCAGTCAGAGTAGAACAAGAACCTATTTAATTTTTTTCATTTTTTGTGCCAACCTTTCTCGGGGATGATTTGTTTAACCACTTCTGAATGCGTGTGGTGAGGGACAATCCGAATGGCTTTTGTTCCCGCCTATGCAACTTGATACGCAAACACGGGTGGAGTTGTAAAGTATATCTGAATTGTCGAAAACCTTTGGTTCTCCATGTCACCGACGCACCAGTGTTCTACAGATGGTATCGATTGTAGTGTATGTTGGTGTCCGTTTAGTATATTTTATGCTCGCACACGACAGTATTAGAACAGAACCATATAATTTTATATGTACCATAACTAGCAAGCAGTGGTGCCGTTTTGACAATAACTCTTGTGTTCTGCCAGTATGCGGTGAACATCTATGCTCAAAATTCAGGCATAACTAGACTCCTGATACTGTCAGTAGGCCACAACTATGACGGGATACGTGCCTCGGGATGAAAGTGCAACAAGATTTTTTACACTGAATTCACCCAAACGTTACCCTGAATATAATATTCATATACGGTAAGAAACATTTGGTCTACCTACATCTTCAAGAATTTTCACAGTCTTAACGGCATAGAGGCCATCATGTGTGTGACGAAATAATTCTTCATCTTATGCTCCTTCACAAGTTACACTTTTTGACTATAATGGCCAGTGTGTAGGTAGCCCTTTGGTTAATCTCATTAGAACAGATAAAGTTTTACAACTACGTTTAAATCTGCGCTATTAGAAGGTAATTGTATGAACTCGACTTTGAAGTTGCACACATTTACTAGTCTTATAGTGAATACTTTTCAGGCAAATCGTTCTGCGTGACCCCACTTTCAAAACTCTCAGGAAACAAAACATGAAGGGTTATCCTGAAAAATGATTACCTACCCATGTAACTTCTTTTTGTTGAACTCGGGGACCTTTCAGTCATTACGGTGAAGATCTCCCTAGCATTCTGGGTGTCTCTAATTGTAGTCTACCGGTAAAGCTGACCGTGTTTTTTCAAATCCAGATGAATAAGGTTGACTGGTGTGACGTATCGACATTCGGCTAGGTGGCTTTTCGGAGGAAATTTCTACTCCAAAGATCATTTTTCCGAGTCTTCCACGGCTCATCATATACTAAGCTCTCATATGAGAAATGAACCCCGTCGTCAAAATGATAGGCCTTGTGATTTGAATCCCCTGAAGAAACCAAACGTGTCCTCATTTGTTCAACTGCCAGTGCAACCTTCGTATCACGTTATCTTAGCCGCATTGAAAATGGTTACTAACTTAGGCCCAGCAGGGAATGAGAGACACTGTGAACATTCCCGCGCTGGATTAAGGGGCCGGGATTTCCAGCACTGTTTCTTGATGCCGACGCACAAAAGATCGTCCCATTCACTCCATTTTCTAGGTCGTCTACCTCTGAAGTGTATACTTGAATTGGTTATGCTGTGATTCATTCGATAATTGGTGCTTCTATTCTCGTTAAAACACTGAGCAAGATACGGCAAACAAGGTTGAAAATAGTGGGCCTATGCAATTCAGCTTTAACTCTCTTAATGGAAGAGCCGAGAAAATCCAATTTCAGTGGATCTTTTCATCGCTATCGTGATAATAATGTAAGCCGTTAAGAAAATGAGCTCAAACATTCTTTGAGACAAAGCTCATACTAATGCAAACTGTAAGTTTGAAAGTCATCAATAAAAGGCATTTGAAAAACACATATTGTGAAATAGCCAAATGATGAAATTATTCATTCCAACCTTATAATATTGGCACAATCACCAAAAACGTATTGACTGAAAACGGCCCCTACCAAATTATTCGGATAGTAAACCTATCTAAATATGACCCAGAATGATTTATGTGGCCCTGTTGATCAAATTAATTATATTTCAATAACTTGATAATTGTTAGGTTACTTTGCTCAGAGCCTTTCACCCTGGAAACCAAGGTCACAAACATTCAAATACCCATTAGGGCAGCAAAGAACCAACCGGAACCGGAGGAAACTTTGAACAAATTAGTACCATTGCTCGATGGCCCGGCATACCTTAGTAAAGTCATGAGGCTCGAAATATTTACTGACCGGTTTTTCGTATACTTCCCAGTCGACTCTCCGGTATTTGGGGAAAGCTAATGGATGGGCTGTGAATGTTCTTTCCGTGGTGGACACAAAGAACTGTTGAAAGACGCGACAAAAAGAAGAAAACTTCCTCTAGCATCATTGTTTGTGTTCCATTCGTTTTGAGTAGTTCTTCACCCAATGCGTCGGGTGATTCTCATCGATAAAATTATGTAGAATATTCCAAAGGTTTTTAGTCACACGGTCTACGGTTATCAGCGCTGGTATTCATATTGAGATAAATTTTTGCAAAGCAGTTGTTGTCCGGCTAACACCGTATCATTTTAAACAGTCCCAGAAAGTAGGTCAATAAATGTTCCCTCGACCAAAATATCTGAGAAAATCAGCCAGTCTTCCTCCCTAATTTCGGAAGGAGGAGGGGTGGTAACGACGAATAATTGTTGTGAAATATTATAATCGTAGATGACGGTGTTGCTGAGAAATGAGTATTGGAAAAAATTTAATAGTAACCAAAAAATTAGAAAATATCCTTGAAATTAGTTCAACACACAACTGTTCTCATTTATTTCAGAAGCAGGATGGAATAAAATACCACACCCTTGGGGCACTTACTTGATATACAGAACATAAATGGACTGTAAATGGATGATTTGAACTGTGAATGGAGAGGTAGATAGACAGACAAACTGACAGACAGATACATAGATAAAGAGAGAGTGAGATGAAAAGATAGATAGATAGATAGATAGATAGATAGATAGATAGATAGATAGATAGATAGATAGATAGATAGATAGATAGATAGATAGATAGATAGATAGATAGATAGATAGATAGATAGATAGATAGATAGATAGATAGATAGATAGATAGATAGATAGATAGATAGATAGATAGATAGATATATAGATATATAGATAGATAGATAGATAGATAGATAGATAGATAGATAGATAGATAGATAGATAGATAGATAGATAGATAGATAGATAGATAGATAGATAGATAGATAGATAGATAGATAGATAGATAGATAGATAGATAGATAGATAGATAGATAGATAGATAGATAGATAGATAGATAGATAGATAGATGGATGGATAGATAGATGGATAGATAGATAGATAGATAGACAGATAGATAGATGGATAGATAGATGGATAGATAGATATATATATAGATAGATAGATAGATAGATAGATAGATAGATAAGTTCCTATTTCAAAGACACGACGTAGATTATTGAGACTATTGTGAGTAACGCTTCTGGTGGTTAATGTATCACAGATTGAACCGGAAATCATGTACAGCGTACTCAGTGGAGTAGCTCTATGGCTACGGCGATCGCTATTTTCATTCCCTTAATTTTGTATTGAGTCGAAGTATCCCTAACAATAGCACATAAGTGCATCTCCATTGTGAATGTCAATCTCCAAAATTGTTCCCACACACCATTTATCTTAAATATTCAAGGTTGCTCTGAAGGCAAATAGTCTTGCACGTACGAGCACAAAGCCGCCTCAGCTTTGTACTCTGGAAAAGTTCTTCAGATTCATTGCAACACGGCCATTTTATTTACTCATCACTAAAACACTGTCTAAAATATAGTCCTGTTGTTCTCCGTTCATATACCTGCGGTAAGCGTAAGCCTATGCAAATAATAAGCGTACGGAAATGTAACGACTAACCTTTCGTTGGTATAGATTTCTAAATAAACTGGGAGATAGAGTTAATACTTCGAAAGTAAATGGCTTGGCAGAACATCATTTCTCAAACAGCAACGATTTGAATATTTTGGTTACAACGAATTGCTATTAGAGAACCTCGTGTAGAGTGAAGAAAAAGCCACCCAGCTGCTACATTTTACATGGAAATCGTTCCAGGTGCTCTTGAACAAGGCTACATAAACTTAAATCATCTGATGACTGGTTTTGATTGGTGTATTGTAGCATATTGCAAGTAAGGGGAAATAAATGGTACTTTTGTTTTGGGGAAACATAGCGTCGAGATTGTGTTTTCTTTTGACTGTTTATTTACGTTATCCTCAACTCTTGCTCTTTATTCTTAAAGACTGAGGAAAACTGAAAAGCCTCATGATTTTCAACAAATACCCTCGAGAAAATTGCAAAACATTCTGGGTTTTTTTCACAACGACTCTTAGAAAACGTGTGATAGGCAAAATAGGTGTCACTTCGAGGGATGAGGTGGGCTCACCAATCACATTCTAGTTATGAGCCACTACAACAATTTCATCCAATTCAGATGACTGCTACGTTTGACGTATAACGTTTGATCCCACCATATGAAGAATCTGTTTGCGTGCCTTAAGTAATTTGATCAGACAGGTCAGACCTCTTTCCTGAAACTCAAATACGCCTAAGCATTTCACTGAAAGTTTACCCGCCTAGTGAAATTAGCAGAGCAAATGGTCTTGTCTTTGAGAAATCCATAACATACACCAGAATTGTTTGTGGAAAATCCAGATATATATCACATTGCACTGTACTGTACGTCTGTGTGCCTTACAGAAAAGAATTTGGATAATTTGAGGTGACCATTAGAGGAAGATTAATTTCCTTGTTAGTCTGATGTGAATCTTGGATTCAACGAGGAGTGAATGAAATCTTGTCTGTTTTGAAGCAGTGCTAGATGACGGTGTAGAAACATATCCCACTTATACGAAAACCTTTCGAATACCTACCTACCTTTTGGTTTGTAGTTGTCGTAAATTATGCCATGGCACTGAGAAACGAACAGTTTACCTCAGGCCATTTTGTGACCAAAAATCCGTACGAATCAAAAATGAACAGTTCACCTTTGAAGAATGTCACCCGCATTGGCTTCCTTTTGCTACATGCACATATTGAAGCCCTTTTATCGCCTCCGCAATTTCCGATCATCAATTTGCTATCGATTCTTTTTCACTTTGTACTTATGTTCATTTTACTGATGACTCGATGTTACTGCGAATCAGCAATAGAAACCAAAATGCAGAAGAGCAAGCGTGTTGCTGGGAAGAACCGAATTGAACTTAGTGCAAGTAGGGAAAGAAGGCTTCAAAATCATATCCTTACAAACCAAAAACCCTGTAGCAATACATTTTTAAAATGAATTATTTTGGACTTCTATTACTTGTCAATACACTTGTAAGGGTATTTCTTATTGGACGAAGTATAAAAAACTGTTAGTTACCTTGCATTTTTTATTTCCATATCACAATATTTTTCTGAGTTCTCACTTTATGCAACTGCGGGGAGTGTGGAAGCTGATGAAAATGAAATCGTTTTTCTCTAAACTCTTTATTTCTCATATCTTTAGATTACCCGACTGCTGAGAAACGTAAGTGTGAATCCATAAATCTTGCCGACTGGGTATTCAACCATGAATAGAGCTGAACGATTTGTTTATCAGGTGGACAATAAGGAACGCTGTTTTCTCCAAATTGGGTAAAGTCTACTGAACCGATCTAAGTGGTCATAATCAATTAGTTTCACAAGCACATGCTTTCGTTAGAGATGTCAGATATGCAGCTCGCTGACTGTGTTTCTAGCACACAACGAGTAGTGTTTAGTAGGATATTTTTCTGTGATCACGTGCCCATTTCCCCACAGCCATCTACCTCCGTAATGGATGACGTTTCTGTAGAGGCATAAGCCAAATGAAGGGTGGTACTGATCAAAGCCAGTAACGGATGGGTGCTGCATCATACAGTGTACGTTGAGAGCAATCCTGGATAGCCTGATGGTTACGTGTTTGGTTAGCAATCGTCCATCCCCGGTTCGATTCCCCATCGGGGCTCGCTGGATGTGCACCGACGATTATTCCTAACAAGAATGAAACAGCTATTTAATCAGAATTTCGCAGACGTTTTTAAAAATAATGCTACTTTTGTATTTTTTCTAACCTCCAATTTTTCTTCTTTTCAGGGAGGGGTTCAAAATGTTGTGTTTTAAAATATTAAACTGAATGATTAAACGCTTGCCTTCACTTTTTAATTTGCATTGTTTGGACTTCGATGCGGAAAGACCAATATCCACTGTGGAGGGTTTAGCGTTTTGATAGGTAGAAACCCACAGTTCCAGTGTGTTTTCATTCTCCAGCTGCGTGTGAACCTATGCGAACTGGGTTTGAAACGATGAGGTCTTCTGTGGCCCGTTATTACCATTGCAGCCTGTTAGTCAAACGGACCGCATTAGTGTTTCTTTTTTTGGTTCAGTGTTACTAGTGAAGCAGGTATTTTGCTCTGACTTGGAAATTTTGAAGACTGCTCAATGATACGGAGATATCCGGTGAATACGTTACAAACGGGCACCATGAACGGAGTTCCCTTTTTTCCGGTGTCACAATCAAATTTCAGTTTACAAATAATTGAATCGTTTTGCTTTTTATGCAGAAGTACCATTTCGAGTCTCTATAGAGCTGATTTATTGATGGTTACTGAGGGATAGCTCCACTGCTGGAACAGCTTTAGATGTAGTCTTGTCATCTTGTTGTGAAAGAATCTGTTAGATACCACAGCGAGCTACCGGGAGAATTCATCCCCGTGGGACTTAGTTTCTATAGCCGAAATATTTGTCACTTTTGCTTCCCCGTTAGTAAGCCCTAATAAATATGGTAATACTATATATGAAACCTGGAGTGATTTATCACGGCGACTATAGTGCCGGAATTTCATTATACATATATATATATATATATATATATATATATATATATATATATATATTACAGTACTACCACTATCATTTATACATAAGTAGGAAGTTGTTAGTTTTTTCGAAATAAACCTGATATTACAATCCAGTCTAAGGTTCACGAATCTGGTAGATCTTCATGTGCATCCGGCGATAGGTTGAAAATTGTCTACGGTTTAAACTTGAATATTCCTTGATGTTTTGGAAAAATAATTTTGAAACTTATTTCAACGAGGGTGGTTGATGACAAGATGATGTTGATGATTCTGGGGATGATGACGATTTGGATGACAGTGGAGACGATTGGGATGATAACTTCATTGAATCAGACGGTAATCCTTGTTAACAGATAATTGCCTATCAATGATTGCATATTCCCACACTATGTTGTCTAGTTAGAATCACAATCGGTTGTAAAACTGAGGCTTATGTGTGATTCGGAAAGTATCAGTATAGTCAAATCGAAGTGTCAAAAGGCTCGTGAAAAACAACGAGCATTTCTAACTGACGTGCTGATGGGCTAAATGCTGTTCGGATAAAACAACCTACGTCTGTCCTAATAAATAAGCAATCGATCACCATTCGAAACAAAAGCGAAGGGTTCAATGAAAGACCAGCCATTACCGTGCGAGATATACTTTAGACGTTTTCTGACATAAGCCTTGGTTTAACTTTTGTCTATTTAAAAAAAATGACTCGTATTCAGTGGATTGTATAGGGATAACCTCCAGTGCGATGTCTTCCAGCAATATAAAATGACAAATATACTTGTTCTGCGCATCAATCTTTTAATTCCGAAGAAATGATCCGGTAGCTCCTTACCACGCTTGTGCTCGTTTTACTAGTCTTCATTACCACTTTGTGAGACTTATTTTAAAAATCCGTTTGAATTGAAAATTTCCAAGTTTTGTCACCACATTTTCTTCAGAGTACACGGGGCATACTTTTTTCTGACATCTAGAACAAAAGCCTGGATAAATAACCAAATTAATTTTGTCGCACAATCAAAATATCCATGACGATATCTATTTTCCGAGTTTGTCGTATATATCACTATATTCTGTGTTACTCTGTCGTTCAAGGCTCGTCTTGTTTGGACAGCCCGCATTTGGACACCCAAAGTGATCAGCAAACTTCACTTTTGAAAAATAATGCTTCTGATGACAAATACCACGGTGAATACGGAATATGCGCTTGCACCTGGAAGCATATATTATTCTTATTTCAGTTGGGATTTCTACGGCATTTTCTTAGCAATAACCTGATCGATAAATTATTCCCTGCATCGAGCTACGTGGCATAGCTGTTTGCAGATCACAGTGATTTCAAGGGCAACCACGTTGTGTTTTTGTCCAAGTGATTGACATGCGAAAAGCAATACTGTTGCTTGTTCACTGAAGCTAAACGGTTTTACAAATAAGTCAACATGCCAAGCTTCAAGACCCGAAAATCGGGAGAATGACCTATATATTCTCGAACTTCCCTCGGAATCTTCCACTCATAGTTCATGTTGCTAATCTCTTGGACTGATCGATTGGATGTATGACCGACCCAATCGTCTCCCGCAAGCATCAGAATGTGCAGTTTGTGCACAAGTCGTTTGATGTACTTTCGCACCCACAAGGAACCGCACACAAGCATACGCTCATATGGAACCATCGATTGTGTACTGCACATGCGTGGCACTGAGGCATGCAAATCCTCGTTTAAAACCAAGCAAGGCCCCTCCCTCTCTTGGTGACCGACGGAGTTGAATCCCTAGGACAACCATCGCAAACGTGCACTTTCGCACAGCAGTCTCAGAGGAGAAAGGGGCACCAAGATAGACCAAAGTCAACTCCACAAACTGCCATATGCGAACCATTCATCAAGTTCTCCCATACGATGGCACCAGGAAGTCAAGTTTGAAAAGGCGAATTGAGACCAGCGTAGAGCGAGTGGTGGGGAAACCAGGTAATTAATGGCCACATTTCGATCGTTCAATGCAAACAGCTGGTTTGTGTGACTGTCAAATGGATACAGGACGGCTTGATTGCCGGGTCAGAAAGAGGAGGTTCATTTTGTTTTCATCACGTCAACATCTGCACACAGTCATACCAATTACACTTTCGGAATTCCATGTTCAGATGTGTTGTCCAACAATGTGGTAAAGGACTTCAAAGAGAACAGCCTAAAATCCTAACGAGAACCCAAGAAAATATAGTCTCACAGACCCTATTGAATAGTAGCTTATTGGTTTCTCTCGATGAATACGAATTCCTATATTCTTGTCCAACGGTGTGTACTTTTTGACAAACCAATTTAAAAACACACTCACAGCCACGCCACCTGCAAATTCTTACACCTCACAAGTCAGGACAGTGTAAAGCATCCCTACATTCAACCTTGAGATATGCCATATAATGGGATCTGTGTTTCGACTAAAGTATCAGACGACGCATTCTGACCGTTGCTTCCTTAAACAAGAGGATTTGCATACCGTAGTCCGTCCACTCCAGTGAGTGCATTCGAAAAGTAGGCTGGACGGTACAGTTCGTCCCATAAACCTGGAGAAATGCGCTGTTAGCAAGAGTCTGCTGAATTCAGCGGTATAGCGGGGGAGATTTCAGATAATTTCGTGTTATCTGGGCAATGATCCGATGACCTTACTCACCAATGTCAGACTCGATGAGCAACCAGTCAGTTACTCGCTGATTTATTGATTCAGTGGAAGTTGCGTCGTTCGTTGGCCATGTGAACAAAGATTGCTCCCAGAGTAATCATTATGAGATAAAGATCCCCTTCACATTTAGGGAAGTATCATCCACGACTAGTGCGGAAAAATCGTTTACTGATGTTGTGATGCAGCACGGAGCAACTTGAACATTGTTTGATAATAAACCAATACGGTATCGGTGTAGCCCTCTGACTTGTATCAGTCGATCAGAATAAGTTTCTGACATCGCGACTGGCGTACAAAGCTTAAAGTCAATTCCTACTAGAGCTCTGGTGCCAAATAAACATAAAATAATAGAAATTACAGTGTTGAAAGACAAAATCATCACAACATATCATGTCTTTTACCAAATACTTCTAGATCTCTGTTGTAATTCCCGTGAATATTATATTATGTTTGTTGTTGTTGCGTTGGCACCTTGCTTGGTTCTAATCTGGTGTGGAATAAATCTATACATTTTACTGGAATCTAATAAATTGTTAGCAGTGTTGCATCTGTCCCAGGTGTTACTTCTCATCAATTGTATCTATCTGATGGTCTGCCTGTCTGTCAGTCTGAAACAGTAAACAAGATAAATTTCTTCTTACGAATGGATCAGAGCATGAAGATAAGTACAACTGTTTGCATCTGATCTTTTGCAAAAGTGACAGATGTTTCACGCAGGATAGTTGCTATTCGAGGTTGATTATGAGACGATGCGTGTCATTTTGATTAGGTCGAAGCAAATAGGTCCAACTCAAAACATTTTGCTAGGTCCTTATCAGAAGGCTGATTTCAACACATTTTGTGCTGGAACCTGGTGCCCATTTTATCTAGGAGTTTTCGGAAAAGACGAATCGTCAAGAAAATATCACCAGAAATTAAAAGGAAATCAAGTTGTATTTGTCGGTGCGATTGAGCAAATTCGTCAAAAAGCAAGTTATTTATTTCCCCAAAAAAGCAGGATACATTTACTAGTCTTGTTTTTGGCGATAAGATCATTTCAGATAAGATTCTTCTCCATAAATGTGTAGATAGCAAATACCGAATTCAACTCAATCCCCCATGCGTTGCAATGGGAACAGTCCTTCATCATATCTTTAGTTAGCAAAAGGCACCGAGCTTTTTGTCCAAGACACTTTCTGAATCAAATAGAAAGCTCTCTGATCATATGTGGGCTCAGAGACAAGGAAAAAACAATCCGAGAATTGTTATCCACATTGTGATTTTGACCTGGATATTGGAAGGTTGCAAAATTCAATAACATCCAGGGAAGCATCGGGAAGATCACTCAGAAAAGAGTACAAATCAGCTTTCCGAACATTAGATCAAGCTCCAATACGTACTCATATCAGACTAGGTGAGGAGCTACTGGGCGTTTTTAGGTCTACAAAATGAAGATATTTAACGTAGTTAACGCGAGCATGCTGATCCTGTATTGAATCAGCTAGACGATACGAATAAAGCACATAGTTTTCCAGTTTTCTCGAAATCCAATCGCTACTGAACGTACAGCGCAACAGTAAGTCACACTAGAGAACTTTCAGTTCCTGTTGTGATATGCTTCTTTGGTTCCATTCCTTTTCGTATGAATAAGGAATTTTTTTGAACTCCTAACGCTGAATGTACAACATTAGGGCATTTTCTATGTGAAACTTTTACTGCTAATAGTTCATTTCTGTTCCACTTGCTTCAGTCTTCCCTTTCCGTTCCCACTTATAACTCAAGAGTCAGTTCGATTTCAGGCAAAGTATAGATTTCCGTTTGCTGCTAGAATGTTCGCCGTCCACTGCCATATCTCACTTCATGGTTCTTTTGTTTCCTATTCCTGCCCGCTCTACTACGGAAGCAATTGACTTGAGGTGCAATATGAGTTGCCAATACACTTCTAGTGATGAGACGCGGCCAAACAACTGGATTGAACCGTCTTTCTTAGCCTGTTCGTAACTTCATTAGCATGTGGTTAGGTTGAGTATAGTCCTACCTGTTCACGCTGGTTCAAGTAAAACCAGTTGGATACAATACCAAGGGCACCATGCAAACTAACGGTTTTGCTGTCTCCATTATATAAGTCTTTTTGTTCCACTTGAATGCGACAAAAATTCATCTATGATACTTTTCTTATGTACTTCACAGTCAACAGAGTTTCGTGAAGTGAGATCGGCACCGTGGAGAGAAACTTCTGCACACTGCGTCTTTCAAAACCTCATCACTATTTGGTGCAACACAATGTTTTAAAACTCAACGATTGAGTTCAAAAGAGTTGTTCTAAAAGAAAAGAATCATTTTCGTGTGGAAACGAAAGCCGAACTTCTGGATGGAAGACAATTTCTGCTTTTGCAGTTAAGCAATGAACAGGCTCTGCAATCGAAAATCCTGCGCTGCATGGCTTCCTAAGGAGAAATTCATTGTTTTTAGCAAATAACACTATATTACCAAATAGCAGTACCACTATATTTTTGCTTCCTCCTTTATTTTCCATGCAACATTGTATAACAGGTCAGGAAGAAGAGCTTGACTAATGAAAAGCCGCCAAGTGGGAAAATGACTGGTCGCGGCGGGAATCGAACCCTATCCAACGTCCTCCAGAGCTGACGAGGTGGATGACCGCCTGATCATCGCCGCGTATCATATGACGTAACTGAGGTTCAGATATGATTGCACACAGTTTGATGAATAACTAAATAAATTAAAGACTCGATAAAGTTCTCTTAGTCATGTAATGGATCCTATCAACTCAAAAATCCGCTAATTATGGAAACGACCCTTTTTCTTTTTTCATGTTTCAATGTAATGATACCACATGAAGTGTATACAGTTGTTGTTTTTCAAGCATATCATGCTCTGTTTCCTTGTGATGCGTCTAGACTGCCTTGAAGAATGTGGGTTTTCCAGTGGAAGCTTAAAGATAGGCGATGCATGCGAGGCAGTTGCTTTTTGTGCAAAATCAAATTATTCTAATCTGCTGTTTCCAAAAATGGAAATATTCGACCCCGCTTTCCTGGGCCAAGACGAATGCAATGTGTTTGGATTGGATGGTTCTACAAGGCCGGGCCTCAGTCAGCGCGAGTATATGTTTAGTTTTCCCATTCATACGTAGGTCATTCATTGATCGCGGCCTTCAAAAGCACAGTCTAACCTGGTGAAATTCTTGGACACGAAAAATGCCGGAGGAGCTTCCACTAACTGTATTATTCCGGCTTACTCTGCAGTAAGTAATCTTGAAATGAATATCAGAGATGTCCTTTTTTGCTGTTCATCCAACTGGGAAGAGATTGTCGAAGTTAGTCTGGGGACCAAAACCAAGAGAGTAGCTATGTATCCTCAGACTAGTAGTTCACGCCTCACTAGGCATTCACTTGCATTTCCTTCGCGTTTGGATAGCCGTACCGCAATAGCTAACCTGATAGAGCGACTACTCCGTAAACAAAAGGTTGCTGATTTGATTCACCCCCCCGGGCGTGATCATTCTGAGGCGAAAACGCAAGCAAGTCCCGCTTTACCTACAACGACTTGTGTAGTGAAACCCAACAGGCGTCATTGCTTATTATTAGTCCAGATTATTTTATAGGCAAACTACCTCGTGAATTGCTAGCCTTGAACTTGATGGCTTGTTGAGCTTGTATAGAATCAGTGGAAACTTTGTTTATTTTGAGATGATTTCTCATAAAATAAAAACTTTCAATTCACTCCTGAACTAGATGAAAGAGGTTTACACCAATTTAATCTGTGTTATGTATAATCGGCAAGTTCGTTCGATTATCCACCCTTTAAAATTAGGTTTCCAGGGAGAATGTTTTAATCTTAGGCCTCGACTGGTTTTTGGGCTGTCGGTTGTTGTCATGCGGAATTCGTGAAGAAAGAAAGGGTTCTAGATCATGCGATGATGACATGACACAGACCCCGGTTATCTCATTGGTAACCAGTGCTTTTCACAACTTTTGAAGCATATACTAGGTTTCATTTGGGACTAGTAAGCAATATTCAGTGCAGCCAGTGATTCCGAGCAAGGATGAAACAGATGTTTTTTCATGGTACTTCATGATGAGATTTGATACCACATGTTGAGTCTTCTGATAAGCAACATTCAACTTTTGCTTCTCACACTGTTTGGTGTCCTGACACTGATCCAGAAAGATAAGAATCAAGCCGAATATGAAAGACCAACTTAGATCAAACAAACGTTATAGGAATTGGTTGAGTGCGGCTTGTGATTTGTTCTGTTGAACCAGTTGAATATACCAAACGAACATAAGAAGTGTCACTCATTGGTAGTAGGATTTCCAAGACGGTATAATGGGGGTCTCGCGTTTGTACCCTGAACCGAACCATACATGGGGATTATTGCGTTCGATCGCATTCATAACCAGATGCAAAAGTGATCACTTCGGAGCGGGAAATTAAATTAGGACCTACGGATAAACCAGTTGCGTGAAGAAAAATAGCTATTCGATTGTCAATCCAGGCTGCCAATGATAGATTTATTAGGCAAGTTTGGATAAACAAAACTGTCTCAAGGCATTCAACGGACATTCACAAATAATATCAAAATATAACCGTAATTCATCTGTTGCCATAAGAAGAAATTACTCATTTGAAAGATCAAGTGTCAAATCATTTGGATTCACTGGTGGTAAGTTTCGGGCGTGTAAATCAACTGGAGTCCGTTGAAAGAAGCACACTTGTCGAGTTTATATGTTCGGAAATCGTCGCTTAGAAATACCAGAATCTTTTTACCCATTGCAACAAAATGAGATGGATGTTGCCGATAGTACACTGAAATTTTCCAAAACCGACATATCTGACAAACAAAAGAGACTAAAACACCCTTATTTTTATTGAAAATAAAGCAGAATAATTGACCAATATGATGATAATTGTCACAGGTTTATTTGTATTTCGCTTACAAGCTGGTCTTCATTCAGGACCACTCCTTAGAGAAGCGTCATTTTTAAGTAAAAGGAACCCACAATTGCTATTACAGTTGTTTATAATTTCTACCATTTTTGATTTTGTTATCAGCTTCCATCTAGAATAACCTTTCAGATAGAGAAAACCATCTATTTCATATTGCTCATTGCCCTTGTTATTTAAAGTACGACAATCTACTTTAAGTGTGACTTCCTTCAAAACTAAATTCCGCAAGTCAGTATTGCTTAATTTCCAACAATTTCGACTGCATACTCATGAAATCTGCCGGAGTAGACCGTCTTTATCCGCATAAAAGTAGTCAGTTACATATTTAGAACAGTACTTTTTCAGAGTATCATGCTGTGAATTGTTTTTCTCTGAAATACCACTGACACTAACTTACATTCGCAGAGCCAGTTTTAAATTCACCGTACCAGCCTCCTTTTAATTCATATTAACTTTGTCATTCACAGTAGACTTGTGGAATCAAAATTGACTTTGGGGCTTGAACTCGAAAGTTACGCGACTAAGTAACAAGCACTGGAAGAGATTCCGGTGAGTAACTTGATACAGCGGTTTCATAAGCCAAGTAAACACGTTCCCGCATTAACAAAAACGGTATTGCTGAGGCTGACTGGGAAGTCCACTCTTGTATTTTCTCAACACAGCCGAGCAAAGAGCCGAGGAATGTAAGATCAACTGAGGTTGGCTTTGAAACTCATTCTTATAATTTTCGAAGCTAAATAATATAGAAATTACCGAAAAACATGATGATCTTGTAAATTCTTTCAAATTTGACGGAGCGATTTCGGAGGACGGTTAGGCAGATGAGCGAGATCAAGCGAGCTATGGTTGTTCAAACGTCCTAATTTCCTGCCGGTGTATTTATTGCTAGACAGACAGCGTGATAAAAAGGAGACAATAGCCTGGTATCGTGATCGAATTATGAGAACATCTTTTTAAAATGACATATTTTGTTCGAATTTCTAAATAGAGAAGCGATTGTCAACCCCCTGGGAGAGATACACTCTTTCAATGTACATTTTGGAACAGAAAGCAGATATAGAGAATTAACAACGTGGCAAACAAGCTCGTTTTCCGTTATTCGTATTCATACCAATACTTAACTACTTATGACTCACAAAATAATAAAAGGGGATGATGATCCAAATCTGCCTCCGCACATGAGTGTGTGCATGTAAAACTGATCACAGTGTGGAATGTTCAAGTGTGTGCACATGTGTTCGGAACAAAGACTGTGGACCACGGAAGCTCAAGTGCTTGCACAAATTGTGTCTGAGCGCACAGGAGGGGTGGGGGATTGTAGAGACGAATACTCACGGCTTCAGCTGTGGATAGGATACGATACATGACAAGTCTTGATTGCTTTCCCCGGACTTTGTAATTGGGTCTGAAAGCGTTTATCACCTCCACCGAGTGATTTGACTCAACAAGGTGTGAGCACACAGCACTCATAAAGGTCTTAATTGCTCCCGTGTTCAGCCAGGCCGAGTGGTGTTCACGAACGCGTTCGGATGAGCGCTAAAATGTGCGACGAATGTACCTAGTGCCACAGAAACAGGTGGAACAATACACACAAAACGAGGTTGCGGCATTCGGCACTATATCCTACAATCGAAAACCCACCCTCGGTTTGGAAACAAACAGGATCTGTAACTGTGCAGAGTAGAATTTTCTATTGATTACTCCTGATAGTGTTCGTTGAATAATTTCGGCTTTTATTTCGCCTTTGAATGGCAAACACATATATAGAACCTTCCTCGAGGACCATATCTCCCTGGATTTCCCTTTACTTCCTTGCATCTTACTGTTGATGGACCGTTCAAGATAGCCGTTCTTTAAAAAACACAACACAGAAAAAGGGATCCACTTCTTATCATGTCTTCGGGGCAGATTTTTCTTGCTCTATCAGAAAAGCAGCATGTGAAATTTTTCTTCATTCTTAGAGGTACTTGTTCTTGTGGAATTAGGTACGTTGGTCGCACATTTTGGCGCTCATCCGAACGCGTTCGTGAACACCACTCGGCCTGGCTGAACACGGGAGCAATTAAGACCTTTATGAGTGCTGTGTGCTCACACCTTGTTGAGTCAAATCACTCGGTGGAGGTGATAAACGCTTTCAGACCCAATTACAAAGTCCGGGGAAAGCAATCAAGACTTGTCATGTATCGTATCCTATCCACAGCTGAAGCCGTGAGTATTCGTCTCTACAATCCCCCACCCCTCCTGTGCGCTCAGACACAATTTGTGCAAGCACTTGAGCTTCCGTGGTCCACAGTCTTTGTTCCGAACACATGTGCACACACTTGAACATTCCACACTGTGATCAGTTTTACATGCACACACTCATGTGCGGAGGCAGATTTGGATCATCATCCCCTTTTATTATTTTGTGAGTCATAAGTAGTTAAGTATTGGTATGAATACGAATAACGGAAAACGAGCTTGTTTGCCACGTTGTTCATTTTGTGTGTTCTGTGGGAATTTTTAGGCAATTTATGGAAAGCAGACAGTGTCAATGTATAAATCTTCTAGCACTTTCTTCCTTTTTACGAATAATGCGATTTTTTCCAGCAGAAGTGGAAAATCTCGCTCCCTTTACGCTCGTCCAAATGAGTTCACACTTTTTGGACTAAATGAATACAAAGTGTGACAGATCACAATCATAGTCAGTGGGAGGCGGTGAAGTTGGTCTAACATCAGCAGTTTTGTTGTTCCACGATGCAGGTCTTTCCGAAACGGGGACATCTAACAGAATTACCTGAAATCAGTGTAGATTACGTGCTGTCCCACCTTGAAACGTTTGACCGATGGGAATGAGATCAAAACATTTGGCACGTGCGGGTAAATAAAATGTGTTTGATTCTAACGAACAACCAGTGGTAACAGGTGAATACAAAGTATGGTGGGGCCACAAACTGTCGTCAGTAGCCTGATGACATGATCATTTGATAGCAAGCAAGAATGAAGGTAAACTCGCGAAAGTGCATTCGATAAACTTCTGCGTGAGGATTTAAAGTAACATTTTCGCGCCCATCAACATCTTCTTTCATCGGAGTATATAAAAAAAATCGCAGGAGAACAGTAACGGAATATTCTAACGAAAGGGTCTATATGTTCACCGGTAGTTTTCATACAGTTGCCTCTTTCTCAACTGAATCACCTTCCCCATCATTTTGCAGTGTTTCTGTTATGTTTGTTCCGTAAGAGCCTGTGAACACGGGCAAGCTCTGACAAAAGTCAGGCACACGGAACTCTTCGCACCAGTTCCTGGTTCTCAATCAGAAACGAGTAAGAATAAATGTCTGTTCACCGTATCACTGATGCTTATCTAGGGATGATGAAAACATGATTGACTAGCTGCCAATAGATGTGGAGATAACATTAGAATGTTCCCCGATTCGTTCATAAAATCATCGAGAAACAATCAGTTGTGCCATTTAATTTCCATATATTGTACCTAATCATGCAGTTGCAGGGTCAGCAGAACTGGTAAACAAAATGAAACGAATGAATCAGAGGAGCTGTCTTTTGACGAATCCTAAAACAATTTGCGAACCAATCCTAAAAAAGCAATGTAAGTCAGAAGGTTGACAAATATGATCCTGAATCCAGAAACACAAGACGATCCCCATGATTCCCTTCACATAACGAGCTTTTTGAACTACCATAATGCACGGATGAACCAGTGCTTTGTTCACCAGTGAGAAGAGAACAGAACTTTGTTGATGAATTCACTCGTGAGAGGAATCCCCGGAACAAAGGTATATTACAAGCAAATGGAGGAAACTTGTTTGGTGGAACACATCAAGGGAAAGGTGAGCAACTGCATACGAATCAGGGAAATTCCACAATCACGTATTTTATCTGTACTAAAGTGTCAGCCAATTTGCAGCCCTAAATTGGCAGCAACTCCCATGAAATACCGTATTATGTTCAGGTGTGAAAACTGAAGTAAACAAAGTATATTCAGAATAAAGAATAAAAATAAGTTGGCATTTTGGTAATGACGTAGCATCACTGTGTGAAACCGAGCAACACACCTGTAAGGTTTGAAATCCAGAGTCTTACAAGATCGGAAATAAAACGAAACGGCTAAAGAGCTGGGTGACAGTCGCATGCAGTCCTGCACCAAAGAAGTGACAATGGTTCAGCAGGAAACAGCTAACCCCAGTAGATCATAAAAACTGTCATTGAATCACTAACTACCGGTTATTACTGTGAACGGTTCGGTGCAATCATGACCTCAACTAGGCATACGAAGACACTGAAATCAGACAAATTTTCATTTGAAATGCACAATGATGAAGTTTTCTGTAAAGGCGCATTGCGACCTGACAGTTTTGTTTCGATAGACGTTGACCAAATTTCTTCTTGTGTGCAGCATACCTAAAAAGCACATTCAAGCTCTATACAGTCTGGGAAATCTTGTCACTGTTAAATTCGTTCGCACAGTAAAATCCTGGTAAAATACTCGAATTGACGCAGTTGCCATAGGGCACACCGTGTGAGTAACTTTTGGCACAGGACTATTCTCATCCCAGTCAAATGGATTTCATTGCTTAATCTGGGGTGACATTAGGCAGCAAATTTAAGGTTGCACGCAACTTGTACGCATTTGTGTGCACACGTTCAAGCCTCAAACCACTGTTGTGTATCGGTCTTGTTATTGCTTTTCACCCCCAAAACTCCTTTGACTTGCAGCTATACGCATAACTGTCGTCTGATCAACGTGTATACCTGTAGACCGTTTCATGCGGTTGGTTACACACAGACACACGTTCAGGCCTTTGTGGAACATAACACCCTCTGAAATTCGAATTTCAGGCTTGGAGACCACGAGATTTTATCTGGCGGATGCAGTAACCCCGTGTACAAAACAACCAATCATCTGACTATAGTTCTTAATTTACGTGTGCATAATTCAGCTTTTTGTGCAATGGCACTTTGAAGACCGGATGCAGATGTTAGATGACAGATAGCTAGTAAAGGCATAATTTCTGAACAAATAATTTTATAACGTTTTCCTCTCTAGAATAAACCGATTTAAAAGCCGTGAGTGAGATTAAAAGAATTCCTCCAAAACGTCTGCTAATCGCCGTGTGTTTGCAGGTGGGGAGAGGGCAGAATGTGGGATTGTTTTTTTTTTGTCGATTTTTGGAAATTTTGACAGATGACGGTATGACTGTATCGTCACAACTAACAGGGTTGTGTTGGTATGCTGCTGGTCACCTTCCATTTACGTGGCTAGCTTTTCCTGTTATTAAAAACATGTTCATTGGATTCAGGCTGTTGTGGCTGTTAAAATAACTTCCGGAATCAATAACCCAATTATTTAGAAAAAGGAGGCATATATTTCTCTACCGTATGCAATATATACTAGGTCATGAAAACGTCTTGACGGCTTTGTACTACTTACATGAACGACGGATTTCATTCTAACAACTAAAGTATAAATGATGATTGTTGAGTGATAATGTTTGGGTTTCTGTATTTTCACATAAAATATTCAGGCTGTTGGGGTCGAATCCTGTACAACAGCAAAGTTATCACGATAACTGTCATTGGAAACCTTGTAATTTTGTACTGTGTTAATTTCATTTACTCGTCTTATATTATATTTGCTGTCATGTTTAAATGAAGCTTGTCATTTATAAACGTCTTCTCCAAGCCTTATAAATGTTACTACAATAATTGCTTTTCGAGGTTTGGTCAAAAAGGCATGAAACTTCTGCCAAAGATAATGAGGTTGTCCCATGGTGAATTATTTTGAACACAATGGTATATTTATTGCCTAATCACGTAATCTTATAAGCCAAGCTCGAAATTTGTCCCAAAATGCAGTGTGTCGTCTACTGCTTCCTCATGGCCTGGTGTGTGATGCAACACGTGACAGCTTCCTCGGAAAGTACTGTGCTCTCTCATTTCTGTTGCCATGAAAAAAACTGGAGTAGAAATGAAATACATGGTTTTATGTTCGACGACTATCATCGTTCGTCGTTCCGGAAAACTTAAACAAAAAAGATTTTATTTGCAGGTTAAATGTTCCAGCTAAAGAGAACGATAAACAACTTGGAGGAGCAAAGTCACGATGACCAGGGTGATGCTACAATGCTACAACGCTATTCCAGAAACATAAAAAGTTCATTGTGTTACAATTGCGAATAAATAATACGTTACCAAGAGTTAGGTGTACTTTTCAACCCAAAAATCCATTAAGGTAGTAAATCTTTCAAAACTCATATCCTGTTATGTCTGTCATCGTGTAGGAGAGCATCTCATAATCAACAAAAGGTTTGCTTGACAGCTCTGATTGCTTCCCACAATTCAACTCCATCACCGTAACCATTTTTCATGTAACAGTAATAAAGGATATCTGGATAAACAAATACCCAAGTCGTATTATAGAAATTTGTTGAATCCTTCATACTTTAAGGGCAATATCAATTGTTACAATCCATAAAGAATCAAAAATTGTTCAATCTACGTAGTTTTTCGGTTTTGGAAAGGTAATCTCGGAAATAAACCATCACGATCAGTTAAATCTCTGAGGGTTTGCACATATTACACACGTCCCCTGGGAATACATAACGACTTTGATCAGCTCATTAATCAACCGACAGAAACAACAAAATTCGAAAAATGTTATGATCTTTTTGTGCCCTCTGGTTTTGCTACCCTAGACAGTGACTGATTCGTAAATAGAAGGTCACACAAATGTGTAGTCAACCAGCATTCGAAAGGACGTTGATACATCATATGAGCATATTCGCTTGAAGAAAACCGGGTGGTTTCAGATTTTATTCCTGTTATTTAGAATAGTATGGACCAGACTCTGTCAGCAGCTTGTGCCAGTTTGAAAATTGTACAGAATTATCTTTCATTTTTCATGAAAGATGAACGGGAACTGTTTTACAAAAAGTTTTTATTCTTATTCGTTCCCGTCGCGTAGGTGTTTGAGATCACCCCGGGCTTAATGCAATGAAGTGACACACTTTTACAGGAAAAATGAAACAACACTACTAAAGTATGGCCGTTATAAAATAACATGAAATAAATTTAAGTTCTTACGACTTCGGGCAAGCTGGTATTTTTGACATTTTACTTTTAGTGCCATGCATCGATATGAATTAATTGTGTGACTCATTGAAATGTGGTAAAAGGAATGAATAAACTCTCTTCGGATACTTAGATCCCCCGATGTGGACATTCAAATTATAAAGTGATAAAAAAAATCCGTCTCCTTTTACATTCAATAACAAGCAGTTTAGGATTTTGATGTCCGGAATTCATGGTAGAAAACATCTTCACATTTGCCTACAAGTCCGGTAATCACCTTTTCATGTTAGCCTCACCTTTTGTTTCCACAACATTCGAATTTCACTCTGAACCCACCATAATTGCACCCGATCAAATAACAACATCCACACCCATACACACATGCACACACATCTGTCAGTATGTGTCACACGTCCAAGCAATTCATTTCGTGTTTCCATCCTAACTCTATGCGGTCACGACCGATGACCGTGAAAGAAAGGAATTTCCCCTGCAGCATTCACTTTCTGCCCCGTTCGATCAAGTTCACTACGAGATCCGGCTGTTTCAATGGTCTTCCATTAGCCACCTTATGGAGGAAAGATCAACGGGGCAAGAAAACTCGTTGGTTAGATTCGATTTGAGTGTGCGCCCTTTTTGCTCTTTCAATTTGTCACACCATCGTCGAAACCTTTTCATCTCACTGCGTTGGCTACAGCGTGGAAGGGGAAGATTCTCCCATGTACTGAGTGGGCACATCAAATTTGATTCATTATTCGCCGGCTGTTTTCAATAATTCCGACTTTTCCGAAAATAAACGTACAGCAATCGAGACATCTTTTTTCTTTTCTTCAGGTTATGATTCGCTACCAACGAACCTACTGTGTGAACATTCTGAATAATAATTTTATCTAATGCGTCACAAAGAAAATACTGTGGGCTATCCCGGTTCCAATTAAGAAATGCGGTGTCGTTCGAGAGAACCGGTAAGTCGGACTCAGATCTGGGGAGGATAGTCACGGGTGCGATTCGCGCCACCATGAGCGCTGGGTTCCGAAAGCCCCAGTAAGTATCAATGGACAAATATTCGTACTAAATGGCTGTCACCGACAATCAGTGGAATGGAATATTCAGAGATAGACATCATTAGGCATATCCAAGGAGACCGAGAACGACAAAGATCAGCAGAGTTCCGGAGTCAACCAGGATGCAGTCTAACTAATTGTTGCAGAACATTATTCTCGAAATAATACATTGAAATTGTGCTCAGTCCAAATGAACCACAAAAAGTGAGTTCTTTTCAAGAAAACAACACAGGGAGGTCTAATGTGACACGTTTATACGTGCATTCACTACTATATTCAATCTGCACAGATATTTGTGTGACCCAGCTGAACCGATTTATCTCGGACAATGTGCTTCGAAGGGTTCGAAGTACGAATAAGCCCATCCCCGGGACAAGGGACAAGAAAGTTCAACTGGTAACGAAAGACAGTCGCCTTCACTGGTGGCAACTGAAATACAACTTTCAGACGTGATTTCTACGGTGTTTGGAATGGTCCTAATTTCCATACATCGAGGAAGGCCGAGGTCAGCTCGTGCAGACTGCTGCAGACTCCCACCAGCCGGGGATAGTTTCGCCAACAGAGTTCAGACATTTTCAATCGGCGTCAAGTATTCACTGTGAGCAAGCTATCCTATTGTTTTGATATCAAAGTACAGTGATCACATTCTAGTGAGGTTGGTTATAGGTGTGGTTGCATTGTCGTGTAGAAATATCACGGAAATTACGCCATTTTCAGGAACCACTGAGAAACGAAATTCAGTCGGTGGTTTGATGTAAAAGTAAGTAATGTGATGCTCTTTTGAACCACATAATGTAGATTATTGGTCTTTAAAAGCCATATTCCAGACTATCACGGAGCCACCACTAAAGGATAAGTGATCGCAATCCGGTTTTGCTGTTCCTCTAGTAGTACCATTGGAGTATGAATCCCCCAGGATCAAGGGAATCAAATATCATGCTATCGAAAAATATTACATCATTCCTTTTAGCATTCCAAGTGCTTTTTTCAATTCAATCATCTCAGTCTAGTTTAAAGGAAAGGGGACAGCCTTTCTGTATCACAAAGCTGATCCGGATTGCGGCCGTTATTGTCCACGCCGAGTTCTTGCCATCAATTGCAAGGACCTATGCAAATCCAGTGCACTTGAAAGCTGGTTCACAGTAGCGTTTACTGGACTCTTCATGGCCTTCTCTAGAGTTTTTTCAAATTACAGACTTGCTGCCTGTGAAACAATGGTTTGCTTCCTGCAAAACTTGCTAGTAAATATTGTCAAACTGCACATTTTCTTGAAAACCAGGGGTAGGTTCATCACCGGGCTATTGTTTGCAGGTTTTTTCTTATTTCAGTTAGGCTCTCTTCTTCCTTGAACCATTCTTCAGTTTTAATAAAGAGTGGTTACTACTTCTAACGGAGATGTTTACCGTGACTGAACTTTGTCTATGAGCAATGTGCTAACACCGCTCAATAATATATGACTGAGTATCATTGAGTGTTGATAAATGGGCGATTAGTCATAAAGGTTAAGAAGCTCATTATCCAGTTTGCGGCTTTTGTCATTCGTCAGCTTTGGTTTTATAAGCCTTGCACTCCCTTTGCGAAGCATCATTCTAGATAACGTGGCTTATCGGGATCATATACAAAAATCTCTGGGCAAGTTCACTGTATTAGTGAATTGACACAAATAAACCGAGTGTCGTCGCTTTAAATAGTTCGGTTTCAAAAGAAATCATGGAAGAAAAATCTTTTAGTACCATTTTCTGCACTATATTGAATCCGATGCACAATCGTTTGTGGGTCGGCAATCAGTGTGAACTACTTAGTCAGTTTTCCAAGCCAGTAGTGTGACTTCAAGGCTTAGCTGGTACAGCACACGATTAGCAACCTATGCGTGACCTCAATTTTAGCCCCGGATCTCAACAAGCCAAAAGAAGATTGTAGCACATTTCCTTTTTCAGACGAATGAATTATTCAGTCATGTCGCTAAGACTAACTGTCAAACTGGGGAATCTTCAAATACGAAAGGGGAGCAACATATATTTTTATCCGTCTCATCATACTACTTAAGTAGAGTGCTCTTACGTGCCAAGTGTGCTGACAAGCATTGCACCACAAGCCACCGAGTGCCGCACGCCAGCGGAGCAAGGGTGGAAATTCACGAACGATCACGTGATAAGAAGGTGAACAATTTCAATATAATTCTCCTAGGCAAAATAGCAAACACCAGAATTGCAGAATGATTCAAAGATTTGAACAATAAATGGATAAATAATCCCAACTTTCAAAGGCGAATTGTTAAAACATTTTGGAACTGCAATGGAGTTTTCTATTAAAAATAAAATAAAATTGGAATGACGTATACGGAGGATCTAACTTATTACTCCTACTTGAGGTTTCACACATAAATGCTCCAAACAGAAATCTTTTTGAGCTGCTCTGAGTAATAGAAAATTAACCGCTGTGATGACTTTGGTTGAGTACTCAAAAAACATGAACTCAACAGCCATTTTCAAGGCAACCATTGAAACCCTGGATCTTTAGAACGGTTAATATATCAAACATTGTGCAACTTGCAGCCCCAAGTGTATTTAGGAGATATTTTGTCATTCCCAGTCAGTACAGTAAGATTGACTGCTTCATTGGGACTACCCGTCGAATGTTTTGTCTCTGGATTTGGTATTACTTCAAGGGTTCCTATGACCACTGATCAGCTGAGAAGACTGTACATTTCATCCTTTTTTGTTACAAATCACCTGTGAGGGCCTCTGCTTGGGCTTGGTGCATTAGACATGAAGTTACCATGCAGAAAATGAAAGCTTAAGTGGATCCAAAATAATCATAAGGATGGACGGATCGTTAAACTACTGATGAGTAGTATCGATGAAAGAAGTTATTCAGAAAGTATCTAAAGTGCTATCGCGTTGTGAGTTCCAGTATTTGAAACAGATTGGGAGTAGTTACGCAGTAGATGCGCGAAGTGCCGTAGCATTATGTACTCGGGCACACTCCAGACGTCATTTCAAGAGCAGTGAGAGTGGTTGGACTTAATTTTCAAGTCTTCGACATTTCAGTTATTTACGAGCATAGACATCTTCCGGCTTAAAATGGGTTTCTTTTGTCTCACGAGATTTTTGGAGTGAAAGTACAAGGTTGAAATGCTGGGACGAAATTCGTAATATCCAGTTCAACTTTCTGCCAAGAGTGTGTTTATCCGAGTTGAAAATATGGACAGGGATTTGAGGGTATTGTTAGCATCATTTTAGTGATTTTCTCAATTGCAAGCTTAAATTTCTGATCAACAATTACTTCTAGTCGCTAAAAGAATTCAGTTTGGGGTCAGAAAATGGATAAATAGTCCATTGTCAGTCTAAAGAATTTGAAGTTATCGTCTCCAAATACTGAAAAAACAAAGAATGTAGTTATATGATGAAATATGCTAACTATTAATTATGATTACTTCACACCTGCGAGCCTCCCAAGAGTTCAGTGCACCAGGAGAGCAACACTATATTTCTCGACAAACCAAGTAATGGATGACTGGGGAATGAGACAATTCGTGATGACTTTAACACAATTTGGTCATAGAAAGCTGTAAATTTTTTCAACAATTCCTAGGAAAAAGAACTCGTTTCTAAAAGCATGTTTGAACTAGTTTTGCAAGTAGCATCTAAAGAATGGTCTGGTACGCTTTCTGAACATGTGTTTACAAAAAACGATAGGATTAGCTTGTCTCCGGGTAGCTCGATTGGTCATCCAAACACAAGGGTAAAAATAAACAGACTGTTTGAGTCTTATTAGGCGGCTAAATGCAGCCAAATTTACAACTTGATGAAATAATTTCTGGAAAATACCACAAGAACAATTGATCAGATATAGCGCAGTCTGCTGATATTTTCGTTGTCTACATTAAGTGAGTCATTTTGCGTAAGTGCGTGTGGGATGGGTATGTAACGAGGCCTTTCATAAAAAACCGTTACTGAGCTCGCACAGAAGAACCACTTAGCTAAGCCGCAATTGTTTTTGTGGTTGGAGTGCTATTTTAACTTCTTTACACAATATTTGCTTGATGTGGTAGACTGAATGGAACGTCGCGCTGGCATCAATCATGTGCGTGTTCGATCTGAATCGATCAACTGAGTGTTCAGGTTCTTTGTTCCACTCCTCACCATCGATAGGTTAGGTCGAACTGGGTGATTCTATTGCATGCGATCATACGCGTGTATCGAATTACAAATGTGTCTTTACTAGGCAGTTGATAGGACACTGATAACAGTTATTTATTGAATAAATTTCTATGTTGCTGTGTCTTAATCATTGATAGTTATGTTGCTTAGAGGGAATTAAATTGAATTAAGTTGATTAATTTCTGTTCAATAATAGGGCAGTTGCATGGTCTGCTTAGCATGGAAGCAATACTAATAATCCAATAATTAGCAACTTCACAGATCTTTTCGATGAAACACTTCATTGGAACACTTAGCAGCTGATCAATAGAAAGAATGAACGACCCAAAATCGTGTACAAAACTTACTGTATAATGACTATCTAAAAAACTATCCACTTGGAATTCCTTATCGCAAATAATTACAAAATTATTCATGATTCGTAAGTCCTCAAGTGTTTCAAAAGGCAACACCAATGCCAAATTTATCTTCGGAAATCGTAGAAACACTGCACAGCTGTTGCTTCTGGTTTATTGAGCATCCGTCAGTAGTGCACCACCGCCTGCACTTAAATGAACCGCCGAAACCCAATCCGGATATCCTGGTGGTAAGATGTGTTTGGCTCATAATCGCTCATCCCAGGTTCCAGTCCCAGCTAGGACTCCGTAAATGACTTTCAACCAGAATGAGACAGTGACACTGTGCTTCTGTGATTTTTTATGAGCTGAATGTTGACACTGTAAGTTGAATCATATGACAAACAAGTCAAATCTACTACTGAATACATTGTTTGATAAATTCATTTGCCACCCTAATTTTGTCCTGCTGGTTAATCGCAAGTATGTTTATCTTTCAGATTAATTCAATTTGTTGATCGAATCACTATGCTTTGTGATCTCCACAAAGCTCTCTTTACGATTTCATTATGGATGTTTTATAACATCCGACAGGGGTTTATCAGCATACAGCAAAACTGAATAAAGCTAACCACCTAAACAAACGCTGAAACAGAGAAAAAGTACGGTTATGAGTTTTAAAACAAACTCTGCTGTCCTCGCTTCTGTTTACGAAATGTTCAAGGGTTGAATTAAATTCGTCAAGCATTTCACAGTAACTTCATTACCGCTTTTCAAAATTTGTCACGACTGACCAGCATGTGCAAAACGACATGGTTATTCGTATAACCGTAGTTCTTTTGTCGTCATCCCTATGCGACTCCGAGCATCAATAAGGTTGGCTTTCTTGGAGGTGTACAATTTAGCCGCACTGCATTATGAGCTTAAAATTTGGTTGTCTCGTCCCATTCTACGTGACTAATCGGCTAAGTATTTCTAGGCGTGGACTGCACTCTAGTATCAGGGTGAGAATAGGCTTTCTGGGTGACAGAATCTCAGCGAAAGTTTTCTGGTTCTTTATTAATATGATTATTCTGAATATGCAGATTTCTCTGAAATTTAACTAGCTATGGTATTTTTCATATAGACGGAAAAATACACGTTTACAGTCAAACCTGACCTGTGTTGACTGTTTACACGGTGACCCATCCATTGAGGACAGTCTAATACTACTTCATAACCGATGAAAGTCCGTAGACGACATTCCATTGCATGATAAGCCTTTTTACTTAGATCAGAGTTGAATTTCCCTTTTGTGGTAAGTACACCTGACGTACCACTTCCTTGTTTAGGAAGCACCACAAACGTATTCCGCGGACATCTTAAAGTTCGACTCTTAATGAGTCAGAGCAGCGGATATACGAAGCTTTATAGTGATTCCTTATTATAATCCAGAGATTTTGTGAAAACTTGGCCATCTTATCCTTCTGAACATAAATCGCATGCTTTTCTATAAGTTACTGATCGTTAAGCCCGGCTTTTCGGATAGTAAACTCTTCCTTACCAGCCGAGGTCACATCATTACTGAGCAGGGGCGCTCAGTTTCTATTCAGTCCATCTGGAAACCTCTCCGATTATCCCTTTATTGTTTCTCCTTTAATTGTGCAATAATTATATTCACTGTATGGAAGGAACAATAGCGGTCCTTTTGTCGTTATCTCCTAAAATGTTTACACGAATGTTTCCTTTTCTCTAATGTGTATGCCACCGAAGAATACTCTTCTTATTAGCTACGGACTCCCAAAACGCAAGCATCCTAGGAGAAAGTTATTACTGAGTGTATTATGCTTTGAATAACCCGTGAAAAGATTTAAAAAAACAACGTAAAATCTTTCGGATTTCCTTTTTTGCGATTTCATCCATGCTTTTCCGAAAGCTCACAGCCGAGCTTTCGGTCTTTCTGTAAGGCTGTTTGGATTATTCTATTGAGGCTTCCGACAGGATATTGATTCACTTTCATTGATATGATTGCATGGAACTACGTGTTTGTGTGTACCAAGGTGTTGGGACCACGACGTATGAGGCAAAATAACCGCTGTCACAAGTAAAATTAGCTCATTCGTTTGGACGGAACAAGGGTTATATAGATCTTTTCAAAGGAAGACCCGTTCTCGTCTATATATGTGAAACCCTGAACGAATGATTACCAAGGCAGTACGTAAAATAATCAACATTCGTGAGGACAGATGGAACGTTTAAATATAAACTTTCGCAACTGAGGTAACGATGCAATGTCACGGTATTTCTAAAAAAGATTGATGTGGAAATGCTTGTGAGTTGAAGAGAAGTGTGTTTACCAGAGATGAACGGGTGAGGAAAATAAACGATTATGATACTTTGACAATTTTTGTTTCTTGTCATACACACATCCTTCATAGGAGTGTTTACCAAGCACGGCCACGTAGGAGAACGAGTGGGTCGGGCCAATTTCAGATTCTCCATGTACGTCACAAAATTGAGCTGGCAATAGCCTGAGAACTACCTAACGGGAAGCTTTCAAGAACAAAAAAATATTTTGTCTTAACCAAGGTTGCACCGAACCAAATGCCATGACCACGATAGGTGTTTGGTTATTGCGCCAGTCAAGGGCATCTTATCTTAGTGTAGAATTAGTTCATCAGTTGAATATGCGATGGTCTTTTGGATATCACTTTGCAAGATATAAATATTTTTATTAGTGATATTATCAGGTATGAGAAGGAATTCTTCGAAATTTCGAAGGTTTAAAAAAGGTGTTTCTTTAAATTTAACCCATATTTCGTTCGTAAATCACTAAACCGAGGTTTTTTTGTTCTGGATGAGATGAGTTGTAAAATAGAAAAAATAAACTTCTTTTTCTTGTCGTCAAACTGATTGTTCGCTAGGACAAACTAATCGATATACGGATTTTCAGTGAGTATCACATCCGAAAAGTAAAAATATCTGTGTTTATTTTATTCTAAATGGTTGACCATAGGTGTGGTAAGGTTTGCTGAAAATAAGCAATCAGTCGATTTCCCAAAATGCCTCAGTATCACTCTTGGGTACAGCGGTTGTACCAACCACAGTTTTCAGTCATATTGCAAATTACCAGTGAATGAAAGATTTCTGGAAGTGAACATACTGCTGCTTTTGAAAATCAGTTTAAAGAAGTGGAAACCAAACCATGAGAAAAGCTTTCCTGCAAATGTGTGACGGGTATTGTTTACTTGAATTTATTCGCATTTCATTATTAGTTTTCATTTGCTTCATCTTATTATATGGGTTAGAATTTCGGTTATTTTTGTGTACCTTTTTTAAATACATTACACCGACTTACTTTGATATCGCGCAATTCGTTGGCAACAGAATCACCGGATACGCGTGTCGAAGCTGGTAGTTCACGTTTTTGTGCGACCACCATGTTGTCCGCCCCATCTCTGAGAGTAAGAATATGATACGTAAGAGCAGAATTCGGGCTATCCGGTTCATCACCGTCCAAAGCCACTAAGCTGCCTATCAAGGTGCCGGGGGAAGCCCCTTCAGATATTTGAAAATAGTTATATTCCGATATTTTGGGTACGTGGTCATTGATGTCTGTGATACGGAGTAGGATGTTGGCACTGGCGGTTAGTCGACTGTCTCCACTAGTACGTGGGGAATCATGCACATAAACGGTAAAGGACAATTCCGTCAGCACTTCACGGTCTAATAGCGAAGATGGACTACCGACCTCAGACCGAGCAGTATACTCGGTGTTGGTCTGTTGCCTTGATGGTTGCGCGTCGGCTTGTGGTTGCACTACCAACCACCCGGTCTCGCGTTCAATATCAACCAATGATCGAACTGAATCTTCAAGCCACCAACTGAAGCCCTTCGAACCACTGACAGTGTGTCCGGTTTGATCTAAATCATCTGCACGTAACTGACAAATTTTTGTTCCCACGACTGCATGCTCCCGAACAGAGCACATCAAAGCCCCATTGGTCGAAGTACTGGTGTTTAACTTCCCCGTTATCCGATCAATCACTCCAACTATATGTGGTTGATTATCATTCCGATCAGTGACGATAACCTCAATCGTCCGATAGGAAGTGAGTCTTGTGATAGGGTTTGGAACTGCGCTGATCAAGCTGTCAATACAGGAGAGGTTTAGTTGATAGGTCGCCACGCGTTCTCGATCTAGACTTTTTGTGGTGATCATTTTGTAGTTAGCAGAACGGGATGCGTCTGCGGTGTCAATTACTTCAGGAAGTATATGGTCATTAGGTAATTCAGACATTGTTTGTTGTGTCACCTCGATCAGCTGAAACGCTGGATTTTCCGGCTGCGTGCGATCAAATGTGGCCTGATGCAAGGAGCATGCAATACCCCCGTGAGCAGCACTGTCTTCATCGGTCACTGTGATAAACGCAACCGGATCGTTGGAAGGCAAATTTTCTGCAACATAAACGACCTGTGGATAGATTGGTGAGCTACTTATGGAGAACGGGAGTTCGGATATATCTGTCGAGCTGTACAGTCCGATTATTTGAATACGTGGACTATGGTCGTTCATATCCAATAACCAAATGATTATAGTCCCGACCGGACTAAAACGCTGTTCACTCCGATTTAAAGGTTGATCTACTGCAACGACGTGTAAGGTTATGGGCAGACGTCCTGGTGCCAAGCTGCTGTCAGATCTCCGTGGATGAAAGCGGCTGATAGATTCAAAATCCACATTAGATCCTCGCAGTTGTAATGAACCGGTGGCTGCATCCAAGTAGAACAGACGATATACCAAATCCTGATACGAATCTGTGGACACGTCAGATGAGTCTTGGGTGAAGTTGAAATCATTTCCATGAGCCCACTGGTAGGAAATGCGAGCATTTAATCCCCGGTCACCATCCGTAGCTTTTAAACGAATCAGATCGCGTTGAATATATGATTTACTCTCGGCCAGTTCCATTTCCAATGTTTGACCGTTGATAAAGTTTATTGGACTGACCCACACTGGATTGTGATCATTGATGTCGACAATACTAACTTGTAGGTGACAGTGGGCTCCAGGTGTGGTTGCAATGGTGGCCGAATTCCAGAGACTTCCAGTATTAGGGTCTTTTGAATCCAGGATGAAAACTTTCAAGCTGTACACATCCATTTCATCTGATGAATCTTTACTATTAGGCTGTTGATTGATGTATTCCACACTTTTTATTAAGATTAATTTCAACTTCACCGTGGACCATGGGCCCGTGGTGTCATCAAATTGCAAACGGAAGGGTAGTTCACCAACTGTCAAAAGAGCCGATTTACCATTCTTCGTGCCAAGAAGTCGGGCATCGGTTATCCCGTTTGGCACAGTATCTCTGTCTGACAATTTCCAGGAAGCAATTATCGTACCAATCGGAGTGTTTTCCGGAACTTCAATCCAGTCGGAACCGGAATAGACAGAGGTGTCCATTTTGCGTAGTCGATTGAGAGAACACGTTGGTCGGTTGTCATTTGCATCGACTAGATTAATAGTAATCATCACAGTCCGAAGTTGGCGCTGACGCCCTCCTGTATTTCCGCCACTCTCTTTGTTACCGGGGATTTTACCTGGCACTGTAGGAGCAGCTTGCAGAATGAGGACCCGAACACTTAAATGACATAAAGAATGACTGGATTTTGGTAAGGAGTCATGCCCACCTGGGTGTCTAGTTTGAGCCGTTGTATATTTAGCCAAGCGTGCCGAATCGCACAACTCTTCATAGTCCAAACGTTTTGCAATTAGCAACGATCCATCTGTGTTTATATGAAAGAGGGAGGCGTCGTGAGTGGGCAACAAGTGAAAACGCTTATTTTCACTTGAAGCTTGAAACATACGCTGAAGGTTTTTGTCATGTTTTTCAATCTCTTCCGCTAACCTCATGATCACCTGACCTACAGGTTGTTCTTCTTGTACAGTTGTGTGAAGCTCGATTACTTCTGTGGATTGTCCCCTTGTACTGGTCGTCCGTACTCCACACAGATGAAAGACAAAGCCAGTGTAGAGCAAAAGACACCAATAACATATTAGATCCATGAATAATTTGATGTGGACTCACAAGGAAAACAAAGTATCGATTGGGATCACAGGAGACCAAAGAGGCATGTTGTTCTAGTAGTTCAAATACGCAGCTGGTATGAACAATACCAACTTGAGTTGGCCTACTCCGATGCTAATAACTGAGCTCATTTGCGAATGTGTACTCTCTTCCCGATTCGTCTGATCAGTGACCAATCAGAACTGTCGGACAAAATGCCCGTATCCTTAACTGACTACGCGCCGACTTGGGTGAAGAACGATCACCAGTTGACCAATGAGACATGTCAGCTGGTTTCCTTTTAGCATACTTGAATATCATGTTTATTGCTTCACATACTACTAGCACAAAGAGTATAATCGCAGCAGCTCCTGTTTTACATTTATTTATAAGGTCAATTAACAAACAAACGATTTCAAGTTATGGTAGATATCATTGTTGTGAGTGAAAGGCTGTGTGCTTGTATTGCTGTACACGATAGTGATTTAGAAACAGGTGACTAGTGAAGATACGTTTTCCTACCAGACTCATATTTATAGTGGACGCCAATGTCCAGCCACTGAGATGTGGAAAAGCCCATATATCAAATCTGATTTCTATTTTCCGTCTAACCACGGAACACAGATTTAATATCACATTTATGCAATCATTATTTTCACGTCAATTTATCCGACACAATGAACCGAGGATTCTAAAAGTGCTTTGCACTTTATTTCGTCTAGTATGGGTGATCGCGTCACAATAACTCCAAATACAGTTGAGATGAGAATCGTGAAATAGAAAGGTGGCTTTAGTGTAGACAAAGGCGGCAATGAAAGCACACCAGAAGGGCCCAATCACACGAAGAGTGATGATCGTGTTAGAAATCTGACGAACTGACTGGATAACCGAACTCATCAGTAAGGTAGTACACTCCTTCCGTGTGGTTTGCTAAGCGTAAACGTGTCAGTAGGCATAGGCCCTGATTGAGCGATCTCGAATCTTCGTTTAAAGCTCTGCTTGGGGACGGGGGTATAGTAAATTCCCACTTAGCAGTATCAGATAGCGGCAATCTTGAGCTTATATTTAAGTAAATTTTCGATTGCCATTTGTCAAACCAATATTGTTCTGCTTTGAGGTTGAATATCGTCCATAGTCCACGTTGATTCGTTTAAGAACAACCATATCCACGCAAATGACACGCCTGGAATGAAATTCTTGAAAATAAAAGATTCAATCTCAATTTATTTGTGTATCACTTTAACAATGCAATTCTAATAAATTAGTTATTTGACGCGTGACATCATTATCCATGAGAGTGTTAAATAAAAAAGGAAGGAATTTTATTCGAGAGACCCAGATCTCACACCTGATCAAACTGCAAAGACACCAAATTAGGATTAGGTTGTGAAAAATGCTGCTGGGATTTCCATTATATAAGTAGGATCAGGCTCGTTGTACCAGTAATACACTTCATGAACACTGTACAACATAAGCATCAATGAATGTGAATTTGAGCGTGAAAAAAACCTTCTATTCGGATCAACCTCTCTGACCCGAATTCTAACCTACATTTTACGGTGATAATTCCTGCTTTCGAGTTTTGAGTTTTGTAAATTCACGGAATCAAAGAAACGAATTAATTAATTTGCTTTCGCGTTTTTTTCACAGACCTGCGAGATTTGCGAAATCCTCAGAAATCACTGCAGAAGTGCTGACGTTTATTTGGCAACACCTGAGAAAAGCTTCCGATTCTCCCTGATCAACGACGGATTCTGGAACCCAACCACATGAAAGCTTGAAATTTTATACGTACATAAATATATATGTATTATTTATATACTGCCGAAAAAATATATTTATACCGAAATAGATTGCTGATTCATGTTTGACACGTATTCAAAAGCCCAGTACGGAGTGGGCGTTTTGAATGGGGATTTGTTCGAAAGTATTTTCAAAGCCTGTCTTGTATTTGATATTATTTTTGATATCATTCGAGGTACCTTGTGTGCGGGAAAAAGAATCTGAAATGCCCGACAAATCTGCGAAAGAAAGTGGATGAAAACGGTTCCTGGTAGTTTTTCAAGGCCACATCGAGATGCTGGAAGATATTTCGAATCACAGATTGAAAATGAGTCTATTCAAGATTGAAGCTTGCTCTGCTGCTCTGGTCCAATAAACAAAGTTCTGTCCGCTGAATCAAAGGAAATTTTCTCCTGCTTGTCTGTGGGATGGGTCGGTAAATGTGACCATTATTTTGTCGAACAAATTAGGTTAAAACGTAAACTCGATCACTATGCATGAGAAATTTGCAGACATTCATCTAGGACAATCTTAAGTCCAATATTGCAACTAGTTGACTAAGAGAAACGTTATCCAGGTTTTATTCTAGAACAAAATATAAGCTCTGTTCCCCAATAATACTACTGGTGACCTGTTGTGAAATACTTTGATTATTTTGTTCATTCAATTTTTAAGTTTGAAAATACAATGCACCTGACGAGTTTGTGATTTACGAAGGTGTTTTTGTCCGGCTGACAGTGATTGTAAGGCCTCACCCCGAAGAGGTACACTGGAAACTGCAGTTAATTGCAGACAAAAAGAGCTTGTAAATAACACGAGAAACTAGCTAAGTCCATTACAAAGGAGGCTCAGTGCACTGGACGCTGATAAAATATAAAATTTCCATTTTATGAAGAAGCTTACAAAAGAAAGTTTCTTAATAACTTTTTTCCGGAAAAATTCTTAGCCCACTAAACTGCACAGTGAAAAATAGGGTGAAACTATTGTCCAGAGCGAAACACGGAACCAGCTTGGAAACCATATGCCTTACAACACACACCCTAGCTGTCACATTAAATATATATATATATATACCACTCTTATTTTCCTGATTTCCGTTGCATTAGTAAAGGTGAAAACGTATCCAGAAGACGTTGGTAAGTGTGTCGTGCAGGTGGATTCTTGATGTTCCAGATACGTTTGTTGTGGATTCACTGCTAATGTTGCAAATATTCTCACGTTTGGGACTGTTGAGTACTCACCCGAGGTTTATACTTCTGAGCGTTGGATCTCTTTTCTCATACGATGGGGTCATTTCACTAGTAATTTCAGAACAGTCGATCCGCTAAATAAACCCAATTATTTTCTTGGAAGGACCGTAAGCACCGATATCGAATCGAGCGGAAAGGAATAAACTGCCAGTTACGGAAATATTTAACACAAAAACATTTACTAGTTTTCAAACCACTGATATTCTGCATGCTTATCATTTCAAACAACCATTAGAAACGAAACTATTTCCGCTTTTCAAATGGTTCACGCAGTTTACCAAGAATATTTAGGTGTTATGATTCTCTTTTAATTGATACTTTCACTTAAAAAGCTTCCGGACTAAACCTCATTTATCAACGTATTTTAGATTTTCCAATGGCCGTTGCTCATAAACCGGTCATCACTGAAGAATCTTGGGCATTTTGGGGTCAGTTTTTACTCCTTTACGGTGCTAAGCACTTTCATTTAAGTAAACTTCAATTAGCTGCGATCCTCATTACAGAAATATTGCACCACATACCATCACGACGAGACTGCACCTTGACGTGCTGTGATGGCTTGCGCGCCTCTATGACCCAAAGAGCTATACAGGATGGCTTCCTTAAGCCGGAGATGCAATCATGCCTGACAGGTCAATGGGTAGAGGTCAGACAAAGTCCAGTCTCCTGGTCCTCCAGGTTGGGGGTCGATTTGAGCTGGCAACTCAGTCGGAAAAACCAGTGGAAGAATAATTGATCCAAGCAAATGGACTTCCACTAAGCCATCCCGCTGCCTTGCGGATAGGTTCTTGTTAGAACTAAAGGCTTTGGACCAGGACCCTAATCGTTCTCCTGCTTTGTGACTGGACACCCTAGCAGTACCCGTCCAACATCTCCCATGACCTGCATGAATACAAAGAATTCCATACTGCATCGGTCGTCGGGCAGGATAATCAGGACAGCGCTGCCCATTGCATCGAGCGGGGTGGGTAGTGATAAGTGTGCTACTGCTCAGAGTTCCCTCTCTGTTATTCAACCTTTGTCTTCTGTCCCTAACCACCCCTCCTTGCCCCATCCATCTACCCATAATGCTCCCATTGATAACACGGTCGATACTCGCAACGATTCACTGTCAAATAGTATGGGGAATAATCCTCTGTCTTGGAACTCACATTTTCTCAAGCCTCGTCAGCCTCTGAACCTCGGATCCTTCAACGTGTGTACACTCATGCATGTGGTCAGCTGGCGTGCCTAGCCCTCACATTAGATTATCTGAAGATTGATGTCTGCTGCTTAAGTGAAACGCGTATCCAGGATTCGAGCAGTGTAATTCAACTAACTGCTTCTAGTATCTCATCGAGGTATATTCTGCGCACTTCAGGAGACGAAGCAGCGAGAGCTGTGGGTCAACGTGTTGTAGGAATTGTCTTGAGTGACAAGGCTGAGGCTGCCCTTTTAAACTGGATCCCTGTTAACAGTCGTTTATGTGCTGTGAGACTCCAAGGGTCAGTCGGCGTTCGAAAGGATAGTTGTGTTAAACGCAATTTGTTCGTGATCTCGGCGTACGCCCCAACGGACTGCAGCTCAGACGCGCAGAAAGATGAGTTCTATGATGCCCTCGCCACTCTCGTTCGCAGCAGTAAAGGTTCCGACATTGTAGTGCTAGCTGCTGACTTCAATGCACAAGTTGTCAAACTCAGTGTGTCAGAAGCCTGTTTAGGCGGGCGTTGTGCTTTACCCGCAGAGCGCACAGATAACGGGGATAGGCTTCTCCAATTTTGTGCAGAAAATCGATTGTTCTTGTCTAGCACAAATTTCCGACACAGCTCGCGTCGCACAGCGACATGGCGCTCTAACTCTACAGGTACTTTTAGTCAAATTGACCATATCGCCGTAAGCTACCGATGGCGCAGTTCTGTTCAGAACTGTAGATCTTACTGGTCCACGTACGTGGAGTCGGACCATGCATTAGTTTTAATGCGATTATCTCTCCAGCTCCATGGTCATCGTCGCAAACCGCAAACCCGATTAGCCGTGCAACGTTTGTGTGATCCAGAAGTTTGCACCCGGTATGAGCAGAAGTTAGCACATGAGCTAGGATCCACGGAGAACAGTAATGTAGATGAGCATTGGGCTCATATCAAAAAAGCGATGCACGTTGCAGCAGGTTTCGCCTGTGGTCCTCGATCCATTGTCCATCAAAGACACTGGATCTCGCAAGAGTCGCTGAGTATAATGGAGCAAAAGCGTCAACTTTCGAACCGTAAGGAGATGAATAAGATGCGGAGAAAGCTGCAAAGACAAGTTACGAAAAGCCTTAAGAAGGATCGCGAAAATTGGTGGGTCAAGGTAGCCGAAGAAATGGAAGTGGCAGCTGCTTCAGGTAACAGTCAAAGACTGTTCAAACTTATTCGTGACACCGGTGGACGGCGAACTCAGGTCAGTGAAACGATTTGCAATAGAAATGGAGAACCCATCCATAACAAACAGCAAAGGCTTGACCGATTGGCCGAGTACTTCAAGGAACAGTTCAGCTGGCCGTACGCTAGTGTACTTACTCCCGTGTCAACAACTGTGACTCCTTGGGTGGTATCACTTGAGCCCCCATCAGAAGTAGAAGTAGAGTCATGTACTCGATTACTAAGGCGGGGGAAAGCGGCAGGTCCCGACGAATTTCCCCCAGTTTTTTTCAAACTGGGTGGTGAAGCGTTGATAAAATCACCTACCCCTTGCTCCGTGACATTTGGAACGAGGAGCGTATTCCGTTAATATGGAGCTAATAATTGATTGTTCCCATCTTAAAGAAGGGAATACGCAACGACTGCAGTAATCATCGTGGGATTAGCTTAATCCCGATAGTCACCAAAGTATTAGCTTCGATTTTGCTGCACCGTCTTACACCGGCTCGCGAGAGGAATGTCCGCGAACAGCAGGCTGGATTCCACCCAGGTCGAGGATGCATCGACCAGATTTTTACTCTTCGCCGACTACTTGAAACGCGTTACACGCACCGCCGACCAACAATAATGATTTTCTTAGACCTGAAAGGCGCCTTCGATTCAGTTGATCGAACATCGCTTTTCAGTGTTCTTCATCAAAAAGGTATGCCCCAGAAGTTCGTGAACCTAATGAGATCATTGTATTCTCATACTTCTGGCCGTGTTAGAGTTTACGGTGAACTATCCGGTTGGTTCGAAAAGACCAGTGGTGTTCGACAGGGATGCCCTTTTGTCTCCATTCCTGTCCAACTTCGTCATGGACGAAATAATGGAGAGTGCGCTGCAAAATCTTCAGGATGTAGGCGTCGAACTAGGAAATAGTGAAAAGTTATGTGACCTAGATCACGCAAACGACGTTGTCTGCTTGTTCGAATGCACGGAACATGCTCAACGTGCACTAGATAGACTCTCAAGAGCCGTAGCTCCATTCGGCATGCGCTTTGCACCTTCAAAGTGCAAGGTGATGTTACAAGACTGGAGGTCAACAATTCCGAGCTTGATGCTCGATGGGGAGGTTCTGGCAGTTGTCGATCACTTCACCTACCTCGGTAGCTGCGTGACGACGGATGGGAGCACAGTAGTAGAGGTGAGTACGCGGATATCCAAAGCTCGAGCGGCGTACGCTGGACTGAAGCACTTGTGACGCCGATCTGATATTTCACTGAAGTTCAAAGGTCGTGTATACTGTGCTGCAGTGGGTTCAGTTTTGTTGTATGGTTGCGAAACTTGGAGTCTGCGTGCTGAATATATTCGTCGTCTTGAGGTTTTCGACCATCGATGTTTACGTAGTATCGCCAGGATTGGGTGGAATAGCCGAGTGAGCGACGATGAGGTCAGAAAGCGAGTATTGGATACTAATTCAGAGAACGTTCTGTCACAGCGTATCCGGCTTAGTAGACTTCGTTGGTTGGGACACGTGTTACGTATGGCAAATGCACGTCTACCGTACCGTGTCCTATTCTCCGCCCCTCCCAGGGAGTGGAAGAAACCACGTGGAGGTCAACAGATGACGTGGCAGTGAGGAATGAGAAAATGTACAGCAGACTTGGGAAAAGTAGGTGCTTCACGTCTTCGTGGTTGGGGTCCCAAAGATCCGTCTACCAGTTGGCTGGAGACATTGAAGGATATGGCTGCGAACCGCGAACAGTGACGATCGTGTTGTCACTTTCTATCGAATCAGAATGTTTGATCGGTGTACGTTTGTACAGTTAGACTGTGTATTCCGTGTGTTGGCTACTAGAGCATTCTTTTCTTTTCCCACCCATATAGGTCCACTCCTTGTCTATCTTGTATATTCATACTTTCTAATTCAACGTGCAACATGGTGAGAAAAGCAGTGGTCAGTGGGGCTTGCCCTACTGTTTAACGCTGTACGATGATGATGACGTTGATTGTACCACATTTACACGCTGAGTAACAAAGCCCGTAAAATATTATTATTACCATATGCATTTGAGTAGTAGGAGATTAGATTTGTATAATATGATTCATCATGCAGCAATGCTGATGATTCCCAACAAGGATGAAACAGCTGTACAGTGCTTCCATGGTTTTCAATGGGGAATTGAGCGTTGAAGCTGCATGATGAATCATAATATACATATTAATATTACAGTTAGAAAAAGGTCAGGTAAGTTTTATTCGTAATACATTGATTCGTTTTTATAAGCGGTCCTTAGCTAATCTGATTGCTTATTTTCAGTGTAAATGTACTGGGATTCTAGAAAATAAATTTGCTTTCTGAATCACGTGGATAAGAATATAGGTCAAGTCTGCACTAGGTGAAAGATGCTCGATATTGAGCTAAGATGTCACTGGACGGGGACCGATTTACAGGCCCACCTGTTTTCTCTTTTGTTTCTGGGAGATTCCGACATTTCGCGCACTTATCTTCGGAAACTTGTTAAATCTATCCGAATGATAGTGGCACCAACAGCCGCCCTAATGTGAGGAATACGATATCATCGAATTGCATCAGAAGGAAACGTTTCAACAACATTTCTAAGATCATACATGCTGACAGGAATAAGTCAAATCGATAACTGCTCTCAGAGAGAAGGTTTCTTTGAATTCTCCATGGTTGTGGCTCCAGTCGGTTTCCCGTTTTCGGATACGAGGCTGATGCTACGGCAGGATAGAGGTCACCTTTCACGAATTGGCTAAAATGCTGACTTAGATTTGTTACTGTTTTATTAGGGTTTCTCTCGTTTTCTGTACTTGTACTCTACCAAATTTTCTTAGCACCTGTTTGAAAATCGTACTCGAGTAACATTATCGGCTCTAGGATCACAGCCATTCGTACAAAAGACACAAAGCATTTTTTTCCATGCATGATCGGCAACCAAAAGATCAGCCTGGAAGATGTGGAAACTTGAACAGAAGTTTTGCTTTTTGACTTGGATTACCCGCCAAAATTTGCTTTATTCGCGTTTTCAGGGCAACTCATTCCACAAATAGTTAAAACCCCTGAATAAGCATCAAAGAGTGATCAACGGACATTGACAAGAGTCTGTCAGGGATTTGCTTGAGGAGTGTGCGTGTTTTCTCTGTTCTGTTTCACCCGACTGCTTTTGACTGGGTTCACAAGCAATGCGAGAACAACAAAATTCCTCTTACTGCTTCCTAGTGAGTTATTTATACAATTTATGTCCAGTTTTGTTCTTGTTACCGTTCCTGAATTATGTGGAGACAAACCGAGACGTGGAAGTTGCTCCAAATTTCGAGGGTATATTTGTTCACGAAAAGCGTGTCTCAAAACCCTAGACGAATTACAAGCTGGAATAACGTGAAAATACCAATGATAAAGACCATGACGCCTCCGAGATATTCACCCGAGATATTGTCTGGTTCAACAAGCCGACCGCGTGGCCATGTTAAACGGGAATTAAAATAAGGCAAACCGAAAGCCACCCTCGTTGTCTGCCTTCTTGTGAAAACAGAACGAAACAGAACGCGCACAAGTGAGGGATTTTCATATTTTCGGACTGGAGGAGATTGATATTGGCTGATTCATCAAAAAAATCTAGACGAAACACCCGATTCTCAACTCACTACTATTCACACAGAAAACTCGATGTCAATTTCAAAATAAGCTGGACGCTACAGTAATGCCATTCTCTTCCCACAATAGCAATATTTCTTGATTGTTTACCGATATTTCCGAACAATTTTTTCTGGGGAGAGAGGGAACATCAGAAAAGTTGTCCGTACATTTTGCTCCCAATAGGTAGTTCTATTTATTTTAATGATACATCCTGAGATGATAACGAAAAAGCTCGATGACACTTATTCAGCCGTGTTCAAATTTAGACTTAGCACACAGTCCCGATTTTGTCGAAGTAGCAGACATTCACGAGTGGATAGAGCTGTTACATAACAGAATAATTTTACTGTACTAATTCAAGTAGTCAGTGCAATATATTCTTGATCATAATGAGTATTTTGTCGAATAAATGAGGGTCAACAAGTTAGGACAATTTTGTTTTTCTACCCGAACGTATAACTGGATTAGACTTTTTTGATTTTCTCGCACCTGGACCCTTTCTTCATATTATTTTATCTGAAGAAGTTTTTCTACGGAAGCATCACACGAGTTGCCTGTTGTGAATTTTAATTACAATTACTTAGCTACTGGTCTTAGTCTATATTGGTACAGTTATAAGTTATTTCTGTTATCTTCTTTTGTTAACAATTTTTTGTGTGAATCGTCCACGGCTTACACCTCAGAGTATCGTGCAAACATTTGATGCAACGTTTTACACATTCATGTTCACAACTGACATTTAGTTATAACCTATCTGTGGGAGGCCCACAAAATTCGCTACAGCAACTGACAGGTAAAAGAATGTTTATTTCTTCTTGCTTATTTGATTCTGGGTACGTTCTCGGGGCTAAGTTGTACCAAATTATGAAACTACGACGGTACGCACGAGCATTGCACATGGATGACTTTAATTCCAGTCATTTTTCAGTTTAGACGAGAGTAGAACATTTTAATAAATCCAACGTAAGATATTTTTGCGGCCAAGCTCACTATCCACCCCTTGAGGACAACTTGGGACCACTTGTCTTCATTTGAAGGTTGACCTTATGAACCGACGAAATAGCTTTGGAAAAACCATCGTGTGTTACTAAAAGTGGACTTCCCGCCCCCGCACACTTTAAATGATTCAAACGAGATTACAGCTGTAAGCAGCCGGACAGAGTTCGAGTCATCTGTTCAAAACGGAATTTTACAGCCGAAAATTCATTGAATGTTCAACATTTCCACACAGCTATTGAGTACTGCGAGTAGACGGAGAAACACCGCAAAGTGTCAAATGCAAAATAAAGGTAACATAGCGGTTGAAAGGAAAGGAGAGGATAAACAAGGACACTCTGGTCACTCTCAGTTTAACGCGCTGTGCCTCCTTTTTTCCCGAAAGCCACAAACTGATTTGACAAAAGGAGGCTGAACAGCATCAACCACACGGGTATTTTGTGCTTCTCGCGTACCCTCTGGCAAACTTATATAAGGATGTAAAGCGCATTATCGGAAAATGGTTGATTCATGCCCATTTCAAGAAGAGCAAAAGCTCCCGAAGAAATCATGATCAAAAAGCTCTATACAATGTAAAATTACAATTTTTTTACTTAATGCGATATCGGCTTGTCGTAATCATTTGTTTTGGCGAAAATGCGTATGTGAATGGATAAGTGGTATGATTTTGCGAAGTGTAGTACCGAATCGATTGCGATAACCGTAAAGTTGGTAGTTGAGCCTAGACTTCATCTGACGTAAGGGGCAATAAATTACTGTCTCCTGGGTTTTTCCCACTGCTGACCTATTAGAAGCTCAAGCCGTTCTCCACCCCAAGTCTCATAATTGCGGATTATTCTTCTTAGTGCAGTAAATCATTGATGTCGCTGGTAAGTCATTCCCAACAGATCAAAAATATGTGCAAAAATAGGCATCATGCACAGATAGAATTTTTCCGTAAATTTACCGCACACGTTGAAATGTGACGCACAAAAATTTCGTGGAAACACGACCTCTTATCCTAAACACTTGTTCCCTCGTAGTGAATGTCGTCGTCTATTAGAATGTATACAAAAAGGGAACAGACACAATAAGGAAAGTAGCAATTAGTGGTCGGGTCCAGGAGATCGTATTTGCAAACAACAAAACCTTTGCATACGGCAGCCGTATGTCGGACATGTGTTTCCGCCGTTCGGCTGAGTGAATCTATTCTCAATGTCTTCGGAATGGATGATCAAAAATCCTCCTATGGGGATTTTCTCCGGTGTCCTAATTAGTTTCAGAGCTGGAACTAATAAAAACCAAGATGTATGTGTGAGTATGAAGAGAGAGAGATAGACAGAGAGAGAGTGAGAGTGAAAGACAGGGAGAAAGCGAGAGAAAGAGCGAGAGTATAAACATAGTTCAAGTTGATACGATGACCTAATTCGAATTTTCGTGAAAATGTTATAAATGAGCCGTAAAAAGTGGCGTCAGTATGTATGATCACATGGTTGACTTACGTCGTTAAACTCACTTATGCCAAATGCACGTTACCATCATGATATTTTCTCCGTAAATGAACCATGTTCTTATGTTAACAAAATTTATCCTCAATTGTTGTGCCACTGCATGAATTACGGTCTTATCGGGGACGAAATAAAGTTGCTTGGCCAGAGTTGCTAAATCAAAAATAACTTTAGATGCATATGTAATGCGCGGTAACTTTTTAATCGATAGATATACTTCCCAAGAATAGTTAACGGTGCTGGAGATGTAACCCTGATTATAGTAATCTGTTACTCGTGAACCGTATCGTCCATCAGTCAGTATGCACACATCAGCGATAGTGCATACCGAGAAACGTTCAAGGGGCAAAATTTCAGCGTGATAGCTAACGGAGTATATTCCTCCCTTTATTTTACCTGTTTTATCAGACGGACTGACCAAATAAGAAAAAATCACCGCTCACTGGAGGTTCCTTCATATGGACCTTTTAAAACCCGTTTCTTGCTTGCATTATCGCTACTGAAGTTCAAATCAGTTCAGTTTATTCAATCGTTAATCTCGCACTTCTGTCCTCTGGTTTCGGTTGCTACCTTCCAGCATCTTCCAGCAAAGGGCGAAAATAATAGAAGCGTAGTGATAAAGATCCAAAAAGTCAAAGTTTCAAGGAGGAATCAAGAATACAAAGAAAGAGTCCGAATGCAACTACCCTACTGGTCGCAACAGCCAGCCATTTCACTCAATGTCTCCAATCATTTAGTAGGCTGATCACGTGGAAGTTTAACACGTCCCACGTGACCAAGTCCACTGGTCAAGGTTTTCATACCTTTTTGCCATGTCATGGACTGACTACCTCGACTCACCATCCAACCATTACCTGCTTTGGAGAACAGCGTACGCTGAGGAAGTCTATCAGTGGGCATGGGTAACACATGCCCAAACCACCTTAACCGGTTTAGATTCAGTACTTGATCAACAAAGTGACCTCTGGTTTCCAACACCTTAAGCCTAACCTCAGCATTGCTGATACGGTGTTCCCACCATACTCGGGCAATGCTACGGAAACACCGGTGCTCGAACACCAACAGTATTCGCTTATCTACTACCCTCAACGGCCATGTTTCGGAACAGTATAAAAAAAACGGACCTAACCGTCGCATTGTACACTCTACCCTTAACAGACAATCGGATTTCACGCCGGTGCCATAGATGACGGAGTTTGGCAAAAGCCAAACACGCCTTCTGTATACGCGATTACACTTCATCCGATATCTGTCTACCTGATGAGACGTAACTGCCTAGGTTACAAAATTTATTTACTTCAGCTAGAGCTTGCACTGTCAACACGAGCATTGGTGTTGAGCCGAACCAGTGCTGTAGCACCATTTTACACTTTGAAGGTGCAAAACGCGTCCCAAACATTGCTACACTGTTGTTAAGGCTATCCAAGAGTGCTTGCAACTTACCTGTCTTCACTCAGAAAAACAATATTGTCCACATATTCCAAATCAGACAGTTTACCGCCGGAGCAAAGATCGATGCCGCTATTCTCACACGAGGATAGGGCTATCTCAAGGATTGATTCAATCACAAAATTGGAGAGGAAGGGTGAAAGAGGGCAATCCTGAGGAACACCACTTTCCGTGGTGAACTGGAGTGGAAGATCGCCGTAAGCACGAACTCGGCTCCGGCTGTTCACATAGCAGCTTTGGAAAAGAGAGATTAACTTCATTGGCACACCCTTCAGTGAGAGGCAGCGCCAGAGAACTACGCGGCCGAGTGAGTCGAACGCCGCTTTCAGATCAAGAAAGGCGCAGATTTTGGGCTCACGAAAGATGTGTCTGTGATCTAAGATTTGCCGAGGAGTGAAGATATGGTCGAAACCACTATGACCGGATCTGAAACTGGCTTCATTCTCACGCGTACACATTTGGCAAGCACAGCCCGTTGAGCAGTTTGGACGCGATACTTACCAATCTAATTCCTCTGTGGTTTTCACAAGAGGACCTGTCACCTTTCTGGTAAACAGGCACAATCACCGATTCACTTAATTGTCTGGGAATCTGCTCGCTATCGTCAGTAATACGGAGGAGTTTTGTTAACTCCGAAATCAGAGCTTCGCCTCCATTCTTGAATGAGACGGAGACAACCCATCCAGTCCAGGGGCTTTGTGACCTTTCAAGTAACCTATCTCCTGCATAATCTCCATCTCTGATGAAGGAATGATATCCACCTGCATTGTTTCGTCGGTAGGTATATTTGGAAGGTCCACCGTTGAAGTGGGCCAGCAGAACTGTTCCTTAAGATGCTGCACCCAACGATCCAGACGACGTCCCTGAGAGTGAATCAGTGAGCCGTGGATTTCTGTAATTAACTCACTTACACCAGGCTTCCGTGGACCGGTACCACTAATCAAACGGAAATAGCTGCGATCATTGCCAATAGACGCAACATTTTTCATTTCCCTGCATTTCGCAATCCTTTACTGCTCACGGTCATTTCTCAGGCTCCTATTGAGCTGGCGTCTCAAGGATTTGGGCACTTCATTCAGCGTGTCATCCGGAGGGACGGATCTGTGAGCATCCAACAAAGCAGCTGATGTCAAAGATATCCATAGTTTGTGAGACCGATTTGAAACAGAGTTTTAGGTGTCAATCAAAGCGGCATACAAAGCTTCCTTGATCTACTGCCAACGTTCATTTGGGTCCTGAACATTTGGCTGCATCGATAACTACGTAGGCAGCTCCATCTGGAAACTGTGTCGCTGGTTATCTTCTAAAAGCCATTGTGCTGGGAGCGTGGCATTTACTTTGGTGCGACCACGGATGAGACTTAAACGGAAGTGAGCACGTACTAAGGCATGATCTGAGTCTACATGCGTGGACCAAAATGAAAGCCAATCTTCAGTTGATCCACGCCAAAGTTGTCTGAGTCCAACATTGTGAAGACAAAGGAGGACGCCATATAACTTTATGTTGCTTCTTACGGCAGAAGTTCGTACTTGCCAGAAACAATCTGTGGTCAGAACACAGCTGGATGAGACGACTCCAGTTATCGGTACAACCGGCTGGGATAGTGAATGGGCCTCCAACGTGTCTTTCGGAATCTCCCAAACGACCAACTTGGGAGTTGAAATCCCCAACAATGACCACCACATCTGTTAAAAGTGCGCTTCGAAGCAGCCAAGAAAAATCCTGATAGAATTCGTTTTTGGCATCAGAGGAACTGCAGCTAGTCGGCTCATACACAGACATGACGAACAAACATCGGTGCTTCAGTTTGTTGTTGTTAACACGAACGGAACCATCCAGCCGAACTGCACACAAAAGACTGCTGACTGGAATTCAGTCTAACAGTGCACTCTCAGCTTTAATTATCAAGACAATCTCAAAGCCAGCCTGACCACGAGCTCAAGACACAGAATCACCCGAAACTTGAAGAGTAAAGTGAGAGAATGAGGTTATATCCGGGGTCCGGAGAGTTTTTTCACAGAAGTGCGGTCTTGTATGCGTGCTTCGGAGACAAAGCACATATCTGTTTTAAACGTTTCAAGTGTTTTAGCCAAGGCAGCCTGTGGTGCTATCTGACATAGTGTGAGGACGTTAAGGGCAGCCAAGTGAAGCGAACACTTAGGCTTAAGAAGTGCATTTGATTTATACCCAACTCCTGAGCTTCTGCTTTCATCACAGCCGCAATTACCCGCGGCTTTTTGCATCAACCTTAAATTAAAAGAGGGGAAGTTGGTAAGGCCCTTTACAAGAAAGATACTGGAGGTTTCTGGGAGAATCATACTTCGCGGCAGCCCACACCACAGAAGGGGTTTTTCTTTAGGAATTCTGACCAGAGCCTTTGACTCAAACGTCTGACCCACAGGGCCTTGGGGCATAAGTCAACCAAGGGAACGTGACGGAAGCACCGTTGAAGGGACTGCTTCTGATTTTTCACGCCAGACTCGACTGTTACATGTGTTCTGTGTTGTCGTCGCTGGTGCCCTGTTAGCGATCCGCCTTTCGGATTCGGTCCTTAGCCCCATGCACCCAGTGGAGCAAGCGGACCGTGAAAGGGGCAGCATCATTTGGGCCGGGGGCTGCCCAACTTAGGCGGGCGACAGCTGCCCAATGAAATGCGATGACTTTTCCCACCCCAAAGAAAAACCCCAGGTATTCCACTTCTACGTCCATCTAGTGGAGTTTTTTGACCGGCAAACTGTTTCTCTCCGTGTTTATTCGCTGGATTGTCCTCTACTGGGGCATAGTGATTAGAACCAAATGTTGTCCATCATCTGGTCCTGAGACTGGACTTCTTGTGGCCTCTACCGATTGACCCGTCGGGCATGACTGCATTTCTGGTCTAAGGAAGCTATCCTGCGTAGCTCTTTGGGTCATATAGGCAAGCAAGTCATCACACCACGCCAAAGAGCAGTCTCGTCGTGATGGCTGGAGAAGTACTAACCGAGTATTTTCTGTTTTCTTTTCCGGAGGGTAGAATGAGGTCACACGTTACGATCTTGTTCATCTCTCTATGCAAAAGGTATCGGAGTGTGCTCCACAAAAACACGCATCATTTGTCCCATTTGTGGCCGCCATTCATCCCTTATACTATAGCTTTGTGGGCTGAATCTGGGAGTATCAAAACATAAGGACCATTGTGGAAAAAGGTTCACACAACCCATCTGTCTTGAAAACTGTGGTAAGTGTTAGATTCACACCCAAGAATCTTGGTAAATGAAGCAGACCTGATCCACCTGCCGGACATCTATCAGGGAACAAAGTACAAGTCGATATAGCTATGGATTTCTTCAATAAATTCAAGTATGCCTCAATCCAGCCTAATGAACAGATCAAAATTCCGTTGTCTTTGGGCATGCTTTTTGCACTGAGAAGGTTGAATAATCTTCAAAATGCGGAAAAACTTCTCTGCATAAAAATACGATTGTTTTGCAACAAATACATTCTTTCATAACCACAAAGCATCTCTACTGATGATCAGAAGACGCTGATAATGAGAAAAAATGCAGCCTCGATGATTTGCATCAGCTGTTTGTTGAGCACAGCAAAAGCTTGATGTTGTGGGAAATGCATACATTTGGTCAATCTTTGGAATTCAGTACACAGTAAAACTACGACTGCAATAAAAAGTAAACTTCTTTGCCTTGAATAACTTTCAAATGCTATGCAAGACAGTTAAGAATAACTGTGTAGGTACAAATAACAAGATATCCATGATTCGTCCCTTTGATCTCATCGAGTATTACAAAAACATTCATGGGTAATCCACTTTTTTGTCCCTTAAATAAAGTGCCACCTTACGGCCGCTTTATCACTCAGAGTCTGTGAATCAATCACTCTTCAATGTGCACTATTTTGTAGGGGATTTATTGATTTTTACCCAGTGCAGAACTGTCTCAGTCCCTACTTTCGATCAGTTTAATTTTAGCTTCATTTACCTCATCCACGAAAATTCACTTCACATGCTTCGATCTGTGGTTACCTGGTTTTACTTATACTCGCACACACGCGTAAGGTTCCTCCACGTACATTTGTCAACCCCAATCTTCTGATAAACACGTCCCCAGTTACACAACGGCCGTCTTATCACTGAACCTTTGGCGAGCCTGTACTTTCACTTCCCGATACGGTGCGTTGTGCATCTCATATACATACCATACAATTACAATCTGTCGGGCATTCACATCCAACAAGAGTTCTTGTTCTGCCGAAACGAACAAAATGCCAACGAAACTTCGGTGAATGTGGAGCTACTTGCCTGCTGTTTTCGAAGCTCCCACCTGTAGTTTGCTCAAACTCAGGCAATGTACGGCATCAATAATTTGAGTTCTCAGTCAATGACTTGTTCGTATGTTGTGCAAGGCTCTTCCTCCGAACAAGGTGAGTAAATATGTGGTTTCATTCGTGAATCTCGCTCAAACAATCCTCACGACGCCGTCAGACCTGAACTTATCTATCAGATAGGACTGTTTGATCTACAAGACCTTGATACGTTATTCACATATAGAACTTGGAAATTTGTGAGTACCTTCCAGTAACTGGTCAGTTTTAACAGGAAGGTTTTTCATTGTTATATGAAATAAGTCGTTAAGCAGCATGAATGTTAAAATCACCGTTGCGAACGGTGGAATCACTGTACGGCTCTTTCATCCTTGTTCGAAATCATCAACGGTGCAAATCCACTGAGATCCAATGGAGACTCGAACATGGAGTGAACGATAGTGAGTCGAGCACCCAACTACCAGGTTTCCGGGCTGGCTCTGAACGGTTTGTTGACGTGATTCAGTGCCCGTCCGTCACTGAATTTATATCGGCTACTGCTCGCCTGCCGGTCAGAAGCTCAGATTTCATGAAGGATGGTTTGATGAAATACGGATTGCTTTTATCAAAATTATATTATTGAAAAAAGTGGGTTCCGAGGTGAATGTATATGACTAAAAATGAATTCACCTCATCTGTGGTTGAATTATCCGCTAAATATCTACCACTGATCACAAACTCTTGATGTGATCCATGATAACATGATCTATACAAATTTAGCCGTAAAATGGTTGTGGTCAGTACTATTCCCGACCCCAGCACGGAGGGCTAATGTGAGACTGCTCAGAGCTGGAGTGTTATATTAAATTAGTAAGACACATCCTAAACCAGTTTTCGTGGAGTACGGGTCCCACAAAAACATAATTATCCTAGGCAATGAAAAAGGGTGTTTTGGTACTGAACTGTTTGTGAGAAAGTGTACTTGTTAATAATGGCATTACCCTCGTGATTAAAGGTACTCATACGCACTTTTGTATTTATTTTAGATTGGATTGCGTTCTTTCAGGTGTCGACAAAATCTTAAATAAATGGAACCAGATGTTGAAGAAAAACATGCCAGCTCGGACGTATTCGTCAATCACTGAACAAGCTTACCGGTTGCGACAGACACGTAAAACGAAGGAACTAAACCACACAGCTCCTTTCTTGGGTCACTCCAACATAAGTTCTAAAAATATCTTACCATGCAAATGGTATTGGCAGTTTCGTAAATACTCATGTAACAATTAATTCAAGAATGCTACACTGTACTCGCAAGCACAACAAACATTTCCGTAATGCATCATCAAGAGCAACCTTTGAACCGTGCACACAGTCATGGGATGCAACTACAGGAAAATCTCTGCATGAACCGATATTGTTGAGAAGTAGAAGCTAATTGCGAAATACTATTTCATGAAAATCAGCAATTTGTTTTGTTTTCAATGATGTTCCCATTCGAACTGAGGGATTCATTGTTTTGAGTGAACCGTTCTGGAGTGCCGATGTTTGACTGTTCAGATGACCAGCTGTTTGGTTTTGGTATCGAGATACCAATAATAGCGGTCATAAATTTGTACGGATCAAGGTTTTATTATATATATATATATATATATATATATATATATATATATATGCCAGATATGAGTGGTCAATGCGATTTTACGCAACGCTAAAAGCTCCAACCCTAAATTTCAATTTATTCCGAAAGTGGGCTGTACAGATAGGTGAAACAGTGTGTGGTTCCCGACTTTGCGTTGTGGATAAATTTATATGATTCAGTAACGCAAACCTAAGCGTACTGTTTGTATTCTCAGTCAACGCTTCAGTAACTTTGGTTATCATTTTCCATTCAGAATCATAAGCTCGAAAACTCAGTTAGTTACAAACCAATTTGACGATACCTCGTCTCAGAATAAAACACGTTGATGACCAACCTAATCGATGTATCAACTATTGTTCTCAACCCTCAAAATAACAAAAGACTGAGCATCCAGATCACTATTCTAGGTCATAACTGTGTGAATACCAGCCTCAGTCAGCAAGGTTACTTTACTTTGGCTGAAAAAAGTTCATTTTGGACCGGATATTACCCGTAGACTTCAAGCACACAACTTGAGTCACTCATGTGGGAAGTCACCGCTATTCTGGCAGATACTTGGGTGATTGAGTCGAAATTCTTCGTGGAAAAAAGCATTGAATTGTGGATTACACATCATCCGTTAGCTCGAGTATCAGTATTCTACTTTTCAAAGTGTTACTTTCCGATTGTCAAAGGAAGAAATTCGCTGGTATGTGATTTCTAACGAAAATGAGTTACTTACGTAAAAGTACCCAAGAAAAATGTTCACAAACAATGAATATTCAAACATGATTTATTGGTAGATTAGGCGAAAGGGGACAGAAAAATTGTTTTTCTGCAAACCGACCTGTTTGTGGTGACCCGTATATTTTTTGTCATGTGACTGGTTTTTAGTACATGCTAGTTGTGTCTTATTTATCATCATTTTTCAGTTTCATATGGCTGCTGTCCGGGACATTGGTATGGCGACTTTGTCGGCTATCCAAGCGAATTGTCGTTTGAAGCAACCAACATCCACGGCTCATGTAGTATAATTAGTCGGACGTGCACTTGGTCAATATTTTAGTGAACCTTTGGGAACAACTGTTGCCAATTCCGCTCGTCATTGTGAAATTTCTTTCAATAAAAATACTGCTAGCGAAAATGTTTCCCCCCACGTGATCAGTGTTGTATCCGTTGGTAAGATCGTCCTCTGTCTGTCTAGGAATTACCTATTGTAGATTTGAGAAGGTAATAAGCCCCTCTAAAGTTTAATGAACAATGCGCCCACAGAAGCATACAAACAAACAAGTGTACCAGTGGTAACGCCGTAAATCTGGTCCTGACGGGTCCGTGATCTGATCATATTTACCACAACGACTCTATCGGTTTGTATGTACTTCTTTTAGTGTTTGTACCGGAGTGTTTGCTTGCGACTTGGGGGAATGGGGGGGGGTTGAGATCGTGAATATCCATGCCAAAGGCTTGCTTCGTTGACGTTTCAGAGCCCAGATGTCTCCTTGGAGACTCATCAATCCGGAAGATTGAAACAGGCGGGAGAAGGCTTTTGATTATGCGGTACTTGCCTAGTCAAACTGGACACAAACAGAGATAATTGTTAGTTTCACTTGGGTCACACGCAAACCACAAGGCACTTCGATTCGGTCAAAAAGCATCCGAACTTCTTGGTTGATTTACGATGAAGAAAGATTGTGCTGAGCAAATTATGACTTAAATTATTATTATCTGCGCTCTAAAATCCACTTTTACTAGCCAGATCGACTGGTAAATCTACGGAACAATCTTCGGCATCTTTTGCAAAGAAGTGTTAAAATGACAAATTTCACATGCAAATTAACGAACATTCTTGTCACCGATTTTTTCACCATCATCCGGTAGAACCCACTCCAGTCAGAGATGAAAAGTGCTATTTGGTGACAATGATGCGAGAAAATGTATTAAAATAGGTGAAAAGCAATAAATACTAGTCAACTAATAATGCATTGGAAAAACAAATGTATTGCAATTTCAAAACTTTCACAAAGTGTTGTATTGTTATCGGGACAATTTAGCCGGAGGAACAACATCCTTTACAGTTTTCCCGTGTTTTCATAAACAAAAAATCTTTCATAGTAAACCTTCTACCATCAGTCTGGTGGGGGGATATTTCCACAGTCAGACACACCAAAATGCTACACGTGCTCATTGCAACAGATACTCTGTGCTCAATATTGTGTTCGGTTAATTTAAAATAATAATGAAAGAAACGCCAGTTTTTTGATATTATCCCGATTTAACAAGATCATACTTGAAGCAAACTATGGATGAAACTGATGATAACGCTCGGTGAAAGAAAACACAGATAAACTCACTGAAATCACGGAAATGATTCTTTGATGAATTGCAACACATTCAGCTTAAGGAGCAAAAATGGATATTCAATATATCCAATGGTCCTTTCTATAAATGTAACCGTTCGAATTTGGATAACACAGCGTTATCGGAAGTGATGCCAGTTAGGCGATGTTTCGGCGATCACGTGACCTTTCTGGAAAACAATTTACAAAAACATACTTAAAATATCAAATGGAGAATCGTCTTTTCATTATGCTTCAGATCGTTTTCGGCTCAAATCCTTCCTGTAATACCTGAATATTATTTCCGCTCACCTTTTGTATCGTCGATATTCAATAGACAGAGAATGAATAGTTGTCCAATCTGCAAAGGGTAGTATCTCTTTCACAAATCATATTTCTAGTTTGTGATAGCTTATGGTCAATACATTTTGGTTTCAGTGACTCATTTGCTATGTATTTTCTTGATGAATTGGTAACTTGTGCAAGGTGTAACTTAGGGCTTATTTTAGTGCACCATTTATTAAAAACCGCTAATTTCTTTTATCAAAGCAAAGCCCACGTTTGGCTACTTTTTACTAATTTATTAAACACTGGCCACTAAGAACACAAACTATATCCCATAAGTACGCTCCTCTGTGAAACAATAAACCAATTTTAAAAACTTATAATTCTGTCACACAACTCATTGTCACCCAAAAAGTATTCTCTGTGAGTACAGCCACTTTCATCCCCGGTCTAGGTGAGTCATCCACAGCCAGCTGTTTGGTCAGCTAGACCGAGCTCTCTCGGAAAACCGTCGAAGAAGACCCATTTAGGCAGCTTTTCTGATAAATTAGGTTATTTTGTAGTCTGGCAGGGACGCGTGATCAGGTACTGTTTGTTTGAGCTGATAGTACGCACATGCGACGAATACGCATGTCAGGAGACAGAAATCCGTGAGACGAAATCACTGGGGATTTATATTTGAGCAGAATTCCCTGTACTGGGGATCTTTCCAGCGACCAAGCTTTAAGCAACCTGATTTTAGTGCATACAGATCTAAGCTCGAAAATGAGATGATGTGATCTTTGAGTGGACAATTCAGTTGTTCTTACTTCTGAGATAACCCAATAAGTACGGTCCTTTTAAGTAAGTTAGCCTAATTATCCTCCACCGAGTTTGCTCCCTTGTGAAACTTTTTGTCCCTGCTATCCGGATGGAAATACAAAAATCTTTCAACGAATGGTATGCATAGTCTTGAATAATTTGCTTTTTGGGTGACGTCGCCAGACTCAGTTGTTTTTTTGTATTATTTATTATACCGCTGGTAATAGGTTTCTCTTTGACCAGGAAGTGCTTTAAGTACTGTTGGAATTTATCAAATTATCTTTTGTCTGTAGTCATCCAGAAAAACATCGTCCCTGAGTGCGTGCATTTCCTGCTGCCACTCGTGTTTGCCAGCCGGAAGTCGAGCAGCAATCTGGACAAGAGTGATCCGATAATGACACTAGGCCTTGGTTGAGAATTCGTGTTCGGCTGACCACTGCAGCAGACAACACGCCTAGCTTGTAGTCGTGTAAAGGGATGCGCAGATGGAATGCCAGTCAAATTTGATCCCGCATTGTTCAGTTTCCGTCTTATTTGTCTATATAGTCATCCACTTGTCCATGTGTTTTGTTGTGGCTGCGAAATAGTTCGTCGAACAGTCAACCAGCATAAATATACTGTTAACATGTTGAATGCTAGTACCGCCAGCATAACTGCGCTGACCTTGTTGTTCAGCGGTATTTCACTGATCTGTGGTAACGTCTCTGCTGAACCATTCAGTATACCTATGAATACATTCAACATCAACGTTGGTGATAAGGATACTTCAAGTTGGGTCCGGTTTACGTAAGTGATGTTTCCGTTTTGAAGCTAAATATAATTATCGCTAATGTCATCAATACCTGAAGAAAACTGCATCGATCGAAAAGTAATTGCTCGTCGTGTTGGGTGTCATATTTTCTGCTACTTCTGTGATCATTCAGAAACTTCTTCTAGTTAAATTTCAAAACAAATAATAATTCAAGAAACAACCTATCCCCGTTACAAAACAGAAGTCAAAAACATAGATTGCACAATGTATTCTAAGAAGCTTATGGTGTCATCGTCCTCTCTGTGGATTGCCAGCTTTATATTTGGGTGTGCAATCTATGTTTTTGACTTCTGTTTTCAAATAATAATTCATCTGACTTTAACTGGTACGGTTAAGCATTTCGGTCCCCGTGACAACCCACCAGAATCCGGTTTGATGGTCAAGCTGTGGGCAGCCATATTGGTGAATTTAAAATTAGTGTTCCTGTGATGCCAATGCCGCGCCCTCGTTCCCGGAGTTTGTCGAGTTTATCTTTCCCAAACCACGGCTAGTTCGTTGCCATACTTTTCACCCTTCTACTGAAAATCAAAAAGCAAGTCGTGTTGATCTTGAATTATAGATCTCAGCGTTTCACGTTTATGAGTTATCATGAAGGAATTCACAAGGACATCTGGAGGGACGAAATATGAAGATAACAATCAACTAGATGTACGCATTGGTTTTTCATCAAGACTTTAGCCGTATATTAATAATAGTACATTAGTAAACAATTAGTTTACAGATGCTGCCCAACTCAGGGTTGATGAGTAAAAACTTGAACAAGTAGACCAATACGCCTCCGTTATGAGGAGAATGGGGAATAAAACTAGCCAGATTGCGTGAAAGGTGGAGCTCAAAATACAGTCAGCCAAACAAAGTATCGTCGACCAGACACACTACTCGAAAGTAGTTGTGAGACATGAACATTTGAAAAACTCGAAGCGGGTTCAAATTTGGGTACGATGGCCTGTCCTGCTGAGAACATCTGACTTGGTGGGAGGCATTCTCTTGAAGTTAGCGTGACAGACACCTTGTCTCCCTTTGAGGGCTGTCGGGTATTGCTGACTGTCACAGATGACAACATCTGGACAAACTTAGCTTGCAGATTCGGGTTAGCCTGGACGGGAGCGAGATGGCGCAGATGTACCACAAGCGCCTTCGAGGGGAAAAGGCTCCAGTTCAAACCCTGAGTGCGGCAGAGGATAGGGACCGCTGATGGGCTCTCAGAAGAGCGGAACTCGAATCTGGTGCTTCTGAGTGCGAGGTTGACCGGATGACCTGAGCTTTGCGCGTGGAAGATGGAGTTTAGAGGAGAGTCAGCTAAGCAAAGAACTCAGATGGTTGCAATAATTTATGTTCTTTGATTGATCAAATGCTCTTTGCTCGGATATGGAACTTACCACTTAGTTTTCCATCGAGTTGCTCCTTTACAGAGCAAACATGTGCAACGTCGTTCAAAGGAGCTCCGCGCTTGTGTGTTACCCCGACTGCACGTGGATATATTGCTCAAAAAGTTACGGGAAACGTAAAGCCTAAGTAGAGGTAATTAACTGCATTGCTGTGAAAAATTGTAGATTTGAATATTTTTCCGAGTTCGGACTCTATTCCTTACTTTCAAAGTCAGTGTGAATTCAATAGCGTGCAATTTAATAAACTTTACTCTATAGTGCCACTATATTTTATACTTTATTGGGAATAACTGAATAAATGAGAAATATGTTTTTCGAGTGAATTCCCGATTTGTATTTCAAAAGTATTGCATTCACTCAGTATCTGCCCCTGAGCCACTTGGAGGACCTTTGAAGTCATGCAACTTTGTTAAAAAGAAGCTTATTTGCCACGTTAATATGTGTTTCCGGTAATGAATACTCTTCAAAGATTGCGTTTATCCACGACATTTTGGTATAGTATATAGGCCAGCACGTGATGGAGGTAGTATGTCTTTCAGAATCGTTCGGGTATCTGTTCTTTTCCCATTGCAACCCGTCGTCACAAGGAATGAACAAATTCTGTTTAATCTTACCAGTGTACATCCAGATCAATCAGTAGTGTTGTGATATACTGATATCCTCGGGTAAAAGCATGCGAGGTGAAGAAATTTTTCACCCACAAATTTCACACACTGAGAACTTTATCACAAAAAACCACCAAAAGCTAAAATGTCCCCCGGGAGAAGTGATGCTCTAAATTATGAAGTCTGGGCTAGAGGATAGCTAAACGCGTAAGATCTTTTTCCTGTGGGAGCTCAGTTTACTCTTTTCTACTGAAAATCTCAAATTTTGCAGTGAGTGACAAGTAATATCAGTGAACAGATCGATCATCTCTGCGTAAAGGCAGGAATATTTCAGTTGGTATAGCAACCTGCAGTGCTTAGTTTCGTGACATTCTAACATCATTTGACAATATGATATCATCCATTTCAATGAAATAAAAGATCAGTGTGATTTATTTTTGTCTAACTGGAGAATTGTGTCCATTGTTCTTTAGGTAGTACAAATATGAAAACAGTGATTGTCCAGATATCACGACAAAAGCTCCAAAGCGTTTTTGTGATATTCATGATAGCAACGGGATTGAGTGGGCGTAGTAGTATTCGGGAACAAATAAGAGAGTACATGGGTAAATCACAGAACGGTCACTGCAAAAGGCGACTTATTCCAGCTGGACCGAAAAAGCTATTTCGGGGTGCCGTTTACGAGACTAACAAAACGCGGAGAGAAATCCATTTGGTTTCAGCCGCATTAACATCACTCTGTTGGATGACTACCGTTTCAGGTAAGACATATGGAGTAGGGCACCGAAAAGTCCCAGCATTTTTGACTCGTTATCTCTAGTCTCTGTCTCACATGAAATAAACAATAGTTCTTCTAATGTAAGCCTGTGCACCTTGCTGCATTATCGTACCCTGACTGATTGGGCGATAAGATTAGAGAAGAAAGTAAACCAGACTGGTACTGCTTCCCGGGCGAAATAGGAAACATTTTTTCTGAGCAGAAAGCAATACACAGACTAGCATGATTTACATTAAGGCACACTAGGCCTTCTGTTGAGTGAAGAGTAGTCATGTTTTTGTTCAAGTTTCCGGTGTCCTGTCCCATTCGGTATTGCGTCTGCAGTTGTTTGCACCTGTTACAGGGAAAATATCTTTCCTCGACGTGAGCAGTTTCCCAAAAGCCATAAGTTTGTTGTTTTATTGACAAATATATTCCAGTCAATTCACCCAGAATTCGGGAAAGTATGACAGCTACCTGTATGTGTTGAGTAATGCAGGATAACCAGAGAGTTTATTTTATATTATGAAAACCCAGTTTACGACACCTTTTGAGATAAGTCAGCAAAGTTTCTCAAGAGTTAGCTTTCCTTTTTACCACAGTTTGACCGAGTGCTCATTAAACTGTCGTTTTTCAGACTGCGATGAAACTGCTATACGTATTTTTCATAGCAACATCTAGTCGTGAGTGGATACTTTTAAACAAAAGCTAAAGTATGTTTAAAATTACATGTTTTGATCTTCAGCTCATAAAAACCGTGTGAAAGTGTTTATGCGTTTATCTGGGTTGTCGGGGCCCTCAAATTCCGTCCTGTTTTTTGTGCTCATCGAGGGTTTTATCATTTTGTACACAAACCACGTTCGAGTTGTTCTTTCGATCCATATCTTTGTGCGGTTATCGTGTTTACCTACTTCCCGGAGTTTTAAAATGCCGCATGCAATATGTTGTTGCTCGGTTTTGCATTTATCGAAAAAACCTCCCGATAATTGATTACCGGATGTAAAAACGAAAGTGGAATCAATTAGGGACTACTGAAAAACGTTGCACTGCTGGTCACTTAGCGTCAAGCCGGTCAGATCAAAAAGATAGCATCATTTATCACCCTTTCAGCCAAATAACGTTTTCTGTTGGAGAACATGAGTGACCTGGTGGATTTTCTAAAACGGTTTAAATTACCTGCACCAGGAATCTCAATGCTTCAAGAGATCTGGCCACGTTTTTATACGGATGACCCACTAATAAAACTCCACGGATGTTATTTCCACCAGAGTGATCGCACTGGTCTGGTCACGTACATCAAGCTTTCCTGAGGAAAGTCTTTAAAAATAATTTATTTGCTTACAGCGAAAAACACTGGTTTTTAATCGGTGGAATGCACACCACAATTACTCAGATAATACTGATCAATCATCTCCACATATATCTAGTCTCCATCATTTTTCACATCAAATTATATTTCCGTATTAGCTAACACACACATCAGAAATATTGTGCCCTTGAAACTTTAGAAGTAATCATTGTTGTAGATTTTAACCATTCGGATATCAGTTTTCCAAACTGCTTAATGTTAGGAAATACTGCAAACTTTCCTATAGGAGAGAATATACAGGTCTGATAATTCTTTTCCAAAGAAACAAATTATCTCCAGCTTTATCCAGCACCAGTCACGGTGTCAGCGGGAGTTACTCCAAGATTTATTCCAAGTTACAGCACGTTATGCATTTTCGTTCTTCCGACTGTAGAATTTTCCATAGGCAACGCAATCCAGAAAGCCTGAGATCACTTCGAGAAATGATTGAGGACAAGGATTTGGTCAGTTCTACAACCCTGAAGTTTCAAAGTACTGCGAAAATCTGACAAATTACCGGGACCTTTAGTACAATATTCGTGGCCGCCTTTAAAACTGAAAATCGTACAATGGTGAGGCAAACAAAATATTTAATTATGTATGGAATAAAAATTGGACACAAGCTATATTCGGAAAGTCCTATCATCGTTAGATTAGAAATGCGATGTCCAAGCTCTGTGGTATGAGGTCCGTGAGACTTCGACCCCATAAAACGGCAGCTAAGCTCAGTCGAATGTTTTATTCCGATCGACATTCGTTGATTTTGCCAGCGAGATCAAATCTAGGAAGAACTTTCATTTTCCAGAACCAAAGGTTTTCTTATGTTTTGTCATCCAGTAGTCCACTTCGTCACATTGATCTCTCAATGCATCCAAATGCCGAGGGAGGATGTCTATCTTTGTTGGAAAGGAATTGTTCTTCGGTAAATGCCGACAAAAGGCAAAAACTAAAGCTGGTTTAGTGAATTAAAGTGGTATAACAATTTCTGTGGCTTTCACCAGGTCTCAGAAAATGAATATTGCGCAGACAAAGATTCCAAGATTGCCATTTTATACTCTAAGCCTGTGTATTTTCACGTTCCCTAATACCTTAATAAACATTCTGTTAATTTTTGGGGTGATGCCACATCTTATCTGCTGCTCTCTTTTCATCTTTGCCGCTCAAAGGATCAAGGATCTCGTCATTTTGAGAGGGTCTATCAAAGTAGTATCAGCATCCAGTGGTATCTATCACTTTGCTGTAGCTAATTTCTTTTCTGAAAAGCACTTATTTTAGTGCGATGAATCCTGTATTTGTACCGTATCAGACTAGGCTCATAGGCTACGTAAGCACTCACTGGGTGTTTTTTTCCAGCATCCAATAAGTGTAAACTCAAATTTCTCTACTCCCAGACAGTCTTCTTTTCCTAACCTTTCGTATCCTGTCCTGCAGAATATCTCAGTACCCCATCACCGGTGTCAGACAAAATCAAATGTGCTTTGCCTCAACTCATCTTCTTGGAGTTTCCTTGTTACAGCTGCTCCAAATGAGCAACTATTTTATTCGTTTTTTTAACTATTCAAAAGGCCAACAAGTTTGCCAAAAGAATATGATACCGATGTGCGTGGTGTCGAAAATCCATCTCCTAGGATGGCTAAAACCACGGTGACTAGATTTCAGTTATAAAACGTACCTGACATGGATAGAAGTAGCAAGGATTTTAATCCCCCTAACATCTTTTATGTGTGATTTGTGTTTTGAACAGGAAAGTATTTTGTATGACAATTCTCATCCCCAATATTCTCGTTTTCTTTGTTTCGTTCGTCGGTTACTTATCCAAAGACGTGTATAAACTACTGGACAAAGTCGTTTTAAAACGTGTCTGCCTTTTATTGTGGGAGGCAGAAATGCGAGCCTGTTTTGTCATCATCAGAAAGAAAAGGTTCGTAACTTCTGAACCAAAGCAAAGAAAATCGATCACGATTGGAACAGAAATTCATTTTCCTTCGGTGGATGAGCTAGAACTCGATGTTTTATGTTGGATACAGCACTCTTTCGTTGTGATTGCCCGCGTAGGGTACGCAGGGCCAATAACATCAATGGACAGCAGATCAGTAAGTATAGAAGCAACCAACAACCCTTACAATGATAAAGACAGGATTGACGATCTATGTCTGACAGCTACAGCTAGTGGGTCAGCAACCAGTTCTCTCAGTTGACCTGTCGCTTCATTTGACATAAAAATTAGTTTATAGTAGTCGTCAGCCATCAAGACGAAACACCTGCTTGTCTGCTTAACACAAATCTTGAAATAAGTTTTCCCTATTTGCCATTTGGTGCAGAACAAAAAGACAAATAGTCAGCCATCTGTTTACATACGTTAGTGGCTTTGATTCCCTACCTTAGTTGTCTCAGCTGAAAACAATCCCCTACAATCATAAAAGACATCATATTTGAGGGATTAACAGTATCATTTCTTTTATTTTTGATAAATCTTGTCGTTTCGGAGACTGTCAGAAAGAGGACAATAAAAATTCGAATGCAAATTGTATAGCCTAAAATTTTATTTTAATAAATTCAAATTTTCTATCTATCATTCAATGTTCTTTACGAAACTACGTCACTGTTATTATTTGGGGGGTTCCAATGTTGACTTTACAAACATTTCATTTTTAACACAAGCTCCTATATTCTCCCTAACCATTTGTCATTTATTTTGTAATCCACTGCAACTCTTATTTGTAATACAATCTCAATTACCATAAAAATGTGAAAGTACAAAGTACGCGGTCTGACAGCTTTAGATGTATTTATTTTCAATCAGTCTGTCTTGGTAGACAGTGTTAACAAGGTCACCACTGGCCACGGTTTGTTGTTGTTCCTGGTTTTATTTCTAGTTAGACGGTTGTGAAACCCTGGAATCCGAACCAACAGAAAAAGGAGTACTCAAATTCTGTGAGCTCTTTGATCCTTTATCTGTGCGTCGTTTGAATCACCGGTTGACTTGCACGTGATTTATCCCATCTGGAAGCGGGAGTTACAAACAACGACGGACGCAGCCCAGAAGGGCTTATCATTTGTAGAACCGCATGTCTTCATAAGGAGTTCACTTCTCTTGATTCGACGGAATAAGTCGTTTTCAGACAACGGACCGGAAATCACTTATATCTCCTTACTATTACCAACCCACTGGCAGAGGCAACTGAACTCTAGGCACCGCATATCTTGTACACTCCAATTCCAAGTCTCAGCAGCACAAAGAAACCGATCAAAAAGCGGCACAGTGTAAAATGATATGAAAATTTGATGAAGCCTTAGGTTAGTATGACAAATGTTCTAAATACAATACGAGACTGACAATGTTTTGCGAACTTCCAAACCTCTGAAAATCATAGATGTTTCATCCTCGTTAGGAATCATCGCCCAGTGCACATCCAATGGGGTCCATCCGGGACTCTAACCCCGGAGTGAACGACTGTGGGTCGAAAACCTCAATCGCAAGGCAATCCGGGCTGATTCTCAACAGCTTTACTGAACTTATAACGATTGTCTTCGTTGTACGTAGTCCCCTACAGAGAAATCGTTTAGCAAAGGAGCCGGTGGTTTTGCTTAGAATACTCTGATGACATTCATAGCCAATATAGGAAAGATGTCTTATCGTGTGTTGTATAAGTCCAATAAGCCATTTTGAGCCATCCTGGATAGGGTTATAGTTAAGGTATTTGGCTCATGCAGTGAGTACTCTGTTAGCTACTCTATTGGTGCTGGATTATTGTGAGTGTAGTATCTTGTTGATATACTTACTAAGCATTTGTGCTCATAGAGTTTCCTGCATTTTTGTATTTTTCAGATCGAACACAATCAACCCCTAAGGAAGACACTGGTCCTTGCATACTACAGTCATAGTCGTTCATCCCTGGTCCGAGTCCCAGTTCGGGCTCGGTGGATGTGCAAAGCGGAAGGTTCCTAACAAGGATAAAACAGCTGCATATTGCTTTCATGGTTTTCAGTGGTCTGGAAGTTCATACTGCACGAAGAATCTCGTAATATTTAAAATCCAGTCTCCTATTATTCGATAGCATTGATCTAAGATGTACCGCACCAGCCCTTAAATGTTGCTGTCTACCTCCCTCAGGATGTCATGTTCATTTTATATTGCGTTTCAAGCACGTAAAGCGGTTTACTTTCATCCGGACCTCATCGCGTGACGTTAGTTAAAAACTGTTGGAATATTACTGATAGGAGTTACGGTAGATAGAGTGGTCGTTCATTATCGGACATCAACCAAATCAGTCAAATATATCAACAATGTTTATTTGCAAAGAGCTGAACAATGGACTTGCAGACAGTGTTTGTCCAGGCGAAGGATGCAATTTTATAGTTTGCATGCCCCCTGTTACTTCACTGCCAACGGTCACTCTGACGTGGTCATGTTCACTGTCACTCCACAATTGTCCACGATTGTTTTCTGACTATCCAACTACTCACTTATTCAGTAAGCATGCTCCACCACACAACTACTTCAGGCTCTAGCTAGCCCCGTAAGTTGTTTCGATCATTATTTGGAAATAAATATTACAAAACTGGATGGACTTTAAGTTAGGATTTGTCGAGGAAAAGAGAGCTAACAATCATCATTTGTGCTTATTTTCTACATCGAAATGATACCGCCGGTTAGCGCAAAAGCAAAATTTGACGGCAAAAATCAAACCAGTTTGATAAATTTATTTGACTTTTCCAGCCATCCTTCCATGACAGATTGCAGTTTGCGTTTCTGTTTGTTTGACCCAAACCAGCACGACTGTATCTTTGACTGACACCGAACCACGGTAAATATGAAACCGCGTAACGAGGTCAAACTAAATTTCTCGCTGGGTAACCAAACTAAATTCAGTTACCAAACGAGGTCACTCGGTGAAAATGACAAGAAAGTATTGCCTCAGGCTTGTCCAAGACCTCGGCGTAATTGGTTTCACTAGAGATGATCTTGTTCGTTCAGTTTATATTGTTGTTATTCTGTGAGAGGGTAAACGTGGATCCGTAATTCAATACTACATAGGGAACAAACTACAAGGGGCACGCAAATTGGCTATGTGTCGTCCGACAGACCATCCGGTTAGAATGATGGCACTTCATAAAGTTGGACGATGATTCAGGTCAAATCACAGAAAATGAATCCGCCTGAACTCCGAATGCTGGCATTCAATCTGTACGGACACTGTTTTCAATGTATAAGGTTTTTCCGAAGTGCAATCACCCCGAGCGGACGGCAACGGAAAAAAGATTGATACGGGAACAAATGAAAATAAAGTTTACCGTTTAGTCTAAAACACACTAGAATTATGGGCATTGGAATATTCAGTTCCATGTTTTTCCACAAATAAGTCCACTCCGAGAGCTGGAATCTAAATGGGAACTTCCTGTCTTTCAAACAGTTCCCGTATTAGCTATGGCATCCTTATCCGGCAACCGTAGGCGAATAACATGAGCGAACCTCCAACGACGTGTGCTGGTGCACAAGTGTAGGTGGATTTTCCATCACTTGCAGAATGCAAATCCTTAGTGCTAATAAAAATCTACGAATATGCTTCATCGCGGAAGACTTGAGTCAAGGTTGCAAAGTAGCGCGATTTATGTGATTGCACGCATTCGTTTTCAAATTGTTGGCTAATCAATGAAAGATCCACGTGATCAAAACCTCCTTTACGAGCTTTGAGGGATCGAATAAGAATATGATCCCGTTTCTGGGGGACAACACATTATAAGCTAACTATTTTACAGCTGCTGACTGCTTTAGAAGCGGCTGGCAGTTTAACCCGGATCATAACATATTGGAATGACAGGGAAAATGAATTGAACCCTTTCTTATATAAAATCAAGGGCACCTATGGACCAGCAATGTAGTGTGACATTGCACAAAGCTTACAGGAAATCTTGAGGGTAGAAAATGCCACACCCGAATTTGTGGTGTTGTATAGTATGCTTTTCGTTTCATAGAGATTTATTATTCATAAGTCTTGGAAGTGATATTTGGTGACATTTTCAATCATAATACGAAGAAAGCCGTAGTTATAGTGCAGAGCAGATAAAGTGGTCCTGGATAAACACTGAGGCACCTTATACACGGTCACTAGTTTTAAAATCTTGTTTCACATTTCTCGTGTCAATAGGGACTCACAGAAAGGTCCTCACATGATTTTCTTGCGATACGAGGAAATTGCAATTTGAGAAATGTAAACATTAGAGCTTCTCTTGAGAATGAAAAAACCCGAAAACAAGTTGGCCATCAATTGTGCTTTGATGCTCGCCGTATCGTTTCATAAAATAGATCGTGAACCTTACAGAAGTAAAAAAAGCAGTAGAGGCCAAAGTAATGATTAGCAAAATGGCTTGGGAAAGAGGGAATATTGATCATTAGAGCTGCTTCTGTGGAATAACTATTTTTTAATGCTAGGGGATATTCAGGCCTGCAGAGCTACTAAATAAGTGAAAAGAGTAGTCACAACAAGTAATAAATGCAATAAAACTCGTTTCAAATATCTCTTATCTCATCTCGAATCTCATCTCTTTGTGAGAGAATTGTCTTTATTGGAAACCAACAAAAACCGTCCATTATGGTCAAAAACAAGTGGGTACGATACCACCAAGGAGTCTCCAGGCTCTCAGTTCCAATTGTGCTAGCACGCTCTTCAGAGAATACTAGAATGAAACTAGCATCCTAATATATATATCAAAAGCATGTTTGTCGAATATTAGACGAGTACCTTGTACTTTGTGGTAACCCGTGAGTGTGAACAAATCCAGTTGAAGAACTTCAAAGTTTATAATGAGAGACTTTGTCGTGTTGATGATGAGATTATCATAAAGAGCTTCTTATCTTGTCAGCAGTGCTGATCCACATATGGTCGAGCTACACACAAGCTGCAAAATTTGCCATGGCATTTCGTGGATGATTCAGAAGCAGGCGAAAGTTTTCTTCACCAACTCGAATTAGTCTCTTCCAGCATCGTTTACTAATCACAGATTAACAGTTTTTATGCCATCTTATTGCCGAAACATTTGCATGCGAGAAGTGATCCATCAGTTCTACCGGTGGGCGTAAATCCACTCGTTGCAATATTTTCGCAGGTAACTTGATCAACCGGGGCTATAATACCACTAGCAAAAAATTGTGTACACTCTGCTATGATTGACTAGGTACTGAATAATGGAAGTTAGTCGTCGAATATCGGAAATGACTATTTTTTGGGACTAGAAAGCATTTCCTAGATAGAACCTAATGGATATGCAATCACGCTCACCAAAGGAGACGGCTGCGTCGACTACTTTTCGAACAATCCTATTGTGAGAAACCGGGCAAATATGGTCAATCAACACTGGCAGTGCATCACATCAAACCCCACTCCCTCTGCCCCCCTCCCTCCCTAAAGAAAAATATCTATTAAGTTTCATTCCTGAAGTTGACCTTCTAGGTTGATTTGATTCCCTATTGGAAAATATGATCTCAGTCAAACTGTTCTTGTTCGAATAGTTTGCGATTTCGCTGGCCATACCGCTCCAATCAATTATTTGACCTACACCGTTCCGACTAAGCTCAGTCCTCTGGGTACGCATGATCAGCTTGTTATCAAGAAAGGTTTGTTCGTGTTCAAGTTTTTGCAAGCAAATCTTGGTTTATTTTAATATCCATCTATCTTGCTTTGAGAACACTGGTGCTACTTACCAAAAAGTCGCGGTAGAATGGCTTTGTCAATATTTTCATTGCATGCATAACTATAGTGAAACCACTCGGTACTGTCAGAGAGACAGCCGGCAATCAGGACACTAAGATGCTGATCAGATAACCAAATAAGGCTTGATAGCGGGCTAGCTGACGTTACGGTACTATCTGTCGTTACATTTGGTCATAGACACCTTGCATATCCAACCTCAGCCCCCTCCCGGGGGACTGATCTAGGTTTTCCTCTCAGTCACTATCGATCAAGCTTACCTTGGCATCGAAATCATTCGGGGTTATCTTTCCAGCCGTTACTGTTATAGTCTTCACTTCGGTCACGGCTGCTGGCCACATTTCATTAACATGAATTAAGTTGCAGCCAAACAAAATACGATATTTTCAGAATCAGAAATGATAGATTGACGGACAAGATGGGTCCAACTGAAGCAAGCAACAAAACGTTATAGACCATAAGGTAAAAGATAGTCAATCAGTACCGACAGTGAAAGTATCATGATAGACTGAAAGTGATCTGCAATCGATCGATGTGGGAATCGAAACGGGGATAAGTGATTTTATGTCCAATTCCGGTTAATAGTTAAAAGGGAAATCTACCATCAGTTCTATACTTAGTTTAGAAAAATGCCGTCGAAATTCGGTGAACATGGAAAATGCATCTGTTAGAGAGATTTACTAATGAGAGACCTATAATGAAACGGCATGCCGCACTTGACGGTGAGTGGTTAGTTTGAGTAACTGTTAAACCCCATTAATTTGTATGCGCTCTCAATTGCCTTACTCATTTCACAGTTTTTTTTCTTGCGAGGCCACTGACATCCCGTTTTCTTTTTCAACAGCAGCTACCTTTGTTTAAAAAAAACCGCACTACCTTGGTTTTGAATTTCCAGACCGGACAAAAGGCGCCAGCCCATTTGTTTCTCGCACATATCAATGAAATAGCACGATCCACGTTGTTTAGTTGAATACGACGAGCTGTTTTCCACATACCTCCCTTGCATGTCAAATTTCAAAAACTGGATTCCCGGGAACGTTTTCCCACAGACCCTTAGCATGGACTCCGTTTGTGGAAGCGAACCGATAGGCAGGAAATTTATAAATGAAGCTTTCAAATGGAATTGACGAACAAGGAAACGAAAATAACTGAATCACCTTTTCTCTAACTGTTCATTCGTCAAACTTTGAGAATAAAATAGCGCACTATTTCTGCAGGTAACTCGCTGTACTGCCTTACCATATTCGAAGTATTATCTTCTTTGGATAAAGTTACTGAGAAGCTCTGTTAACAATATCGATTAAAAACAATTTTTGTTGAACAAAACGTATGCAAAGCTCAAATTCACAGTAATTTGTGCTACTTGCGATACTTTGATTTTGAAAAAGTGACATTTAATAATAAAATCAAATGGAAATAAGGGTCTACTTATTAATTAGATTGACCGGTGTGTTTGGTTGTCACGTGCGCACTAAATTGTACAAAAAAGTGATTCGCTGACACGAGGGAGATTTTTGTGGCTTTCGGAGGATCTATCACGTTGTGGCCATGCGCGTTTGTGTGGCTTTGGTGGCACAGACACTTCAGTCATCAAACTGGAAACTTTCACTTGAGCACAATATTTGTCTAATAGCACGTAAAAATAACTACGACTTCACTTTATTTTCTTTGCTTATATGAGATCATCCGACTGAGAAATCAAAACACTCAGCGAGTATGACGTTCAGTTTCAACTGGAAATTCGCGTAAAATGTCACTGATAACCACTTCCTAATGCATAGTACTGCGGCTCTAAATACCTAAAGGGTAACGTTGTTACGCACATATATATATATGATAAGCTATACATAATGCGTACGTTAAGTTTGATATTTCAGTTTTTTCATGCAGCAGAAAATCATTTTTATGGTGATATTACCTTCCTTTTTCTTCAATCGGAATTGAATCGACGACTGGTTTCCTTCGTGCGTTACGGGATTTGCCTTTCACCATTCCAGTCGGGGCACACTGTCCAATAAGTCAGTCAGGCAATCCGTTTGAAGCAAAAATCCCTCAGAGCTTGGCCATCCCTTTGTTAGTCAAACTGGATGAGAATATCTCTGGTTTTGCATTGTATAGCAGGTTTTGGCACTGCGCTGAGACTGAGGCTCATTAGCACCTTTTATTGCTGTCCATCCATGTTATCTTCCGGCGAATGTCACTTCAAAACGAGCGATGCGAAAGAAAAGACAAAGATATTTTTAGAAAGCTGATTCTTCTGTGGACTGCATCCGAATTTAACCTGGATATTCGCCTGAACCTTAGCAACAGAGCTTGACACCTTCGTGGGACTCTGATAATTTTGTACACTTGGTGCCAATAGGAGGTTGCAACACCACAAATATTTTGATAATATTCCCGTTTGGCTGACTGTATTTGGACTCCACCTTCCATGCACAAACCTCAGGTGGTCCGGCCAATCGGCGAGCGGAAGCACCAGACTCGATTTTCTCTCGTGTTAGAGCTCATCAGTGGTCCATACCTTCCGCGACACCCAGGGTTTGAACCCGGGCTTTTTCGCCTCGAAGGCGTTTGTGTTACCACTGCGCCATCCCGCCCCCGTTCGAGCTGATTCGAATCTCCAAGTTTGTTCAGATGTCGTCCCCTATGACGGCCAAAAGAGCCCGATGGTTTCGAACGGAGACAGGGTGCCTTCCCCGTTAACTCCATGCGAATGCCTCCACCCAATCAGGTCTTCTTCACAGTATGGGCCAATGTACCCACACCCCAGATCTGGTTTACCTTTATATATATATATATATATATATATATATATATATCATGCAGTTACCAGCTGGTAGTATGTGGGAAAGGGAAGGATCCGGGTCCAAGCCCTGGGAGTAGAGGAGGACATGGGCTACTAATGAGTTCTAACGAGAGCGGAAGTCGAGTCTGATGCTTCCGAGTACGGGTTGGTCAGATGATCCAGGGTCTGCACATAAAAGATGGAGTCCAAAGGACAGTCAGCCCAAAATCGATTCGCCGGTCCCACGGACTACTAACAGATAATTTCATGATATAAGTGTTCCCGTTCACAATTTTGCCACAGGGAAATGGCCCAGTACTAAATCGATGGAGGAACTCATCGTGACTCTAGCCCTTTACCTGGAGATTCAGCTGTTGAACTGAATTCGCACAATACAAATAACGGGTAAATCAACTCAAATATTGTGAACAGTATTGCCAGATCCCATAAACTTGCACGTCACGGTACGTCACTGATTACTGGGTTGAATTCGTCAACCACACTAAGTTATTCTTAGCCACGGTTACGTCACGTACTTCATCTTACTAGGGTATATGATCATGCCACAAGTTTACGTAGACATGGTTATGTGCTTACCGATTTTATTAGACCAGAGGAAATCATTATGATCATTATTTCAGCTATTTGTTTAGTAGTAGATAATTTGACATTCTGTAACAATACTTAACTCACTACAGAACATCTTGGAGAAGCTGGTAAACTATTTTACCCTACTTAGGGATCACTAGCAACACATACTCACGAAGTTCAAGTCGAGGCTGGAACCTGGGGCGAACCAAAATTTTACCTCTGATATTGGTGTAAATCGCGTCACACTTGTACCATAATTATGCGTTGATGCTTAAGGATTACCAGCCGATTTCCACAGCTTCAGTCAGTGGCCCGAATCGAGAGAATGGTTCCCTACCATCCGGGACGAAGAGGCTCAAATAATCCGGGTTCGGTACTGTCGCACTGAAACTAGCTGATGACGGAAGGGTATAAAAAATTTATATCACGAATCCAATACTTTTCTACTTAGGTCTTGCGTGCAGTGAAAGCCATGGTCTCAAATGCCTACTACTCTATTCGGTATACCTTTCAAACAGTCACAAAGAAATACATAAAGCCCACATGGAGCAGGTTTGGATGGTAACGAGCCGGGCTACAGAGAATCATTGGCCACAACCAACCTGATCGGCTCAGGCGTGATTCCGGAATAGCTATGGAAGATTTGCATTTTACTAACGAGTCACGGAAAGTACTTCTAAATTCGGGAGAAATCAGAACACCACCAGGAACTCTGCTCCATGTAGCTTTCAAAACCGGTCTTTATTCTAATAGTAAACATATAAACCATCTACAGAGTTTGCACTCATTAGTAAATTACGTAGGGTTTCGTTTCAACGTCAAGGTCGCTGATGAATATGATGGCTGTGTGTTGTTCAAAGATGAAAGTATATCTGAATAAGTGTAAAACCATAGGCAAACTGATTCTGTGAGTTGTCAGTGCACTTGAGTGGACTAGGATAAATTACTCAAGAGATCGTTCACCTTGTGTTCATACAAAAGAGGGTAAGAGCTTCATGTATTTTGTCGATTTTGTTCCAGAAGCCGGTCAAGTTATTGTATCCACCCCCCTCGGAATGACGCAACAAGCATTGCATGAAAGTACTCAATATTACTGCATTTATCTAAAGTAGTCAGATTCCCTGAATCTCTGTGGAAACCTATTTTTAGAAGTGGACTTTAGCATCACAGCTACACTTTATCATCTTGAATATGAAAATGAGGCTTCTCTAAAACAATTAGGAGCACAAAGCCAAAATTTATTCGCAATGTTCATTCCAGCATTCGACAATATGATTATTCTTTTAGAGTTTTGTCAGATAGGACAGACCGACTGACGGTGTGATTTTCTGGAATAAGTCAAGCAATCGGACTTTTTTACTACCGTAATTTATCACAACGTACATAGTAAATATGTGATTCGAAGGAAGGCGGTAACTCAAGTGTTATGGATGAAACAATGCAAAAAAGTGAATGTAATTAATTCGATTTCGGGAGAGTCAGGAATTGGTTAAACTAGAAAAATAAACAATTTTTATATCGTGTGAGAGAAGGTGGAATGTAAAATAAAATTAGTCAAATAGAGACAGATTGGATAGCACAAACTTGTATACAGGAATGACAATGAAACTTTAAGGGGACTCGAACCGAAGCATTCGTTCAGCTGACGAAGTACTCAATTTATTCAAGACTCAAAATCACCGCCGTGCTTTCTTCTCAATAGCTCAAAGTGTGTTTGAAAATCATATTCTGCAGCAGTGACTTTATCACCCTTCATGACCTCCTCATATTTGTGCAACTCATGCTATGTGAACAATGTACTTGGTTTTTCCTTTGATACTTTAGTTGGCTTTCTGTTTCACAGATTCACACAAACAAACAAAGAACTCCGCAATCTCCGTTTTTATCCCTTGTCCAGTTTGCGTGCATTTTTGACTCAAGAAATCTCAAGTGGTATATCCGGAGCACAGAAGCTGCACATAATAAGCACGTGTCCATCACGACTTCTATTCATTTAACCACCGCTCTCTACCATCCGACCGTTTGCAATAGCGTACTCAAACACTTTTAAATATAACACGTTCTTTCATAAATTCAGCTTTTTAGGAAAAAAGAGAAAAATCAGCAAAAGTAAAATATATCGGCTTCATTATGCGTTTAGTGTCTGTTAATGGGAATGCTTTGCTTATACGGGAACAAGTAAACAATCGTCTACAATTTATACCTTGGAAACACAAGCTACCACTGCATCCCTTGGTCATGTGCTTTCCAGGGTTTATGAGCACTACATGACAGATTATAGTATTGGGCAGAGGGATTGCACACTGTTTTTGTGGTTCGTCAGTGGCCAGCTGAACGTTGGTTCTGCGCTAGGTGTCATTTTTCGTGCAAGCTCACGTGGCCATGGGGGACGGCATAGCCACCTGCTGCCTGGACGAGTTTCTGTGATAAAAACGTTTTTATTGGTGAGCTAATCATAAGAAAGCAATTAACAGTATAAACGATGTGCAAAGAAGCCCGTATTGCATTGCGAAACCACCTGGTTTGCTACTCAAAGGACATATGATATGGTTGTGACCAAACACGGACGGGAATCCCAATAAAACTGTAGATGTACAACGACAACGAGTGATAGCAGTTAAAAACCTTTCACTAGGTCACTAGCATGCTATAAGTTACGGGAAAAATACCAAGAGTGGATTCACACTCTTCCAAAATTAAATTAATTTCACCACTCATTTTCCCTCTTGGTACTTTTGTTGTAGGATACTGTCTACAGGAATACGGAAACCTCTTCGAAATTAGTGGCCAGCGGGCATCAGTGGTAAGCACTACACCAAAAAGACTATTTTGGAACTGTTTTACCAGAATATATTCATGCTTATTCGGTGTCAGGTACCCAGGGATAGCAAAATAATGTTGTTACCATATGCTCATAGGGCCCACTATTACATTAACAACATTTATTTAAAGAGTGTTTGCGGTCTTTTAGTATGACACTGTTACCGCAATGAATTGTTTTGGACCTAGAGCTTACATAGGCGATTAGACTGTCACAAAATTGGGGTGGACGAAAGTAGAAATATCTACTCCATGCCGACATGAAAATCGGCACATTTTCCCAATTGTGAAAATGGGTCACATAAACACATTCCATTTTCTCGGACATCCCAAGATTGAGCTTGATATATTCCATTGTAATTGAGTAGTGGGAGGTTAGATTTGTATATTAAGATTCATCATACACCTTCAACGCTCAACTGAACCATTGGAAACCATGGAAGCACTGTACAGCTGTTTCATCCTTGTTAGGAATCATCAGCAGTGCACATCCACCGAGCCCCCACCGGGACTCGAACCCGGGGTGAACGATTGTGAATTAAACACCTTAACCGCAAGGCTATCCGGGATGGCTCTCAAAGGTTTGTTGAACATCTACACTACATGATATAGCACCCTTCCGTCACTGGCTTTGAACGGTAACAACCCGCTTCCCACACAGCGATCGACTCCCATGATGGATGGCTTCTCTGTAGGGGCCCAAGTAACCAAGCTCTGTAGGTTGTTCATAACGGAATGCCTTCTTTGGAGCTAAATCCTGGGGGAATTTCAAATACAGCTGATGCGTGCATTTTTGTCGCACAGCACAATTCACCCTCTCGGAAACCTTTCACAAAACTCGTCCAACAAGATGACATATGCGTTATATTGCTTGCTCACCATAACCCTCATATCTCTTTGTGTTAGATATAAATATGCCCATATATTTTAATTTTATCAACTAGTCAGGGTACAAGCAACAGAACATCTGTCATCTACTCTTCTTCCCCAGAGGATTACTCGTGAATTTCTTCATAAGCGGGTAACCTTAGACGTTGGAGTGTTTGAAAAGTGTTCCTGGTTGATCGGCAGTGCCATTGGGGACACTTCGCTTGATTGCTCAAGGACGTATCCCACCCAACTATCTAGACATATCTACTCATGTCCGCGTGCAAAAGGTATACTTGTGAGGGACACAAAGAAGAAACGGTCGGGAACACAGAGCGATTCCCGATTCACACATACGTAATCAGATTTGCTTTCTTGTATTCATCCGGAGCCTTTATGAATAAAATATGGTTCCGAATTTTTTTACCCTCCGCCCAGATGCGACAGTTATCACTCGTTACAGAAGCTGGGAATTTTTTCAGCACCTGAAAACAGACAAGAAAGAAATATTTGACGATGTGCGCAAGTGGAGATGGTACGGCATGCATTCTTGTCATACACTGGGAAATCATAAAGCGACTGAAATGGCGTGTCAAATTAAGCTGGTCCCTTCGTACATACGCACCCTCGCAGACACACATACAAATGGACGTGTGCCATCGGCGGCTGCATCATTGAACATAAATAATGATAGCGTTGGGTTAACCAATCTTTTCTAGCGAATCTGACCTTTGGTTTTATCCCTCGATGCCATTTACTGTCCAAATGTGGAGATGCTTGGTGATGTTGGCCGTTGTGAATTTATACCGTGTCATTCGGGCACCATAATATCCACTGCGTGTCCCATTTTTTGAAAAAATTAAATTAAAATCACTCGCGCAAATATACATCAAACTTGTCTGTCCAATGTAATGGCAATGTGTGGACTGTAAGCCAGAGCGAAGCATTTAGTTGATGGAAAGGTTGTGACCACATGAAGCGAAAACATATCTAAGAATTAGTCACCCTCAGCTTGACATATATGTATCAATGTGAACTTAAGATTGTCCTGTGCATTGTTAGATGACTTACATTGTTAGGAATATGGCAACTATCTTATTGGTTTTTCTAAGCAAATCTGGTACGAGAACTGTAATCTGAATACATCATAAAGTAATATTTTTAAAGTCTTGGTTGCTGTAGGGTTCTTTATTCATCCAATATAACTATTCGATGACAGTGTCTGAACATCTAGAAAAAATAATGAAATACTAGCACCGTGTGAACTTCACTGGTGAAGTTGGGAGCAGGAAAAGAGGCTTTCTTAAAGATATTGCTGTAAATATCGTCGACTGACACTCATCAAACATTCATTGCAATCAAAAATTAGGCATGGGTCATAAGTTGAATGTGATTGATCATGCTGCGTCGACACTCAAGAGTTCAGAGAAGCCGTGTATAATTGTTCAATTCTTGCACATCCACCAATCCCCCCGTGGGTTTCGAACCCGGAGTGGACGATTTCTAGTCGATAAACTTTTTACCAGGCTATCAAATCTGACTTCGGATATCCTGTTTAACAAGAAGAGTGCTACAACCCCTGAACAGTGCTTCAATGGTGAGTATGGCTTCGGCCCTGAAAGGCGAAACATATACTTAGTATGTAAAATTTTCCCCCACTGGACAAAGGTGAATTATTTTGCTTCCAGGCGGCATCTCTAATGTCGCATAACGTTAAATATGTAAACACAATATGTAAACCTTGAGTCTTAACTTACCTAAGTGCGGTGACACCGTATGTTCCCTCGCATGCGGTAATAAACAGTCCGATTTTCTGAGTGGTTGCATTTCCTCAATAAATGCGGCACAGCTGAATCACCCTGACTCAGTTGAAATCTTGGAGTGTCGCTCGACCACAACCTTACTTGGTTCGAAAATCTCACATTTTCAATTCAACTCTGCTTGTTTATCTTGTCAAACTCTTTGCCTTTTGATATGTTCCGCCTAACTAGTGAAATACCTATACTGTCTTTTTTGTTGGTCAGTTATTAAAAGATTAAGTTCATTACCAGATCACTTAAGTTCTTAAAGTCTGTAAATGGAATATTCTGACAGCATTTCACCTTCTTTATCACATTCCAAAATATTAATGCACGTCAAGAGCTGTCTGAAAAGATTCTCACTGACTCTGCTCACCCCACTCACAAAGATCATGTGAAACGTGTATCCACCTCTCTCACACGTTCTAAATTCAAAAATCTCTGTGCATGCACTCGGGGGTACAGCTGTTCTAATACCTCCTAGCTAGCAAGGTATTTTGCACAACCCTGTTACTGTACTATCACAAAAAACACAACATTTGGAATAACACACATGCTTAACACCCAGTATTCTATTACTTTTTTTAATAGCATTAGTTGCCTGTTTTGCGATGTAAATATGGTTATGCAAGAGTTGAGCATTCACCCCTCGGGAGGCATAACTCAATAAAATGACCCAGCACTAAGATTTCTGCCGCAATGAGTGCAGCTTTCAATACTTTTGAAACCGGTTCCTTGAAAAACTTGCGACAAACGTCACCGGTGAAAAATGATGAATAACTGTTTTCATAGGTACGGTCTGACTTCGCGCTACCCTGATTATTCTCCAAGATACTGGTCAATGAACTTGCCAACTCATCCGTTCTCTCTACTTATTATTCTGTTCAGTTTGACCTACAGTGATGTGGACGAATAAAAATAGATCACTGGACAGAATCCTTTTTCATTTCGGTTCCCATTGGCTAATGAACGACTTTCAGATGTAAAATCGTCAGACAAACTCTTTTACGAGTTATGTTAATTTCCTTGAAGAACGGTAAAAATATTTCAATGAACAGGACTTTCCAACAACTTACAGAATGTGTTTCTGGCAATAGGTGCTTGAATCTCACAGATAATGGGAAATCATCCTTCATTTTTCACGTCCTAAAGTCCTTCGCCGTGAGCCGGAAAGCAACCGGCGACTTTTTGCCTACCGGGCCAATGTTCTACCAGCTGATCTATCAACTTACGGCCAATCAGGTGTGCGATATTAGATGTGAAAGATGCGATTGAGTTTCAAATTCTAGTGATCGGTGACAAAGCGGAGCATTTTTACTTCAAAATAACCTTATATTTGCTAGATATGTTGAAAAAAGGAAGCCCACTGTTTTCCAAGGAAAATACAGTAACAACTCATTGAATTAATTAGGCTCAAAGTTAGTTATTACGAACTTGTCACTACCACAAATTACGGGGTTTTCAAATCACATTTGTTAAAATCTTTTGATGTGAAATAATAAATTGGCTGGTTCCGGATAGAGATGGACTGCAATAAGACCATTGTGCCGATTTCGAAAATGCAGTGGAAATGCACATCGATTCAACCAAGCGAATTCCATTCTTCAGTATTCATATTAAATTATAGTACTATGCGATAAGGTTGGCGTAGACCGCTGCACATACCTACATATACGAAAGGGTAGTAAAGATTCGGCAAGGCTGATCTACCTGAACAACAGCAGTACTGCTCTTTTGCCATTATTCACACACTTTGGCACAAAAAAGATTGGGGTAAACTCTAATTTATTCCAAAGGTTAGATGGATGAGCATTTTTTTCCCGAAAAACAACATTGTTTTTACGACAATGTGATGATTTAAAGCAATCGTTGTCGAAAAAACATGATAGATCAGTTTTCAAAGTTTGCGGCTTAGCTGATTTGGCATTTACAGTGAATTCATAGTTAATGAAGGGAGAGAGTTTCTTCTTTTGGTTAATGCGAACACAAGAGTTTTATCTTCAATGGCCAGTTGCGATCTTCAGGTGTTCATTTGCCGAGAAATTAGTCCAAGTAAGAAAGTTTTCTTCTTTTTTTCATTGCTTTTTTCCCCTAAAAAAAAGTACATGCGCACTTCTAAATTAACTAATACTGCTTCGGTTTTTGCCAACAAATCAAGTACAGGCCCTGGTCCATCGCTTTCACAACCATTTCCCAAAAGTATTCGAAAAAGTCTTATTGCAGAGGATGATACTACAGGTGAACACACTTGATCCCAACAGGTATACTTACCACGGATCATAGTCCAATGAGGATATCTTGTGTGTACGACTGACCACATCCCGTTTGTACCAGATACGAAGGGCAGAGCGATCGGAGTCCCTTCTCAGTAATGTTTCCAAATGTGTCGAGAGGGGAAAGCCATTCCCCATTGCTGCTGCGGGTGGCGGTCAAACTTTTATTGTTGCTTTTTTAACTGATTACTTCACTCAATATGAACAATTTACAAACTAGAGTGTTAGGGTAGCCTTCCTAACACTTTCTGCTTTTGACGAGCTTTAATAGACCATCTTAGCACCATTTCCCTTTCCCCGTACCCGTATACCAGGGGCTCTTATATCGACTCATTGAATATGCTGACTCTGTATTGTTTGATATTTTTTACTCTGATTATTACGTGCTTTCTGTTTTTGCAGCAAGTTGCCCTGAATATAGCCGAGTATTCTTCATGCTACGACCTGGTTATACACTGTTCCAGTGATGCAAAATTATTTACTCTCATCTAGAGGTTCGTTGCCCACTTAGAGCCTCGGTAATTAGAAAACCTGAATCAGTCTTTTCTCAGATGCACTTCTAACTTTCATGCTCGGTCTGGTAGGACATCTTATTGATGATACAAACTTGAGGTGCCCACTAGGTAGACTGTTGGCTAATTTACTGACGGGGAAAAAACGTGAACACGAAAAGAGAAAAAAACAAGAGGGACCTTTACCCAGCAATATGTGGATGCTTTTGTATCTCATCTACGACAAATAAATAACCCACGTGTTTTGACAAATCACATGAGAATATTAAGTTCATATTACAATGTGAAGAGAACAAAAGGTCACCCCATCTGAACGCAGCTCTAACAGTGAAGGCTCGATGGCAAGAAAAAAATACCGATGATAAACAGGAAACTAATTTGGACTAAATAGCCCATCAGTATTCAAATACTTGTGTTATTACGGTATAAAATAAACCCTGGTCGATACTTCAAGTCAAGAGGAAGGTTAGTTTCTAGACTGATAAACTGTGTTGTGTGAAGTAGCCTTCAGAGAATGCGAAAGCCCTTAACGTTCACAATGAACCAAACTCGACCCTATTCATAATGATTTCAGAAAGACAGTATTCGTTTGGTTGCCTTTCAAGGGAGAAGCCATATCAGACCTTAACAACAATTATTTACTATGGATCTTCAAGTGAATCTTTCGAAACGATCGCTTTCCTTCAATATACTCGACAAGGAAAAGAATGTTTGACAAATCAATTCCAGTGATGTCAAGCATTTGCTTTATGCACCCATGTGAATGAACATTTAGCAGCACATAGCTACACTCACTGGAAATAAATGAAAAAAATTCGGCAGACACGACAAAAAAAAAGCAATGTTATGAGGTGATTTAGTAGTTAGGGCAATAAAGATTGTCCAAGTTTAGCGTCGATGTTCGCTGGGTTACATAAGAATCGAGCGAGGTAAGGGACAATCGAGGGCCGGTAGGCAGTCGTGCTCGCATAGATCATTTTATAATTGTTGTGCGTGGAAGAGGAGGAAGCACATACGTTGAGGTCCGTGTGAAGCGGGTGAAGTGAACCATTCAGAATTCTCTTGGAGAATCTTTTGGACACTTTATGGTATTGGGATGTAATAGAGCCTGTGAGATCTTTACGGGGAATATTACTTGCACAGGATAAAAGCTGGGACATTTTTACTATGGTGAAATCTTTAGCAGGTAGGCCAGGGAAGAAGACGGGAGAGAAAATACAACCAGTGAGGCAATATACATGTAAGCACAAAATGTTGAATGATGTTAAGGGGTACAGACTTTGCTTTCGGACTCAAAACGTAGTAGGTTAGTTTTCTCACTTTTGTGAAAACACAGGAAAAATGTTCAGTCCAACAAAGGTTATGGGTGATCTTAACCCCAAGTTATTCAACCGGTTGTTGGCGACGAACGGAGATGTTTCCTATGTGACATCTGGACAGGATTCCAGGAAGTCCACAAAATTGGAGCCTTCGAGAAGAGAAAAGACAACTTCTGAGCATTTACAGGGATTTAAGCTTAGGTCATGGCCTTTGAACCAATGGTCATTATGTAAGAGACCAGGCTGGAGCTCAGGTGAAGCTGATGCATCAGGATGGGGTAACCCGACTGTAACATCATCCGGATACTCCATATTGAAGGAACAGTCACTGACAGGCATGGAAGACGTGTAGACGGAGGATAGAAAAAGAGGGAGAGGAGTGAGCCCTGTAGTACGCCTTGGTTTGAAACAGAGATGGGAGAGTTTCCGTCCGCGTCTCTTGTAAACTGTGGCCGGTTGGAGAAATAGTCAGACAAAAGTCCAATCAGTGAGAGTTGTGTGCCGTTATTTTAGAGTATGTAGCGAAGCTTTCGTCTATCAACACTGTCCAATGCATCGTTGTAATCCAGAAGGCAGGTAAGCACAGCTCTTGAATTTTGTCCAGCGACGATTTGGCTACCAATTAATGATATCCTCCTGAACATCAAATCACAATCGCATAGGAATAGTTAGTTTACACTGTAGCATTCTCCAACCAAACAAATAAATACAGTGATTTCCTGCTTTCAGATAAAAAGCAATGACAGATTCATTTTTAATAGTTTCATTCGTCTAATTGTTTTGCTCTAAGGTACTACATGTCTGGAAGCGGCTACCGGTCACAGTTGTGGAATTATGATGTGACTCGTGGTAGCCGTCAACTAAACTGGGATATCAAGGTATGAATTCCAAGGTGTATCGGTTCTGGTGACCGTTTTCTGCTGCAAACAGTACAAAGAAGGCATTTGAAAATCAGCTTATCCGAAGTGCTTCTTTCCGGGATGGTTCATCTGCGGAAGATCCTACCTACGGGCTGACATATTAAAAAGTATTTGCAATGTAATGTACATGATTTTGGGGTGTGGTATTTATTTCGGTCATTTCTAAGCCGCAATACTTCTTAGGACATAATTTTTCTAACAGGCTTTTGTTAAAAACGAGGGCTCTTGACTTATCAACAAACGTTCTCTTTGATAATACTACGTTATGTTTCAGTAAACCTAACCTCCAAAACCTTTTCAGAAGCTCCGGCTATACAACTGCTGTACAGTAGAAACACCTGACCGAGTGGGTGCAATCTTGGTCGGTGCTCTGCAACTCTTAGTCTCGGAGTAATTGTTGCAGTCTCTTCTCCAAATGAAAAGTATATCAAAGCTGTATGGCGCTTCGACGAATGGGTTGTATAAGCTTTGATTGATATAAATAAATACACACGTATTTACACATATAATGAGGAGCAATAATGAGCGTATAAATTTGTTCACAGTTTTTAAACTTGACAGCGTCATGTATATTTATGTGAGAACAATTGGATGAATGCTACAAGTAGAGAGGGGCTTAAATTCAACCTGTTAACAGAAACAAGTACACACCTGCTGGAAAAGGTATCAAAGTGGCCGACGTTCCGTAAAAGGGATAGTAGTGGGAAGGCTAGTCCCTTGCGGACGATAACAGTCGTTGCACTGGGTGGCGATGCTCAAGAATAAGAATGATTGGGCGGAATAGTACCGGGTACGCATACCTGATGAGCGGCAACAACCACAAAACCGGTCGTGTGCTTTCGGAGGGGGAGAGGAATTCGTCCACACACAATGCCATACTACTCATATCAAAAACTCCCTTATGTTTCTTCACCAAATTTCGTGTTCACGTAGGACCCCAAGGCGAACTCTATGACACTGCTATTGTAGCTTCTCAGGCATGAATAGGAGTACACCTATGTGCGCATCTCTTTGATGTTCCAGTTCCAAATTCAGTTAGTGAATGGTGACCATAATTTACATATTCTATTGGTAGCAATAATAAGTGGTGTACGCAAACCTTTTAAGTTTGGGCTTGACGGATTTAAATGCCTTCTGAGATGATCCAAATGCTCAGAGTCTTCAAACCCAGCAGAATCTGAAATCAACAGTGACTGCTTTGGAATTTCGCCGGGGTTCATGCGTTTCAGCATATGGAGCCTTTCAGACACTTATCAAATCGGCCAAACTTCCGTACATAACTAAACATACCAAATGTATTTTACTGGGGGGAACTAGTTGGTATATAAGGAAATCCTGTCATAGGCAGCCACATAAGTTGCATCTGTTTTCATCTAGCTTTAGGCAAAACCCACGTTTCTTTAGCCACGACCTAAAATCCTTTTGCTACGACCCACAATCCTTTAGTCACGACCCACAGTTCCTTACCCTTAGTGAACAACCTTTAGCCGTGCTGCTGACAGCCAGTCGGATTATAAGTATCGAAATACTATGACATCAGAGAATGTTCAACTCATTATTTTTTTATGAAGAATGGCATTAAAAACTGGCTGAACAAACGAGTAAGGGCGAAGGTCGTTTCCTGTGTAGTGTACCATGTTGGCATCAAATTGGCATCGAATACTGCACTGCAGGTAGATCAGAGAAGGCCTAAAAGATACCCCAATATCGTCGAACCGTGTAGTACAGTCCGTAGAACCGTTATATTTTCAGTGATGGTGTTAGTTTCAAATGTAGTAACATAAATACACTGGTGACACTGATGAGATGTACCTACAACAACTGCGTGTGATATCCTTAGACTGTCAATGTATCCACTTATCCAAACGAATGGGAAACCATTACCTTATTTTCTCCATTATATCCAATCTCGATCTTTGTCAGCGAATTTGAGGGCATAACAAAGTACTATTTGTTATATGAGGGACTTCTTCCTGCAGGACCGCTTTTTGTGTAATTTTAACTTTGCATGGGGCGACTCGTTGTCGACTTGTTGATATTTCGTTTGGAGGCAGTCAGACGACAAATCCATACAGCGACGGTCTGTGGGAATATCAGGCGTACTCCACTCAGCACTGTACGCATCATCTCTTTACCATATGGACAGCGTTAATATGGCTAAGAAGAAAAGATCGTATCGTTTCACCAACGCGGAAGATGGACGGAGGACAATCAAATGTGCACGAAGAGATTGTGTGAAGGATGTCCACAAATATCTCCGCATTTCAGCCGAAACACGCCTTGCTGTTGCAGCTTCGGACCGACTGAGTTCAGCGGAAAGTTTGTCAGGCATCTGTGGGAAGTGGTGGACGAAAACCCAAGGAACACATTGCAGCCATTAAGGGTAAGGATCGAGAAACATTTTCAAAGCTCAACAGTCAGCAAGTCACCTGCTGTTCAGTGACTGGATGGAAACCGCCATTCGATTAGGAGGATGACCATAGCCAGTGGACCGAAACTCATACACAGTCAGATCAAAACAAGCAGAATATCCCGACTGGCTGGAGCGCTAAGTTACTACAGCTGTGTGAGTTCGGGTATTATTGAAACCAACTAGAATATACGGTGTTTTCAAAGGTATAAGCGCTCAAATGTAAGTAGTTAGGCCACGGAAATTTCACCGTCTAGTAAAGGACCTAACTAGAAAATATTAGCAGGCTCATTTGTCGCCTATATGTAGAGGTATGGTTTTCAAACAAAAATCGCATGGCATATTTTTAAACAGTTTCTTCTATGCTGATCACTCCTGATACTTTTGAACAACCTGGTGTTCCAGCGGTACTGATCCTTGGCAATGCAACAGTTCATAGGAGGGCTATGGATGGACAAATAAATACCAATCATCAAACGCGTTTTCTTCTTACGTACAGTTCATTTTTCTTTCAGCTGTAAAAGGCATTCAGTGAATTAAAACGGACAAAAATTTTAGTACTTTTTTACCTGGATTTTTAGTGCATTTAAAACTGGTTCACTTAAAATACAACAGTCAGACGAAATGTGCTTAATGGGTACAGGACGCGGGCGAACTAATCAGGCCTTCTCCAACGCAGTGTGTGAACAAGATTTCAATCAATAACCCAAATACGAGGTGCCCTTGCATCAGTGTGAGTGGGCAAATAACTACTACTTCAGCGACAATAGTCCCGAAACTGATCGTGTACTTCCGATAATAACCAAATTAAAATGCGTGTTCTTAAAGACTGCACTGTTGCATCCGAAAAGAATCCTCAACAAATGGCACGGTTTCAACAGCATAAAGACTGAAGCATTTCTGTTCTCCACAATTGTTCACAACTGTGAACTAAACCATCAGAAATGTTGAACAAAAACTCCCTGTTTGTTCCATGTTCCTTCGCATTTGCTTCAGCCGAAATGTATGTGAACACGATATTTGATAACCACCTTTGAAGGGTAACCAAAATGGTTTCCGGCTGAATAATAAAGTAATCACGAACTGACTTGCAGTCTCGAAGTCCATGAAATTCGCTTGATTGGTATTTATGCGTCGCTTGAACGAACAAGGTGGTAGACGATCTGTGTGTTGGTGCTCGAGCTCCGGAAAATGACTTCCGCCGTCACATATGAAAAAACAATCAAAAAATGGCGTCGCAGTTTTCTTGAACTTAGTACGAGTCAATCACGCATCTATTGAGACCACCAGATGAGAAATACCGTGAGACAGAGTCTGTCTCCTAGGAGAGTTACGGAAACGATCAATGGCATGGGATATTAACGTGAGTGGAATTACCAGTGCGTGATCACTTCAGGTTTTTAGTTTACAATGTCCTCAATTCAGTAGAAAATCCCTCATTAGGTGAAGCTTGTTTGTCACTGAGATGCCTCCCAAACTCTATCATGAGTTTATTCGCAGTGGTATAAATATTATTGTTCTGCTTTAAATTGCCACGGAATGACAAGTGGGGAACGTTCTGTAATGGGGCCTAGAAATAACAAGCACTTACACTGACGAGATGTCCTTCAAGTGGATTACTGGTGAGCATAGTGAGCAGTCAAGTACGGCTAAGAAGACTCATGGAATAAGCGGCTGGGAATACGGTTGCACATCTTAGTATATAAGGATTCGATTCCATTTCTGGTTAAAAAAGAGATGTGAGAAAAACAGAAAGTTGAACAAATTTTTTCTTGAAGTGGACGAAGAAAATATAATCATTGGTTTGCAATGAGATAAGAAAACCCTCCTGAAATTCCCACATTGGCAAGTGCTAAAGTTTTACGGTACGGTTGGGTCAAAACAAATGGGTAGACATCTTAAAATGTGTCATAGACAAACTGTGTCAACAAAACTAAATGACTTGGTTGAAATGAAATAACCTCTCGCGCACAAAACGTTTCCGAGTGGCGGAAGTCCAATTTATTTTCGTATACTACTGAAGAGGGTCGCTGTTCAGGCATCAGTCCAAAGTAAGATCGAGCATAGAAAAGGCCACTGCGCGGCTGAAATATTATTGTCCACTTTTGTATTTGCACCTATAGCAATCTTAGGTTTCCCGTGTGAGTCTTCTATGAGGAATAGCAGACGCTGTCCCAAATTTACTTCACGATCATAATTCTATCGATGAAGTTATGTAAGTACGCAGCACTGGACACTGGAACTATAATCTTCTTGATTACTGTAATTACGTGAAATCGCGAAGAAATGACCTTAAATTTAAAATCAGTACTTTTAGTTAAGCAGCTGGATGTTTACTATGGATCTGCAGCTTTGACGTGCACATTTCTCTAATAAAATTGAGCTATTTTTGATCTTCATAGTTCTGCTTGGCTAACACAAAAGCTCTTTCTTTTTGACGAAAGCAAGACACTCTTATGGTTGATCGTGACATTTTTCACGTTTTTGCTGGGAGTTGGCAAAAACACATCTAATCGAGAATTTCTGAAAAATCGTGAAGAAGCATTTCTTCGATGTGCCCGTGGCAGCAACGAATGACGCGTTTTTCTTGAGGATAGGATCACGTATGATTAATTGAAGGCTGAAAGACTATCTAACAGTTTCGTCGTACTACAAAAAAAAATCAATTTTAGTAAGATTCCTAAACTGTTATTTCCTTTTTACAGCACCAATTCATGGGCGTTGGTCCCACTTATATCGACTTGTAGGTGAGCTGAATTCGTCTAAGGTAGATTGAATTTCTATGTGTTCAATACGTTTTTCTAGTAAATCTTGCAACTCTCATGTTTACAAAAAGAAACTATCATAATGGACGAAGTTTGAGATATTCTCATTCCGTTTCAATCCACAGGGCAGTTTGGTGCAACTGAGTCCACAGGATTTTCGTGTATCTTAATAGACCCTGGTGATCGTTTGGCTACTTTTGATGACCGTTTATCGCTTCTGGCGATTGTTTAGATACAACTGAGGGTTATTTAGTGACCACTATTAGGGCACAGCAACCAAAATGTTTCCGACACACTCATTCCATTCAAGAGTATAATACTCGTGAGATTTTTGTCCTATTCACAGGCTTGGTAATCTTGTGCAAGTCAAAATTTTAATACGCAGTGATTACTAAGTAAAAACCCCAGGTTATTTACTAAAAATTAGCATATCCATCATCAAGCGAGAACAGGTTTGCCAATCGGAATAATTTTTGGAAAATCCGGTAAAAATAAAATATGTATGCACAAAAAGCGGCCAAAATCCGATCTACTGTTTGCTTGTTCTACTGTGCCATCATTCTGAAGGGACGTTCTTTTAAGGTCTAGGAGTCTTGAACCTTGTGAATCAATAGGCCACAGCACAAGAATACCAAGCCCCGTAAATGGGACCGGAATCTCACACGCGGTGTACCCTTGCTTGGTACGGGTGTGTCGGAAATGTTTGGTTAACGTACCTTGGATGGTGGTTCATAAATAACGGCCAGTGGTTACGAAATGATCACCAAAAGCCATCAAACGGCAGGAGGACCTGTAGAACAGCACTGGTTACGATGAACGCATGACGTTTGTAAACACCGATCATCTAATTCAACGGATCAAAGCGTGATCGGCTCACATACTTGTATGTTGGTACGGTGGATCCTTACGACTAAGGAACCGAGCCATACAAACAGAAACACTTCGGTCTCTCCTTCTAATAATATGAGTACTTAAGAACTGATGACTGAAACAAATAATTCATTTGTCTTTTCAACCACTGATGGAAGATTTTCTCCAAATTTAAATGCGAGCACTATATTTGTATTGTAAAGAATGGCACTGTATTTTCCCGTATTGCGTAGCGGACTTCATAAATTAAAAAAAAAACGTAGAAAGGAGGGAAACCGATGATTGGCACTTTAAGATGAGAAAATAAAACCGGCAGTAAAAGCGGATTCATCCGCTGAGGTTCGTGCGAAGCTTCTCAGTGACTTTCATCTTGTCAACTGGAACAAGTGTTAAACAAGGCACTATGGAGTTGTGACAGGTATTTACGCAGGGGATAAGCCTAGATGCGAATCGTGCAAGGGGATGAGAACTGTATGCAGCTAAATGAAGGTACACGCGATATGTGGTGTCCGTCAGAATCTTCAAGGCGAAATTTTCACGGGGCTATAATGTGTGAATCGCATAATTTCGAGGTGTATGGTCCTATTGGGATCACAGAAAAACGGCTGATAACAGCCATCGCGACGTGAAGTAAGTTAAAACATTCCGTCAACAGACTAGGAAAAATTACGGAACAGCAGTAGAGTAGGACTGTGAGCGAAAGATTGTGGGCGAATACGAGCGTACTATCAAACTTTCTAAGCTTGCGGATTTGAAGACGGTCTATGTAGTTTTGGTTGCTCAGTCTAGGATATGAGAAAACTCGTGTTTAGTTTGTGCTGATTATAACACCTCTTGATTTGACCGAGACAACTTTCGAAGTGGGAACCTTGTTGAGACGACAGGTTGCTCACTGGAATGAGAGGAAAGTGGAAGAAGTCTATTAGTCATTTATTTATAGTAAGGTCAATATTTCCGGGGGGAAAGTCTATGCTATTTCATATTCACCTGTGCAGCGTGAATGATATAGACAAAGTGAAGCACCGATTTGGAATGACATCATTCACTTTCAAATAGTATTGTACGTGAACGAAAGTAAAATTGAGACAGGTTTTCTGTGAATTCCCAAGTGGAGGACATATTGGACATATCCCAGCAGCTATACAAAATACTATGTAAGACGAATTCGTTCCTTTCTGTCAAATCAAGATCGTCTACGTATTCGATGAGCAAACAGTAATAATGACCAAGCATACAGGTAACAAGTGTGAAATCGAATACGTTTGATGCAATGACACCATTTGTGACCCCTCCTTGGAAGTTAGAACAAAAGATTCTGGTCAACATTACAAGCGTACTGTCTGAAACGAAATACATACTGAGAAAAGCATACGACTAGCAGCCATCGTGTGGAACAACTTTTCCTGCAAACACAATTCAAGTACCGAGTTTACCACACTTGTACTTCATTTGTCATGGATTTCCAATTTCTTTGAACTTCTTTAACACTCGAAATCGTGGATAGTGTGAGTCCAATGAACTACTAGTATGTTTTGGGATTTTTTACCTTAGCTTACATTTAGAATTATATCCGCAACTAAATAATTCAGACAATAAGTCAGAAGAATTACAAAGGTAAACGTTACTAAGGTAGACAAATTATATTTTCACAACTTTTATTCGCTGATAAGAAAAAGAGAAACTGAAAAAGAAAAAATTGAGTTTTTACAGATTCCTTTATCTTAACAGGGTCGAATCCTATCAAGTGGTGAAACTACCAATAATACGAACATGAGCAGTATAAACTCTCCACTTACGAAAAAACATGCTATAAAATGCAAGCAACAAGTAAGCGGGTCATTTTCCGTGGAATGCTGTGAACTTGTGTGGCTTTCATGACAACCTTGGAATATTTGAGTAGCTCTGAAATTACCTTTAGTCAAGGGTCAGCAATACCTACTTTCTCCAGCCCCTATTTTTTTAAGCAGACTTATTGCACCACCATTGGAAACAAATTTGACTCGAGATTCACCGAAGTTTGCAAAATGACTCCTCAGTCAGTAGTCTATTCCGGAGGAGCAATTTTTAGTTGACAGTTGAAAGTCCAATAAATTTCTGTGTGCACGAGTGGCGAACAGAATGAAATTCCCATCAGTAGATATGAACGAATGAGTTTCGAATATAAATTTGACGGCGGTTGTGAAGCGTTCCAAAAGCGTGATGGGCCGTAGTTTGAACTTTTTCATGTTGCTGACATAGTGAGCAGGTTGAAGGCAGCCTTTTTATTGTTCGGTTTTGAAAGTGTACGGTCTTGTGATGGATTTACTGGGCTTCGGCTCACGGGTGTTCTCTTTTTGTGTTTTTCTGACTTCCGCCTTGCAACCTCCACAAAAGACACTAGTCTCACATATTCACGCTAGGATACATTAAGGCTTCAAACAGCAGCAAGAATTTATTTGAATTTTCCTTTTATTCGAGTTGAATCCGCACTGCGGCTTGAACAGTTATACCAGTATGACCTAGGTCAACTTGGGTGAAATTATCTGAATATCAAGTATAAAAAGGTAGCAAGATCAAACGAAGTACCTTCAGCTATACTGATAAATCCTACCAATCTTAAATTTCCGGTACTAGTTGTTTTCTAACCGTTATGATAACCAAAAGGTGTCTCGTTGTAAATTCTTTCGTTACCTGGAGAAGTCACATTATACGTGATTCAAAGCTAGTTTGCAAATACGAAAATCAAACTCACAAAAAGCGGTCCACATCAGACTGTACTCGGAAATCGAGGTCATTATCGTACCTTTTGTTAACCACTCCTATTGTCTTAGCGAAAACAGAACAAGGAGCTGAAACAGTAACATTCCTTGTTACCTCAGAATAAATGACCAAAGTCGGGTATTCATTGTTAGCAAGCTTACAGTTCCCGTGCCGAATTCAGTCCAGTGCTTCACAGTATATGAAGGCAATATTTATCAGTGTTCCTAATGGATGCTTTGAAGGCAGATGAACCATAAAATAAAAGGAAAAATGTGACTTTTTAGAAGTGACCGTCAAAAATATCCCGGAACTGCCTACGACCAGTCTGGTAAGAGGATCATTTTAGCGGGTTCTACTCTATTCTACACGGGCGCATGAGAACATTTGAAACGTGGCAAGAATGGGCCCTCGTTAAGCCTGCTTTGATCACCCAACAAAGGAGGGCATCAAGTAACTCACATCCCGAGAACTATCAACTGGTTGATCCGTCAACTATTCTACCGAGTGTTTTGAGTACGATTAGCTGTGGAAAACTCTCGACGAAGTCGGTAGTGCAAAAACATTCCACCGAAGTGTATGCCCAGGAGAGCCTGGACTTTACATTCACCTAGATCATTGATGTGAATCACAATGAAGCATACAGTTTGCCCCCCGGTGGAGGTAAATCCGCGGCGCTATGAATAATGGTACATTCGTCACCATTACGATTGGAACGTCCGTTAATTTAACGAACTGACACCACTTTCAAAAGTGAGTATTTTAGGATAACCTTCCTCGCCGTGTTCCACGAGAGATTTGTAAATGTACTGTTGCACGAGGATTACTCTCATGAGAGTACTAGCAACTCAAAAGTTTAATTCATTTCATTAAGATCTAGAGTCCAAATCTAAATGCTATCGAAAAAAGGTTTTCTGTTGAGAAAAGAGAAGTTAGTGGACTAAAATCTAACTGCATAATGGAGGCAAAAGTGCAGGAAGCGATGCAACATGAAGCAATAAGTGATATACAGCTGTAATCTCATTTGAATCGAATGGAGCGTGCATGGACGGGGAGTCCGTCACACGGTGATTCTTCCGAAGTTAATTTTGTCCTGTCATCCAGATACAAAGCCGCACTACTCATATCGAAAATAAGTGATTTATTTAGATTCTAGGTTGATTTCATGTCTAAGAAACTGCAAATAATACTGGGGAACGAGGGCAGGCCCATCGAATAATAATAGAAAAATAGATTTTGTTTTCTTTATTGTATGAACTTATTCGGTGTATGTAAAAAGTGTTTTATTTTTCCTTCTGAAGCTCAAAGCCCGTAATGGTTGTGGTCTACTGTTAATGACGAAGACGGTGTATCACTTCCGTTTAAACCATATTCGCCGACAGAAGTTATTGCTCTAGAAACATATCACTCATTGTTAGGTAATATATATATATATATATATATATATATATATGAGGTCACGCTTGACGGTTTGGATAATTGCCTATAGCTTGTATATATCATCACGAATCCTGACAAATTCGTTACCATACTGATAGGCAACGGCAATCGTTTATAATCTCCTGTTAATTATAAACTGTCCAAAAAGCTGAAGTTTTGCTGAAAGAAGTCCTGACTTTCATGTATTTAATAGTAGCAGCTGACTGTTGAACACTATTTGCCAATCCAGTCGACTCATTCATCGATTCTGGAACCAAATCTAATAGATACTGTAACAGGTCTGCTTTGATATGTTTTCATGATGGTGTTCATTGTCCTCTCTTTCATTTGTATATCTACTTGTAGTTTTATGATTCAGGAGCCTACTTGAGAAGTTTCTCTATTGTAAAAAGAAATAAAACTGACGGATCGAAAAAAGTCATCTGATGAATGTACCAAGCTTGTGGGGATTAGAAAATTTCTGGGTCTCAATGTCATTTAAGTGTTTTCAAACTCATCATGAGTGTTATACTCGTGGACGAATGAGAGTATATCTTATCAAGACTGTCCCAAGATATCAGTGATTCACCCGTCGTTTAGTCAATAACTTCACTTTTCCCCTTCTCAAGATTTCTAATTCACTCCGTGCGTGACTTTGAGTAAAGTAGTGCAGTGACGTACCACTTCCAACTACTGAATAAAACTCTTCTCGAAAGAAAGGGAATCGAACAAATAAACCACGAGCCAGGAGGTGAAAAAAATATAGCTGCTGAATTTCTCAGCTTCTATAGAAAGATCGGTGCAACCAATAATCAGCTGTGACAAGTTTTGCGTTATGATGTGTATATGTGGGTCACGTTGCTCTAGAGATCATAAAACAACCTGACAAATTGAAAAGGATGTGTTTGGGAGGAAATAGTGTCGTGTGTGTATGTGTGATTTAATGATGAATTTCAAGAACCACACCCCATTATAAGCGAACAAACAAAGCAATGTATCCGCAAATAATAGCATAACCACTTCTTTCCACCATTCTGCTAATAAATGATCCAGTGGTTTTGCTTGTGTGAGCATGTATAACTCAACTCGGAACAAAGTGATGCTTCCTGTAAGTGTGTGCCCACGTGGATGTGCGCGCGCGTGCGTTTATTGCGCATGTTCTACGCAATGGGCGGACAGTGTCATTATCAATTTATTTGCCCATATATCAACAAAATGTCGAATGGTCAAAGCTCATAAAACCTACTCACGGGGCTGAACAGGTGGAGGTTTTTTCTAGAGGGATATGTGACACCTCCCAAAGGGCTTTAATCAATGGCTGATAGAAACCTGAAAACAAGAAAAACTGACGGTCCCTCCACAGCTGGTTTCAAGCAGAAGAACAGCGAAATGTGCACTGACAACCTGAGAAAGCTTTTAAGGATTGCACAAACATTTCAGTAAACAAGGCAAATTCTATGGACACAAAAAGGATATACTTGATTTTGGATCAACTCTGTATAAAGTATTGGGGTTATCAGCGAGATCAGTGGACTACAGGAGCCTGTTGCGAACGTCCACTTTCACGAGATTTTCGTTCTTCGATCTGACAGCTTACGAAACATTGAGTAGGTCAGTTTCCACTTGCACTGTCTTCGCTATTTGCTTCAAAAAAATCGTTTATCAATCAGATGCTCAGCAGTTTAACAAAACTAAAGCAGTATCATGATTTAGCGTTAATATAGGGGGAATAAACATTGAGAGTGATGCCGAGTAGAACGTTTTTGGATTGAAAAATCCAACCGTGTTGTGTCCTTCCTCAGCCACGTTGGGAGATATTTTTATGTTCCCTCATACCTGGAGGACGAAACAGCTGTCAAAACTGCTCACAATTTTCAACATGACATTTTAGCAGAAGGCGATTGCTTCATCGAAAAAAAAAATAAAAATGAGGTTGAAGAAAGTTACGTGAGTTTTGCAACAACAATAATAATAATAATAATACTAGTAACGGTAATAGTTCAACTTCCTGTGCTTACTTTACAGCAGTGTGCATTATATATAGGACAAGCATCGAGCAGTTAAAGGCGGCTGAATGAAAATGTGACCAGAGGTGGCAGGAATCGAACAAGGGACATCGCTGACTGCACTCCATGACGATGACTGCTTGACTTCTGACGGTCAAACGAATGTAGATGGCATCCCTCTATTATTGTTGGATACGTTCTTCTGGACGGTATTCAAATCGTAGGATGTCTTCGGAAAATGAGCTGTTCGTGTGTGGTGTTGATCTTACTAAAAGGAAATCTTGGCCGCAATGGAAAGATTTTTCATTTACGTACAGGGATACACTGAAAACTATCGTGACAATGGCGATAGTGCGTATAGCCAGAGAACCTTTCCACGGAATATTTCCGGTTATCATCTCTGTGTTATCCTCCTATAAAAGACAGTAACTTTGTGATGACACCGAATCCAAGGAATGCGGCCACTGGAGATGCCTCACTTATTTTGAGAGCTATACAAGGTGACATCAGATACCACTGATCTGTTGAATACCATTTTTTGTGATACAACCACGAGACTTGGTGTTTGATGAATGAAGGGATAATAATAGAAATCAAAAGACAGTTCTCGAATTCACTTTAGCTGATAAAGGAGCGTTTTAGAAATAGTGCCGAGATCAGCTGTAAGAGTAAATTATCCATAATCACTACACCTCTCAATCAATGCATCCCAACCGTTTTTTGAGACAAATTTTTCGGATCTGCATTTTCAAAGACTCCCCAGTTAGTACTTTAATTCACAATAATGTATGATACCCACTACTTTGTTGAGGTTCATTCCAAAGAGCTGTGAACCGCAACATCGAAGAGATTTTCTGATATTCCTAAACTTTATTATTTGTTGACGCTCGTTTATGTTCGAATGATCCATATTTTACTATGGAAATTTGCAAACTCATTTGGCTGATGAGAACTAATCGATTTGAAGGGAAACCCTGTTGTAGGTAGTCTGATTACAAGTGTTTTTGACGAATGCCGTGTGTTGATTTAATCTGCGCCGTCAAGCAATATGATTTTATGTATGCGCCCGCAATATTCGTAGCCTTTGGCGTGCCCTTCTGACTTGTCTGGAAGAGCACGCCGTGTACTGAAGCATCGTTGGCGTCCATTCACTGGTTCCGGTCAAGTCGGAATCAACACATTTTCATAGCGGGATCAGTTCTACGACTATCCGATGTGCTAAACTGTGTTTGTTCACGTCCACTTGTGTACCAGTGATTTAGTAGAGAAAGATGCAGTAGTTCTTGATAACCTTTTACGAGTCAGTAAGTGAAAAATCGTCGGATCATGGTCCAAGTAGTCGGTTGGATGAGCAAACATCCTTCACCGTTTCACGTCATGGCTTTCCATTCAAAGTGGTATCTCTGTGCTGAATTACCTACAGAGGTCTGAAAAGTGCGGTGATTTGTTCGATACCAAGAGCTTTCCGAAACATACTTGAAATTGTTGCCATTTTCGGACCTTCTGCCTATTCTTCAGATATCGGCACACTTCAACTTGCAGACCGGAGATTGTGGTAAACTAGCATTTGCAAAGTGAAAAAGTAACCGAAAGCGGGATACGAAAGCAAATCTTTACCGGGGAAGTCTCATTCGGAAGCTGACGAGCTTCGGAAATATCAAGCAATCAACCTGAAGTGATAAAACACTTACCGCAATTTATCTAATGGATGGGCCACTTCATATCAGGGTTAGTTACATGGAAACTGTTCTTCGTATTCAACTCAGTTCCAATTACCTTCCTCAAACTTACTGTTTTTGAAACCCAGTGACGATCATTATCAGGGAACCTTGTTGTGCTTAAATGGACCTCTAGTGAGAAAACGTTTTCTTAAAAATAAAATCATAGTTTCGTTTGAAGCGGAAAAAATGTGAGTCTCTTCCTCAGTGTTTTTGGTACAGAAGGTGACCTAAACAACCACATCAGGCCAGAAATAAAAACCAGTTCTTCAACGTATTCTCATGAAGTATTGAAATATTGATTTGGGTAAAGGATTGTAGTTCATAATATATATATATAACCAATAATATCTTTGAGTATGAATGAGATACACTTTACTTTTTGAAATATTTTGTTGGTCCCATTGAAAACCAGAAATCTTAGGAATGCAGCCGCTTTTCTTCGAACTGGAGAACCCCAACACTGAGTCTCGTATTACTTTTACCTCCAGTCATCACTTCCTACTGCAGCTGCACGTCTCGTTTCGTTTTCCAATTTTTGGAAAGAAAAGCACAAGGGACCATTTGCTTTTCGTGCATGAGACCAATGGTTCCCTTCAATCGATGGATGAGATATTTGAAAAAATGGGAATCTGGCCCAATAACTGAGATGCAACATTATAGCAGTTAAATTAAATGCACTCTGACGATATCACCTCGACTGGTGATGAACCGTTTGTGACCTAAACGCCAAGCTCAAAGATCAGAATCCGTTAAACAACGGCATTCAGAGCTACAATTAACACCAGTTTTTAGAACTATTGAGAGCTGCAATATATTTTTCTCTATGATTCACTAGTGAAAACAACTTTAAGGATGAACCCTGTAAGACAAGTTTGTTTACGGCACCTTCATAGTCCGGCCCACACAGTTACATGTATACAGTAAGAATGCATATAGAACAGGGATATGTTAGATGTAAAGAAATGATATCCCGGAGAGTGACGAATGGTACGCATTTCGTGCTGTGCTTTGGAGGAAAAAGAGCAATCTTCCTGAAGCTGGCAGTCAATTCAATTTCTACAATCAGATGTGATCACTTCCAATTGTGTAACCAAGTCGAATGAGAAGTGACACTCTATCTGTAAGCAAGCGGCTGTACTCGGTCATGGTATTCGAAGGAATGCCAAAAGTTGCTTTCCAAAATAAAACAATATGTTTGCAAGCCAGTTTGCACCTCTTCATCCGTTTCTTGAAACTCTGATCTAACCGAATCCGACAACTTAGATGGGAGTTTTTAAGTCGACATTTACGTGTTTTCCCTCGTCAGTGAGCATCTCGCCTCTTCAAAAATGGCATCAACTGCACTCGAGAAGACTACCCAGTTTCCACTGCCCAACCCAGCAGTTGAGAAAAAAGAACCGGCCTTCTGGCTCTTCCCATGTAGTTTCCGAGGCAGGAGCGAAAAAAACGGTTTGCAAGCAGAGATAAGGTTAGAATAGGGAATTTGTTTTGCAGTTCAGAGAGATCTCCGGTGGGTCCACGAAATTTGCGAGCCCTGATGCAGCAGGAAATCGACGGCCGTTGATTACTTCCGGATGTCCAATTAAAAGCTAACTGGTGTATTTCTTTCTAAAAAGCAGTTTAGTTTGCGGCTCCTCTATCCCTCCGGTATCCATTTTTCGTGAGTACACAACTTGCGTAGAAATTCGTTCCAGATGTAACCCGTCTTTCAAAAACAGTATCCTGGTGCGTGTGGCAAGAAACCGAGCAAAGATTCAGCTCAAATTCCAGTGGGGTGATACTAGCGAATTAGGGTTACCGCCTCGTCCGTGTTGGTTCTGAATGCAAAAATATTCACTGCATTCTAGTTCTTAATGTCATAACGAAAGTTTTCCACATACCACTGGAGTTTTGTATACAAACTTTCATAACTGAGGACAAACAAGAACCATATTGGTGGAAGTTTAATCTTCATGCCTAATGAAGTCAAGGATTTAGAACAGTAGGAAAAATACATTCACTTATGAGTCTAAGGAATTAACGAGCACTTCCAACAACAATCAAATTATAAGCAAACCCAACCATCCCTCAGCCAATGACAAATTTCAAATCCATAAAGTTAATTCATTGCCAAAATACCCTCTTACTGTTTTACCTTCTGAAGACAGTGGAGGATTTTATTCCATTGACGGATGAACTCATTTAGAATATGACTGTTATCAGTAGGATAATCAAACAAACGTAAAGAAACGGGAAGTTTTTCATTTCAATGTAACTTTCTTTCTAGGAAATAAATTGGGTTGAAAAGCACTCCAACTTGATAAAAAATACCAGGAACATTTCAGTTAATGAGCTTATTCTTTTCTAAAGTGAAACTGTAATCTAACTGACCTTCTGAGAATAGTTTCCATAGAGCCATATTACTTCATCATATCTGAATCAGTGGCTTTCGTTTCACCAGGAATAGTTACCCAGAAACTCAGGAGTTATTTTGCTTTTTTGTAAGTTCATTGTGAACAACTTCGATAAACCCGGCTAATTGTATCAATATCTAACGCGTGGTTACATCCTTATTTTAAAAGCAAAGCCATTGAGAGGACTTGCTAATGAGAACTCAGTTCTACTAATTGTTTTCCAATGCACCTTTGCTAATGGTTCTGCATTCAGTGTGAGAGAAGCACGCGACTTGTATTTCTGATAAACCTTGACGGATTACTGGCAGGAATTATCTTCAACAAACTTAGCCTAGCCTAGTTTATTTTTTGGCCTATGACGATTATAACAAATGTGAATCCAAATTCAGCCCCAGTTTTAACTACTATGAGAGAGTTACATTCCGATATTATCAAAATCCTATTCGGTAATTCTTCGTAAGACTTTATAAGATGTCGAGCCACCAGTGTGAAAAAGGGAACGCTGAGCATGATGTTGGGAAATAGCAAAATCAGAATGCTGCTGAAAAAGTCACCAATCATTGGGGAGTTACATCTGGTGGAAGGATTTTTCGGAAGATTTACCCGTTCAAAGTTAGAAGAACAAACCCTATCAAGTCGTTATGACTATTTGGTACTCAGTGGGCACGTTTTGCACATTGAAATGAAAGTTTAAGTAGGTTGAAATACCTGGGAAACTGACATCTGAAGCTAAATTATTCCAAACATTAGTCTTCCACTACGTATTGCAGGTTACATCATGACCCGTTTGCTTTTGTGCTGACTTTGAGGCATTATCAATCGTTGCACGCCTTATATTTCATTACTTTTGTTAAAAATCGATGCGAAGATTCGCACATTTGGCACATGCACGCATTGATCAGGAACCTTTGTTGCGAAATAGCCACCCACCCCATCTTCTCACACAAGACAATGTGATTGCACCTTGTTGCACCATGATAGCGACAAATTATCCGCAATCTGTGTCAAACATTTCCTTCGTGAGATAGAAAAAATAACTTCGAATAAGCACAAGTAATAGACCAGAACAAGGTGGTCTCACCGGATGGGATAGAACTATCAGTAAATGGTGATTGCCTAGATTGTTCGAACACAAATAACGGAAAAAAAGCCATGGTTTACAGACAAACAGGATGAATCGTTTTATTTTGATCTTCAAAAGAAGCACTCACTTGAACTGTTACTGATATCAACCTGCAAACGTATCAGAGCCCAAAGAACTTTTGCCGATTACTTTCCGCTTCAAATCTGAATCAGTGTGATATTTCATTGGAGTTCCTGACAAATTCAAGCCACCAGATCCATCAGAAAAGGAACATTTTGGCCCCAAACCTAATGGCTCTTTTGATCAATGACAATCTCAGTATAGCAGAAAACCTAAAACACATGCAGGATTCGTATGAGCCTTAGAGTGGAATATACTTTATCTGCACAATACATAGTTGATGAAGTTACCATCCACTTTTGATTAACAGTTACTCACCCGTCGATTATGGCTTAAGAAAGGAGTCTGCTTACTGTAAATAACACTTGGACGATATTGTATCTTCTCAGCAGAAGACTTTGAATGATTTGTTAGGACATTTCAAAGAAAGATTATTGCCTTGGTCTGTGCCCAAACCAAAATATTCCGTTCGATTACGGTATCACCTTGTTTACTGGATTTTCGAGCTTCAGTTTACAGGAAGGGTTATTCGTTTGGAGTTTCAAAGGTCTACGTCACTGTATAAGGGATGATCGGCAACCTGATACCTAAACTTGAAGTTATTTGACTCCTGGTAGACAAGCTGGATAACAGTGACCACCAAAGTGGCCCCGTTGTGACGGGTTTTGAACCTCAGACCTGAGACCAACACCGGTCAGTGTTCTTTCTGAACTAAATCATTTTTTCGTCTTTGACGCTGATTCGGTTTTTCTTTGATTCGAAGGTGGGAAACAAAACATAGAACAAGATCCTCTGAGAAGTTATGTGGATTCTGATAATTTAATGTCATAAATAGAATTCTTTTCCCATTGGATTGATCACAATAGACCGAAGCTATCGCACTGGGAATGACCAAACGCAAATGTTTGGCAAAATACGCATATGCTCCGCACGGATAAAACTTTGACCGGAATCCCAGGAAACCAAATGCTCTCATTAAATAAGCTAATTCATCTTTGTTTTCTTTTTGAAAGTTACTGAGTTATTCGTGTGCTACGGGAACTTCGAAACGTGTTTTTTTTCATCTCGAAATTTTCCGTCCGAAGTCAGTGTGTGATTGACACTTACTTGGCCGAGAAATATAGAGTATACCCAGTGAGAATCACGCAGATGGAATCCTTTTAGAACAATAAATCCATTTTGACATCTTCAATCCATCCACTGACATGGAGATTATCAAACACTGCAAAGGGGATTTTCCAAACCCTTATTCAGATTGGGTTGTTTGCTAGCAAGGTCACTCAGGCTGTACTGAGGCCTACCGTATGTGTAAGGAAGCCGAGATTTCATTTAATTTTCGCATCTGGATCGATTTGTTTAGGGATTATTTCAACCGGTAGAAAACGGTCACCATAAGATTCATGAAAGAACGGAAATCTTATAAATCTATACAACGAAGATGAATAAAAAATAACGCCACGGCTGCTAGATGGCACGTATCGGTCCCAGTCGCTTTCTGACTAATCGTCAAAAGTCAAAAGTTTCACGCATCATTTAAAAGCAATTTACTTAAGTGGAATACTTTCAAAAGCTGTGAACTTCCTTTAGAACTGAGCACATAATACGTACCCCACAGAATTCTACCTCTACAGTTTGCCTCTCTTGAATAACCAGTTTCTTGAAAACTCGGTAATTCAAAAGTCAATATTTTCATAGCTTTGGGGAAAAAACGAAAATACTTAGTCTCCACCTAGTGGACAGGTGAATTTCAGATTTCTTATCGTAAGATTTTCAACGTGGTTTAATGCAACATGCCCCGAGATGTATTGTTTTCTTTATTCTCAGACCACTTGCATCTTGCGAACTTCTCCTGTTGTAGCATCCATTCCACCTTTTCCCTAGAATGAATCTACACTGAATCTCTCCCGTACTCTATCTCGCTCGTACTTTCACCAATGGGTAGAAGAGAAAAGCTGGGTTACTTGCGAAACTATAACTAACTTCACTTTTCATCACTTCTCGTTTATTGAAACATAAGGCAGTTAGGGCTTATATAAATTTATATATATATATATATATATACATATATATATATATTTTTATATATATATATTAATTGAGGGGTAAGACACGGTAAATGACGGTGAATTTATTCACTGCATGGAATACTGCTTTCTGAATTTTATTCACAACAGTCAAATTTCTGTATCAGAAGAGTGCGAGTGGCAGTATCTTCCAGGAGAGCCTCCGAGGAATCCCAACGGTGAGTCGCCAATAGGGAAGAAACACCTACGGAGTGAACAAGTACCAGAACAAATGGGTGAACAGTGGCGTACCAGATAAGCATAGAGCAGCCAAACTGATAGATGATCGTGTGCTACGGAGAAATTATGTGCACCCATCTATGAACACTACTGGCGTCGAAAATGTTCCTTGAAGAATTCAAAAATTTGAGTCAACAGGATAACTTATGAAATTACTAATCATCGTGGTTTGTAGTAATTTTTTCAACTAACGCTCCCAAAAACTTTTCTATTTTATAATCAACATCGTTTGTAAAAGAATTTCCTTAAGATTTCAGCTGTTATTCACGAAAATGAGTGAAAAATAATTTGCATTATTTCTGACTCGCTCAGACAGACGATGTTTATAGGATATTACAACTTTCTGGCTGAATGTTAACTACTAGGAAAATTAGTAATGAAGAACTTCTCTTCATTTAATGGAACACGTCAGGAAGATTCTCCGGTGAAATGTGATTAAAACACTTGTCGAAATATGTGTTCGTACGGATGAGCAGTGGTTTGAAGTGAACGGGGTGGAATCATTTTTAGCAAATTGCTGACCTGATGTATAGTACGCGACGTCAATGGTCATTCTAAGTCATTCGAACACAATTGCAGGATAAATGACATGGTCATCTTCCACTGCAGAAGTCTCACACAAATGGGACCATTCAGCACCTACAGTTTTCGTCAAATGAGGTGAAGCAGGGCAAGAGGAGAAAAATTTGTTTCATACACTGACAATACTCTTCCAAATTACCAATCCAGAAATCGAGCTGCATTGGTGGCCATTTTGTGTACATAACATATATTTGTTTTCCAGATGTTCATCTAAACTTGTGTAATCTAAAATGATTATTCATACTACCAAATAGATTGAGGCTCTTTTTTGTAAAACAAATAACTTCATGACTTTTCCGATATCTCTCTTTACTACATTTCTTGGCTGCTAGTCTCTTTTTATAAACAGATTGAATCGCGCCTGTTCAGTGTCGAAAAAACCTTTCTCCGGTTTCACGAAAATCAGCGATCCAATCGCTAAAGTGCATTACCAATGTTTTCGTCTCACTCGGGCACCTGGTACAGGGGTTTACATCACGGCATTTGACCATTGTTTGCGGATGATGAGCTGTTACCTTCGGTGACCAGTGATGGATCTGTAGCACATGATATGGCGATGACGTGAACCGGGATATTGGGGGCTAACTCGGATAGCCTTATGGTTAGTGCAAACATTTCCTTTATTCAGTGTGTAGGGGTCGAACAAGATTCGGAGCTTATCGATAAATCGATATGCTCCACGGGGTGTTAAACGAGAACAGTGTCATGTCAGAAATACTTCATTGTCTGTGAGAAAAATTAAAATTGGAAGACGTTTCGGTTACTATGTGTAACCTTTCTCAAGATAATCGAAAATTCGACCAATTTCCCCCGACCAAGCCATGTTATTGGCATTGGATTTTTGTTCGTTCAATGTTTGCATTAAATTCTTTGCTGGACACCCGGTTATCAGACAAAATGGCCCATGTCTTGACGTTTGACGCCGACGCATATCAAATCCAGTAAGTTGTTACATTTTTTACCAGATATCATCTTGTTCGAACTCCTTGGTTCTGAATGTGACCATATATATATATATATATATATATATATATATATATATATATATATATATATATATCAGTCCGACAGAATAACTGGACGAAAAAGCAACTGAGTGGGCTACGTGAGTCAACTTTGAAGGCCCGCCTGTTTTACGTTCATACAAATGCGTTTGACACTAACCATAGTCACGAAAATCGCTTCTTTCGAATAGAATTAGCATGAACAAGAGACGGAAATTCTGTCAGATTTCACAAATGTTTCGCAAGTATAACAGTGAAAACTGGAATATTCGTGTAGTATATCGTACCAGATAGACTGCACTTGAAGTTTGGATATAAACTATTTCTCTACATAGTTCTAAAACGAAATAACTTCGATTTTATTAAGAGGTATTTCATGCGCTTTTCACGAGAGAACTAAACCTGTTTTATTCTCAGGCCATAAATCGTGTAACCCTTCAGTTGCGTGTTTCCATTCACGGTATTGGGCGCTAACAGCTTTAGAGCATTTGATCACGATTCTCGTGGGATTTGGAGCAGCAAGCAGATGCACCTGGCTTCCAGAGCACAATTCAGGAAGTAACACTGTATTGTAGGAATCACTCTTCTCGACCGAAGCCACACATGGAACAAATCCTGCCACTGCGCCTCCTTCGGCTGTCTGTTGATGGAAGGTTTGCATTAGAGAAAAAGCGTTGTAAATCTGTTCAAATACCGTCACGTGATATCTGCTCGAGAGCAGATTCTTTCAGACAAAAACTTGCTTGCCGTGCACCTCGGTGCAAAAGTCAGCTTTGTGGCCACATAAGAGGTTTTTGGAGTAAGAATTGACACAGTTATCAGATGAACGTTACTGAGCAACTGTTGACAGGTATGATTGCCTGAGTATTGGATATCTGTATGAAATGATGAGTAAGACCAATAGTTGTCCATTTAAAAGCTTTGCTGTAATGGACACAGGAAGACCAGAGGGATATTTGTGGAAAACTCCTTTCATGTTTGATGGATGTCGAATCCCTCCTCGTCATATACGGATAAGATCTTCACCGCTGACCCAGAGAGGCTACTCTATGTCTATCATTCTCAGAGTCCGAGTTATCTGTCAGTCACTGCCTTCCGCTCAGCAGCTATGGTGAAAGGACCAGTAGACTTGTCTACTAACTCTGTGGGCTACTTTGAGGCGGGATAAGGGGTTCTGAATATTTTTTTTTATCTTCTTGATCAGAGAAATCTCTTCAAAGCAATGACATACTGTTCTACAGTTAAGGTCGAAACCTACGGTCGTCACGATAAACACTGTGGAAAGCAGTGCACGCCCCAATTTCTCTAACAAATTCATAGCATAGGTTGGTGCGGGTGCAGTTCAAGAGGAACTAAATCTGAATTAGTTCTTTGGAAAAGAACAACGTACCATTTTTCGACTAACAAGAGCAAGGTCTCAAGGACTGTGTGAAAGTCCTTATCTGGATATTAGCTTTCCGGAAGGAAAGTGTAAGTGTATTTCATGCGTTATCCTGGTAGTGATCTGCAGTTGAAAAGTAAAATGTTCGTTACTGAATTTCGAGAAAAGAACTAGACTCTAGACAAACTGGGATCGATTTTGATGAAAGGAAACTGCGAGCAGTTTGTAAACAAATATGCAGGAATAGTATGTGTGGTCCAACTTCATGATCCCCTCCCCAAAGATGCGGGATGAGGGTGGTCAAACAAAAAGTTTGATTCCATAAAAACCGTAACAGGATGTTTTAGAGATAGATAACTGACCCAGTGTGTCACCAGTTTACCGTTTGATCTGTTTGGTTGTTTGGTATCACGGAGGCAGATAATGCTTTAGCGAGTGAAGTTAGACCGTCGGAATGCATATCTAAATTGCGGAAATGAAATGGATGTTTTGTTTAACGAAAGCAAAGGTGGTTACGATCGCCACACCGGAGGCGGTTGACATTATCCGTGTGGGACAGACAATGACTTCTTGGTGTTTCCCGCTTGGCTACAACTGAGGTAGGTACGACCTCATTTTTTGACACTTAAAAATTGGATTCATTCGTAGCAGCCCCTCGGTAGTTTAGTTTAGTTAATTCAACCAGCAACCTCGTACTTTTGTGCCCTAGTTTTGACTACAGCCTCTGATTGAGGGCAGAGTGAATAGAAGCTGAACTTGAAAAAGGATGGAATACAGTGTATTATTGGGAAATCATGAAGACAAAGCAAGCGACCAAAAGCAACCACACCACTGGCTGTAACACCTAGCCAAGTCACTTAATGCACCTGTTCATCTAGTAGGCGGACTAAGTGAAACTTAACCCGAAGGTCTGAAACCTCCACCTTGGCCAAATCCACTATCCATGGTTCTCATACCTTTTCCTCATTCCATTCATCGACGACGATGTTGCGGCTGGTTCTGAATTCCGGGACAGTGTTAGTGTCAATCCACTACAGCAGTCTATCTCTATCATAACGGAGCGGTCCAATACCGTAAATTTAGCACATAATCTCAACAAACGTGTAGAAGTCCTGTTTTTATTTGATCGGTAATCCACACCGTAGTGCAATTAACGAGTACTTATGACAGGAGGTTTAAAAGTGGGAATATTCCAGTGCTATGAGTAACTTGGTTTACCTATCTCACCAGATCTCAAGTGGACCCATTATGTACACAAAATGTTTTCAGGATAAGAGGACTGACACTTTAGTTCCCCGTCTGAGTTCTCTTCGTATGCCTTTCCAAATCATTTCTAAGTCTATTTATTCTTTTCTTTTACGTCACTGGTTGCACTGCTCTCCCGTCATTTTGTCTGGTTTGCTAGTTTCAACTACGAATTATTAATACTAATCCATTCCAACCATTAGAGATTAAACAAAACGATTTTTTTAGTAGCAGACAATAAACCATTTCAATGTCCGAGATGAAATAAATTTTCTCGATCGTACAATTGCCTTTAATTCAGTTCAGCTGCTTCCGTCTTTCTTTTCTCAATGTTACAAACACAGAAAATATCACTGATCATGCTAGACGTGTCCGATATTGACCTTTCAGTCGTATCTTCACGATCATATTTCCCGACTACACGTCGTGCGGTCGGTAAGTAAAGTGCCAGTTTTCCCAGGGACCTCGGTTAAAAAATGACCGCATTTCTTCCTGCAAATTAAATGTCATCCGCAAAGTCAAAGAACTGAGGCGTATTGAGCAAAGTAGCTCCAAGCCCGTCACATTGGTGTTTTAGATGCATGTATTCTTGTTAGGTACCACCTCTGCAACTTTCAGTCTTTTTGTGAGTTCAAAGTGATTAGCAGACGAGCAGCTTATCTCTGCAAAAGACAAATGCGAAAATTCAATTTTATTACACGGAGGGAAGACAGAAAATATTGAGATTTCAAATGGTAGTCGCCAACATTTCTTCATCCCTAACGGGGTAAAATAGAGAGGAGTGAATTTAAAGTATTCAAGAGAGCTCGTACATTTGATTTATTCGGAAGAATCAAATGGGGCCTATTTACCAATATCATGGAGTGCAAAATCCCAAGTTAATGAAATTTTAATTTCCTGAGGAATCCGGACACAAATTTATTCAAAAATAGATTGGCGCACAGCTGACTCTACGGGATGTGACAATCTAGTTTCAGTCTGTAGTACTCGTTACCAAGCGCTAGACAGGAAATTGCTTCTAAAATCTTCATCACCAATTTTGTCAGAAAGAAATGGCTGGGCCGCACTCGTGTGCGTGTGTGTGTGTGTGTGCATGTACGCGCATTTTGTCGTACCTGATCAGTGATTGCTACATTCCTCCGACATTATTGGATACGCTAGCATGTCACGGCCGGTACGTGCATTATAGACAAGCAACCGGTCATTGATATCACCCAAGGGAATACGTCTGAGCTCGCGAACGAAAGTTGGTGAAATTAAAATTTCATGCCAGCTGGTTATTATCTACCAGCACTGTACGGACTCTCGGCTCTACGATGGTAGAATCAGAATGGGAAAATAGCTGAACAAATGACCAAAATCGTATTCACTAAAAGGTATAACTTCTTGCCCATTCCCAACGAAAAGCAACAGTATTCTCATTTTATCCAAGCATTCAATATGGGTCTCAGAAATTGTTTCAAAGCATGCCGACAAAATTAAATGAGCCTGAAATCGCGTTGCCTCCTATCATACTCTTATTCTTTTCTCCTGGAATACTTCTTTTGGAAATACAATCAGGGTGAACAATAGGCCTAGGAGAAGAAATAAAGGGAAGCCTTTTAAAATCTTCGTAAGAATTTCAATATATGCCCAAAGTGTTAAATTTACAAACAATATTGGTTTGATCACAGTGTTCTATATCATTCGGGTAATCGATGGTTATGTTTTTCCTGGAATCTAAAAGTTTTCAGTGATCTGGTTGGAATTTATCATTCGGCGAAAGGATATGACGCCTTTTTTAAAAGACCAATTGATTTTTGCGATCACCAGACCAAAGAAATAAGAGTTATATGGTTTTGGCCACCTCATAATCCAATTCGCCCGGCACTTTGTTTAACCCCGAAGTAACAGTGGAAAAGTAGCACAGCACTTTGCCGTACCGGGAGCCAATATTTTTCACTAATGCTGATGTGGGAAGGCCCTTTTAAACGCCATGAGTTAAAAGGTTGTCAAAATAGAAAAAAGGGAATATTTATGAAGATATGAACATTTATTTTCAGAAATGTTTTCTCTCAACTGGTATTATGGAATGTTCCGAAGGCATTGATTGTTCTCCGAAAAGCAGGTTGTTCACGAAAGAAAGACTCGAAACTAAAGCAAGATTAGCACTGACTTAGTTGGTATACTCGGGTCAGGCTTCATTCCTTCGTTTTCCTTTCAATCACCTGAAACACAACATTGTCTATAGTCCAAGCAAAGCTATCCAAAATGGACTCTACAGAAAATGTCACCATCTTTTTGTCGGCTTATTGTTCATCTGAGTCCGTAGCATGCTTCTGAATCAACTAGTCTTGTTTGTTGAGTTAATCCAAATGTGAATTGTTGGTGACCCAGCGAGATTCGAATCTTAGTTCAAACCAGCTCCGAAGCTTGAAATATATCATCAGCACGAGCGGCATTTTCGAAGTTCAGCACATCTTTCCCCGCTTAGAAACTTCTCAAAACAATGAGTCAATAGAGTGTTTAAACTTTTCCGTTATATTCGACTCGCTCTGTTTGAGAATTTATGGTTAATTATGCTTTTTCTGACCAGCGATGGTCAAACGGTGGTCTTCGTGATCATTAGACTGTGACGTTCGGGGGTTTGGTTCTTACCACGGGCTGACCTCCTCCCCAACTGGCAACTCATCATTGGTCGCGGGCCCATCTAGAACTTTTGCAAAGTATCGTACATTGGTGTAAAAGGACGAGTATTATTATTATTAACACATATCTCTACAGCAGATGATGGATTAAACAAAAGATAACATGCGGGAGTGGACTACCCCTATATCGTCTGAGAACAGCAAATTAGTTGCACCATGCAATCTCAAATAAATCAGTCGGAATAGCATTTTCTAAAATGAAATGCATTCCAGTGAAAAACTACCCTAACTTCTTGTTGATATGTTCTTTGATTTTCCATTCCGTGACATAGAAAACCTCTGCATAAATGATCTGCATTTTTCTATGACCTTTTTCGTTTTTAGGGTATCTGTAATCTGAGACATTTATGACCCTGTCAACACAACTGGCAAACATAAAATTCTGTCTGAGGAATGATCCCCACATCACGGTCCACGATTTCGATCAGCTCAAGCTGGACAGAGTCACTTGTTTTTCTGATTAACAAGGAAAAATTACATTTTGACTAACCGCCTTCAAGGACCGAATGTTGGTTTGGTGAAATACTTGCGCGTCCTTCGGAGATGAAATATCACAAAAACTAATCATCCTATACATTATGGGACTTGACATTTGTCTTACAGCAAACCGAGTCGATGAAATATTGATCCTTGCACTAACTTCTTCTTTCTGGTTCCACTGCAAGTTAAAAAACATATTACAAGCGGAGATTGCCACGTCGTTCGAAGCAAGACGGTGATTTATCCAGCTACTTTTTGGTTTTCTCATTGGATGATATGCGTGAATATTCTTTTCATAGGAAGCCTCAAGAAAATCGATCTCACTTTCTTTCCCCAGTCCTTTGTTTGTAGGGTATTCGTATTATTCACAATAATTTGACCGACCGTGGTCAAATAGTCGTCATGGTGGGGTTTTCAATTCTTCTGTCCGCGGGTTCGAACCCTGCTCCGATGCCGGGCAATTTTCCCAAACAACCGCTCTTGAAGAGTCACGACCACCAATCTGAAATACTGTACGATTAATGCATAATAAAAGTAAGTTAATAAAAAGATAGAAAAGATAATCTTCGTCTATCAAGTATCGCGTTTTCTTATTCGATGGACAAATGAACCATAACCGTCAGCCACTATCTGGAAGTGTCAGTGATGCACTGGAGCTTGTGAAATACCGAAATGACTTCGATAAATGACTGGATCCGACTAGTTTGTTCATTTGGTTTTACTCCTATATCAGATCACTGAAAGATTGCTCGTGACTTCTGTCCCACGCTAGATATACCGGACAATTTTGCACATAAAATCAAGACGTACTGGTCCGTGTAAAGCCGGCAAACGAAATTATTTGCCCAGTAAAACTGTTCGAGTATCACAAATGGGGTTGATATATATGTATGCGCACATAACAGCTACTGATGGGTGTATCCGTAAATCGATATGGTTTGTGGTCCCGTTCATGCTTTTAGTCAAAACACGTGATATATAATAACTGTTCAACTTTACGTCAGCCGGCCACGACAGTATGCGTTTTTTTATATATGCTTAGGATGATAAAAGAAATAGTTCCACAAGTCCGATAAACTGGACGTGTGTGAGACTGCTGTTCCGTCCAGTCTTTTACGAAGGGTTTGGTCTTTTCACCTTGGGACATGTTGTGTGTGTAAGTGTGTGTGTATGTGTGTGTGTGATTTCACTCGGGTGAGTCACTGAAACTAGGCACAATCGCACCAGAGTGACTCGGACGTCAGAGCAGGCACATTCTACACAGGTCTGAACTAACTAAATGTCAGCATTCTCGGTCAGCCAGTTCCCTAGTGTTACCCGGAGGGAATAAATCCGCTCTTAAAAGACTGTGTACTGCCCCTAGCAGAAATCGTGTCTGTGTGATTGCGTTCTGGCGCATGTATACGTCTATTTGTCACACCGGACAGACAGACGCACGACGTGAACGGGCTTTTTTGAACCTATATGGTGGAGTGGGCAATCAACTCCATAAGACATGTACCATATGAACCACATACGGGATCTGGTGCTTTACTGTTCATTTCATTACGCCATTGCATTTTTTGTTGACGCCGTTCTTGTTTTCCTCCCATACTAAAAGACAAATGTCTTTAACTGTTGAAAGTGAGCTTGCGATGCGTGACCTGCGAGACGGTGAACCTAGTGGTGATCAGGCGAACGATTTGTATAAAAAAAAATCACTGCGTGAGGGCAAAAACTGAACACAAAAGCAAAGCCCAATCGTTATTTCAAATAATCACCCTTCACTTCTTAATATTTCGTTTTTGCAATTCTATGCAATCCGAAGTACAAAATGTACCAGAAGTGTAGTACGTCATTTTTTTGGTTTTCAGCTGGAAGAATCAATTTTCATGAAGTTTTGGTTCAGTGAAGGTAAGGGTTCTATCCAAGTAGTTGGAATGCTTGCAAAATCCAAAAGGGAGTTTTCACTGTAAAACGATGTAGATGAGATTGCTCATTTTCGTGAGCTTTTGGTTGCTGATATTTGCATTCAGGTAGTAGACAATTCATCAGCTGTACGCCCACCTGAAGTAGGTAATAAAACCTGTGCAGCCCACATGTCAAGCTAAACGATCACGAGCTTACAAAAGTCGGACCGATGTCTCCCGCCTCCCCCACTATATATATATATATATATATATATATATATATATATATCAAAAAAGAAATCCCTAAGTTTATGCTTTTTCGGTAAAACTGTATTGTTTAACAACACAGAGTGCTCGAAATCGTTCGTAGGTTGTCGACGTTTCAATCACCACGGGTAACCTTTTTCAAGAATGGCTAATTTACTACTTATTTCCAATACTAACTTCGTCGTTAAGTATTCGGAAATCCTTAAATATTTTGTGCTCCATCTGACATTTTAGGAATGATCCACACTCTACATCAACCAACCTGAAACTGGAAGTGATCGAGTTCGAGGCTTGTGAGTCCACACACACACACAGATGCAAATGCACGCACGCACGCACACATACAGTAGTACATACGTACGTACATACATGCATACTTACACACATACAAGTACACTGACCACGTGCCTATCAGCGCTGGCTCTCAAAGCCTTGTTTTACATAATTGTATTACGTGATTAGAAGGCTTTCGAGGTCTCATTGTTGAACTGGGCTGTAGCATTTATTCATATTGCGCGGAACCATATTCCGTTGACCATCAAAGCATCATGGACATGTTTCGCCTCTAAGATGCCAAATTGTTCTTAAACGAAAATGGTTTATTGGTCTTGCAGTCTCCTCAGCACAAGCTGATCCATGGTTGAATTTTTCTGTCAAAGTTAGATACGAATATACGCTTCCAGAGTGACTTGATACCAGTACATCCGGTGGTTTGAATATCGTGCATGTTATTCCTCGAAAAGTCTCACTTCAATCAATTATGCGTGTACTTTCTTGGTCTGAAGTAAACATCGGCTGGTTACCAACCGGCTTGGTAACGAAATGATCTATCGTGCCGTGTGAAGGCCTAATTCACTATTTGAAATCATGATGGAAGAGCCGTTATGCAACCGATTTACTCGCCGTGTTAGAAATCAGCAGCAGCAGTAAACGTCCACTGGGTCCCGAATGGGTCTCGAACCCGGAAGTCAAGAAAACCATCTTTTTTGTCCATACTACTATGGGAAGTGGTGCATCTTTCTGTCACGGGTTTTTGAACATCAACGGAACTCGTCACTTTTGCATAGCAATCGACTCCTATACTAAACATCTCAGTATAGGCGTAAGAGGAACAATGTTCATGAATACAATGTGCACAGCTTTTTGTTTGATTAGTATGAGTATTATCAGGGGGTGTGGATGTTCATAATCTTTGACGAATGATTCTACGAATGAAAAATAAACCTCTCTCTTCATCCATACTGTTTTCTTTGTGTTCCGGAAATGTTTTATCAAGTGTATTCGATATAGATCGGAATCGGGAAGTAATATGATCTGTGTGTGTCGCACTTGTCAAATGCTACTGACATCTCCTCATTTACGGTATGAACAAAAGTGGCTAAAGTAAACTTTATTCTTTCGCACTTCAAGTTGTGTTACTGATTGATTTGACTGTCACCTCCGTCACCACGAAGGCTGACTCTCTAACGTCTTTCAGATGGCCAAGCACGGCGGATTCACGATACTGGCAGTTCCACCGGTGTTAACTTGTCAACGCTGAACTACCTCTTAGTTGTCAGGTAAAATGAACGTAGCCTGAACTCTTGATGACCGTCGTATCACACTTTAATGAACAAAATCACTGGAAACTTTGTACTAATTCCGTGGAGCAACTGGATAGACAGTCTTCATCAAAGTTCGTTTATCAAGCGTGACAAAGCCAACTGGTCGACAAGCATATAAAGCAGACTTGGAAGAGTGAAATTCATCAGCGTGTATATTTCTTTGAACGACATAAATCATCGGATTAAATGGCAAATTTCGTCGCACAATTTATCACATCGTGTTTTGGTGCTATTTCGGTTGCGGTTGCACTTACGTTAGCATGCTAGCTCGCACGCAAGCACACACGGACACAGCAGCATATATATATATATATATATATATATATATATATATATATATATACTGCGCATTTGAGTTAGGCTACTTTCACAGAGCAGTCGAAAACAGGTCGAAAAATTTCAAACTTTTTTTTCTGCATCCTATCACCCCGAGTGCGTTCGATCCGCTTTATACTGTGGTGAAATGTGTACCTGCTCAACACCGTTGACATAATAACCGTCAAAAGAACAGTCTGCATTGTCCACCTAATCTACGCTTTACATCTACGTTCTAACACCTTTGCGCAGATGAGTATGAGTTTGCATGCCAGCAAAATAGCGACCGGCTGAGCGTTGAAGAAGCCAAAACAAACAGATAGATAGACAGTCGGATAGACGCATAAACACACAAATCAGATACCAGTTCAGTCAGTCAGTCACGCCCGAATTCCGATGACGCCAAGAAAAACTAAAAAACGATCTGGCGTTCTGTCCACCCATTTAAGGTATTCAATCAGTTCTTAAGATCCGGTTTTGGTGAGAGTTGATAGAACTGACAGATTTCCCATTTAGTAAACAGACTTTATGTTTTTTATTTCCAAGCTGCTTTTTGACTTTCTCAATTGGGTGTGTTAGAGACGGACACCTCTGTGGTTTCTCAATGTCTAGCTAGCTAGAAAGTGAACTAGAGTGGGAGTGAAATAGTGAAAATGAACACTTTGTGCGACGTTGGGACTACGTCATAGCAACAGAGAGAAGGCGATGATTTTCCTTACGAATTGTTTGATAATAAATACTGATCCGAATAGTAGTAGTGACACTTTTGTACGGGGGACACACGGGAACCTATAGACCTAAGGAGTCAATCGTGTTCAAAGCTCATGAAGAAGAAAACGACCATTACAAAAGTCGCCCTCATCAGGGTACTCGGCTTCAACAACGAAACAAGCTGATCTCAAGAGAACAACCTGCATGCTGAGAATTGGCCCCAACTCAAAGAGGCGAATCGGAATACAGGAGAACAGACCGGCCGCCTGGTGGCGTGTGACCGAGAGTAGACCTCGAATTGAGCACATAGTATGAATCTTCAATCCTCGGGGAGAGCAAATAGGAAAACGGGACCATTCAAACAGCTGTATACGTCACGTATTTATGGATTACCTGGTTTGACCAATCCAACTTGGCTTCACACGTCTAGGTTTCTCCGGGAACTATTTGAAAAATGAATCTGCCACTCTTCTGAAAACGTGGACGGTATTGTTAGTGTTTCGCCAGTTTTCGCAGGTGTGATCTAGCGTAACAAATACAACAAATAAAGCTGTTCCTAATAAGTATCGAATTTTCTGATTCTAATGTTAGTTGTAATTCATTTAACATTAACCACTTCGTGGTTTACCTGAACGGGCATCCAAATTTCCCGGGTAAGTAATTCTTTTACCCCTTTTTCAGTGACTAAGGAAAAAGGTCTAACTTTGCAAAGAAATCCATGTAAAAAAGGTTGGAACTCGTTATTTTATTATGAACAGATGAGTGATACAACGGACAACAGGATCCTTTACTAATGAAGCGATTCAGCTTGACGTGTTATTGATCGGCTCACCACTGAAAATTTACGGAATCACCGTTTAACTATTGAGCCCTTGTTAATATTAATCAGTATTGTATATCGACCCAGCCCGAAGGGGATTCGAACCAAAAATGCATGTTTGTGAATCAAAGGAGGACAGCACGCTCCTTTAACACAGAACCGGAAGACTTTGGTGTGAAATCCCTTTGTGTCAGGAATTTCCAATATGCGCAACGAAAGTATACGGCTGGTATGTGTGTGTGTGTACTGTGGTGTGTGTTTATGTGAGTGGAAAACGCAACCCGGCGACTGGTTTCCATCTCTTTGATTTATCTCCACAACAGTGCTTTGTTCCAGTGACGCAAAGTGGACAACGTTCAGAGTAGGATGATGAATTTGTACCTTAGCTTGTTGGAGCATTTGACTGATTACATCTCCACCGTTTTGGCACACATTCTTAACCTTTGGGTTACCGGAATGCTGTATGATTTGCCAAGCGAATATTACTCGATGGTAAGCTCGGATAGCATGGCTTAGAACAGGAAGAAGTGAATCAAAAAGGTAAGTGCACAATGTTCCCCGCTTGTTATCACGCACGGTCAAATGTAACCATATGCGTTATGCGGCAGGGAGTGGAAAGCTTACCAGATTTCTTCAGTAGTACAATATCTTCCAAAAGTTTCCAGTTTCACATTGTTCTATGCCATATTTATAAATTTGAACAGGCCGGTAACTCACGCTAGTTATTAATTGAAATGGAAAAATGATAACACAGAACACTTGCTGGTGAACCTCTTCATATATGATAAGAACTGTTGACAGAAAGATCCAAAAGAAAGGATGGAGTAATGGGCACTTTTAGATTTCTGTGTTGAATGTCCTCATCAATCAATTCCCAAAGTTTTTGTCTTAAGCGTGTTTGTATTCTGAAACTTTATTGCACTTTTTCAACTTCACATGTAGATAGAAGTAGCAGATCATAGTAGTATATTATGATTTATCTTTTATTATCAGCCTTTAATTCACCATTGAAAAACTTAAAAGCACTGCACAGCTAATTCATCCTTGTAAGGGATCACCAGCGGAGCACATCCACAGAGCCCCCACGGGGACTCGATTAGCTTTATAGCACTTCCATGGTTACAACGGTGATTTCAGCTTTGATGCTGCATAATGGATCGTGATATACAAATATCGATAGGTATTTGACTTAGGTTCAAGTGTCATCGTTTGCGATAACTTTCACTTATTAACTCATTCCAAACGACTCATAACTTTGTTTCCTGACTTACTTTTGCAAAGCCGTTGTTTGTTTGTCGCTCGCAAAAGATGTCAGCATCCAAATCTGTGCGTTTTGTTTGATGGTTATTTTTAGAGCACGAAGGTGGTTTGTTCATTGAAAAGAAGTCTAACAGACAGCATTTACGACTGCAATAACCGCGACTACAACAGTCTTAAAGAGAAAAAATCGATGGTTTTTACCGGCAAAAAATCGCTGAAATACAAAAAACTCTCTTGAAAGTGAGAGAAGCTATCCCACATTTGATCTTTGGAAAACCTTTAATCTGTTCCTAATGACCAGCCGAACGTTTGAAAGGAGATGTTCTTGAGAAAGATCTGTTTGTTTACAGCTAATCTGATGCTGGTCACTGAATGTACTCTTGTTTTCTTGCTTAAGTTGAAATCAAATCGGATGTGAATTGTTTCGAAGCTTGAATCATTTCACTAAGTGATACAGTTTATATCTCGATATCGTATTTCATATACTATGTTTATTCATGAGCGCAGCGGAACAGTCACACTTCATAACGCGAAAATCCTCCACATTATCCGGGAAGCCAAATAACAGTGACCATGAGACCTATAGATGGGAGACAGAACAAGACAAAATAGTGAGATACTTCACTCACCCCAATGGGCTGGACATTCTGCTTTTGTACAACCAAATACAAATTGCCCAAACAGCCTCACGGTCAGGCTAAAAAGGGATTGTTTACGATGAAACCCGATTCTTGTTACGTAAACACAATCTTCTTAGTCTATCGTATTAGTCACTCCACCGATGCCACACTACTACGTGACCTTTGTTTGTGACATTTCCCATTCGCATACTTCAGATGAGCCAGAAGAACTTTATCATAGAAAACCTATTTCTTGATGACCGGTAGTGGTCGAGTGGCTTGGAGCGCTTAGTTACCACTTGTGAGATCAGAAATTCGAATCACGCCACCTTCTGTCACTTGGATTACAGACTGTGGTCCAGTGACGTCCGGCTCATTACCTCGCCTGACCTAATGAGATTTTATGTGGTTCTACATTCCAGGTCTCAGTGTCCGGTTTCCGGCTATCCATAATAGAGAGGTGAGCCTTCAGGTCTATGATGCATACTGCACTCATACCCAGGCATATAACAAAAAAGCACTACATGATTTTTTGCCGAATGAAGTTCAATACGACGGAATGAGACTAGCCGGTTACTTGAGAATGAGACACTAAATCCTGAGTATAGAATTTGAAGGTGATGGTTAAAAACATAGATCTGGATTCAGCAGTTCACACAAAGAACTGTTCTTGCTTGTGTAGAGAGTCATCTCTGGCACTAACAATGGAACTGATGTTTATCTAACAATAATGAACACCGTCATTTAGCCCTGTGTGAAAAAACTGTAATAATCACTCATTCGACGTGTATTATTGTAGAAGCTTGAGAATGGATACCTGAAAAGAATTCTTCGCTTTATCTACTTTCTTTTACTAATTTGCACATGGTCAACTTTGTTTGATCTTCCTTCTCTTATTAAGTAAAACGTGCAAACTGTTGGCTTTCTCCTTACCATCGGCCTAACTATGTCAAAGTCACTTGGAAAATTAGTGGGCCGAATATTTATTGTTTGGCCAACTCAGTATGTTGACAGTTGTGCACGATGTGAGGCGCTTTTTTTGTACCGTTCAAGTCAAGCCTCTTGTATCATCTGCAAGCCAGTTGTATATTTATGAGCAGTGGATGCATTGGTTGTTTACCGGTTCGTGGGTTAAAGTTCCAACATTTGGGTCATCATTCTGACTGTTGGACAGTTGTGCTCATGACAGAAGAAATACCTATGGGACGATAACCGTTTCCATCGGGAACAAGTGCTTGGCCTCACTCCACAGCCCCCCTTTCATCATACCCCGATTCACTAGGAAGGAGACGGAGGAAGCACACTGCCTGTTTTGTTCCCTGCCCAACAGGACCGGAAGACCACGTAAGTAGAGTATTGTTGGTGCGTTAAGCAACCGACTGAAGATGTATTGTAGGTACATTTTTGCAAGCCTTGTAGAAACCTGTGTGTACTCCTGTCTATCAAAGTAGAATCACCACGTGATTCCATTTGCCCAGCTCTTGCCAGGAATAACAGCACATTGCCGTCTCACTCGTATGTGATAATAAATAAAGGGATAATTGTCCAGTCCGCTTTAGATTGTTTAATCACGTATTAGAAGTGATAGACAGTATTTTTTTAGTTTTTCATCCTTCTAGAACATTTATGGAAGCTATCGTACTTCGCAAGAGCAGTCTTTGGACAGATAGTCTTTCTCGTTCTAAAGAGAACAAAATTTGTCAGTTCGCTAGGTTACATCATGATCTGATCACTGATTTCCACAAAACAAAGTCCGTGTAAAAATAAACAGTGTTCGATGTGGACAATAAGTACGTGAAATGCAAAACGATGAAATCACGACATGAACTTACTGGTGGAAGCCGTGGAGATTGGGTACAAAGGTGTTGGCTGGATATTTCCCCGAAAGTCCAGATTTGAACTACCATCCAAAATCTGAAGGGAAAAAGAAAATTAGCGAATTCGTGGAAATTCTTCAGGGGAATGATTATTTTCGAACTTCAATCAAATTTTTTGTGACGAATGTGCCACTAAACTACTTTTTACTGCATTTTCCGCCCACATAAAGGTCTTTCTCAGTATTTACTAGCCATTTATTATCAAGCTCACTAATTTTTCCAGCTAGAATTCGTGGCACCAAAACATTTCGAACTTAAAACTTGTACTTTCATTCGTCGTTACCTAATTTCCCTTGCAATTTTCATATCATAACAAAACTCTACAGTAGCTTTTCTTGTTTTTTTCTGCTAACATCGTTTTACAGTTTTCAATACTATTAGTAGGACTCAAAGTGAAAAATACCGACCTGTGTTGTTCATACTTCTCATGAGCTCAGTGCAAAACACATACGAGCATTCAGAAATGTTCAAAAGTTATGCTGACTACCTGTGATAAATTTGTGCCCTGCTCAAAATCACTGTCCTCTTGATCGGTGTACACTCCAATAATCATACGTGCATTATCATACGCGACCAAACACACCATGCGCATTCGACTCATTCCATTTTAATCCTGGATATTGATTATCTTAGTGTGCACGTCTCACGTGTACACCACGCAGGGGCAATGCTCTTCCGACGAGGGTAGCACATGTGTGATCTACGAAAGCACAAGAAGAAAATCTCGATGAGCCGAGGCTCAGTTAGTGCATCAACAGGCAGCAACACCTACATTAAACGAACAACTACATGGCGGCTTCCAATCTGGCCGTTATCCGTGCATGATCCGCCCCTGCATAGTGTGACTGAGCACGGGCAGACTGTATCTACCACTTCCATTATTCACGAATCAATGACAGCTTGTAGTTGTTTGCCTGTACACATTTTATGCACTGAGCTATCCAGCCATTACAAAATGTTAGTACTGACGCTCGAATTTCAGCATGTTATAGTGCAGTTTTCCTTTGAATAGAATGTTATGTAACTGTGCAGCGAAGTATGTTGAAAGACCAGTCATGTGTGTGTCCGATTAAGTTTAGGAACGTAGCAGTCCATGGCTGGTCAGAGAGAGCACTAAGACAGTAACCAGAGTGATACTGACTTATACATTCGAAGGGGATCACACATACAAAATCGTCAGATGGGTCTTTTTATAATGCTTACCCAGACCGCTATGAAAACGTCAGATGGCAAGTACAGTCTTTAGAAGGAATAACTGTGATCTGGTTATGCAGGCTTGTCCCTTTTTAACAAGAATAAGACAGTGCAGATCTCGTGGGCATATTTCGTACACAGAGGTGAGATAACCGAACGATCTTGGTGAAATTCAGGAATAGTCTATCCACACTAAGTCACTGCAATGGAACAGGTAATAAGTTTTTTCTCCGTTCTAATGTTGTACGTCATAATTTTCATTAGCGATAAATATTCCCAAGTATACTTTACCGGCCCGGCAATGAGTCCCTGGAAAAGCAGATCTACACCCGTTCATCGGTGCATTCCGAATCCAAACTTCTGACTTTTTTCCTCCAATCTACGTTGTTTGTACTTCTGATATCCGCCGGCATCTAATTTCTAAAATGTTTTTCGGTCACTGCGAACCATTTGATTCTTGCCTATTGCGTACAAGACCCAGCAACACCAAAGAAAATATAATAAAACAGAGTGAGTTTTCCCGAACGATGAAAGTACTCAAATAAAAACACTTTCCGTGCAGAGCCCGTCAATTTCATCTTGCCAATTTTAACAACGAATCCTCTGTGGAATAGCATGATGCCATACTTTGGGTAGTATTTTCATGGTTACCGATATGTTTTGCGTAGGCAGTTAAGTCTGCGTTTGTTCAAAATGTTAATATCCGTAATGTGTGCACCTAATATGTTTTACTGCCGTTTCCCGCAGCAATAATTGCACGTAGATCTCTCAGTAATGATGGTGAACAATAAACGGGAGACTTTGGAGTGTCTGTTGGAACATTGGAAAGCAAATTGTAACTGAAAATGAAAGATTATGCACAAAAACGTCCGAAAAGAGTAAAGCTTCGTTGAACTGCTTGTGTTTTCCTGCAATATGGTATCTTTCGTTCATGGTACAGAGCTTCTCTTACGATAGGACAGTTACTGGTTTGTCATGGTACAAAGATGTCATATTTCGTCAATCGACAGAACAAACCTTGTCCGATAGTTCATAATTTATCCAGTTTTCGCTGCACGGGGTGTACGCTCAACCACTTGAATAAGGTCACATTTTCAAAATTGCATGAGTTCAGGGATTGAAAGGGCATCTTCGTTTCATCCATATCACTTTTCAACTTTCAACAATTATTTCAGTATGGTTGTCAGCACAATAGTACTCATAATAGTATTAATAATAATAATAACAATAACCCACAATCCCGACACAAATCATGCGCACAAAGAAAATCAAGTAGAGTTTTCCCTCTCTCTGATCTTTTAACATTTCATCAAGATGCATTTCAGGGAGCATCCTCTCGAAATGAAGTAAATGTTAAGGAAACTAAAAGAAATTAAAATATGTGAATTGTATCTACGGCACATTGGGAAAACTGTCCTCGTGAGAATGCAAACTCACTGTGAAAAACAGGTAAAGGAAGTCGGCAGCTGGATGGTCGACAATGATTTGTTTTAAGTCACTGCACAAGGACACAGCTTTAATTTGTAACCGATTGCAGAACTCCAACAATGAAGAGCTTCACCGGGGGATAGAGTAGCCGAAAATAGTCAACAACCTGAATCTACGGTGCCATAAATCATGAGAAACATATCCACATCAGTTAATATTCTTTTGTGGTTCAACAAACCACAGATGCTGGTTGAGTGGTGCACATGCGGAGTAGGAATTTTGGATGCAAACGTAGTGGGTCAGAAGTGAGGGCTGACAGTAACGCGTAGCCGCATTGAACTTCCCCAAGTCCTAGTAACTGCGAAGTTTTGGAAATTTATAGCGCTACTCCGTTCTGGATTGTGCGGAGGTGTGACTTGCTCCTTAACCGCTCTATGCGGAGAGTCATGGCAGACTCTATAGTGGAGTCAAAATGAATTTGTTTTACACGTACCCTAATTCTAAAGCGGAGTGAATAGTGAGCAGTCGCAATTTCATCCACGTCAATGTAGCACAGCAAACCACACAATAAGAAATTTCGTCCATCCTTGACAAGCTCCTTAATTTCTGTCTCAAAACAAGGGACAGCCGTGTCACTGGGTTAGCTGAGAGTGACCCATAAAGAATTATCATCAAATACCAGAGTATATTCCTCCACAAGGGGCCCTCATTCACTTGCCTGCTGAGCTACTGGGCTGACTGTGAACAAAATGTTGAGAAGTCATAATTTTTCGGACTTTCCTGTTTGCAGACTCTAGTCGTAGGTTTTAAGTGAACAGAACAACGATTTTGCTCAACTTACGAAAGATCGTGTCCGACCTTTCTTTATTCTCGTCATGTCAGGCCACAATGTCACGGCCATCTATTTCAAGGCACTGTTTGTCAAAGTCTTCCAAACAGTGCATGAATACCCAAAAGGTGCTCTCTTTATGCGAGTAGTAGGACATTAGACTTTTACAACACACGATTCACATGCGGTGTCAGACAACTGTACAGCGCTTCCATGGTCTTCGATGGTTTGGAAAACGACAACACTGCATGATAAATCATATTTCTTACGTTCCCACATTTTATGACCCAGACAGTAATGAGAGAAAAAAAGACACACTACTTTTTCAAGCATGCAAAAGGACTATCACAAGATGTTTCGAAAATACATTACCTCGAATAAACTCGATTTTTGCACAAATACGAGTTCTGTTCACTTTAAGTAGAAGAACAGGTAACGATTGTACGTTAATTTTTGTACGCATGCAAACACCATACTCGACCATGGCTGGTTAGACAGCAAGTAGGCGGACAGACCAGCAAGTAAACAAGTGAGTGAGTGAGCAGAATTACATCAGCGTGTAAGAGTAAGTCACGCGTACATTTGGCTGAGGTCAAACAAGGTCAGCCGATGCCCAACGAGATCGCTTAGACAACACTGTACAGGCTGACACATGATCAACATCAGCACTGCATCTGTGCATGTAGTAGGCTTGTGTCTTTGTAGGAAAGATTGATTAGACGTCTTGAGACGTGTACACGTCCAGGCTTGTCTGAACTCACTTGACTGGTTAAATCAAACACAACAACCTCGAAAAAAGCTTTTCCATTAGGATGTCATCTTTCACACGGAAAATGTAAAGGACAAATCATAAATCTTCACATGACCATCCTCAATTACGTCTTTTGACGTTCTAAACAAACGATGATGGTGAACAGTAGGCCTTGCAAAAGAAGTTACCGATGCAAAATCCATTTTAATATACGTCTACCTACTATTTCTTGAAAGGTCTACTTGAAAAATTTTCCATTTAAGGTAGAAATCATAATCCCTTGCAAATTACCTCACTGGAGTTAATCAACCCCAGTTATGATTAATGCCACATATAATAATCGGATGTTCATTTAGCCAGCTGCAAGTGATAAATAATCAGGCAAATTCACAATTCCGTGAGAGAATGCACCCTTAAACCAATCGGTCAAACCACACCTGTGAAGGACCGTCCCCTGTTATGAACAATAAAGAATTAGTTCTGTACTTCATATCGATCACGCGCTTCACATGCCCGTTATTCTGACAAACTCCTTAAGGGGGATGCGCGACATCGTGGACAGTTACACAAAGGCATAGAATAACATTCCATTTAAGAAAGAGTGCAATTTCATTGATAAGGTTGAAGTTTTCCCCATGAGTAAAAGTCATCTTAAACAGTTTTATAAAAAAGCTATTGGATGACAAGGATTTGCATAAAATTCAATATCTGGCTAGAAGACACAGTTGGTTCCATTGATTCATTATCATAGCTCTTGTTTCTTCAATAGGAATGTTGCTTCCTCAGAACCGGCAAAGTTGTATTCCTTCAAAATATATCACATTTCGTTTACCGGCTTCTGATTGATGAGCATGGTGATTAGGTTGCACACGTTCCATCCCGGGTCGAGGTGACATCGTCAGTGCACAGGTCATCTAGACCGGTGAAGAGATGTTTGCGACCTAACCACCGAGCTTGGCCACCAGAAGCCGTTGAACGACACCAATCTGAACTACTATTACCACCAATTTTCAAAAGTTTATCGGATTTTTGCATAGCGTGAGAATCATAGAAAAAAGTTCCATTTTTCGCACTACTTTCTACGAAATCCGATGTTCCCACCTTTTTTTCATAAAACTTGAATTGCCAGGCCATCAAAATTCGCTGATTTTATTCACTTTTATAATACTGATTAGACCTATGCTTTATGCCACCGGACACTTCTCCGTGCGGCGACCTGCGGTTGGCCAGGATAGTAAATATTGTACTTTTTTGTGTAATAAATGAAAATGAAATGAAGAAGTATTGGTATTACGATAATTATTTTTGAAAATTTTGTCAACTTGTGCTGAATTTTAGAACCCTTTAGGACTAATCGTTATTGTTCTGTTTGTTGATCAGTTTCTTTTTGAAAACTGACCATTATATTCGTAAATTATTGGTTTGGCAAGTTCCAGCAGTGAATGAGATCTGGTCGAAATTTCTTATTTTCGTTCGACATCTGGTTTGTATTTTTGTTATTGTTTTTTGGTAGAAACTCGTCAAAATATGCACATCACAGACGACCGCATCAGACATACGTTAGCGAAATTGAGTACTAATCCATGGCTGACTGCCTATGTAGTTAAGTACACTGGATCTTTTACATTTCTTCTGAGGCCGTCAAGCCAGCTACCTCCATTTTATCGGACACTTGCGTTGCCAACTTAGCTACTCCAATATCGCCAACAGGATGTGAATAAAGCAACCAAATATCCGATGATGCGCATTCATAGTGGGTGCCAAAAAAAGGTCAGGGGATTTATCGTCTTCTACATCATCTTATCTCTTCGTACTACCAGCAGATGCTTCGTATACATCAAAATTTCACTTGGATACCGCTCATCCGTGTACTAATTGTCCCATTGGCAACTGGCCGACGAGGTTAGTCTAGTGAATAAAACCAGGACAGTCACCGAGTATCACTGGAATAGAAGCTGTGCACCGGTGAATATTCACTTGCTTTATTCCTGTCCAGTTAGCCTTTCCACGATAGTTTAGCTGGTCTAGTGACTGCCCGGTAAGGGGAAGGTCAGCGACTAGATTTTGGTTTGAGGATTTGACGTTTGAAAGCTTGAAAGTAAAGCGAATCTTCCATTATCTAAAGATCGTTAAGTAAATAAGAATAGCTACCATTTATCCTCAATAGTCATAATCGGAGACAGGTTATTTGGTGAAACAAAGCAGGTTTCCGCAACAGTCATATACAGAGTTTACAACAAATGTGTTATCCCAAGGCTGTGGATACAGCCGTATGTTATAGTTTCCTTCCTGTTTAGATACTTTTTGTCTGCAAAAAATTTCCTGCAAGTAATGCTTTTATCGTACAACAAACTCTTCTTCTTCGACTAGCCCTATTTCGAAATGCAATATCTATCAGCATAGAACAAGTGGAGCTATTCCGACTAGTGCGTCTTGGTGGAGGACGGGCTACTGTATTTTGATTTTGTTCGTTTGCAACCTGCCTTCAGATGCTTCCCAGCTAATCAGAAAACTAGAATTCACTTGAAAGTTCTTATCTCAGTGTGACTGCTTAAACAGTATCGCACGCATCTGTAAGTTGATTCTGCTATATATATATGGCTTTATTTTGCATGGGATAGTTTTAAAAGTGGCCAAAAGTTAGCCACCGTTGCGTTAAAACTAACAATAACTGCTAATCTGCTTCTCAAAATGGTGCACATATTTCGAAACTGGCTGTAAGAAAGTGTTTTTGTCAAGGTCCTGACACCGGCGGAAGCTGCTTGGAATGTTTTCAATAATTCTGGTTCCAATAAATTGGATTGATCTGCCTCGATACACAGGTAGTGTCGTTTACCTTAACGACATATTACATATTTAACCCAGACATTCTCACAAAATACGTCACACTGAAATGAGTAGTTGGCACCGGAACAGTTAACGTATCGGAACGGATTCGGTAGCCTAACGATGACAATAGCGATAGTAATTAATTGGTAAACGGACGATCGTCTACTTGTGGTCTCCACCCATTTGATTGATGATGACGAAGTGCTGCCAGTTGATAGAAAGATAAAGATAGTTTGACAGCTTAACAATTAAACAATGTCAGCGAACCGCAGTTAACGTTGTAGGCAATGGATTTTTTTCACTACATTCAACGATGAATCACTGATTAACGAAGACTGTGTGAACCTCAAAATTAGCACTGTATTATCAAAAATTTGCCAAGTTAAAACGGGATCCGCCTGCTTAGAATTATGTTTTTGTTAAACATAAAAGTAATTGAATTTATTAATTGTACGAGGAGCATAAATTTTATCGAAGACAATAAACAGCCCGTTTTTCTCGGTTTTCTGTTATAACTTTCGATCCAAACGACTTTGAGTGATCAGATTTGGCAAGCATTTATGCCAACCCCCTACCGTGACAAATATGCACACAAATTTCAGAAATGAAACAGACGAGTTGATTTCTCCCGGAAAAGGTTTCCCACAGGGGACAAAGAGCTAATGAACCCATCCCTGGAAAAATGACAAGAAAAGGAATTGGCTTGCAAGCACAACGACCTTGGTTGTTAGTGTCTTATTTTTGACACTCATGAATAAGTCCTTGAACATTTACACGTCACACATGATTCATGAAAAATAGCTAATTCGGGCCAAGCATTTTGATTAGAAGTAGTGACCTCCTTAATTGTGGAAACAGAATGATGGTTCGGGGTCCAAAACAGCCTCAGATAGAACGAAGGTAAAACTCTAAGGTAAGCATGTGCCAGAGTTCCGAGAAAATTCCCAAACCTATAAATGTTATTCGTGCCTTTTGAAGAATCTCACTCATTTTGTCGTTGAGAAAAAATCGGAACTCAAAGAGGAATCTCCAAGCAAGCCACTGGAACACTGTTGCGCGGTTCTTAAAACCAAATGACGAGGGGATCAAAACAGCAGAATTTCTTTAAACTTAAAGTGAATGCTCGGCATCTACAGCAAATTACACACTATGCTTTAACATCTACAACACAGAAAGATGAATTCCGCGCTTTGGATGACTGACCGCCACTTTGAAGACCAAGATTATTGTGTTAAAAATCATGTTATTCGGGGTGCTGGAATGAATAATGTGATAATCAATGACCAGAAAATATTTAATTCAACTGATATTGGTGGAATCGTGTATTACGAGCATAACTTCAGGAAAAAACAAGCAGAACTTCAGTCGTTCAGTCCTCCGTGGTGACTTTGTAATGGTCTTGGTTTTGGATTTTGAAAATGGAAAATCGCAGCCAGTGGTCATGAAAGGGAACTTTACGGCTGACTCGTACAGCAGAACCATGAATGAATTTTCACTCCCCAGGATTTCGTACGACTGGCCGCACATCATCCACATAGCAACTCCGCTATAAATACAGCCAACCCCGCGAAAAATGTGGCTACGGCACCGGAACATCAAGAACAAGGAGTGGCTTGCTTCCATTCCTGGAAGTAAACCCAAGAAAGAATGTCAGGGGTCTGGTAATGAGGCGAGCCTATGTCTTCGGCACTTTGTACGAGCTGACATCCGCCTTCTTCGACGAACGTGGAAGCATAGGACTTAAGGCCGTCCAAAATGTATCCGAAAGCTTGATTGGAAGTTGTGTTTTAGTCGACAATAACACCGGTCCATCTTCTTCGTAACAAGTTGGTTGCCTTTGCCATTCTTCCAGGGATGGATTCAGTAGCGTTTCTCTCCCTATGAGAAACCTTTTCCAAGAGAAATCATTTCACTTGTTTCATTCCTAAAATTCGTGTGCATATTTGTCATAGTACTGCGTTCACACATTACCATGTCAAATTCGGTTGCTCTAAGCCGTTTGGGTCGGAGGTATTCACAGAAAAACAGAGAAAATCAGGATCGGTTTACCGTCATTTTGTTGCACCATATGATGGAAAATCCACTTTCTTTTTTCGCACTGAAAAGTTCAACGCCGTGAGCCGAAATTAAGCCAGCAACGTTCTGCCAACCGGACTGACACCTTACCAACTAAGTTGTTGTAGTAAAGCCAGTCGGGTGTGAATATCTGCCCGGTAAGCGGGGTGTCGCCGGTTCGATTCCAGCTTGCAATGTCCGAATTTTGAATGTGAGAAACGCAAATAGATTTTCTATTATACCAAATTATTTCTTCCTATCGGATTTTCAGCAACAATGCAGGTTGTTGTCGATCGTTTTTCAGTATTTTCACTTAAACACAATATTTGTCTTTAACCACTCCATTTTCAACTTTGATCCTTTTTCACCGAAGGCATTTTCGTTTTGAACGAATTGTTGCCTAGTGTTTTCCGTGTGTTACGTTGTTTGCGCTCCTCTCTGTCGTATTTTTTCTCAAGAGAATGAAAACGACGTGAAATCGGAAAGTCGCCTTGATTAGTCAAAAACCATTGTTCGTTTTTAACACGGCTTTCAGTGCAGGAAATGAAGACGAATAGATCGAGAAGCATGTATTTCACCCGATTGTAAATTGGCCTTGGAATAATGCAATCTTGAGTGCTAATCAGCCTCCAAAGAAGATTGTGTGCATCCACATTGCGTACTTATTTGTATGGGGATCTCATCGCAGCATACTGAGTTTCCACTACAAAGCCAGATGAGTTGACGTGCCCAGCAAAGTCATACATTGAGCTGCTTTTCACATTGAAATGATTGCAGAGCATTTATCTCAAAATAACGAGCTTGAATAAAACAGACTTTTATCATAGAACTTGATACTATTTCCGCTATGTATCTTACTTTGATTTCTTGACCCATATTTTCAAATCCTTTGGCGGCGTATCAGGATGAATTTCGTGGTGCCGATGGTATTTTCTAATTTGCCTGTTCACAGGCGTTGGTCGTTAAAAAGAGCAATGGTGAACCTAGCAGGAAATCAACAATATTGTTTGAAAAGTTCCATAGTCACGTTATAAAAAACAACATTATGGAGCTGATAACAGTTCTGAGGTATTTATAATCTTGCTCTTACACATCATATGTTGTTCTTCTAAAAGTCATCTACAAATGCTATTGTTTACTCAACACAGACTGTACGTTTTTTGAAATCGAACAAGATTTATGGAAGTGCAGTAACATTACTATATTTTATTGTGATTTATTAGGAAAGGAAACGAAGCCTGGAAAATTTCAGCCCCCAAGGTTTGGCGTGTTTAGAATGGATACCCGAGAGATTGGTATCATGAGTCTACTATCAGTATAATCTCGCAAGCACCACAAAGAAAATGGACTAGAAAAACCAGGTATGAATATGAAATCAGGTGAAGCTCTAGCTTTTTATTGGGCCGTGATCGTGTTGAATTTTCACGGGATTAGATGCGTAAGTTAACGCGCATACGGTAAAATGATAGGGACTAGACCAAGCCAGTGATATGTGGCTGATATGTAAGCAAGGAAAAGTGAATCTGAATTGTATTCACATTCATTGGGCTTAGGATCATTGCTTATCACCCATCCTAGTGAAACCAACAAAGTCTGTCGAGATTGTGAAAGGGTTTGTTATCTGTCTGTCCTCACCATACGTTTGATCTCTTCGGCATTGAATCCGACGGATGGACGGCCGCAGTAATAGCTAACCACAGCGTCTTCCAATTTTCTTGAAAATATTTCATACACATTGGAGTAAAAGTTCCCCTCGATCGTACTTGATCATAATTTAGTATTTACTAAATGATTAGTGCCTAGCAAAATGAGAGATACAGTAATTTGTCCAATTAAAGGCCTACAGTAATGTCGTCCAACCCAGTGGTTAGAATTTAGTGAAAGTGGACTTCCAAAATGCACATCGTCATTCATGGAAGCACTGTAGAACACATTGAAGGTTACCGTTTTTCGTTTCTACAATTCACGTGGATTACCGTGACCAAGGGATGTGGAGTGAAAACTTATTTATACTCGCCGTGGTCGAGCAGTCCGGCTCCGAAGCACTTGATTAGTAGAGGCTCTAGGATCATCTTTGAGGACATAATAGATGAAAGGTCACATTTTCCTTTCAGCAGCATATACTGAACTATACTCCCCCGAAAGCAAATGTACACACACTATAAGCGCATAAATGGAGGTCGATAATACAACGTTAAAAAGATTTTAACTAAAAACGGCAAATAACAATGAGGTATAGTTTTCGAAACTACCCGAATGAGTCCGAGTATCTTGTAAGTCAGTGCGTGTTGACTGAAATGCAAACCTTTTACCGTGTTTCAAAGTTTGTTAGGGATTACCTATTACGTTACGCTAATAATGCCGTAGACGACACTAGTCGGGTAGCTTAGGCACAAAGGAAATATAAATAAAAATTACCGTTATTTTTAGCAATATCACTTTATTAATAACAGTCGCTTTTTGTCCCTATTTTTGAACAATAAGAAATATGCTCCAATTCGACGACTGTTTTCTTTCCAGGAGCTACCATTTACTGTGTGAGAAGTCAATACTATGCTCAAGTGACCTATTTTGATGAGGGCTGTATTGGCCCCCAAAACTTGGAGAGCTTGTATTGAGTGGGCATTTGGTAACGCCTTCGAGATTAAATGACTACGCCGTATTTTTTTGGTTTTCATTTTGTCTTGTTTTTGTTCTCTCCTTTCGAGGACAGTCCGAATGTCAAGCATTCAGTTTGTCGTGAGTAATGGGTAAATCATTTTGTTGAAAGAATAAATTGACAAGTTTTCGTTTTTCAGTCTTGCTCAAAGACAAACACACACGCACATTTTCCTCCTGGGTTAGCTTGCCCTTAATGCCAAAATAGGAATATATGTCCAAATAAAAATAGACAATTGAATAGATGTCCAGCAATCAACTAGACTGTACTAGCACATGCACACCAAAAGAGACACAAAAGCCAATTCATCTAATCCAAACCAAGCACATGCTAATTATTTTGATTTAGAGACAAACATAAGGTAGAATTGGGGAAAACTTGATGGGATGCATCTCAGTCCGTTTATTCGATTTGTTTTATATGAGATTCTTATTATAACATGGAAGAAAGACCAAGACTGGGGACTTTCTTTCACTGTTCCTTTTCCAAAGAGGAATTGTGAGTGAAAGAGAGAGTGACAGTTGAATTCGGAGTGTCTCAGACTAAACTGGCAGTCGTATCAATCTACAAGAACGAACAGTTTAATTAAATTGACTATATGGAAAATGAACAAGACTACATAGATTCTTCAGTCAGTATTTTTAATATGCCTGTAGGTCGCTAGTGGACTGAAAGGATAAAATGAAACCGTTTCCTAAGTGTTCGTTATGTGATTCATTGTAAAATGTCAACGCTTACCGCCCCAAAGATGATCACGAAGAGAAATTCCATACTTGTATTTCAAGTTCTTGTGAAACACAATTCAAAATTTCACCCCACTTAAAAAACTCAAGATCACTATGTATTGAGTGAAGGGCTGTACACACGTATCGCCTGAGAGGAAAAAAGTCCAGATTATTGGCACTTGTAGTTTTATATTTTAAACCTTTGTACAATTTGGGTAAACAGAAATTCATTGCTAACAAGATAATTTGTCCAACGAAATTTGACTACATCTGTGCTCGTTGCGTTTGACCGAAAATCCTAAAACTTCAAATGGTTTTTTTAATCGCGATCAAAACTTTGCCTAATGAATTGCTTTTACACAATTAGGACTGTGTTCTCAATGGCCGTAATCAGAAACAAAGGAAGATACAGATGAGAAAAATGAATTATGTTCTTCTCTGAGGAAACGTCTGGATTTTCCGTTTGACCGACTGTTATTTGGATGCCTTCCCATCCGTACGAACAGCTTACCAAACCGGATGTGCTTACTGAGGAGATGTGTTCGTTACTGCTTTGACAAGTAGCTACCAGCTCTTTGAATCACGGAAAAACTTGAAAAAGTCAAAGTTGTATGTCTCATGTCATAACTGTCAGAGGGTAAATTTCACCGATTCTTTCAGCTTCCCTTAGTTTTCATCATGTTCACTTGGGACCAAGTCAGTTGTTATAGCAAACTCAAAAATCGACACGATATTTTGTGGATTAAGCTCTAAACTGACAACCATCTTTACAGTTTAGATTTGTTCAATTCGATCAACTGTTGGCAGTGCACTGGGTGTGGTAACCTTGGTTGCAATCCTTCAGCAGGAATCTCAGGCTGAGACTAGAAAAATCTAAGGCTTGAAAAAGTTACAAATGAACTTCAAACAATGGTATTAAGTGGATAAAGAAAGTTTGTCGGTAAAAGATCACTAGTGATCAAAGCTGTTAGTCATATTCTCAGACGTATCAATTACTAAGTGGGAGGATCCTCTGGATCCCATCCAGAAAGCCCAAAACTTACCACATGACCATATTTAACTATTAGGCTTTTCATGCCTCGCTTCCACATCATGGACTGGCCATTCTTACTTATCATTCAACCTGAATCTGCCTCAGTGTACATTGCACACCAGAGAACCCTATTCGGGGATAAGTGCAACACCTGCCTCAACCAACTGCCAGCCATGGTTTCAATGATAACCGTGTGTGAGTACGCAACAAAAAAGTCAGTTTATCAAACTGCGGATAACTAAGGATGCGTTCATTCCAATCGGATAACTTAATGGAAATATTTCAACAACCACACAACTCACCGGTACACGGATAAAAACCCTAAATCCAGTCTGCCGGATTCATTGTCTCAAAACTACCAATTATCTCATAGAAAACACAAATTGGCGAACAACCTCACTTTCGGTGATTTATAATTAGGTCGCACTATGCTAGTTTATGAGATTGCACCAATCAGACAAGTAGATAAAAAAAGTTAGGGAATATTTGTCGCAAACGTTTCAGTCTAAGCTTAATGCCTGGCAAGAATGGGATTGTTTCACCTGTTCTGTATTAGTTTTGCTCTGACCGAGAGATCGCCACGGAGTGGACGGTCAATAAGAGGAGTTGCAGAGCACACAAATTGTTGTTGAATACACAAAAGGACTTTGATAACATCCATTGTGGATGGGAAGCGACATTTCGCCGATTTCTATCGCCTACGGTGGACCATATGCAGGGCGCGGAAAGCCGTACAATGTTTACGGTGATTTTTTGAGCCGTGTGAAACCACGACACTATAAAGAGACTTATCTGCTTCAGTGTCTAGAATTAAAGGGTCATGCTCATAGATACTTTCACACAAGCACCTAGTCATGTCGATGTATACTGTCCCACATAAAAAGTGAGTCCGTACATAGAGAATGAGTCTGCAGAATCGGGTGTTTTGTCCTTTAAACGAAAAATAACTCTGACTTGTTTGCAAATCAGTGGGTGATTGCCCAGTCAGTTTGACCATAGGAACTGAGCTGAAAAAATTTAGGATAACATCAATTAATCAAAAGGCTGGATACGAGAACGATTTAAAACCTAGAGGATTTGGAAAATCGGTGGTTTTCTTGGCTCAGGTTGGCGAGTTTACCGGGTTTCCGATCGCCGAGCTTGCTTTTGGGTCAAAGAATATTCATCATCATCCGAGGTTAATTCATCAATGAGCAGTTTACAGATTGAAAAGTTTATGCTTAGTCATATATTTTCAAATTAGCTAGTAAAATATCTTGAAAACATTTTGACTTTATATCACAAAATGATAAGGGGGTAAGATCGAAGTTTGAGTTTATGCGAAAAAAAAATGGTTCAGCGAGCTACCGAATGTTGTGAATCGTAACTGTGTTGAACAGAGCTAAAACACATTCTAGTACAATGAAGCGAATAGCGCATGAACAAGTCTCCGTCATGTGAAATTCCAGTACCGATCCCGAGAAAAATCACATACGGGACCGAGATAAAACAATTCAGCTTGCATTACCTCATTGATGAGCAGTACTTCCATGCAACGTAAATCATATCAGAAACGAGTAGAAACCTCCAAGCTCAATAGATCACCGTTGTACACAAGCCGGCTGCATTCATGGAAACCAAGAGGACAACACAAAACAGGAAAGAAGAGGGAACAAACCTTATGATCTAGTTCATACATTCTGGCTGTAATAAACACTTTTAAGCAAAGCTTGTAATACAAATGGGAGGAAGCAAACCGGTCCCACGTAGAAGTGACCCGATTCGTCTTATTTTTGTTCTAGTGAACCGAAAACGACAAGCTTCCAATCAGAATGGACTTCCAATTCTAAATCAATGAATGACGATGTACACTGGGAACTTCCTATTACTGGCACTTATTGTGGGATTTCGTGACTAGGCACGCCGAATCTTACTGTCATGTAAAGGAGCAGGAACATAAAAAATGGACACAAATCTTACTGAATCGTGACTAAGAATCTTGATCCAGTACACTTAAGCGTGTACGACGCTAAGTTCTATAAAAGGCAAATGATCAAACTTATAACGTTAAGACCAATTTCCGAAACGTCAAACTTACAACTTTTAAACTTTGTGAGCCATGAGAAAGGGTCAGAAGATCGTATTTTTACCCTTTCAAAGTATAGCACCGTAAAACTATATGAAGTTCGTGAGTTAGGAGACCGAAACTTATCCAGATTTGTAAAAGGTCTTAACTCCAAAACCACAGACGAACAAGGTGACCACTAGCTGGATACCAGTAAGGTTTCTTCAGTTGGAGAAGAAGCGTTTGTGACCTAACGACAAGCTCAAGGCCTTACAGAAATAATTCAGGCGAGCAAGATAATGACAACATAAGCTCCTAGAGAGAAAGATGTCATTATCATCGAAAAATGCGGGTCTGTCCCATAATTCCATTAAAACATTTTCATCAAACATCGATTTATTGGTGGAAAAAGCCCAGGTGGGTTCTACTTTTCCGCCAGCTCGGATAATACAAGTTTACTATGCTAGCAAAGTCAGACGGAGCATGAAGTGGAAGCGTCGGTTTCTGGTAGTCAGCAATAACCTGTAACTGTGTGGAACGCATATCGGAAAGACCCTTAGTTTGTAATATCCCACCTAACATGTTACATCACTCAATAAAAAAGAGAACTGAAATTCTTAGAGTGAATTACTAAGGACCCTAAATATTTTACCTTCTGATGTTTTGATGTGGCTCACTTATCTTGATAACTGCTACTTTTATGATTTTAGTTAAAAATTGTGAGCTTCTAATGGTTTAGACAGGCAAACCAGGATGACGCAGACGGAAATCAACCGGAAATATGATTATGTATTATAAATTTGACAATCCGGTTCTGTGGTGATAAACGAACATTGAAAGGTATATGGTGAAGAAACAAAAATATCATAACATACCATACAGTTTAGTGACTGCTTATTCTCTGATGTACTGACCTCCCAAAATGTTCAGTGTTTTTGTTGTGATTCTGCTGGCAGTTTGCCCGATTCCATGCCGATGTGATTATATATATATATATATATATATATATATATATATATATATATATTCGTCGTAATTAATGCAAATGTTGAAATGGGGAAAGTGCGACTTCATTAACCAAAGAACAAGTGCTCACACCGGTTATCATCTTCATTGGTGACCAAACACCCTTCTGTCTCCACCGATTTCACATCATAATTCTGAGATCCAAAATGAGCTACAACTTATGAAGTCATATCTCAATCCGGCACGAAAAATTGAGGCAATGTGTTGTGAAGATTACCGTATTGTGGATGAGTCAAATAAATTGCACTCTTTCGACAGATGGATGTGGATAACGGACCGATATATCTTGCCCTCCCAAGGCTTCTCAGTGCTCCAATTATCTCAGACTTACGACTAAGGCTTCAAACTTCCATCTACGTTGTTACGATCCCAGCTATTATTACAAAAACGAAGCCATCTATTTGTTTCATATTTAGAAGCGATTTGTAATCGTTGAGTCTACCCTAGTCAGCAGTCATACACGAACAGATTACTGCCATGCCGGTTCTCGTGTATGGCACAGAAATGTTTTGTTTGCACGACCCTCGTTACATTTATCGTCCATCACACCCTTTTGAATAAAATCCATTAGAAGTAACATTATTTCATCCGGCAAAAATTATTGTGCACGTACAATCAAAGAAACAAATGATACCTTGAATTCTTCGGTGAGTGCTAAGGAGAAACTGAATGTCAACTCGAATGAAGTTTTGTTGAAAACCAGATAGACCACCAAACGTAATAATTGGTTCACAAAGTGAAAGAAAAAACCCCTAAGTAGCCACAGTGAGATTCTGGCATAGTAATTCACAATTTAAATCCATTATAATCAATCCAAAATGTACATCACACAAAACACGATGAGAAGTAATAAAAGTTTTATAATCTACTAGTCAGCAAAGAAACTGACTGATAAAACTGCGAATATCAAGCACAATATCCAAATTATCGTATAAATGATTGTCGTCAAAACTGAGTGACTTTCAGGTAGGGGCCGTAACGAATAATGTTCTTCAGAGTGAGTTGAATTGCGGTGGTTTGAAGAAATCTGTACATTTTCCTATCAATCGATTCATAACAATAATAGAGGAACGTCTGACGAAACGGAGAAATAAAGAAGCACAAAGTTTAACGAATAAAAGAGCGCATTTTCAATTGTTTCATCGGAGAGCCATCAGAAAAACAATCCACATCAGCTGTGAAGCAGAAAATTTTTCGTCTATAGTTTGTAAAATGTTATTTTCATGGAATTCCCATCAGTATCATAGTATGATCTTTGATTTTTTACGCTTGCAGATTGTTTTTCCCGGGAAGAAAGAATGATTTCTCAGTATGTCTTTGCACTGATGCTACAATAAAATAATTTTCATTACTCGACAGCTTGTCTCATAATAATTGGTTGGATTATCCACAAAATCCTTTTGGTAGAATTAAACGCTGACTTTCAAACCGATATGATGAACATAACCACGATAAAACAAGTAAAGTTACATCAGAAGCGCTTGTTGTCATTGCACCGTGGATACCTGGAATACCTTGTTCCTATTTATGGAATTCAAATGAAGTAGACTGACTCGTAGCAATGGTGAACTCTGACAGCCGTACCACTGAATGACCAACAAGTCACGCTGATCTGCGTTCCCATCGATGGAACCAAAATGAATGGCCGCAAGCTTCTGCTACCTAAACCAATTCACCGGTAAAGGCTTGGAGTGACATCAGCCTCTGAAGTGCTGAATATATGCCGATCTACAAGAGGTATCATTCAAATAAATTCACTCAATCTGTTGCCAGATTACGATCTTCTCAAACTTCCAGAATAACTTAAATGGTACTGAATTGTACAACACTCTGCTTCTGAAGTTTAGTTAAGTGTACCGAGAAGGCAGAATGTCCCGCGTGAGTGCATAAAAGCCCTACTCTCCTCAGCTTGTTTAATACTAAAGGTATGCACTCACAAGTGTACTGCGTCTCAATAAAGAATCGGATCTATAAGAGTATGAAAGCACTCCTCCGATTGACATTTACTCTTGGATTCGTGAAATTCCACCCCATTCGATAAATCGACCCTTTTATGTAAACCCAAATCTAGTCACTCCTTTCTATTCACATCCCAATATTTACACTTTTTTTGAGCGGAAGAAACAACGGACCAACTGTATCCAAAAAGTCTAAAAACTTTAAGATTTTGTGCTTTGGAGCAATGCTCTATGCAGCAAGTAGAATAATCGCAGACACCGCATTTTCATTCCTCTTTTGTCCGTATCAGTGATTGCACAGATCGCACTTTATAGGCGCCGAGAATTACTGAGTAACTGGAGCAAGTCAGTCTGCTTTTTTGTAATATTCTGGTCACCCCTTTTTGTCTTCGTGTATTATTGCTGTTTAGATTGACATTACCATTATAAATATCATTCTGACACGACACGACCACTTGGCCATAGGAGATGAAGTGTACTTCCTCGTGCTTTTGAAAAGTAGTGTTGATTGCAGCTCTGTTTCGTGGGGGTTTCTGACCTCTAAACTACAGAAAGCCTGAACATGCCTAACCCAATTTTCTGCTGCGCTTCTTTTCAAATCAGTCATGCATTGCTATTTAGTAAACAAGTGTAAACGAGTGTCCACACTTAACGAAATGTCTACTCAGCTATCTTGGACCATGTTCGCATACCCGGCATTTATCCGTTTTGTAATGTACATACTCCTGTGTCAGTCAAATTTGTTTCAGATTATAAGTGTATTGGGAGCGTAGCCCAGAAGCATATTCGGACTTCACATATCAATACTTAATCAAAAGCAACCAACGCTATTGCTTAGTTTATCGTGGTATTGATAAAGTCATAGAAGAGGCTAAAAGGAAAGTGTTTGATTACTCATCTGTACGTAATCACCTGTGGAAAATAATCAGTTCCGTGAAAACTTTGGCAAAAGCACACATTTTGCACGAAGTATGCATCTGTTCACCTCTTCTCTTCCTTGAGACGGTAGAGAGTCTTGCTGGTGGTCTGCAGTGACCACAATTTTAGGGTGTGAATGGATTACTTCCAAAATAGATTTGTCTTCTAACTAAGCATGGAGTTCTCCAAAGTAACGGCGTTCAGAACTACACTGCGGTGAGGAAGATTAGTTTAAAAGAACTCTGGAAACTCTGGATACCCAGTGACAAGTATAAAGCTTCTCTGAGAATTAACAAGGAAAATTCCACAGAACACACTGAGAATGCTGTTTTGTTCTCAGTTTACAAGGAACATACTGAAGTGTCTGACTTTGGATTTCTTCAACCAGAAAACGTTGTTTAAAAGGCATTGAGAGAATGTGCTTCGAGCACAGGATCCCTTTGAGTTACGAGAATGTCGTAAACGATTGTGCCGACAGGACAGAACTAGTTTACATCCCTTTCAGCTACGCGGATGATATCTACAAGTGAATTTCTGAACAGTACTCAAGGTATCAATAGGAAATATCAAGAAAAATTGCCAAACAAGCCGCATTTCTGTGTTGTACTTAATACTGTTTCTTTGCTAACCAAAAATCGAAATACGGAACTGATGAGAAAAATAACGCTGTAGGTTCAATAGATTTGGTAGTCTTCAGAATTATTTTACAATCCATACCAGAACTGTTCTTGCGAATAAAGATGAACCCCGTTTGTCACCAAGAAGCTCAAGCACAAAAACGTATGCTCCAAAGTCATTCCTGTTATCGTGCGTGCATCATTTGATGTGGGTGGCCAGTAAATTCAATCAAACAGACGTCAAAGTGTACAATTCCTAGGGCAAATCCATCATACTGAGGTACTTCAAGGTCCGAACAAGGTGCACTAACGAAGAACCTACGGTCTGATATGCAGAGACGGAATTTGATCTCGGACTTTTTCCAGGGTAAAATATCAATGGGTCTGTTGTTTACAGTTAGAAATATGTTTTATAACTACAGTCATTGTGACCAAAAGCTTTGATTCTGAGTAAATTTTGTATTTTCCTCCCCCTTATAAAGTGAAAGCTTTTGATTCAGTACGTAGCCACAGTTTTGCTGAAAACCCCGACGACAGTGACAGATGTCCGGCCACGGGCCCAGGAGTGGGAGAATCTTCTGTGGAACTCACTGTTTAACTCCTTTCTCTACACTCTGTCAGTGATCTTCTCACTAGCAAGTTCACTTTCACCAGATACACATATCCGGTGGTCCTTTGCCCACTCAGCCTTAGAGGTACACACTGCATGGGTGTATTGCTCACTATGATCTGAGTGAATGGATGCGCTTCGATGAAGAGTCCACTTTGGAAACCCGGCCGTGATTCTCTTACAGTTCCTTGCGGGTTAGTTATAACTTAAGGACGAAGCTGCAGACGTGAGCTGATATGTTTGACAGTAAATAATTTAGGGATGGACGGACGGACAAGATTTCCAGGAAACATAAAAACTGTTTGGAAACGGATCACAAGATTTAGAAGCTCATTGAATAAGGAGGTTTAGTGTTCTTCAGCGTCTGCAAACCCAAGTACATTGAAAGTTGGAGTTGGATCTTTTGGTCTTTTCATCATGTCTACATGATGCAACAAAAATTAGCTGAGATTTATTTTATCTACACAGGGGCCGTATTTTATTTTGTTCTCCAGACAATCCATCGCAGGTCCGACTGACAAAAGTGTGTCGCAGTGATTTTGGAAGAAAAGCTTGTTTAGCAGAACAACTTCGTCAATTTTATTCGGTTATCTGAAAAACTGTTCCTTTGGGGTTTGTTCACCAGGTGAAATTATTCTAAACATAATCCAGGATGAGTTTTCCTTTTTTCTAAAACTTATCTTAACACTACTTCAGCACAAAACAGACTGTTGCTGGCCTCACAAGTAATGAGTTTCGAACAGTGCATATATACCAAGACCCAGAAGTATTTGCCAGACTGAGTTTGTTCTAACTTCCTCTCTTCATTGCAGTGCTGCATGCCATGGCATCTTTTCGCCACTGTTTTGGATCTTCACTAGTTTCTCGCCCATACAGAAGGATGCGCCTTCTTTTCCTTGGCATCCCATGATGGGGTATCACATTTTATGCCAGAATAAACGCTGGCCGAACTAATAAGCTTGACTCTGGTAAAAATTTAGAGGAATCGTGACAGGAGCAACATGGCAAACAGTGATCGATGCAAGTAATCTGCTCACAATTCACCAGGAATAAAATTGTCAAATGGATGTAAATGTGATGTCGCAATCGGTATTCAATCAAAATAGTTGCTTGTCACCTCTGTGCCTAGTTACTACAATGAACTGGTAGTTGATATCAGAATTTTTCCGGGGGAAAAATGTACGTGCAATCAAAAGCGAATCATTTGACTGCATCGTCACAAAACATGATACATTTCATGTAACACGTATCAACAGAAAGGTAGTCACAAAGTGTTTTTTTTCAGAATGGGTTAGGGTCAATAGCATCTCTGAATGCGTGGGTTCCGGGGTTTTCCGTGATATTTATTTCCTGAAAAATGTTACGCTGGTGCTGTGTCCGCTTTAGACATTCAAGCATACAGCGCGGAAAATCGATCAACATCTCCCAAATGCATCGAGTTACGTCTTTTGATGTTCAATCATACCATGTTTATTGACTGATCGAGCCCGCTATGCATCGATTAAACTTGCTCCATTTAATATGATTATACTCTAACGCATGCATGCAACTCAGCTCTCACTGACATCACTTTCATAACTTGTACTTGCCTTTTGCTTGTTCCCCAGTTACGGTCGAGTTTGTGTTTACGCTCATACAAATAAACGGAGTGCCATCATTACGTGTTCCACTAACTACTGCGAACACCACAGCTGAGTGGCGCTTTTTGAACAAACAAAGACATTTCTAGTTCTTTAGGGTAAACAGTAACATCGACTGAATTGTTTTGTCAAGAACGAAGCCATGGAAATGAAAAAGTTAGCCAATAGCTAAAGGTTGCAACAGGCTTTCCGGGGCTTTTCGTTTGGTCATCATTACTACATACTGCGATCGAGGTAAGCATTTATAAAAGGCGACCTAAGGGTGCTCATAAGTTGCTTTACTGAGATGTCTATTGAGCAAAACTTATCAGAAGCACGGAAAACTTTTCACCAGAATGGAAAAGAATATTTTCGTTAGCCTCCGAGTGCGAAAAGGAAAACCACAGCCTACAGAGTCTAGGAGACTTCATCAAGGACCGCTAGATTAGATAACACTGAGGCACGAAACGGTAGACCACATGGGGCCTTCAAAGGTCTGCCAGGGGAACAGAACAGGTTGACTGGTCAATGAGACTAGTTACGGATTTTCAGCCCAGTTTTTTAGATTTGCTGAGGCTTGGTCAAAATCATTTCTTCTTATTTATTCACTGGATTATTTTTACTAAATAACTAAATTGTTTTATGGGCTGAATAACAACATCGGGAACAATCAATAGTAGTCCAGTAAATTTCACAGTTGAATCATAATTTACAAGTAGTAATTTGTTTGTTTCATTAATCAACCACTTTTCCAGTTGTTCTATCAGTCAGATATGATCCTTGGGACAACAGGTAATTGTTTCCAGACCTCAAATTACAATTTTACGGATGTGTTTAACACCTACTCGTTGCCAAGTTTTAACACAACAGTCAAGAAAATACCACTCAAATAGATGCTCGTGTTCCCTAAGAATGGTATCTCATGTGTGACAGTCAATGCTGTGGGAATGCGACGAGCTGGTCACAACCCCGAATCCATCACTGAATATTGGACTAACTTTGTGGGTGTGACCCTAACCGTATGGGTTCCTCGCGTAGCCGTATAAAAATGGCTAAATTTTCTGCCAGTCTATGGAGTCTTGTTGACTCAAAGACACCATTTTTTCGATAAGAAGTATGTGAACCAAGGCACCCGTGTTTCCACCATTCCAGAGTGTCCCAGCTTGGGACGAACCGTTTTATCTCTCAGTCATATCAGTTGATACGGTACGACCGCCCAAAGTGTCTACTTTTTGTAGAGCAAACACAGTATCATCCAGGTGCCAGGACAGGATAGACAGTGAGACACTGATCTTATATGTACGTTTTTTTACTGAATTCTAATTTTCCGAGCCAGATGCCTCTAGTACGGTGAACAATTTGTTTCACTCAGATAACGGAATCGGACAACGTGAACTGCAGTGATAGATGATGGATGAACTGTTTTGAATACCAGTTGGGAACAGGAAAAAACGCCTCCCACGGTGATTTTATTTCATTGGAAAGCAACATTTTATGAAATCTTACTTAGGCTGCGAATTGCTGCCCAGCGGATCGACCCAAACCCGGTGGAATAGACGATTAAATTTTAAGAGATTCCTAGCGTAGCATGAGGCAATTTTCGGATTTGTAAGCTTTGGGTGCCATAAACGTCGGAGAGAGTCCTACGACTGTTTTAGTTTTTGCGAAAATAGGTCTCTTAGGACAAAAGTTTTATTCCTGTCGTTCAGCGTAGTGAGTTAGAGGAATGTAAACCAAAATGTGTTTTCATTTGTGGTAGAGAAAACAAATCTAGGTAATGGTGCTCAAACCCACTGGTTGTCGGAATGATCAGCAGGTCAGTTTCGTCGTTTATATGAGTAGTCCAGTCACGGTAAACGAAAACCTAATTCAGTAAGGAGCCGCGAAGATACAGCATTTCCTTTGCTGTTATCCTGGCGTGTACACTAACCTCCGACGTTACCTGGATTAATTTGTTCGTGTCGGATTTGTAGTGGTGTATTCCTTTTGTCCAACGAGTCTAAAATAAGTCATTATCTTTTGGTTGACATAGAATGACACGTTGCATCATGAGAGCAGAAGCGGATAAAAGTGACACTAGCACATTATTGCCAAAATAGCAAAACATCAGGAACCCTTGTGCCGCCGAGGACACCAGTTGGGTCGTTTTGCTAGAATTGAGGATTTTATCCTGGAAGTTCTTCAACTTATTTCTCGATTCTGCGGTATTCTAACTGCAAAGTTTGCTTTCGGATGCCTGTCAATAAGCTGGGGCTATTTTACTCCATGAACAAAGTCTCATCCAACACTCTTGCTTCAGGTGTGACTGTGAAGTGCGTTACTTATTTTAGACCGGAAGATATTCAGTCATCTCACTTCTTGATTTCCCATTTCGCTGAAAAGGTTATTTTGTGAAGGGGTTTGGAGTGCCCACGCTATCTACCCTGTTCTCGTTTGATCATTTTATCCCATCGTGATTACAATATCCGGTTCAAATGAACTTTTCTCGATTGTCTTGGTCACTTTTGTTCTACCAAGGCATTGGTTTGCGACATTTGTTGATGGGGGGGGGGAGAAATCGGTTGCTGCGTGCACCAATATTCGTCGCCTTCCTGGGTTTGATGGGATTACCGTGGGTAGAATATGCTGTGGTTGACTTTATTTCACGTGCTTCAGAAGATCACCAATCAGTCTCTCATTGTTTCCCAAATACCATCGATTTGTCTATCCACCTACAGAGGCGGCCAAACTTCCTCGCTTTTCCTTTATTTTTCCAGTTTCCCTCGTTTCACGTCCATCAGATTACTTCTATTTCAATCAAAAGAAGAACGAAACTGCGTAAAAGTCTGGTACAGGCCGATATAAACAGCATGAACAATTTGGGCAAATTAGGCCGATGTTTATTCTTTTAGTACTAATGGCTAACTCCTAGTTTTAAGTAGCTATTCTGAGCATCCATTGTTTAATAATGATTCATTATGCGTAAATCAAGCTTCAACTCTCCATTGAAAACTACAAAAGCACACTGTGGATAATTCATCCTTGAAAGAATTCATCGGTAGTGCAAATCTGCCAAGCCTCCTCGGGGACTGGAGCCCCGGGCGAACGATCGTGAGTCGAACACTTAATAACCAAACTATCTTGGGCTGGCTCTCACGGGTTGATACAACTCCGCCACTATAAGACATGACATCATTCTGCCACTGGGTTTTCGTTTATGACGGCCAATTTACCACATTGCAAATCGTTTTAAAATAATAATTGAAAACAGAATTGAAACCCAGTCGTAGGTGGAGAACTCTGATCCGTAATTTGGTTGCAAACTTTCGATCGTCTAGCGATTTAACAGTGTGGAAGGACCCCTAAAGTAAGAACTTTATATCGTAGTTGCTAGCCCGTGATCATAAGTCATTTCTCCATGTTCCATCAAAGCCTCTTCTTCAGGTATAGCTTACCTCACTCGAAAAACGTCATATCACATAGGCAGTTTATCCGAAGCAAAAAAAAGGTTCGCGAGATTTCTGCTCCAAAAGTCAAATCAACCTGTTTAGAAAAACTTGCGATTCGCGTGAGTTGTTGTTTCAATTATTTCAATCTGCCAACCATGAACGTGGCTGTCGGATTAGAAAAACAAGATTTTCCGGTTCATAGATAATTATAATGGGCCAAAACCTCGGGTAATAACAAAATTTTCATTTTCGTAGTGGTTTCTTCCAGTTCGCTGCATTTTTCCCATTCCGTTTTTTTGTGGATGACCATCGCGAAGTTCTAACCTGCGGTTGACGTGACAGAGATTTTTCTGAGAAATACAGTGATCTGCGTAAGTCAGACTTTGAATGGGAAAATGGTGTACGTATGTATCACAGTGATATGTTTCAGATTTACGATATTCATTGGCGGTAGATATATTTGTTTAGGTAGGGAGAGCAACCGTAACACCATGCTTCAATGTTCCAATGTAATTAGGTTAGGATGAAAGTTATTTTTCGACGCTGGAATACCACCTGTTCCTCATTGTCGGTATAAAATAGGGTATTATCTGCTCATCTTTTTCACGAGGTAACCTAACATTTCCAGTTCAACATTCATACGTTACATTCTTCGGTGAACAGAACAAGACGGTGAACTCGATATGGAGCAGTGTGCGACTAATGTCTTCAAAAAGCCTCATCAAGTTGGTTTAGAGTGCTTCAGTTAGCAAGCAACTTCTCGCTCTCAACCCCTTGGGCCCGAATTCAACTACGTGCAGAGCAGAGTTAGTTATCTATATGGAGCTTACTTGGTGCCTAATAAATACGTTAGGAGAGTTACACTATGATGCCTTTATCGTCCTCCTGGTTATCACACTTGGATAACTGGATGCTTGTGTGGTAGTGTGTCATCTCTGAAGCATCGAAGTCAATAGCTGTAAAGGACTTCTTTTCTATGAAAAAAATTGTATCCGAACTGAAAGTAGAAATGCTTGACACGTTTGAACATACAGTTAAGGTGAATTCCTCCGTTTCCAAAGTTCATCATTTCCTTAGTATTTTCACATCTTTTATGAGCCCGTGTGCTCACATTTCAGTTCAACAGTATCGAATTCAGAATATACAAAGATTCTACAATAAGAGAATAATGGAATAGAAATCAAGTGTTCAAAGCACAAGACAGCACAGAGGAAGTGAAATTTATGAATTAAGATCGTAGCTTTACGGAGCCTATGTCCGATTTGATAAGCCGGTCAAAAACGGGACTGGAGAAATGTTAAAACCTTTATGCCAGAAGGCCCACATCGAAATTTGGGACGTGATTTCCGCTGGGAGTAGCAAAAAGGTGGCCCAGTATGCAACGGTTACGTTTTGTCCTTGTCACGACAAGGACAAACTGACTGTTGACAAACCCCCATTCATGATTGGTGTTTATTCCATGCCTATCCGCATGATTCTTGCTTAATGTCTCCCATGTAATTTGTAAACGGCTTGAGAACGAATAACTGAAAAACAATTGTTTCACCAAACTGGACTTCTATGAGATACAATGGGTATTTTCCAGACACTGAAACTTACTTATTAATTATGTAGTAGGAATAATGAACCATACTGGTAGTACTAGTACTATTAGTACTAGTAGTAGTAGTAGTAGTAGTAGTAGTAGTAGTAGTAGTAATAATAATAGTAGTAACGATAGCTATACTTGTGCCTGGAAGACGCTCGAACTCTTTTTGGAATTCGCCTTCAGGAAATCTTTTGTTTACAGATCAAAAGAGGAAGGACAATTTCGTCCTAGAATTTATACTTTGCTGGTTTTTCCTTCAGTTACTGATCAATTAATTTTTCAGGATGCTTTTCCCCTAAAGGATAACAAGTTTCCTAATCAGCCCTGTTTCCAGAACTCCGTTTCATCTTATGTTATTTGTCCATGAACCTAACAGGCATTCTAAATTTCCTATTTGACAGACAAGCCGGCTTTTGTAAAATGGTAAATATTCTCGCGTCGAGCAAATTTGACGGCTTAGGATGACGGAATATCTCATTTTACGCTACTTCTACTCCATCGAGCTTGGAATGTAAGGTCTTTTATATAAAAAACGACCCTTTGAGCTTGGTAACCTGGTCTATATGCTATCTTTTCTACAGGCAAAGTTGATCACGAAACAAAGCTCCTCATCGAGTCACTTTTGCTGAGAAGATATCCACTGCCGGAGTTAACCATCACGTGGTTCTCGGCATATTAACATCCAGATCCATTGACTGATTGGTACAATTTCGTCGGGACGAAGCAAGCTCTGTGAGACTAACATTTTGACTCACAATCGTTCGCACAGCCTTCGTGACCTAGTGGAGGTTCAGTGGATACGCACTTCTAACGATTCATAACGGGAATAAAACAGTTGAACAGTGCTTCCATGGTTTTCAGTGATGAATCGAGTGCTTATACTTCATTATACAAAATACAGCGGGCTGTCATGAATGGTAACTGTGGCTGATTATATGAAAACGAAAAGGTGAGTGAAACCTTTGTGTGAGATAATGTAATATAGGGTAACTGTGTGCGGCGTTAATTAGGAAAAGTAGGGAGGTGGGTGGGATTTGCGGTGGGAGTGTGTCTCACAGTTATCACGCCTAAAAGATTTGTTTCACAAATGCTGCTCCGCAGATTGATTGGGGAAAGTTTAGATGAGTTGTGTGTATCGTCGAAAATTGTAACACAGCCACTACGACTGTTGCATTGTTAGTGATTATGACGGTGTCAAATAATGCAACATAAATAAACTGATAATACCGATGATGAGGTAAATTATCATCAGAATGTCAGTGTACCCACTTAGATGAACGATTTAGGAACCAATCCTTTATCTTTTCCGGTACTTTGAATCTGGATCTTTGTCAGTGACTGCAAATGCATAACAAAGTACTGTTTGTTATATGACGGATTTTCACCCACATGACTACTTGTTTGTGTAATTTTAACTTTGCGCGGGGCAACTTGTTCTCGATTCGTTGATATTTCGTTCGGAAGCATATGGCAATCGTCTGTGGTAACATTTGCCGTGTTTTGCTTGGCACTGTACGCATCGTCTCTTGACCACATGCACAGCGCGGATATGGGCGCGAAGAAGGGGTCACGTTGTTTCCCCAAAAGCCGAAGATGGATAGAGGACAATCAAATGTACACGAAGAGATGATTTGCAGTATATAGTCAAACAGCTCGATATCCACATCAAAAAGTGCCGTGCTTGTGTAGCTACTGATAAGAGAACAACATTCACACCTGGATCCTACAAGACAAATTTCAACGAAGAGTCTGTCAGGTTTTTGTGTGGTGTGGTAGGTGAAAACCCAACAAGCACATTAAGGCAGTTGAAAAAGATGAAGAAAGATTCCCCAAGCACAACAGTCAGCAAGTCATCCTTTGATCGACTGTTCGATGGGCATCATTATTAGATTAGGAAGCTCACCACTGAAACATTCAACTCTGTGTAGATGGCATCCTATGTGTATTTAATTCCTCAGACCAGATAGATCAGATATCAAATTAGTTTAACTCAGCTCAAGATAACTAGACGTACACAAAGGAAACACTCACGTTCCACAGTAAGCTTTTCCTAAGTTCGGATGAGCCGTCGTAAAGATCGTTCATTCAGTCGGTCAGTACATAGGAAGGCGACGTGCCATGGGCAGTACATGTGCTTCCACAATTTCATGACTCTTAAAATGAAAAACAACCTGATTAGGTGCCTCACGAACTGCGAGGCGAATACTTCCGGAGGAGACGATTGAAGAAGAACTCCGAAACATGCCGAAGGGTTTTTAATCTAGAATAGCTATCCGGACAGCCTTATTGACAAGATGATGCAGACAGAGAGCAAAACTCCAAGAGCGTCTGCAGAGTATACAGTGTACATAACTTTGCCATTCAGAGGCAATGCCTTAGCAGAGAATGTACAGAGAAGATGGTTAGTCGTCATCAGCAAAATATTTTGAGCAGCTAATCTCTGGATGTAGCTCCAATCCAGATCGGCAGTGATATTGCAGTTAAAGAATAGAATATCTGACTCTGCTGCCTCTTTCTGTATACACTCATCCACTTGTTCCTGTAGGACATCTGCTGTAAAGCCAGGCTTTTGTCTGAACGTATCCGAGATCACCACCCTTCAGGGTTGAACATTGGAGCAGCTAAACCGTTCATTAGGGAGACGGTTTCACACCTTGCTCAGTCTTATCGCACAGTAAACCTGTCCGAGGCTTTTCGTGCCCTGTATAGGGTCCAGGGTAGACAATCAAGACCAGTAAAATCTCGCATCCTGGCCACAGCTGAGGCTGTCAGCGTCCATCTCCGCCACCCCACTCTGAGGGCTCAAAAACAGTTTGTGCATGATCTCAAGCTACCTTGGCCCACCTTCCACCCTATAACAGGCGATCGAACAGATGAGAACAGATATAACACGCGAGAAACCATCCACTTCCGATCTTGATTTAAGCCTGGATTACAATTTTTCCCTTCCCTTTTGTATCACCAATACTGCTGTTTCTCTAGTCGGTCCAATCCCTTAACTTGTCGCAACATATTGTAAAGTAACGCCATAAATATGAATCACTGAAAACAAGCTTGTTCGCTAACCTGTGTTCTCAAAAAGAGCTCAGTGGGAATAATCGGACTAATAGAGGAACTAACTTGGAATTATGAGCGAGTTAATCTCTCGTCCATATGCTGAAGTATGAATGTCATGCAAAGACTAGATGGAGTAGTTTTAATGAGTTTCTTTTATGCTGATCAAAGTTTATTGCTACCGAGCATTCTGGAGTTCCAGTAGTATTTATCTTCGATAATGCGATCGTTTATTGGAAGGCTATGGACACAACTATATACCAATCATCAAATATGTTTTCTCGCACCATACAGTCCACTTTTACCAAGCCGGAAGGAGTATTCACTAAATTCGATCAGGTAGCATTTTTGCCACTGTAACTGGTCGGGATTTTTCAATGCATTAAAAACTGATTCAATTAAAATGCAACAGCCTGTTGGCTAGGCTACGTGGTTTGACGATACGGACATATCGTTTAAGCCTTCCCCAATCAATTTGCCGTGCAGCATTTGATACTATAATCATGGTCAACTGAACAGCATATGATCTTCACACCTTAATATTTGTTTATTCAACTTTGCAACATCAGTCTTTATAAAAAAAAATAATAGTAAATTGCTTCAATATCTCTTAATATCAAAGTATTCCGATATTTTTGATCTGACTGACTCGCAGCAGCAAGGTGAAGCGTTGCGTTTCAAGCCTAATAGGACGTAAGTCGTGGTTAAAAATGGTAGGTTGTGGTTCGGAAATCGCGGGTTTCGGTTAAGCTGTCCCGATAAAAGGCGTAGCAGGTAGCTTAGCGCCATGGAGCCCGAGGTTATTTGGCAGAAATTCACTTACTCGGGTGGGCAGACGACTTTCTGTTCTTTCTACGTAACGTGTTTCGCTAGTTTACTGAAAATAGTCAATGCACGTGGAGGTACCAAGTACAACGGGCTGTTCTACATCCTTTGTAAGTTTGAACAAGTGCACAGCTTAACGATGTGGTGATTTAGTGTCCTACTTGGGTGCAATACGAGAAGTTCCTTTTCGACCAATCCTTGTTCATTTGTGTAGTGTACCCTCCAATCTTCCTCCATGAATTTACACATACAATCAAATGAGTCATGCTCGTTTGGCTCATCTTGGAGCAAACTCGGACGTTGATCATAGTAGTGTGCACGTTTCAAGTGTATGATCCGCCTCTTCATTACGTGACAGTATTTTGTAAGATAGTGCTTACCAATCACCAAGTTGATGGACGAATAACTATGTGCAACTTTTTTTCTTTTACACAGTTCACGCCCTTAAAAATACCCTATATGGTATGCCATAAAACAAATACATGTCGGTGTTAGTTCGCGTGTCTTCTGATTCCATTTCGAGTAATTTGGCCATTACAAATACGTTTTTCCTACAGGAAACGTTAGCCAGTGCCCGATTCGGTCCACAACTCATCTCCTTTGAACGGAATCTGTTTCCATGTTTTGTTTTGTTTTTATTTTAAAATTCTGTTTGAAAATCCACTGACGAACACATCCCGTGGGGAGCACGGAACGCAATGTTGACTGTTAAGTTCAAGGTCAGAATTTCAATTATAGCCGCCGGCTGTCATTTTTTCAGCATAAAGCTTTGATCCGTGTGATTATTTACTCAAGTTTTGTGAGGTTTAAGGTTCGAAGTCTTTGATTCAGAAATGACCATTGTCTTGAGGATACCATCGGTCTAGATGAGTATGGACATTATCAGTGAGCACGGATGATGATGTCGCCTCGCTGCTGGTGATGAAACCCTTGTGACCTGAACTCCAAGCTCACAGTGATGAACATCGTCAGATGAAAGTCACGAACAAGAGCCTTCAACAACACCAATTCTCAAAACCATTGAGAACAAGAAACTCAGTAGCTCTGGCAAACACTGAATACGTTTTGTTTCCATGGTCCCAATGCACTTGGAGTTTTACAATTCCTCCTTCCGTTCATCACCTCCATGAACCATAAGTTAAATAGTTTTGCATTCAATAATTATTTATTCAGCCACGGGATGGAAAACCAAAGCACTGGATACCAGTTGATGCTCATAAGATGACTAGCTACCTCAAAAAGCAGCTAACCGTTGCAATTCCAGTTTTGAGGGAAAGGAATTCAGGCGAAATAGACCATGGATTTGGCATTGTGTACCCCAAATCTCCTGATTGTAAATGACGCCAGCGTTATTTTTGTGATTTCTTAAACGTTTATCAAGATGACAGCCACCAGAGGAGCCCAACCATTGGCGTGGCTTACAAACCCGATTGTCCTTTTCGAGTCCCCCTTTGGAAATCGGTCCCCACGCGCTACTGACGAGTCCTACACATTGCCTGCCTTTATACATGTTCTGTGTTGAGTTCAACGTTGACGTTGCGTGACAGATTGTAGCACAAATTAGATGCTATTTTTTCGGATTCTGAAATTTCCTATTTCTCTGCTGGTAATGAAGACAAATTGCATGGGAAAGGACACTTTCGCTTCTCCCCCCCCCCCTCCCAAAATGGTTATTGAAACTTAAGAACTTTTAAAACTGACCTTTCGTTTAAAAATGCTCCGCATTTCTTATCACCGAAGCCTTTCGCTCGGCTTGTTCAAAAGGTCAAACCTTACGATTTTTCAGTCTGACCGGCACTGAGTAAATTCATTATTAGTGTAACTTTCTCGCAATTCAAAGCGTACACAAACTCTTTTTACCCACTTCCTCCGGTGTTGAAATCGGGTTGAAATGTGAACAGTTGCCCGTAGGCTGTTTTTTATTGCCTCGCCTACACCTACGGTGAACGAACAAAGAGAAACTAATGAGGAAGACGTATGTGTTCTTAGATCGATGCCAAACCGTTATCATTGAAAATCCAATGACCTGAACCGAAATGACCTACTTAAATAGGCAGTCGAATTTCCTGGTGTTTAGACAGACTACGAGCCTGTGCGTCTGCCCTGGAACCGGCACGCTTGTGCTTGCCCGCAGAAGAATCTCGAATCGCGTTCGATGACCAATTCACCGCATGCGTGCGTGCGTGCTCGTGTGTGTATGCAGATCTTCGCAGACACTTCCGTCTGGTTTGCTTCCCTATTGATCGATGAATCGTTTTCCGTCCAGTAGTTGAAGCTCCCATCAGATGGTTGTGCGTGCAACCCGATAGATTTGTGCAAACGACCGGTCACTCTACCTTTCAACTGGTTTGTCCGTTATGAACTGCAACAGCCGATTGGTAGTTCAATTCGAACAACCCAGGGGGCCGACAGTATACAGCTTACCGGGCCAGTCACCACTACATGATGATGCCAAGCCCTGCGCACCCAAGCACACAGGCAACACACGGGGACAAATCAATCCTGTAATGTGTTAGGTCCCGGGCAAAGCCCATCTCTTCAGGGTCCCCGATAGATCAAGGTAAATCTGGAAGCTGCTTCATCTCGCATCCATCACACTTGAGTGTGTGGAGGCATACAAGCACAGACGTAAGTTGACTTACCTGTACGGAAGTGTACGTACACGCAACCGGAGATACGACCAAGGAAACGCGCCTTATGCAAATCAAAAACCAACGTGCTTGCAGTCACAAATCAAGCTTTCGCTCGGTTCAACACCTCAACCCTCCTATTCCTCTGTTTTACCCACCGAAGTTACCCGGCTCTCGTTGCCTGTTTCGAGAGAATTCGAATACTTCACTGACCCTGGAACAAACGGATTCAGTTGCATATTTGTATTTTCTGTTCCACACTAAAGCCGGCCCAGCGAAACAGTGCAGAACCTTGATAGCTATAGCACACACTGGGCACCACCACTTCGATCGACGTTAATCTACCATTATTTCTGCTCTCAAGTCTATTTTGTGATTCGTGTAATCTGAACTCTGAAAAATGACTGCCGTTCAAATGGATGATATGGACCGATCGATGGGACTGGGCCGCTCCATGTACCGATCATCTTCACCGGCCACGGCCCGTTTGGAGGTATGTTGTTGTATTTAGACAACAGGGGTGTGTGTAAAAATGGAAGTCTTCAATAATATTGGTAATAATGACAACAGCCATATTAGTAAAATTTCCCTACCCACGATGCAAATCTAACAGCAATGATGCAGTAGTAATTGAAAAGAGAGGATACCAGTTATAGTTCATTGATAGGAAGTTCTCTGGTGGTTGCAAGTTTCGAATGAGCAACTTAATTTTTTCACCTCCATCTAGTGACTGGTTGCTCACCACAGTTATACGAGACTAATCTAATTTTCTTGAGCTAAACAGGTTTGGAATGGTATAATATTTAGCATTCTTTTTCCAATCGTTTGTCATATTCAGTAAGAAAAATCTACGAAACAAACCTAAAATTGATTTGAAGATTTTGATAGCGATTTGTCTGTTATGCCGTTATCTGTTTGTCTGTGGGACGGAACAGGGTTAGGGTAGCTTTTCTAAATGTTTCTGTTTTCGTATATTCCGGCGAGGAAATGAAGATAATAGGATCAGAAATTATATCCACCGTGCTGAGTCATTTTTAGTTCCTCTTATGCGAATTTCTCATTCATAGTTCAATAGTATCCATCTACTTCTAATTGGAGTGCAAGTTGCTTTCCGTAATTGTTTCCCTCACTTTTTCCATTTTCCTAATTCCTTTTTATTATATATTATTGGAACAGTATTTCAGGAAAAGTGTTCGCGGCAAATTTAGGGCTACCAACTGGAGAGTGACTGGCGGTGGCACGGGGATTCGAACCCGGGGGTGAAGAGCGCAAAGCAACCGGTGATGATTGCTTGACCACTGCCGGTCATGTACCAGAGGGCACTTGTTGGAATTGTCACTGAACAAGATTTGACTGAAACTAATCCCATCCGCCTATTCGATTTCGGTGATATGGGAATTAATTCATAATTTAAAGCACTAACTTCACTCGTCCATTAGAAATAGACAAATTCAACGTCAAAAGTAGATAGCCCAGTGAATCTTACCACTAAATCACAATCTATTGTAAGAATAAGCCTCGAACTCACTTGGACTCATACCCCCTCACCCTCCCCCGCCCCTCCCCTCACATCTGAACAATCAGCTGCTATATTGACGCGTTTCAAGTCCCGGTTACAGTTCCTTTTGTCCCCGGAAGTTGCTTTGACGAAAGACATGAACAGCTCATTAACTGGGCCGTTTACGATCCCCAACCTGTCTCTCTTTCTCTCTCTCTCTCTATCTTTCACACACGTACACAAAGATACACATACATACATACACACACACACACACACGGGAGGCGATTCACTCGGTGTTGTTAGCTCTTTTGTTAATACAGCACCGACTACACACTCAAAACCGGCTTCAGCCCACTTCATCTATTATCGGCTGAGCATGCACACTACCATCCTCTACCAAAACTGACGAACACCACGACAAATGGATTCGTCAAATTGCAAAATGTTCCTAATCACTTTCAGGTCTATACTGTCTAGACCAATCAAACTGATGACTTTCGGTCTTCGGAACCTCACTCCACCTTACTCTAACTTACGCATCTCCACCAAACTCATTTCACCTCATTTCAGTGTAGTCAAACATCGCTCACAAAATACAAACATTAATTCACTTCATGCTACCCCAACTACATACCAGACTAGTCCGGTTCGGTTCGGGCAGGTGAATTTAAAATCTATTCCGACCAAGCTTATGAATAATTTCCTGAGACTGTCTGAAATTTTGTTGAATGATTTTGTTCGTAATTTTTTTCTGCAACCGATACCATCGGAACAAAATATCCACTCGATTTGCCCATGGTGGCACTTGCTGAATACGATCTGAGTTGTCCTGGAATGGCATAAAATTCGCTCGTCAGACCAGCTCAAACGAGCAACACACTATACATAATACTCTAGTTCATCCAATTTGTTGTCATTTGCGCGGTAAATCGCCTGGCACTCCACATCAGCAGTGGGTTAAACACAGTTCATGTGACGTTTCATGTTGAATACAGACAGATTTGTCCACCGGTAAAAATTTGCTTTTTATTCATAACTTCGCCGTGAATCAGTACCTGGGATCAAAAACTTGCTAGTAATGTTGTTTTCACAAAGCATAACCGTTAGATGCACGAAATCGATCGATTCACGTGATCCATTTATGGCCCACATGGCACTTGATATTCACGTCCATTGTTTTACCAACACTAGTCGGATAGTGCATAGAATCGCTCCTGTAGAAAACAGCCTCCTGGACACCGTGATTTCCAGATATTTGCAGATATGACTGTATTATTTTGTCATCAAGATTCCATAGATCTTGACGAAACAGAAACAGCATAAAAGTCGTATTACCAATTCCATTCACCAAGCGAACACTGACCACTGGAAAGCTAGGATACGGTGGTTTTAGAGGGAGCCATCGGGAATGCTATATTATTGGTTTCAAGGAGAGATTTATTCACTGTACTGATCTGTTCTCAAGTCATTTCAACGGTGACTGCAGTTTTTCACAAAGAACCATCAGTGCTGATCTACATTTCTGCTGCTTCAGCATCTTCAGACAGAAAAGCAGGTCCATAGATGCACACACCATACGTAGACCTCCCGGGTAGTATTCTGGCGGATTCACTTCTCATTGATCGTTTTGATGAACTCCCAGTGGTGGTACCATTGTTGCCGATATTGCAAGAAAACAATGCTATGCTATTATAATGCACCTACGGACAAAAATGGCGATCTGTATATGCGTGTTCGCTTTCTTTCTCGCTAAGATAGTCTGGTTCCATTAGTACTATTGTCACTACTACTACCGCTACTACTGCTACTACTACTACTACTACTACTACTACTCTACTATGAATCCAGCATATTTCACTCTCGATCGAAGATCACTTGGCACACGCATACACTGCGCTGAGAATGTGAGATTCCATCGGTTTGTGAACAGTGATCGATAACATTCATTCTCTTGTGAACGATATGACAAGACCCAATCGTCCCCGATGGCCAGGGTTAATTTGTTTGGTATTCACTTACGATTTGTAATGTCAAACTCTTTGCCAACTACATCCAAGTCAGTAAGATCAACCATCCACCTCAATGAAAAGCGTGGGAAACGTTGGAACTCTGGAAAAAAACATCGGCTCTAACTGGTTTCGGTACCCTCCATCATTGTCTTTTCCTACGGTATTTTCCGTAGATGATGAGACCTGTACACGACCCTAGCAATCAAACCCCCTCCCTCCGACGGATTGGGATAACAGCCACCGATCCGATCTAACCGAAGCGCCTTGAGGCATATTGTCCCCCTCCCCCCACACACACACAGTTGCGGGGATCAGATCTCCATCAAATGGCGCAAACAGGCTGCGCCGGCTAATATCAACACAACAGGGACTTAGTCGTAAATTTATTCATAACGGGACGGTCATCCAGATAATCTTTAGGTCTGTAGCTTTTGCTCTAGGTTACCGAAAACAATGCAACCTATATTTCCCACCGATTTCACAAGTTGGTGATGAACACAGATCCTAAACAACGGCAAACTGCTTAGAGCTAGACTTTCGGTTTGATATTTTCAAGCAGAAAGTGTGTTTGACTTCGCTGAACCGGGTCAACCGTGAACTCTGCTTACTGTGAAGTAGACTCAACTTTGCTGTGGTTAGTTTATTTCAATTTACTGATTAGTTTGAGGACGAACCAGCTGTCCGACTTACATATTTGGGATAAGAAAAACAGGGAAAGAATAGTTTCTCTCTGTGATTCTTCCACATTGTTTTCTGATTGTCCCAATCTTCCCACTTATATTCAAAAGCAGTTTCATTGGTTTTTCATCCGCTGATTAGATGTATTTTTCACAGTTTTTAATAACATGCTTACGCATGAGTACAATGGAAATGGTGTACCCCATAGCTACCCGTAGTAATAATCGCAACCTTACCCTGAGACTAAGAGTGACAGTGGACCACATAGGATTCCAATAGGTCAGGCCCGGTAACTAGCCGGACGACGGTGGAGGGTTATCTACCACCAAAAAGGCCGACTGTGGGATAATTCGAAACTCAGACATCTCAAATCGCAAGCAAACTCCCCATACTGATTGATCACTGGACCGGCGGTGGTCAGACGGCTATCACGGGGGGGGCTTTCAACCCTTCTGTCCCGGGGTTCGAATCACGCTCCTTCTGCGGCCGGTCAATTTCCTCAATTAGCGGCCTCTAACCGAACGAGATCACTTTCCTTATTTATTCTACCATTATTACATAAACAAGAGAAGTGCAAAAAGAAAAAGATCTGTCTGGAGCACACGGAAATCGCCCTCATACAAAAAGGCATAGACAATAAAATTCACTTCTCGTTGCATGATTCAGAATGCCTAGTTGCTGAGTCCAGACTAGTGGATTCCACGAATAGAGCACAGTTTGCAATTGAATCAGTTATAATTCGACGCTCATTTTCCTCGGATTTCCATCTTTTTCATCACCCCAGATTAGTCTGCCTGAAGAAAACTACGGTCGACGTTGTAGCACTCAGATATGAGGCCACTTCTAGATCCGTAGACTGGTCTACGAAACGCGCTACTTATCAACATGAACGCCCCTTTTGTAAGAAGCGGTCTAATCTAGTGCCATTTAGTGAACCGCTCTGACTCAGCTAATTGCTGTCAAATTTTGTGGTTTCAGGGCTTATCGGGAGTTGCAATCTGTGGGACTAATTCCAGTTACTTCACCCATTAAAGATTCCGCCTACTTCTCAGTGGATATAACTATTTAAATTGCATCTTGATGGCACAAGTAGTAACGTAAAAACCCCGGACGGGGTTTCTAAAATGTGCAAATTCCATTTTCTAACTCTTAGTCGCCGGAAACTCTTTTTAACTCCATAGTCAACACTGTGGCATTTTGTTAGGAAATTTGTCAAACTTTTGGGCGCAGATCCATCCATAAACGCACAAAAAACACAACCGGCTAGAAGAACACCGAGTGAGCGAGTACTGTAAGATATATGAATGAACACATGAGTCTCACCGGATCCGGCTCATTTTGTTTTTTTTCAAATAACCGGAACTAAAGGGATGAGAAAAATCAGGAAGCCTTAGTGTTATCTCATGAGATTCCGGACTTAACGGCTTCGACTTTGTTAGAGTAAAATAACTTTTTTGTAGCAGAGCTATTGATTCAAACATAAAATGTACCACAAAGGAAATTTGCATCCCAAGAAAGTCCCCTTTACATACATACACCCAAAGCGGTGGAGGCACATCACCTCTTCACAATGCTCCATGTTCAGTCATAAGTACATTTTCACTCTGGTCTCGTATTTGCAATAAACATCTGTTCAGTGTGATCTATTGAAGACCGTTTGTGCGGTGTGTTTGAGGGTGAATTCCGGTAAACGGCTGTAGTCAGAAACCCTAGCTAGCTAAAGCATTGAGCATTCTCTCCCCTCTCCCCACATAGACTGACTCCGAACAGTTCAGTATTCAACCGAATGTTATCGAATTTAAGAGAAAGAAACCTGGCCGGGAAAATAAAGACTGCGTCAGAGTTACAGTTAGTGAAACTTTTATAGAAGAGGTGAAGAATTCTTTATATTGTGATTTTTGCTTTGGCTTTAAATGAACAACCACAACGTTTGCCCTGCAACAGAATAATGGTTGTGTATATGATCATTTGGCAGTGACAAAGTTCCCACAGTCACTTCGACTGTATGTCTGACAGTAACAGGTTTACGTGCCCGATGACAGCCGCACAAGAATATCGTAGGCAGAACGAATCCAATATGGGCAAAGTTTGAATCGCGAGTTATTCATTCTCAAACCTCAATGATCGTGACGTAATGAAAAAGAAGCTGCCGGGCAGCTGAACAGCAGAGAATCGTAGAGCCACATCGCATTGATTTAGCCTGATCCGACACTGATAGGAAATACTTTACAGGTGTTTTCGAAATTCAATCCCGGAATAGGTCTCCTTTGCGTTCACACAAAGGCGATCCTCGGTGCCTACGTGTATCTCTTTCGGATAAGCAATATTATGATGACTGAATCGCCCGAAATAGAATAAGAAGGCATTCCTGCTGGCACTGGAATGTATTGGTACTTTAGTATAAAAATACGGCTATTTTGTAGGCATGAAATATGTAATGGAAAACATTCACACGGTTATCGACCCATAAGCAATGTGATAGGTAAGCACAATCTTGCCAAACGCTGCCACGTGATGTAGAGGCGAATAATGCGCGCGAGACATGCATACGGTGATATTCAATGTCCAAGTTTGTCCTAAGATGAATCAAACACACACAACGCATTTGGTTGTGGGCAAATGAGTGTACACTGGACAAATGAACAGGGATTGGTTCAAGTGGTATTTCACGTATTGCACTCCAGCAGGACACAAAATCACCCCAAGTACAGAAGAGCATTTCGGATTGTCCTAACACAGAACGATGATGATAACGCGAAAAATGTATAAAACTTGTCATTTCTTCCGCGCTTTTAATCCCCATCCACGGAAGGATGTTAACTGCAAATAGGGAAATAAGTATAGGCTTACATGCAAACATAGAGCATAATGTTCAAAGTAAATTTACTGGTTGATAATATGCACCCCCCCCCCCCCCCCACCTTTTCTCATCTAAGAATGAAGTTCGCTGACCTAGTAAGAAAATCCCCAGCCATCCTGTGCTCTGTTATGTGTAGTATTTTTGCCTCTAAAATCTGATGCGGAGAAAATGTATGGATTACTTTCCATAACACCAAAAATAACATTTTACTCTAGTTCAAATCCGGATTGTTAGAGAATAATTGTAAAACAAATGAACCCTTGTTCTTTTACAGACAGCTCCGGCCTGATTATCCCACCTGCAACAGAGCCAAAGGTTTATTCGCGAAATGCTTTTACAAAGCAATGAGTGTTATTGTGAAATTCCTATCACTAGTCATGGTTTTGTAAACATTGTTAATTTTGTCATTGATTATGCAAAGTAAATCAATGGCTAAAGTGAGCTCTGATGCAGTTTGAATGTGCTGGAACACATGACCACCTTAAATGTGCACGTGATATCAGCTTTAAACCAACCAAAGGCTGACCCACCGTACATTTCTTCCCCATTTTTCGCAGCGGCATGTAGGAATTTCCCAATGACTCTTCTTCAATATAACCATTGCTTTCCAAACGTTTGTTTTCTACTGTAATGCAGACAAAATCGTCATCCGAGTAGGATGTTTTTCCACTGCTCACCGTATCTTGTTCAGACACCAGGAAAGAACTCGTGCAATATCTATCAGAGAAAAGTTTACACGATGTGCTTTGATAAACTGCTTTTCCTATTTAATAAATTAGCAGAACTTTCCAGTTTTAAATATACTTTCATCTGCAATCATGGAAACGAAATAGATAATCAATGGAATTCGCTCATATGAATTTGATGGAAGGGCCATGGATTCAAAATAGACCAACTTTATTCTTCAGCAAGCCTACCAACTACCGAAAGTTTGCTCTTAAGGAACAAATTCTCGTAGCATTCTTCAAGTGTGTTTTGCAATACGTTTGGTCAACATGTCAGCAAAAATAAACTTCTTTCGGTAGGATATACACTTGCATTTACTTCAGACTGTTACGTCACTACCGATCGATCAGTGAATGCGAATGTTGTTTTGAAAGTTCAAGTAAATCAGGAGTGAGGGATAATTAGGTACTAGCGACAGCATGCATGAAATATGCGAGGGTGTGTACGACGTAATCGAAAATACGGGTGTGTGTCCTACCGGCACTACAGTTCACAATCCTGTCTCGATATAACGTGTGGTTTACCCGACTACTCTCAAAGTTTTACAGTTAAGTGGGCCCATTTGTTTAGAGAACCTTTTTGATCATTGATTCGATCAAATTTTGGCGATTGCAACTTCAAAGTAAACACGTCTTCCGCCCAAATTTATCAGTGACTGCTTGACAGGGTATTTGAATCTTTTGAGCGAGAAGACCAAGTATAGTTTTAAAATGAGACATACGGCTAACGGATAGAAAACGCAGCCACAGAAAGGAACACTCTGGTAAAGATCAGTAGTTGCCTGTCACCTTAATCTAAGGCTTGAGATGTGATATCATTATGAAATAGGGTAACCTAAATGATGTTGAGGTCTATGAGCTGGACTGCACCAAATTTTATTTCGGTCAGTTTTCCCCGATTCAAACTCACAATAAATCAGTCGGTTTTCGTCTAATGAAAGTGAGCCGAAGTGTTACCAGGGGGCAGTTTTGCACTTAGGTAACAGTAGTTTCCCGGTGGAAATAATTGCGTGTGTGATATCCAAGGAATTGATTTTGGTTTCCACGAATGCTTTCTTTCTTGTGTAATCCCCCTCAAACAGATTCTCGGAAAAGGTTTGAATCCACATGTCTATCACATCTTACTTACTTGAATCTATTGATTAGGACCTCATCAATCAATCTGATTTCAATTTACAATCTTTTTTCCAAATTTCACCTCAAGCTTTTGGTTGAATGCAGTGAAATGTGGTCAGTCCACAACCAAAAAAGCCCATTATCGGAGATAAACGATCACCATGGCCCTGCGGCCTCGGATGACTGAACACAATTTTCCAGTTGGCTAAGTTTTGCGAGAAACCGGGCACCAGCAGACCAATTAACCCAGACCAAGTATTCGGCAAAGCATACCACTCCCAAACCGCCACATGGTGCATACAGATTTTATGTTCCCATTCTTTGTTTGAGGAAAAAGTAGACTAAATGCCAATCTGGTTTACGTACTTCAGTTTGATTCGGCAATAATCACCCAGTGTGTTATCTTCTCAATGGGGTCAAACATATTCGAAGTTCCAAAGCACCTCTTTTGTCACTTTCGCTTTTTCTGAGGCAAAACTGCACACATCAAGATAATATATAACTACTATGCATAATAATGAAGGTTTCCTACAGCCACCCAGATTTCTGCTAGTCTAGTGGCTTCTCTTTTTTCAAAGCCAAATTCACCGCATGGATTCGGGCCCAGAATATAGAGTAAAATCGACCAGATAATTTTTTTGATCATTCGATTCCCCAGATTCATACAGATTCGATACCAGTCCGTTGTCGGGGGTGATTACAATGCAGGAGGATGCACCTGCCTGAATACAAGAATGTCGGATCACTTGGGTGAAGCCATTTTCTATGGGCCTTTAGCAGAGCAATAACGTATGACAGGGAAAAACAGCATCTGGTCGAAGAAAGAATATCGACGCCTTATGAATACACCTGTTCGGCTCGTGACAGATAACCGGTTGACTCAAAGACGAAACAACTAACCGGGAGGTTGACTATCTTGTGTATTCTTTCTTTAGAATGGCTGTTTCGTCTTTTACCGTACCTTTGCTGAGACACTTGTGAAGAGCACACACACGCAACACCTCCACACAGAATGGACGAGCAAGTCCAATGAAAGAGATCAGTATAAATTATGCAGCTACGGGAACGGAAGTATTTTTTCCTAACCCTTTTCATCCTTACGGACTTTGATTGGCCTACCCTGAACTTTATGTATGTGAAGTGGTAACACACTGTGACGAAGAGGTTTTGTGCTTTCTAAAGGATGACATGAAGCACACAATGGGAGGTGGTTACAGGTGCCCTAAGATTGTGTCTTCATCGATGAATTTTCAATATTCTTCAACCCAATAATTCTCGCAAGACGATGTGTACAGAAGTACGGCGACACGGTAGAAATGAGGATTAAAAAAGACAGCCTTTGTTATTAACGGAGTGGTGGTACATCTCATTAGGATGTGCGGAATGGGAAAACGGCGTTGTATGAGTCATGTGGTTGACTGACTGTCATAATAACCAGCCCTAGTCAAACGATCACTATCGTGAACTTAAGGTTATCACTACCCAGGTTCCATCGTGGGCACTACTGGTCACTTCTCCGTCCATCAATCTGTGAGTGTCTGCAGCCCCTTGGCAGAAATACTGTCTGTCATACTGTCTTTTCATCCGGATAAAAGACCGTACTAATTTGATCAAGCTCACGTTTGCCTCAGCATGAAGATTATCCTCGTTGTGCATGGATTGTTCATAGTCTAACGGTAGTTATTTGTTTACTCTGGTCTAAAAAACGGCTACCACTCAGCGGTCTTACGACGTACTTGAACCCTAGCATAGTAGAAGCCCCGCCCAAGCAAAATTACAGACGTGAACATACCAAGCAAGCTTTTTTGTTGGATTATTCTAACCAAACTGTGAATTAGTTGGCCCGACCGAGCCGCGTTGACCTAAATCTTATTCCTGTTTCATCTGCTTTTATAGTCCCGCGTGAAAGAACTGGAGGAAATGTTGGACGAGGAACGTGCAGTTCGCATTCGGGTAAGTCGGTGTGGCAACTGATACGGGGATTTCCGCTAATCAAGTTTTCCGGAAAAATGTCAATGTTTTTCTACTACCTGAATGGACTCTGCTAATGCTGACCGATAGATGGATAGAGCTTTATGAGATGCACTTCCAACAGCCGTGTAATAGATATGGTTTATTAAATCCCGAGTGATAGGGGAATATACAAGATCCCGTCCGAAATTTTACTCCGCCGACTGGAATCGAACCAGTTTTTCTTATCGCCTACAGTATTTAGATTTTTGTTTTGACGCGTTACCCACATGACACATTAGACTGCATCACAAAGAGTTGAAGAATTTCAAGGAAAAACTGGATAGTTCGAAAAGTTTTACCAATAGGTGTGAATGTTTTTATCGAACATTTCATCGTTGTCATCGGCATCACCTCAAATTCACCACCGAAAATGGAGAAAGCAATTACCGTTTAACTGTTTCATCCTGGTTAGAAGTTGTCAGCCTTATTGTTCGCAATTCATCCTCATGCACGCCCAGTTGGGAACCTAGTTGAGGCATCATGGAAGAACACTACACTTGTGATGACTCCTAACAGTGGTGATGCAACCGTACAGTCGGTGAGTGCAAAAGGCACTCAATAAATATCAGCAAACCAGTCAGCATTCTGGTGAACCTTTCTAACCAGTTTCGGCAGTTGATGCTGTATGACGAACTCTGTTGTACGAATCTAATCTCCCACTACTTACTTCTTTACAGTGACTAAGCTTTTTGGATTGTTGATGACCGTACATCTTCGTTCAACCTAATTCCTTACGGAGAACTAGCCAAACACAGCAATCGACGGCTGTGCGAGTAACGGGTTTTTATCCTTTGGGGTAATAACAGAAAAACACTATATCATGTACGGCTGATGGTTAATAAACCGCTGAGAACCAGCCCGGAAAGTCTGGTGGTTAGATGTCCGACTGATAGTCGTTCACTCTGCGTGTCAGTCTCAGCGGGAGCTCGGTGAATGTGCACAGCTAGTGATTTGTCACAAGGTTGAAAGAGTTGAATAGTGCTTCTATGGATTTCAATAGTGAACTAAGCTTTGATACTGCATGATTAATCATACTATATAAAGTCCAGTTCGGCAAAACAATCGTTTCCCAGCGATTTATCCTCAAGTCATTTACAGATTACACAGATTACATATCAGACAAACGATCATGCGGGCAGATATGGAGTAAACATCAGACATAGGCAGGAGTTCGTCACAGTCAAATCATCTGTGTCATTTGATAGGTTTAACTTGCTTAGTCCCTCTGGGTGAAATGACGATAGATTCATGAGGCTTTGTTCAATCCTGGACCGAAAGCCTTTGGGCTCAAAGGTAAAGAGCCAGTTGTTCTTATCCCAACTGACTTGGCTATCGGTAGGGTGTTCAACTGGACACCCTAGCATTAGTTTGGAGGACATGATAAACATCTTCGAAAGCAGTGCGCGTATCTACCTGATGTCCAATTTCAGCCAGATGATCTGAGATGGCACTATTTTCGTATGAGTACCGGGGGAGTGGATCTTGCCAAATATGATTCATCATGCAGTATCAATGTTCAGTTCAGCGCCAAAATCCAAGAAAGCGCTGCACAACTGTTTCATCCTTGTTAGGAATTATCGCCTTGTGAGTCGAACACCTAACCATCAGGGAATCCTAACTGGCTATTCACTACAGGAGCTAGTTCGCAATCCCATCTGTCCTTGACCTAACCAGCGTGAGTGATGCTCTTTAGTCCCGGTGAACGGCTGTCTTGCCGTTCGACATGAAAGAGTGTACAACAGTTTATAAGTTCAGCATGGGCAATCTATCCTTTTTCGAGTTGTGGATTGGAGGGCACCTCGAAAGGCACAACATATTGTGGCCGCTCCGGAAGTGTTTTGAATTTCTTGCCCCAGGAGTCGGTTTAAGATTTCACTCGCACAGCCACCTATAATGGTACACTAGTAAAAAAGGTCTTTTTCCTTACAGTTTTTACGGAGATATTCGGCACTCTTTCGACTAGATATTTTTTCATAAATCGATTCGACCAACAGTTTCCACGCAAAGTGTTTCTTTCGAGCATCAGTTTGGCCTCCTAAAGTCTGTTTAGAGGAAATTTTCCGCGCTACGAAGGTCAAATATTTTACTAAGTTTCGCACTTGTTGAAACTGGGATATTGGCTGCTCCGTGTTTGTTTTCAGTAAGCATTTTGCTGGATCTGACCGTCTTCCTTTCTCCTACGAGTCACATCGAGAAAAGGCAGTTGATTGTTTACTTCACTTTCAGGGGTAAAATGTTTTGCTTCGTGTCTTGTTAAATACAGTTTGCATGGAAACTAGATTACAAAATAGAGTCAGCCCCTTAAAATTTATCGTCCATATATCGATAGTTATGTTCCAAGCCATCTTTTGCAGACTTTGGCTTGGTTCTTTCTAATTTAGTGAGGAAAGCTTTGGCAAGCGGGTGGAACTATTGGAAACCCCTTAGCCACACCATCTCGTTGTCTGTAGAAAGTCCCATGAAATAGGGAATAAAACGTGAAAATTTGTATGGAAGCGAAATCTCTTGCAAACTGTCCAGAATATACTGTTCAAAGAAGCATTATATTGTGCACATCCGAGGGAGTGTTCTTTACGAATTCATTAGTCTGAATTACTAACAAAAAAAATCCGGTAATTCTGACAATGAGACGGACAGTCATCAAACGCTGACGGACGCATCTCTTCCCAGTTGTGATATCACTACAAGAAACTGAACAACTGAAACACTCGTTTATTCAGTATTTATACGGAAGCTTCAGAACTAATAACTGACACGAATTCTTCACTTCGTTAGTCTTTTCAAAACAAGAATTCTTTGCTGTGCTCCGCAAATGCGAAGAAACATGCGGATACTGGTCGAGCTAGGGTGCATCGAAGTCTGGGTAGATTTTTACTCTCCTGAACACCTCATCTGTTTAGCAAAGTGCATCGGAGCTAAGCACAACTTGATTGCGAGTAGAGGTGGTAATCAGTTTGTCCGGAGTGAGTCATTCACCGATTCCGGTCAATCCCAGTTTTTTCTAACTAAAATGGTTAGCAAAACGACGCAACCACCGGGATGGAATCCCCACGTGCCCTTACATCTCATTTCGCGCATACACCATATGGTCCAATCCATACCATCTTGTCCTGTCCACTTCTACGTCGGATGTTTGTGAATCGGACACCTGGATCCGGAAAACTAGCACGGCTGATGTGGATGGGTGGTCTGTGTCCTCTGTTCACAAAACCAGAACCATTTTGGTCACAAGCCAACAGATGGAAGCCACCGCGTCCGGAAATTGACTGTGTTCAAATCTGAAGGCAAATCACGAAAACTGCACAAAAGTACGATATGGAGGTAATCCCGTCTTGTGAAACTGGAAAATGTCGTTTCACCAATTTATTTCGTAAATTGCATGAATGAAGTCAGACCGTTGTACATTTTAGCGAAACATTAGCACCACAGTCTTCGAGATGCTCGGGAAAAAACGTCGGCCTGTCATGTCGACGGAGGTGAAAATTCCCTAACTAACGATGCGTGGGACCGTAGAACGTAATTTGTTTGCGAGAAATCACGCCATTTATTTCCTTGTTTTGTCCGATAAGTTTACGAAAATCTTTAAAGTACAAGCAAAAACCCTACTCGTGATAAACAGGTAGGACGCTTCGATGGCTGAACCACATTGTCAAGCTATTTGTTATTTTCCATGTGCAGTTTGGGGAATAGGTTGGGTTAAATATATGCAGCCCCTTCGTGATTCGAAGCCTGTGACGAATTTTTTGAATTGGATGATTTCAACATTCGTAAGAGCAACTTTCATCGGAGCAAATTTCTAAAAATAATCGCGCCCCCGTATTCAGTTCGCATATTCTAGTTTACCTTAATAAAAGTAAAATTCCTTTGGAGGCTGTCAAATTAAAAGACGATATACCGATGTTGTCTACCACTTTAATGTGGGCTTGTATGCAATATGGGCCAAAGTCCCTGATATGGCATCATAAATCAACGAGCAATACACACACCCTATCAAATTGGCAGTACTTACCATTCATATGTTCGCATTGTACAAAGTAGGGCAGCAGCCCCTCGTTTCGGGTAGGCGATCTGTGGTGCAGCGATCTAACCGATGATTATGGTGCACAAATAAATTCTGAATTTTGGCGTCAGATCTTGCCAACTCCACCCTTTGATCTGTCGGGTCCTGTCTCCTGATATACTGTGCCGCTGTAACAGACAACTGAGTGAGACTTAACAAATATCAGCCTCGATACATGGAACATGCAACCGTACCTTAAAATAACAGCTGAAGATTATCAGCTTATTACCAGCTTTATAACATATTAAAAGTGGTATACTTTCTGTTTTCAAATATGTTTACTCTCTTCCGACAGCCCGTTGTCTTCAGAGGTATCCAAGTGACTGTTGGGTCAGCAACTGTCCGAACTACCTAGAACAAACAAGGAAAACACGTGTTTCCTCTTTTGCTTTTACTTGTTATCATACTGTATGTGTGTGTATGATGAACACTGATAATACTGATGGTGCAACTGAATAGTAGGAGATTAGATTTATATCATAGGATTTATCCTGCAGCTTGAAAGCTCAACTCACGTAGTAACCAAGCTCTGCTGGTTGTTCATTACGGAATGCCTTCGTTTTACTTAGGCCCCTACAGAGAAGCCATTTATCACAGGAGTCGATCGCTGTGTGGGAAGTGGGTTGTTACCGTTCAAAGCCAGTGACGGAAGGGTGCTATATCATGTAGTGTAGATGTTCAACAAACCTTTGAGAGCCATCCCGGATAGCCTTGTGGTTGAGGTGTTGGGCTCACAATCGTTCACCCCGGGTTCGAGTCCCCGTGGGGGCTCGGTGGATGTGCACTGCTGATGATTATTAACAAGGATGAATCAGCTGTACAGTGCTTCCATGGTTTTCAATGGTGAGTTGAGCTTTCAAGCTGCATGATGAATGCTGATGGTGTCAGGGCATATATATATCCCATGGTCTACTAGGACACCCAATTCGTTGAAGGTGGGTCCTGATAGTTCTGATGAGTCCAAACAATCCAACGGTCACATGAACAGTAACAACAAAATCAGCAACAACAACAACAACCGCAACAACCACTTTCATTGTACAAGGCTCAAAGCTGTTATTTTTACACAGCTATGAAGTTTGGGAGGAGGTTGGTGGTAAAAAAACGATCCAAACAGCGCTTTCACTGAGTTGCATCGACTCACTCCGCCAAAGTAAGTTGAAGACAGTCCCACTCTGGACCATCCTCACAACATTTTCTAATCTTTGCCCATGAAAGCGTCTTATCCCTAATTTCTAAGTGTTTTGGACAAAAAAGGATTACGTGCACCGCAAAATAAACGCAAAAATCTCTTGCCATTGGCCCCAGAGAAAATAAACTGACCCATCAGCTCCATATCCAAACTATATGGGACACAACTTCCTCTTCACTACATTCAAACAATGGCCGTTAGTTGAGTCAACGTCTAACCAAGTGTACCACAATACCACCTATATGAGTTGCGAAAACACTAACAGTTATTGGTGGAAAACAGTATTCACTCAACTTATTTCCCTCACTTAAGAATATGGAAGTAGTACATAATGCTATTCATCAGGCACTGTGAATGTTCAAGCCACTGAAAACCATGGAAGCAGTGTGCAACTCTTTTATCCCTATCTGATGAATTACACCATGTAAAAATCTAATCTCTTACTACTCACACGCGAATATGGCAGTTTTGGTGAATATCAATCATCATGAAATCTACTGCAGTGACTAGTACACCACTATGATGGTCCGGGACACCGCCAGACCGATAATATTATCAATTACCGAAAGTCGGAATTAACGGCCTTCATCCCTACCAGTAGGTAGATGTTGGAAAGCTAGTTGACTCTACTGTCCCTCTAACCACTACTGGTTGGACAGGTTAATGGGCTAGAAAAATTGTTTGATTAGTGATATCCCTCCACGTGCACAGATTAGACTTGGTTTCCTAATCAGCTTACGCAGGCCCGGACATGCCGTCTTTTCATTGTCCAAAGTGGTCATTTAAACGCTCCTCATGGGGCGGGCGATTTTCCCCTAATCACCGCGGAGTCACTGACAATACTAGCAGTCAGAATGTTGTACTAGATAAAAATTCCACTTCGCTAACGCCAACAGTCGGAGTCATACTAATAGCCGTTTCCTAACAGAGCAGTCTATCGGCTAGCTGAGCAGTTTAAGTACCGTCAGCAGGATGAGAATAGCACAAGTGAATGCACAGCGACAAGCAACCACGTTTCTGAGTAACGATTTTTCTTTTGAGAAGCTACAGAGAATCGTGATGAAACTGAGTCTATATTAGTCAATAAAGGAGGACATAAATACCGAACTATTAACAGAAAAAGCGAACCCAACACATGATAAATACCACAAAAAAATACACTTACCTGGTTTAGTTTTTGCTTTCAAGAAAGTCCTGCCCAAAGGGTGGAATGCTTTGTTCGAATATTAAAAAGTTTTCCCGAGATTATCTATGACGAGAAAGACAAAACATTCGAGACGGTTTTCGCAGAAATCTGTATTTTTTCGATCGAGATGACGAATTTCATGTACTAAAGGTCAAGTAACTGCACAAAATTGCTAAGTGACTTGAAGACGCAGTCAACAGAACTCACTCGCGCTACTGTTGTGCTAATATTACCCAGTGATGAGTGCAAATGAGACCGCGGGATATGGATGCTTCACACATGCGTCGACTTATACATGCAGATCTCTTCCGCATGTTTTCATTATCCACTTGAGAAAAACTGTAATAGCGCCGGTGGCTTGCTTCGCTATGATCATACCCACGGTCAGAGCTGCGAGAAGCTAGTCAGCATGCAAACGAAGTTAAGCTGTCTGGAAAGCGAACTATAACCTAACTGAACTTCCAAGCTTTTCATTTTGACTCACTATGTTTAGGACATAAAATGAATGCAGGCAATGCCAAAAACTCTAACTTGAAGCGCTGTTTAACTTTACGGAAATGTCGATATGGAGAGAAAAGCATCAACTTACACATATTCAGATCAGAACTCCTTTACTGATGTCATGCGGACTGAGATGTTCGCTGATCTGCCGGTAAAAGATGCTCTCAGGGGTAAGACCACTGCTGTAATAATCGGTTTTCTCTTAAAATGACAAGAAATGTCGAACATTTTACGAGACTGTAGAAAGAGACACCCCATTATTGTAGATATTTTCATTCGTTATATCACAAATTTGTCAGTTTATTGCAGAACTTTTAGGCAGTGTGACTAACAATAAAGGTTCAGTTTCAAAATTATACGAATTTCGATTCACTGGTTCAAGTTTGGACTCAAAATTCGACTACCTACTGAGTCCAGTGTCACAGAGAGCCAACTTACTAATCAGTTGGCGTCTTCTTTCAACATACTGGTAGCCGTGGACATAAATTTATCAAGTAAATAGGTAAGTTTCGTTAAAGCGAATAAAACAAATCGTTTTCGAGCACCATTTGCTTTTTTATAGGAAAGCAGCAATTCAAAGGATGGCCTCAGCGACTGTACGTTCAGAGCAAAAATAGATGAAATGATCTGAACAGCTTTCCATAAAAACGAATTCAGTAGAGACTGCAACGGGCCATTTGAAATCCAAGGAGTGAAAATAAATTTTTACAGGAAGACAGATGTTGTAAAAAAAAATCTCCAGAAGGTGAAAAACCTAGCAGTACGGTAGTAAATTACATCCGTATTGAAAGCAAATTCTGCAAAGTAGAATAATGAGCAAGAACTCACTTTAACATGTCCCTATTTTAAAATAGCATTACCTTTATGTGCAGTTTACTTCTAAATACAACGAACTCCATATCTTGAACCATGTGCAGAAATTTTCTTTAAGAAGGAGCAAATGATTAAGTTTAACCTTAGTTTTTGTTCATCACGTGCTTACACATGAATGCAGTGGAAAGGGCACTTACTCCGCAGCCACGAAGGCTCACTACACTATTAGGGATAAACGGCAACCAGAACCTGGAACTTGGCGTGAAGAACCGCATAAGGTCCCGGTAGATCAGATGCGATAACGAACCGGACCACAGTGGAATGCTGTCCAGCAACAAAGTAAACGTTGGTGGAGAGGGTTCGAACCTCGGACATCCGAGGTGGCAAGCAAACACTCCATAACACTCGGCAACCAGCGGAGAGCGGCTTTTTCACATACACATTGATTCAGAAATGTAACGTCTTAATGCTACTTCATAATAGAGCCTCAGTCCTCGAAATTCAAATAGGTGGCCTATCAATATCTAAAACTTGCAGGACCAGAGAAGTGTAAGTCAGCAGGATATTCCGGAGAAGAAAATGCGTCTTCTTGTAGTTCAGATAATTGACAGTTTAAATAAACTGCCGATATAAGCACTGGAAAATCTGCTTGCATTTTTCGTATGAGACAGTTCATGCCGCTGTGTGCGAACTTGAAACAGTGGTCTTCTAATTACCGGGCCTTGACTTTACAAAACAGCCTAGTGAATGGGCACCTCAAAGGCACCGTTCATCATATTTATCGCGCCGCAAAAGATCGTCGTTTTCTCTACAGTTCCTGGATCAAGAAGATATCAGGGAAATGACCGCTAGATTTCCACGTCAAGTTCAGTTGCTCTTAATTATGAGTGAGGGTCAGTAATCACCTACACTGACAGAACGGAGGGACGACTGAGTAACCGAATGTTTTGGCGAATTCTGGTTTCCTTACAAAGAGAGATGAGCGAACAATATCTATGACGTAATCTAGCGGATGCACGGCATTCAAACCACCAAGTATTTACGCATGTGGGAGTCAAAGCTCCATGCAGTCATTTGTGTCAGGAACGACCAGATATCGTTGAAATAGGATTCTCTCATATAATTTACTTACTGACACGAGGGGCCTTGATATTAACCGGTGGAAATTCCACTCGCATTTTTCGCATTCAAAAGGGTTTGCGCATTTTTTATATATGCACTTGCATTAATCAAGATTGCTTCAGATTTCGAGATAAGCCCCCCCCCTCCATAGTATTCATGATACGGATCAAATCTTTGCGCTCGGCGAAGACTAGTTCAAGCAATCCCAACAGTCACACGCTGGCGAGCTAATCATCGCCCTTTACATAATCCGGCCATTCTCACACATTTATTTTTCGAAGCAGACTCGTCCATTCTTCCACACCCGTATTTCCCTGGGCCGACTAAGCGAGACATTTTTCCAACTTTTCTTACTGATCCATTTTCATGTGAATGCGATTATAATGCTTATAACGGGAATCGCCCAAAACAAGTTTGCTCGAACCTCGAGTTCTGAATACTGCTGAAGTACGCAGAGGCACCAGCAATTTTCGTTTGATTGACTGTCCTTTTGGACTCCACGTTTCACGCGCAAACCTCAGCTCATCCGACCAACCAGCACTCGGAAGCACCAGACTCGAGTTTCGCTCTTGTTAGAGCTCATCAGTGGTGCATATCCTCCGCCACACCCAGGGTTTGAACCCGGGCCCTCCCATCTCGAAGGCGTGTGTGTTACCACTGCGCCACTCCTGAGGAGAAGACCTGATCTGGTGGGAGGCATTCGCTTGGAATTTACTAGATCCAGAACCGTGTCTCCATTTGAAAACTGTCGGGCATTTCTGGCTGTCATAGAGGTCGACATATGTACAAGCGTAACTTGGTGATTCGGATCAGCTCGAACGGGAGCGGAATGGCGCAGTGGTAACACCCACGCCTTCGAGATGGGAGGGCCTGGGTTCAAACCCTGGGTGTGGCGGAGGATATGCACCACTGATGAGCTCTAACAAGAGCGAAACTCGAGTCTGGTGCTTCCGAGTGCTGGCTGGTCTGATGAGCTGAGGGTTGCGCGTGAAACGTGGAGTCCAAAAGGACAGTCAATCAAACGAAAATTAAACAATCCCACACTGCTCGCAAGCAATTGCGTGATATATACACTAGCAATTAATCGTCACCATCAAGAACTATGCGAATAACCCGAATGACTGATTACGTTAGGTTTGCCTCGGCAAGGTGCTTCTGATTGCTAGTCTCACCCACTTTTGGTAACACAAGTACCATAACTTAGTATTGCTTCTTTACTTTTGGCCTCATGAAAACTTTCAGTTCACCGATTATAAATGTTCACCTTAACTGCAATATACACTAGTAGAGATGCCGGAAAAAGCTCATGAATAAATAGTGCAACCGAATACCCTTACCTTCAGAGTTGCTCCATCAGCAGAGCTATCAGGAAAAGTGCCACTACTTATATAATTCGGCTGCCTGTGCCGTTTATAAATTTTTTAAATGGCTGCCAGATAAAACCATCCATATTAGTCAGTTAGTTGTCAGTGTATTACGCGAAGACTGATACGGGTTTTGCCTCTCTACAACGGAATTATCAGTTTGCTGGTACCAGTGGAGTCAAGGCAGTTACGATTATTATTATGATTGCTACGGTAGAAAGTAGTAGGTGTGATTTTATATATGATTCAATAAACTGTGTCAACGCTCAGTTAATGGTTAAAACCAAGCAGCACCATACAGTTGTTTCATTCTTGCTACAAATCACCTGCTGCACATTCTCCCAGAGCCCACTGGGACTCGAACCCAAGATGAACGACTGTGACTCGAAAAGCTAACCACCAGACTAGCCGGCTGGGCTCTTAACTGTTTGTTAAACATGTACTTAATCCGGGGTGGGGTCCCAACGGGAAATCGGTGGATGTACACTGTTGACGATTCCCAACAAGGATGAACCAGTCGTGCAGAGCTTCCATAGTACTCAACGGTAAGTTAAGCATTGAGACTGCATGGTGATTCATATTATGACTATTGTTATCACTTGTATCGCAAATGTCATTTGTTTGCTCTGAATAGGGAACACTTTATTTCAAGAATAATGTACCAATATTTTTGCAAAACTTTCATCTTTAATACAGTTAATCTAAAGAGGTATTGTTCAAATGACCCCCAAAATCAAAGACACAAACTCTAGAATATCTTTTTCTTCAATGCTTATCATCACTAACAGCCCCCTGATCAAACCGGATTAAGTTCTACATATGTATATATATATATATTTCACTGAGTTATCATTATTTTAGTCCTAACTCATAAATACTCTATTTCCTTTCCATATTCATTATACAACAATGTACCACACTTCACGAAGGGGGCCTCGGCCAATGGAATGCTGCCAAATGGAAACGTGACCGGCGGTAGTGGGAATCGAACCCGGATAATTGTTGTCCAAAGTTCGCTACAATAGCAGTCTGACCACCGCCGGTCAAATAATTTACCACCTGGATCATTTCGAATATTCGTCAAGTCTGCTATACTCTAATCGATAATTACCTATTGGCAGCATGACAGGTTATTTCTTCATTGAAGAATGCTAATTGTTTTGTTTTACCTTATCTGACTGTTTCATTTCTCTCCTGTTGCCTACACATCAAAATTTGACTCTTGGGCAAGAAAATTAAACCTGTGTTCCCTATTCTTGTTGCCCTTGCCGCGATAATTCAGACCGAGCGTGAACTGGGCGAATTAAACGCCGAATTCGATGTGCTTACGGCCAACTACCACGAAGCGAACGAACAGATTTCTCTACACGTAAGCACACGCTGACATCTATAAGGGGGTGTCTCTTTTCTAGTTCATGGAGAACAACTTTTGTGAAAACAAAGATCCAGCGTATGAGTCTGTCAAATTTGTACCGTGTGTTTTCACAGGAGTGGCAAAATCTCCCAAACGAACCCAAATGGGATTGATGTATGTTTTTGGGTGTGTCTCAAAGGCTCATACCGTCTGTGCCGGGGATAATGAGAACGACGTCTGAAGAATAACCAGTGGCCTTTCTTCGACATCACCCTTTGTGTAACGTTTCATCTTTCCTCGTTGAATTTATTGATTGCCTAACTCGCCAGTTGAAGTTCTTTCACTTAAAACGGAACTCGGTCAATCCACGAGAGTCTAAAGTGAATATTATGTGGTTGGTGAGAAATATGTCTAATAAATAGGACCATTTTTAAGACCTTCTAAGGTAGCCACAAAAGGTTCTGGGCTTGCGTGGAACAAAATTTTCATACATGCAAATACAGCGCACAAAAATTTGTTCGTATGCTCGACTGTTCCACTTTGAAACCCAAAGGGGATTTTTTCATTAAAAACCCAACAGAAATTCATTTGTACTAATGTTGGCATTTAGGAGCTAGGACATTGTCTTCGTTGTTGATGATTTGTGTGAAGACGTTGATGACAGTAGGGATGAAATTGCCGATAATTCAAAACACGTAGTGAAAAGACAGACGCAGTGCAAATGCAAACGTGTTTATCGGCAAAGTGAACGATCAAGCGTGTACACGAATAAAGTGCACGCTCTTACTTGAGTATCAGCAGAGTCAGCTGACAAAGGATCGATACACGTACGAAAAATTTAAAATTAATAGAAAGTCCGAATTCGGGTAGCCATGTACGGAGTAAAAATCAATGCACGGTGTTCATCTAATTATTTCTAGAAACGTCCTAGTTACTAAAGAACTATTATGGTTACAAATATTCACATTTACTTTCTTAAACGGTTAATTATTTGACACATTTTTCGGAAAGCCAATGGGGTCGGAATATCTAAAACCGAATGTATCTACCAGAGAAACGGTATCCACACCATCAGAATGACCACCAAAAACTGTATATCAGTGCATTTTATTCGTTATGGCCGGTTGGGCGAGTGTCTCCAACTTCTTCCGTGTAAGCACGGAAGTTGTTGGTAGTCTGCCCAGAAACAATGAACAACAGGATATCTTCCAGCAAATACCACTTTAGTGAGACGCTGGTGTAAACGGTAATGGTACAGAGCTATTCAAACAATCATTTCATATCCAGTTCTTCTGCTGGTTCCCATTGAAGTTTCTGCACAACAATGAAAGGCTAACGAGATTCTTATTCTAGTTTTTGTATCGCACGAGCTGATTCATCATGGGTATGAAGAAAGAACTTCAAAGGAAAGTGCACGGTCTAAAGGACGCGGTAGTGTTGGGTTTGCCAGAATATGAAAACACGTCTGATGTCGCCTTGCTGGTTAATTGTACGCTTCTCACTTTGTGTTCTCTGGTCCAACAAACGAGAAGTAATTCTAAAATGTTAGCAACAGTTTTTGCTCACTGTAGTAGCTGGTGACTGAGCTTACTCTAAACTCGTCATCAGTGTTTACAGTTCCTTTAAAAAAATCATTATTGCTCAAGCTGAGCTGACCTATCTCACCATGCAGTATACAAAGGACCTATCTTATGATTTCATAAAATCATAATAATCTGTTCGTTTGAGCGTTCACAGTCGCCCAAACGATCAAGCCGGCAGAAAAGGCCGACTTCGTGTGCCAAACGTCAAGTGTATTGTGAGCAAGAGTGTAAGTGCGAAAAAATTCAACATCGTATGTCTTCGTGTGTGTACACCCCGGGTCGAGATGACGTCATTTCGGCATAGAATAGGCAAAGACAGGACTGTATGAACGAATGTGAGTTAAATTGCTGATCGGGTCGCGCAACCAACCGGGAATCAGATAACAAGGGTGATGAAAACGCAATACTAAAGGCCAAATGGTCACTGATGAGAAGAGAAATGTGGCTGCACATCAAAGGGTTTCTCCCACGATTCCAAGAAATACTGTGTTGTTCCATGCGACCGATTGCCACGAACTGACGATTCACCACTGAGTTTTGGATTCATAGGTCAACAATTTCAAAGCATATACTCTGAGCAATTATTACTGACGAAGTAAATTTACACAGCCCTCGCATGTGCATCACTACAAGGCATTTACGAAAGTTTGGTTCTAGCACGATTTATTGCTTTATTGATAATTACCGCGAAGAGATACACTTCCCCGAAAGGGTGTATTTCGCTTCTAAGACAAGTTTAATTATTTTTCTCATTTCCAATTTACACGCGTCACACCAACCAACCTTGTTCAAATAGATGGAGACAATCAAGCGACGCGAGGTGGAATTCTCTCGCGTCCGTCGCGAACTGGATGAACTGCGTCAGACACACGATGAAACGCTGAACAGCTTGCGACGCAGACATCAATCCACGGTGACGGAAATCAGCTCTGAATTAGAAGTTCTACAACGGGCAAAAGCAAAGTGAGTACGCCGGTAAATGAGGTAATTTTTACCAGGTACAATACATCTTTCCGTGTGCAGGTGATTGAAAGTTCAGAGCTAGCACGGTAAGCTTCTTAACCTTCAGCAAGAGCATGTTGTAGTAGCCGGGTGGTGGCGACTCAGTTGTCACAAGAATTAAAATTATTCGGTGGGTAATCCTTTAAAATTACTTCCTTCGATCCAAACAGAGGCGATAATATTGTGTCGTGGGATGGTCTTTCCTTTTGTCGTGTTCCAAATAATCCCAATTCCTAACTTATTGACCTCCGCGATTGCATGTGATAAGCAACACGCACAGAGTTTAGGGATAATAGTCTCTACGAGTGCAAGTTGTAAAAAGACGGTATAAAAAGGGAGATGATTTCACACTCTGTTTAAAAAAAGCGAGCACCTATGTTGTACTGATGACGTTTCATCTCAATGTTTTCAGAATTAATGCTGGTCGTAGCTTAATTTGATGGCTTTTAACAGCACGTGATCACTGGGCTAGATGTTTAAGTCACAGGTTTCATCAGCAATCGGAGGGGCATCATCAGTGCTCAGGACTGGGTCCCTAAACTCACCTGTATACATAGGAATCTTGCTGCTTACTTTGACCTAAACTTTAAGCTGGTACTAATTATATACTCGCGATCGTTTTAACTCTCGGCCCACACTTCTAACTTTATTCGTTTGAAATTGGGCCTTTCGCGTTAGCTGCGAAATTCGGGAACTTGATCACTCGACATCCATACCGTCTCCGAAGATCCAGTGGACCACAATTCTGCAAAACTAATAGCCTTAGCATGGAAGTCTAAAGGTCAAGTTTCTGAATTTAAAAGGTTTTGGGAAAGATTAAAGGTCAAATTAACAACTTTAGAAGTATTGCTGAGAAATCATAGGATCAAGTTCATATATTTAATAGCTTCACAAGTTGAAGATCATCTGTGTGACTAAGGTCAAACCTGAGAGCAAGATACCCATATATATATATATATATATATATATATATATATATATATATATATATATAAGTGAGTAAGAAATCTTCACCTTCACTCCGATGATGTCACCTCGACTGGCGATGAAGAGTTTGCGACTTGAACTTCAAGCTCAGCGAACACGAACTGCTAAATTATGTTTCCTTTGGTAGATGGACTATTTGAGCGATTGCACAAATAATTCTCAGAGGTAAGCAATTCGAAACGAGATGTTCAAAAGCACTTATGTTCTAAATCTATATGTGTGCTGAAGATGTTCGTGACTCACGTCGATAGGTTTCAAAACCTGCTGATGGCTGCTCTTGGAGTTTAGCTCGCAAACGTGTGATCACCGGTCAGGATGATGCCTTCACCGCGCAAGTGACGGTCTTTTTATTTCCATGTACTTGTGGGGATCTTGGTGACTACGTCAAACTGTGACCTCCCAGCCGAACTTCAATTGTCGTAGCTGCATTGCAGTATGCAGGGGCCAATGAATTTCCACCGGTGATGGCTTGTATACTTTCGATCTGAAACCCCTAAACACAGAAAACATCACGAGCCCAAAGCTCCGTAAGTGCTTCATCGGGTCCCAGCACTTGCCTTGATCGAATGCCAGTGTGGCGGCCTATCTGCTGAATCCTACAACACATTGTAGAGCATTGACCTTCGATTTCCTTAGTTGAATTCTAATTTTCGCCACTTGACCTCTCCTACTCATCTTCAATGCCTTTGCTATAAAAAATGACCCAGTGGCTTTTCAGTACTTGAGTCTTTATACATACTAGTGCGAGAGTACAATTTGGATGGTTAATCATAGTCCAGTTGGGAGTGACTTGATTGCTTATCGCACCATTTACTGAGTTAGTTGACTGTTCGTTTCGCTTCGTCAGACCGTATGCGTTCATTGAAGGAATCACTTGAAGCGTACGGATGTTTTGAAAATTCCCTGGACTATCCCCTTCTCGCAGGAGCCACAAGGACAATGTTACTCCGATTGAAAGTCCATAGTTCGCAATCATCGTGCATAGATTTGACACAGTTTGACCAGTAATCGCTTCTGCTCTCTTGGCCTGGAGTTTGTATGTTCATAGTGATGAAAGTAGCATTGGCTGGTGGTGATTTGGCTCGCGAACTTAACAAAATGAGTTTTCACATTTAACCTACGGAAAAACTCTGTTTTTTATATTTGCTACAACCAGGTGGCAATTATACTGGCTTTATTTCCAAGTATAAAATGCCAACCGATATGGGATAGTAATCTGAGCGTCGTTGCTTTAATTTGTGCCCCGTACTATTTTGTTTGGAACAATATGCTACACTTTTCCTAATAATATCTCAGTGCTGTCGAATTCATATTGAAAACCGCGGCAAAATAAAAAAAAATCAGCCATCTTTTTTGAAGCAAAGTTTCAACGCTCATTCAAGGACTGCAGCGTAGCCAGATGAACACCGCAGATTTTGGAAATCGTGCAACAGAGTCATCGTTCGTTGCCCCGTCAATTATCCCCGGGGCAAAATCCCTTAGGGTCGCGTACTACGTATATCGGATAGCCATGACAACCCGTGATGGGCAAACTGGCGAGCAGTGGTGTTAGTGTGTCTGCGCTAGCTGGTTTATCTTCCTGTGTGTGTGTGTGTGTGTGTGTGTGTGTGTGTGTGGAAGTGGGCGTAGCATGTGCGCTTCATAATGAAACAATGAGGGATTAGCGCACAGTATACCATTCTGGTCCTGTGCAACCACACCAGAGTAGAAATCGTTTGATCAAATCACGATGGACTGATTGACGTTGCAAATAAATGAGTGCGTTTTGTGGCAACCATTGAAATATCACAAAGCAAAATTGATGTGGATGCCGGGAAGGCATGCGGCACGAGGTTGCGAGGGGGGTGGAGTTTAAGGCTGAGAGTCGTTTTCCAGTGATTGACAAACATTTTTTGGTCTTTTAAATGATAGATTCTGGTTTCCTTTTTGTTTCAGTTTTGATGCTCTATATTTTGTTTTAATAGCTCAAACAACGAGTGGCTTTTCCTCTCGAGAAATCTTTCCGATAAAAGTTGTGTTTTAATTCCCTTTTTTGTAATTTCAATCCGCCAACTGTTGCCTGTTTTAAAATGCAATCAAGGACTGAAAAAGAGCGTACCGAGATGACGAGGCAACTGGAACTCGCGTACACGGAAACTGAAGAGGCCAATAAACAGAAGGTAGGACAGCGGTGATTATATCTGTTCGAAATGGATTTCATATTTCTATTTAATCTGTGTTGCGACTGGTGTGACTTTGTAGACCTGAATAACACTTAGAACGGTTGGAATTTTAAAGGTGTTTCCTAACACTATGGTATAGGATGAATCAGAATTAGGTGGAGCTATCAAATTCACGGATGTTTTGATATGCTTCTAAAATTGTACTGCCATTTTGCTGTTTTTAAAATGCTTTGCCGCAGTTCCTTTTTTGTCTTCAAACTTTGTTTGTAAGATCAGGTCAAAAAACGAATGATTTTGAATTTAAATTCTGAGTGTGAAAGGTCTTCCTTGGTCAGGTACATCGGATACGATAACCCATGTCTTGGTGTGATCATTGCGTAAAATGACTTTTAAATACATCTGACCGATTTCTCGCGCGGTCAACTTTTCTCGTAGCTGTTATACAGAACCCCATAGGGCACTCATGACCTGATAGTAAAACTGCCAGAGCTTACCGAAGAAAGAACTATTGCAAACGAAAGAGAATAGGATGAAACCATTACAAGCTGTCATAACGAAGCACTCGTGCTTTTTAGTGGCCCTATTTGTTTGCAATGCAACAGGGACCTTTATCTCACCGCAGGGCAACCTTAAACAAAATAAGTGATTGAATGCTCTGCTTTTTTTAAGAAAATAGCAAACAAGATATTCAGCTGATTAAACATGATACTGTCCTATGTTGACAAAAAGAACAACAGAAGCCACCGAACCGGAATGAATAAAAAATCGATTCAAATGATAAACGTTCTCGGATTTCAGCTGTTTCAAATGCTCACTGCAGTGATTTTCTGGGGATCAGTCACCACAGGGTAAAGTTTATGGTAAATATAACTAGAAACCACAACACTGAAACCTGTGATTTCGAACCGCCTAAAACCGTAATAGGCCAGGTACAGTAAGGAACCCAGGGTAACAAAGCAGTGCTCGTTGCCACACAAGTGGTTGAGTTCTAACCTTTAGCGGAAAGATCAGGCCCTAACGATCAGCTACGAGAATACAGTAGAGCGAATCACTACTAAATGAACATGACTGAGTAATGGGCCTAAAAATGTTGTGCCTCTAAGTATAAATGATTCATCAAGGGCGGGATCCCACCTTTGTATATCTCCTCTGTTTAGTCCCATTCAGCAGTGTTTTCTTTTCCTAAAAGACTCGGCAGGATCAAACAAATGTACTGCTCACCATATTATCATTTTGCCATGTCCGTAGATACTTTCATTAGATGCTTTCATGCCCGCTTCTCCGTTCATTCTGCTGTCCACGCGCAGTCCGCGATGCAAGGCAAACTGGAGTCCGTTGAAGGTCAGATCGTGCGCCTTCGCGCCGCAAATGAGGACTCGCAAAAACGCATTTCCGAGCTTAACATGCAAAACGCGCAAATGGTCGCGGAAATTGCCGAACATACACGAGTGGTGGAAAAATTGAATAATCAGTTGGCTAACACTCAACGGGCCCAGGCTCACGCTGAGTTTGTGGTGGATGACCAGAAACGGGCATTAGAGGAGGAAATCAAAGTGAGTGCAACAAAATTTTGTAATCCGAATAAATAAATGAAAACTGACAATGAATATGGAAATGCTTCTCCGCGTCGTCACATTCATTCTAGTAACCAGGTAGTACACAAATAAGAGGTTTTAATTAGATTTGCACCGAAACAACATAGATGGAAAAGTTAACAGCACTCAGAAATGGGCAAGCTGTGTTCACAAGAGGTTTGAGTATGATCCAACTATTATGACAGCACACAAAATTCATCAAAATAAATCCTTGAATGGTTTCGGCATTAGACAGCGAAAGAATCTACAATAGAGTGGCATTTTCACATCGAAAGATTTTATTGGGTTTGACTGCCGATTTAAAACATTGCCAGGTGGAAGGCCACTGAATGAGTACCGCTTCCAGGAACACAGTGATTTTCTACGTCTGAATTCAGTAACAGGTTGCCAGTTGCATATCGACGAAGTCGTAGTTATTCCTCTCCACCAACCTCACTGTAAATGAGCCTGTCATGATAGAACTATCAGTTTGTTCCGTAAATTACGGAACCTCGACCATAGCAAACAGCTGTAATTCGTGACCACCCTCGCCTTTTCAGTTCCAGGAAGTGACCGTAATCCCATCAATGACTGTGGCCCCGTCACTCTGTCTAAACCCAGAATCCGGTGCACCTGGCCCTTCCTAATAATCGTGCCTACCAGTGTGTATTCTGCCGTTCACAGATCTGCAACTTATTCGAACCAACCTGCACGTGAATGAATGTGCACGATTTGGAAATATAACGCAGAATAATTGAATTTAGTCATTTCTATGATGATCTTTATTCTTATCTTCATTAGAAATGCTACAGCTTAGCCTTTAAGTTTGGTAAATCATATATTTTACCTGTGGATGTGTACCACTTATATTGCTCGTTGGAAACTGTCCTCATATGATGTTAGTAAGCTTGCCTCATTCAACAAGGTGACTAATCAAAGTTTCGTTGGTCTGTAAAGTGGCGCTAATACAATAATTTTACTATAATTCTTCCTAAAAGTTTACCAGAAAAAGCGTGAACATGTGCCAATGTTTTCCTACAGTCTTTTTCAAAGTAAAGTTAGGCTGTCATAAATCGATTGAAAGCCCAAGGAACTGAATAGTACCGGGAAGACACGTTAGGTCTCCCAATAAAATATCCAGTATTGTACGCAGTTGCATAACAGCCAATTTACACTCGATAGAAAACTGTCTGACAGTTGTTTTCTTTAGGAAATTAGAACCCACCTTAATATTATAGTTTTCAGCCATTGACGAACAAACTGCTCGAGACGAATCCTTACACTGCAACAACCAAAATTTTAAACTGTGATGTGTACAGCCGATTAGTATGGAAGCAAAAGCCTAAGTGCGCCCATTTGGACTTACTATTCATCTACTTGTTCATTTCGTTGTGCCCTTGTGCTCAGCTTGCCATCTAGTATCTTGTTAGAAAGAGAATTGAAGTAATCTATTGATCACACTTCTGAAAACATTTTTGCACTTTCCCTTCCTTTCTGTTGGTCATTCGCTCTGAACAAAATCCGTGTTCAGGCACGCACTATGCTCCAGAGCAAATTGAATTCCGTCCAGCAAGAATTGGAAATGTCCACCCAACGTGCCGACGAGGAAGCAGACAGTGCCACCAAATTGCAAGCACAAGTTTCCCGACTCACCGGTGAAATATCTCAGACTCGGTCAAAATACGAGCGTGAACTGAACGAGAAGAGCGAGGAATTGGAGGAGCTCAGGTACATTTGATCTATCAGCGTTCATACGTCCCATATATCCGTTTGATTGGAGTGATAACTTATACCTGACTGGCCACTTATTGGATTGTTTCCAAATTGCGGGGTACCACTGGCATTTTGGATTTCATTAGCGCTGATGAGTCGATAATTTACTAATTTCAGGTAGAAGTATATATAATCGGCAGAAGAATTTGTTAAAATCGATCGATAGTTTTCGTAAACTGAAAAATGCTCCCATAAGAGCTTTTTCAGTGCTTCTCCTGGGGCTGGTATAGAGTTCTTTTTTCTGCTTTATGAACGAAAGTGTAGAATGTCCGTATGAAGAGTTTCAAGTTGCTCTAGTTTCTTGAAAAAAGAATGGTCAGAAAATAGAGTAAAAGTGATTTTCACAAGTTATTTTCATCAACAATCACAGTTTAGGCCACAAATGTTTCACTTATTATGCCCTTCCAACTGTGCTTCATTTCGCTGCTCACTCAACCGGGGTCGAATCAGACGACGATTGAACGCGCGTGTCTCCGAAATGACGGAGGCTCAGGAACTAGAGCACAGTCGAGTGCTCAGTCTTGAAAGGACAAAAAATCAACTGGCTGGACAAATCCAAGAACTCCAAAGCCAATTGGACACGGTGAGTACAAAACCTATGACCCCTCACTGGACCACCTTTCTGGGTTCTTGGAATCTTCCGAAGACTTTTGCTTAGCTTTAATTACATAGAACTTTGGGGCTTATCTTCTCATTAAGTTAAATAGGTCATACTGCAAAGTTCGGGATGAAGTATGTCGATATTTTATTGCTCATTTTCACCATACACTTAGGCTGTTCCACATGAAATGATGCCATTTATTTTACCCCATACTTGGTTATCCAAGTGGTTAGCATACTTGGTCTATTAGGTAAGGTATAAAGCCACAGTCTACTCCAAATCTCAGGGGTTACTGTGCCTTTGTGTTTCGGATTTGAGCCTGTGAATTTAATCAAGTGCAGCTTTGGAATCAAATGCACCGTGCTGCCTCAACCTGGTTAAAACCAATACCTTTTTGGGCCCAAGATATAACAGTATGGTTGGTCGCCGTCCTTGTGATCTTATTATATTGAAATCGAACACAATGAAGCAAGCAGTTCCTACATTAAAGTTCGAACTGAACTCTGAATAAATGGCTCTTCGAGGTGGATCTTGGAAACAGACTGAAGTACACTGAGAATGTCTAACTTGCTGAACTGTCGCAGAAAAGTGGCTAATTCGACGGGGAGAAAAACGGGTTCCTAACTGGTTGGGACGAACTTCTATTTCTTTATTGCACTAAAGTTTTATGCATTTCTACGGCAACTTGTAAGTTTGGGCTGTGTTCACGATGCAAGAAATGTACACCATTATCTAGAAGCGACTGGAAAAGACAACCTTCACTAACAATTCTATATGCGTAATTTCAAAAACACTCAACTAGACGAAGCCACACTGCGTACCAGATGAAGCACACTGGTTTATTTCCACAAAATGCTTTCACACTTCTTCACGCATTTGCCGAAAATATCTCATGTATTATTCAGCTCTATGCCCAATGTGCTGAACAAAGTCAGGAGATGAAATCGTTGGAAGTTCAGCGTAACGAGCTGCAACAACTTCTCGAAGAATCACAGAACGAGGAGAGCAATCTGCGTTCCAAACTTGGTGTGGTCCAACGGGAATTGACCCAAGTCAAAGCAACCAGGGCAGATTTGGAAGAGAGAATGATTTCGGCCGAGAAGGAGGCACGTCAGAATGCCGGTTAGTGCCCGTCCTTTCGTTCACTTAAAATGTGTCCTGAAACAGTCTCACATATCCGTGCATGATTTTCCTCTTTTCCTTCTCTATCTCTCTCCTCCTCGAAATGTTGAATGCACCGTGAAAAGTTTAGATATCTTACTGGCTGATAAGTTCTATAAGCCCATGTTACGGTTTTGGAAAAAATGGACTCACCGATGTTTTTACACATTTCTTTTTACTTTTTCTCTCTATTTTGCTCACACATGAACCGGTTTGCATTTTGATCACTTTATAGGGGAAAAAGGTAGTGCAACCTTCTAAATCCGAAGAGTTTAGTTCAACTGTAATTTGGTTACTCGTTGGGCACCTTGCCCCGTGTTCATCAGCTCTTACGGAGCAAATGGATTGCGATGTTTGCCTATTGCCTGCAAAGGGATCTTATTTGTTATTGTAGTGAGAATACCACTGGGGGATTTTATGATATCTCTTGTTCTAAGAACTTTCGCTTATACTTCACCTTTAAATGTGCTAAAAGTTCATTTCCAACGGATAAAAACGATGCCGTATTGACTAGTAGCGCACGGAATCTATTCGCGCGATCGAGAGACATTGTTCTTAGACTGTGCTTTTCCCAAACTTTCCCACATATGACCTCAGAATCAGAGTAACACAACGAATACTACTAAAAGAGACAGATATGAGTCAGAATAACAGGTATGGATTCTTCAAGTGCAAAATCCTGGGTGAACATAACATGATTATTGTGGTTACATAATGAGATGAGATACCCTTAAAACGATCTAGCCATAAATGGAAAGATCAACTTTGTACGCCTGATGCAACTTTCCCAGTCCGAGCTAGTTCTCTAACTGCTCGGGGGGAGAGCTTGGTTGGCAGGTTAGCAGTTATACTTAGTGGCAGGAAATTCAAGCTCTTCATGAAGTGACTCACTATACAGTGTCAGGACTTTACTCAGTGTAGCCAACCATCAGTATCTCAACTTAGATTCATGTCCGAGCTGCAAGATTTTTAAACCTAAACGGTAACCACTAACCCAAGCAAACTTGTTGTTAACGGCTCATTTCATATCAACAGTACAAAATTAGGCATCGGTTTAATTACTGGCCTTGAAAGTCCACAACTGGACATCCATACACAAAACAGAGTCCCATTATGAGCCTTTCCCAAAGTGTATTAGTGAGAAATTGCAACTGAGCTTCAAAACTTCGCTACTTCATTAGTATTTTTCTCTGTTTCACGAAATTATAAACCATGCAGCATCAGTTTTAACACAAAATTGAGCACATAGGTGCTCATCGGTAACAAATACGATGAATGAACGTGAATAGTTGCTCTCTGACAACTGAATCATGCATCGGTTGAAAATTTGTCGAGTTTATCTTCATTTTTGGAGAGTGCTTCAACTCGACTGTTTGGAGACCTTTCCTTAATTCTAAAACTGATTTGAAAGTCCTTCTCCGATACTAGGGAATGAGTGATCAAATCACGTCACGGTTATTCTCTTTCTCTGCCCTAATAATGACTAAATCAACCTGAAGTTTGATGGAGAAGAAAGAACGCGATTGAGTAATACCAATTTCATTGAGACGAACATTTTATCGTGGGACAGAATCCTGTATGCATATACTTGGTGGAATTATTCTACCAATTCTGTTGAGAATCTTCCAGTTCTGTCTCATTTATTGGTATCAAGGTTTCGCACAGGTACATGGAAAATCAAGAGATATGGTCTATTTCCGAATCAATCTATTCCCAAAATAACAAGCTGCTTCGTGACCTGAACTTTTTTAATTAAATTGACCGGCCACTTCTGACTAGGAAATACAAATGCAGGCAGAATTATCTTACCTCTAAGTCGCTAAAATAAAGCGAAAAGTTTATCGTGCCCAGTCAAGTGATAAAAAGTAAACCACTGGTAGAGAAGTAACAGGCGTGAGCTTCCATCCAAAATTATACTATGAATGTACAGCGGACAAGCTTTGAAGATTGTCTATAAAGGAATGCTTTTGTTGTTCTTAGACCGTTACACAGAAGTCATCCGTCACAGGAGTTGATGGCTGTGAGTGAAACGGGTTGTTACCGTTACAGTACGGTGAAGGAACCGTGTCATATTGTGTAGTGTATATATTTAACAAAGGGTTGACAACCAGCCCGGATAACCTGGTTCTTAGGTATTCGACTCACAATCGTTCACTCCGAGTTCGAACCCAAGTGGGGCCTTGGTAGAAGTGCATTGCTGGTAATTTCCAGCAAGAACTAAACAGTTATACAGTTCTCCCATAATTTCCAGTGGTGAGCTGAGCATTTATACTGCTTGATGAATCATATTATACAAAATCTTGTCTCCTACTACTCACAGACTTATAACATAAAGTTTCGAAGAGACAACCATTTTCGGTTGGTGGCTTTTCGATCCACCCGGTGGACAGTTACATAATTCAACCTTTTTACGCACAATGTCCGACAGCGTAGTTACAGGTCAACTGGATATCCTGTGCTCCGTCGCGTGCATCACCTTTTTTGTGAATTATTCTTTTTGACCGTATACTAAAGTTGAACTTCCAAACTTTGGACAATCTATCACGGTAACTAAGGTAAACAATTGTATTTTATCCTTTGAACTTTGGCCACAACTGTATACATTTCTACACTCCACAAGTAGTAATAAATATGCGCAAGTAATACTTCATTGATGAACAAGTGAAGAATATTATAAAAGACCACTGGTTGAGTCAACTGCGCGTTCAAGCAAGAAAATTTGGCCCTAATTCTAGTTTACCGTTGATCAGCTCCTATCCGCCCTCAACTATCCAGGATTCGAACTGCTTTCAACGTATTCTCTTCTGTGCGAGGCAAATGCGCTGATGACATGTTCCAGTCTATCCTCGTAAACAAATCAAAACCAACTTGCCCTTCTAGAATACAACCAGGGCTATGTTCGGACAAAGTTCGACAAGATCACCTTATTCAGAGTGACATACGGATTAGTCCGATTGGTTGGCCTAATAAGAAATCGATTAGATTGATATGACAGTTACGCATGTTAGGGTTCTATCAACCGCGGCAAATATAAAAAGAAAAGTTGCCTGAAGATAATGCAGTCTTTGATTACTGGTTTAAGTGGATTGTGGACAGTAATCGCCACCATCGTCCGGCTCGTTTCCGCTCTGGATCTTTTGGGAACTTATGTGGTTCTCTATTCCAAGTCTCAGGGTCTGGTTGCCGGTTATCTCTTATAGCGCAATGGACCTTTGAGGCTATGGGATATACCTCTTCCACTGCACTCAGTCACGACCATGTTTTAAAAAATGATAAAAACTGATGGGTAAATGCACTCGAAGTTACACACCGGGTCCTGTAGCCCAAATGAGCATTTTTGATATCCAACATCGTACAAAGACACACACAAAAGCACGCCCCTCTCCTTCCAGTATAAGCAAAAAGATTACTAATCAGTGGAATAAAACTACTCCAATACGACTCTCAACCTTATTTTCTTCCATGGATCGCGTCCCTTCCCAAAAAGGTGAAAATCCACTGTTGTGCCAGTTTGCCAGTCTGCAATCTTGTTCCAACCGAAATTTTTTCTACTATTCGGAACGATAACAAACAAATTGTGTTCCTTTTCTTTTCTTCCTTCTTCTCGCCGCGTGTTTGTATGTGTTTGCATGCGTGGGTATGGTCACAAAAGATCGACATTTATCAGATGTCTGTCCATGTGTCCCTGTGCGCATTATTCGAACAAAGAAGTTCCAGTTTCAAAGAACATCAACTAGTCTTTCAATTCTTTCTGGTTGTTCTGCTCCTTCCAATTTGCCACTTTAGCATACGAACAAATTGGACAAAAGTGCCATAATTTACCGATTATCGTAAGCACACACACAGGTTTCGCCAAATTATTCTATTGTCATATCTGTAGTGATGTCACTGATCCTGAAATCGTGTGGCTAGAATGACATTCAGCTACTAAAAGATTTCGAATTCGACCCTCTTTGATTTTAGTAGGTTAAGTCTCGAATAACCCCATTTCCATTCAGCTGATACCAACGATTTGTGTGACAAGCTTTAACTGAGATCTGAGGAAGGTGAAGGTTGGTAATTCTGACAGTGTGGTGATGCGCGTGACCACTATATAACGCAAGCATTCCAGTTTATTGGATTAGAAAGTGAAACAAATGATTGTGATTCCAGCTGACTGAGAACCAAAGTGAGGTAATGACATTATCTCATCTGACCTTACAGGGGCCAGGTGTGTTAGACTCTCTCGGGTGCTTTTTCAGTAAAATGCAACATTCATTCAAATTCGCACCTTTAGCCCCTTAAAACCAAAGGAACACAGTGTTCCATCCTCCTCCTTCAAAAGTGATCTTCCTTGAAGCGATTCCCTGAGGAACAAATCGATGCTCACAGAATCACAACTGTAGAACCGTATGATCCACCTTGTTAGAAGCCAATGCAGCTGGATTAGCCAAGTTTCAGCTTGTACTGGAATCCAGTCAGTAACAAAGATTGTGAATCTCACACGTTAACGGTTCGACTAATTAGAATAATTCCCAAAGGTTTGTTCAAAAGTTAACCACCGGTGATGAAGCTCTCAGCGGCAAGTCTTCATCTTCCAACTTCCCGGATAGTCCGGATAGGATATATGGATAACAATACAAGTTCGTCTTTACAGGGTTCCTAATCATATCAGTGCATGAAAATTAAACCATTTCATCTGGATAACAGTTCGTCCAATTCGATTTGAACGACCTCGTCATTCACATAACGATCCATTACCTCGACAGGAGCCTAAGTGACCCAACATATCAAGATAACTTCTACAGACCTTGACAGCTAAATTATTTCGTTCGTAGTAGGATTGTTTGGTCATCCGGATGATGCGTTTAGTGTTCGGTCTCTCAGTGTTTTAAAAACACTGCCATTTGTTGTTCTTTACGGATTACCAATTAGTCACACTTCTTTTCTGGTTTGGGCGAACATGAGTGTGTGAGTAGTAGAATGTGATTCATCATGCAGTACAAATGTTCATCCCGCTACTGAAAACCATGAAAGCACTGTGTAGCTCCTTCATCTTTGTTACGAATCATCAGCAGTATACATCCACTGAATCCACATTAGAACTCAAACCCGGAGTGGATATCAGTGAGCTGAACCCCGACTGCCACGCTATCCGAGCTGGCTTTCAACGGTTTATTGAACTTAGACATTGTGTGCCAGATCGCCCTCGAGACACTTGCTTTGAATGTTAGCACAGCCTTCCTCGCACTATGATCGACTACTACGGATATGTTTCTTTTTTTCTAAAGAACAAATGCAGATCGCGAAATCAAACGCACTGGTTTTGTACTGAACATTTTTGGCAGCAACATATTGTATTGCTGTTTGCGAAATGTCCAGTTTTTGTCAATTACAAAATAACAGGAATTTCATTCAGCGGTTTTACAAATAAACTATCCTTGTTTACTTGTTCGTGCTCTCCGACAGGATAAGGGTCTCTTTTTTGGCTCAACTCTCTATCTGTCTTTGAAAGTCTTGAGTGATTATGGTGATGTTAAATTTTGATGATAACGTAAAGGTTATGGAAAAATATTGATAAAAGGTAGGAAAATGACCATCAATTCTTGGATTATGCTACAGAAGATTGGTCAGCATCATTCCACAGTGACCATTAGGAGCCATCCACAAAATCCGAACCCATTCTTTAAAACAGCATACGTCTTTTCGCTACCATTCATTGGTTATCAGCGACATACGACATCTAGGAATTTAATTGGTATTTTAATAAAACTGTACTTGATTTCAACCCTAAAGTGAGGAACAGAGGGAGCATCTCACCGAAAACAGTCTCAATATTAGATGTAAAATGTTCCCTTAAGGACAAAGGATCAAACGTTTGCGCAAAAGCTTAGATCAGTTTTCCTCTAGAAGATGAAAGAGAGAAGAAATGTCCTTGATCATACCTAGATCGTCTCCCGACCGGTTTCACAAACCCTAGGTTGAGTTGTGGATGAGACCAGCAATACATGTTCAGGCACCCGCAAAGGTACAGGTGTGAAAACAAACAAAAAAATTATACAATGGACATTTGAACGAGGTCGGGATAGGACAGATTTCAGTGGCTGGTCGTAGTTTTGCTTCTAACTTATTGCATCTGCCGCAGTAATTGCGCACAGTTATATCTTCTGGTTTTATTAATTCAACGCAGTCTCAAAAGTAAGCAGGAATTTTTCAAGATGTGAATTGACTGCCGAAATTCCGAAATAGTACTTTTGCATTTTTCCAAAACTTCTTTCCTCTTAAAATCCTCATTCTTGTGGTGTTTTACCAGAACATGAAGTAGTCCACATAGTCACTTATTCGTTTTACGAAACCTAGTCTTGTTTCAAAATAAGACGCACAGCCCAGAAACAGTGAAAGGCGGTGCACTTTTTTCCGTTTGTGCAAGTACGCACGGCTGCCGGTGGGTGGACCCGGCGAGTTGGGTGGTAGAAATACGGTTTCTTAATTTGATAGACAATCCGAGGTATGATGCACCTTCAAGTTGCCCACAGTTTCAACCAACGATCAGATCGTAGTAGGATCAGGGAAATGGAGCAGGCCTCGCTCGTGTCCACGTGGTGCCCGGTGTGACTTTCTTGGGTTCTACTACTCTGCAGCTGACTATTGAGATCTGCATGTGATAAAGCCTGTTGACAAGATTTATTGTAAATGGACACGAAAATGTAGCCCGCCATATCGAGAAACTCAGTTAAACTGGTTTAGTTTGAATCCCATGCTAACCAGATTTGTTTTTTTCGAGTATTTACCAATGTGTCCTTGGGTTCTCCATGCCCTTTGGCCACTAGTTTCCACACCGACCACTTTCCCCTCATTTCCACACCCGCGTGATAACTCGCTGGTTAATTTCCATTGTGTCACGCAGTTTTAGCCTTGTTTCTGTGACAGGTGTCGGTTGACCTTAATTGTCATTTGTCTAATCGTTGATCTTATCTGTTCAGTTTTATTGCTTACCTAGCCTTTCCCCCGGTTTTGAAAAGACCCACCGGTATCCATGACTCGTTCTGTTATTACGTCACAATTACCTGGGTTACTAGACAATGCCTAAACTTTAGAACGTAACTATCTTCCTCCCTTTGTGCGCTTGATCCGTGTGAATGACTGAACTTGGCCATCCAGCTATGATCATGCATTCTCTTAACCACGCTATTCCGTTTGTTCTTTATCACGTTTGTGTTTGTCCTCTCAAGCTGTTACTTCTCTTCTGACCGTTGATTGGTCAAAATGCCCTCCATAAATAAGGACCTTCTTTGTAAGCCACTTGACTCGCTCCTGCTTTGCCGTCTAGAGCGTTTCCTGTCTATTGTGGTCTGGCTGTTTTGAAGTCTTCGTTGACTGTCTTGATTAAGTGGTCGGTCTGCCACAATTTGAGGTACACTGCCATCATTGTTTGATGATTTGTCCTACAGATCACGCAGTAAAGTGAGCCTGTGTTCACTATCGTTGGACTTAGGGTTCGTCTATCTGCACGTCACTGAGTTACGGGACGACAATCCTGTACACCCAGTGATTTCTTTTGTTCCGCTTTGGGTCCCCGTTACACCCGGTGGTGACTTGTATGCATCTGTGCTTGTTTGTGTATAATCCCAAAGTCTTGGTGTCATTCCGTTTATTATACCGAACCCTGGATTGTTGAGGGACGTTGTGATGCACGCTTCAACTACCACGTGCAAGTCGGTATGAGCCTCCATTTTTTAGGACTCAATGACGCTATCAACTACGTCACAAGTCGATCGCGTAAATAACTAGTCTACATTCAATCCATCTCATGTGCCAGCTAGAACAAGTTTCAAAAAGCCTTTGACTTAATTACAACATAAATTAAATTAGCATGCAAATGATACCTGGGACTACTCTCAATCGAAATTAGTAGGGGGTGAAACGAGAAGTGTTTTCAGTGGTTGCTGATTATTTTTGATTATGGTAATTAAAACATTGGGAAGAGAGGTCACTCTCATTATATTTGCGTCACATATGGAGTGAGTCGAAAGAAGCGGACAATCAGCAAGTCAAGTTCACTGACTTTTTAGTTCCAGATAGCTAACAAAACAATCAATATTATTGGTAAAGTTATCATTCGATATGTGGGCTTAGAGCAGTTATTATAAACTGGTAATCTTCTTATCTCCAAGCTTGGCGTTCCAATGGTGTACGTTTCAGTACCAGATGAGGAAGCATCATCAGTACCCAAGAGGTACCCGGAAGTTTTACCCCCGGGGATCTGACCGGGACCACTAAGCCGAACCTGAATCGGTACGGTAGATAACTAGGGAAACTCGGACATGCAATGTCCCAGGTCTACCTCCAAATCTAAATATCTGACGTCTGCATTTTCTTCAGCGATATTCATTCCTAAAAACATGAACTTGTGACATTAAAAACTAAGTCACTCCAAAAAGGTGTTTGAATGGAAGCTTTTGGTCACACATCAGATGAACATGAATCCATTTTTCGTCAAAACTGCTTACTATCGTCCAGATGTCAGTAGAGTTCAAATTGTCTTTGAAAAACTTGTGTTGCGGGATCTCTTATGGCGGATCAAAGGACTGGGTCCTAAACAATCTGAACACCAACGCGTCTGCTCCAATTTCACTTACGGCTGTTCGCTTTATGGCCATTAGATTGCAAAATTCAGGTTGTCATGGTGCGCTTTTTTGACTACAATGACAATTCCAACTACACTGAAAGGTCTGCTTGACTACAGACCCCCGCGGATTGCAAAGTTGCAATACCACATATAATGTTATTGTTTAATTGGTTTTCTAATCGATGACGAACATAAATGCCTCTGCCTACAACAGGCTTTTTACAAGAAGTGATTCAAATACTTTTCCCATTTTCTATTAATATCTTTCTGATGCATATGTGCACTGAAAGTGGGCTAAGTGAATCTGCTGATGACGCCATCCTCGGTCTGCTCTATTCCAAAACGTCACCGAACTCACCAACTTCTTCCTCTTCCTTAACCTACAGACGGATTCGTCCAAGTGCTTTCATATTTCGTTTTGTCTTTACAAAGGCGCAAAGTATTCTTACCTACTCGTGTCCAGTACAAAGTTACTCATTAGCGGAGAGTATACTGTTGGAACATCATTTACCAAATATCTCGGAATGATTATCAACCGTGATCTCTCTTGATACAAACCAGTGACAGCCGTTTTCCTAAAATTTAGATGTTTAACATTCTGAGTGCTCCGGCCGAGGTGGTTTCGTACATTACTTCACTTAATCCGACGATTCACATATGCATATATTCCACACCACTGGCTGCAAGCTCTTCAGTTATCCTTCCAGGTTTGCTTGCCAAAGGCTTCAAACATACTGTTGGATCTACCAAACATTTTTGTCCATCCAGTGAGGTCCCCTATGGTCGGCTTACCCAGCATAACACTTCACCACTACCGAGCCTGACAGAAGTCCTGTTAAGGAAAACCAGACGGCCAGTCACATCCCCTTTGTCCAAATCTCGTCAATGTGTTGAAGTATCTTTTATCAGGTCCCTCCACAAACTATTGTGTTGCCCGGACCAACACCCATGACTCATCTACAGTTCCCAGTGCAGCCGGATTCCTAACCCAACTTAGAGTTGTGAACAAAAAAGTGAAAACCACCTACTCTGATGAGTTGTTTTATTATTGTCCTTAACTTTCGCTCATTCGGTTTTCAATGACTACGTCCAGGCCTAATACTCACTTTCGTGTTCGAAAAGCGATTATGACTTTAATTTGAGTGTCATTTATCCTCTGGTAAAATCTACACATTTAGAATCTGTATCTCTTAACTCAAGTTGTATTCATTTAAAGGAAGCCTTGCTGACCGAATTCATGAAATGATTTTACTCAAGAACATGGCAGAGCAATCCGAACGTCATCTGGGTGACAAATCTGCACTGGTGAAAGATATTAGATGGGGAGATTTTTCAACTTATTTGTATAAAGTCACCTTCTGGAAGTGTGAAACAATTGATGCTCAAGTTTATTTGCTTCGTGAGTAGATTCATTGTGAAATAATTTCACTTTTTCGTTCCAGTTTCTTGTCCACCATTATTCCATTTACATGACGACAATGCATACTGATTCGATCAGTGTTCTAGTCCATGAAGATTCTTCTTGTTTGAACGAAAGCCCGCCTAAAAAATGTTCGGCTATCTCTTAGTTTATTCTTTCGCGCATCACTTTCCACAGAGAAACTGCGAGATACGAAAGAGCGACTAGCTTCTTTCAATCGTCAAATCACCGATTTGGAAAACTCTCGTGCTCGTCTTGAGGCTGAACGAGACAACTTGGATTCCTCACTGAAAGATACCGAAGATGCTCTGCATGAGGTAGAAGTAAGTTCGCCCGAGTACTTCTCAGTGACTGTTAGTGCAGCACAGATCAACTTACTGTGCTCGAGTTCACTCCATATGCATGATTATGGTCACAGTTTGCTAGGAACCGGTCAGGAGTTAGACAACTTGTCCGAAGATATTTCCCTTCGACCAAATCGTGAAGCTTTAACTACCGAGTTCCTCCAAAAATAAGACCTTGTCTTATACAATTTTTTAATCCAAAATAGTATTAAGGTTTACTATCCGGGAAGTCTTTTATTTTTGCAGGTCAAAATCAATACAGGCAAAATCAAGGTACCATGTCCTAGAGTGAAAGGAAACAGTTTCAGTTAGGAACCCATTATTAGTAATGAAAGTTTTATTTATTCTTTAATTATGTTAAGGGAAATGTAATCATTTCGTCACCCTCTTTGACGTCATCTTAAATAAGGAAACCTTGAATTCCAGAGTGTTTCTTGCAAACTCTTTTTTGGAGAATCACTGACAGCAGTCTCTCAGATTTAGGTATAGAAAATTTCTCCGAATAAACCCTTTTTGTTCAACCACTCTGCTGGTAGTACATGGACAAAGAAACTGTCGGTTGTCTTATCCCATGAGTTCTTCGCCAAATTCACTCCTTGACAAACTTTTCACGCTGATGTCTCTTCATTCTTTGTTTGATGTCTATTAACTTCCATCCGTAAATAATTCTGGAATGAATTTTAGTAGTATAAGATTTGACTTGACCAATAATTAATTCATTATGCAGCAACAAAGCTCAAGATTACTTCTGCGGTTTTCTTTGGCAGGTCAAGCTCCGTTACTGCATGGTTAATTATTTGTAATCCTTGAATAGTTTGAATGTCACAGATTTATTTTCGCTGGTTCGGTGACTATGGCACATTGAGTTCTTACTGATAGGTTTAGGACAGTTTGGTTCTCTGGCTCAGATCACATGATCCGCAGAATCGACTTCTGTCCGTGAGCGCTGCAAGTTGCACGACTGGGCTACACGCCAAGTATGAAGAGCGCAGGTAAACAGGCGGACTCTATGGCCAGTCGTCGACCAGAGAGGCTTAGGGCCAGTTGACCAGTGAAATGCAAATATAGTTTTCCAAATCTGTGATAATTTCGCAAATCGGTCTGATAGTTTTCCAAATCAATCTAAAAATGGTATGGAATTTTCTACAAGCAGTATTTGCGCGGCAATCACCACTAAATATCCAGTGAGGCACTTTACTGCTGTTCCACCCTAGCTATTCGTAAACTGACGGTTGTGACCCACACCAGCTGAGTCGCAACCATATCCTGAATGCTACTTTCTGGAGTGCCATTTACTCAGGTCAACTGTGTGGACATGCTTCTGAATTGGCTATCAACTTCGTGAAAATATTGCTTGGACAGAATTTCTTGGGACAGAATATTTAGCTGCAAAGACCCCGATTTACCGGTGATGGTCCAGTGGCTCAGAGCATTTACGTACTACCTCGAGTGTTAGAGGGTCGGGTCCTGCCCCTGATCGCGGAAAATGACCCACTACCTTTCACTACCATCCGACTTATTTGGATCTTAAGTGGTTCTCGACTCCAAGTCTCAGTATCACGCTGCTGGTTGTCTCCATGAGTTCATTGGGTTTTATGGGTCATTTTTGCTTGACTGACTGTCCTTTGGACTCCACTTTCACACACATACCTCAGGTCGTCTGACCAACCTGCACTCGGAGGCACCTTGCACTCTTGTTAGAGCTCATCAATGGTGCATATCTTCTGCCACAACCAGGGTTTGAACCCAGGCCCTTTCACCTGGAAGGCGTGTATGTGTTATCCCACGCCACTCAGCTCCTATCCGGGCTGATCCGAATCGCCAAGTTAATTTTGACCAGGTGTTGTATTCTATGACAGCCAGAAATGTCCGATAGCTTCGAAAGGAGACACGGTACCTGCCCGTTAACTCCAAGTGAATGCCTCCCATCAATCAATTCTTCTCCACAGGATGGGCCAAAGTACCCACATTTTAAACCTGCTTCGCATTTGGTATATATATATATATATATATATATATATATATATATATATATATATCGCAGTTACTTGCGAGTAGTATGTGGCAGATGAAAGGGTACGGGTTCAGACCCTGGGTGTGGCTGAAGATACGCATCACTGATGAGCTCTAACAGGAGAACAACTCGAGCCTGGAGCTTCCGAGTGTAAGGCTGGTTGGATGACCCGAGTTTTGTGCATGAAAGGTGGAGTCCAAAGAACAGTCAGCCTAGCAATGAATAATAATAATATTAAAGCTAACAATCAAAATAATTATAATACTATTATTAATAATACGGAAGAGTAGCAGAACACATT